>CM073136.1:23271830-23871830 GCA_037039145.1 Fundulus diaphanus
GTGGACAGCTGCTGGAGTCAGTGCTTCAAGATCCACCACCAAGAGACGCTTGAAAGACATGGGTTTCAACTGCCGCATACCTCGTGTCAAGCCACTGTTGACCAAGAAACAGCGCGAAAAGCGTCTCACCTGGGCTAAGGAAAAAAAGAGCTGGACTGCTGCTGAGTGGTCCAAAGTCATGTTTTCTGACGAAAGCAAATTTTGCATTTCCTTTGAAAATCGAGGTCCCAGAGTCTGGAGGAAGACAGGAGAGGCACAGGATCCACGTTGCCTGAAGTCTAGTGTAAAGTTTCCACCATCAGTGATGGATTGGGGTGCCATGTCATCTGCTGGTGTCGGTCCACTCTGTTTCCTGAGATCCAGGGTCAACGCAGCCGTCTACCAGCAAGTTTTAGAGCACTTGATGCTTCCTGCTGCTGACCTGCTCTATGGAGATGGAGATTTCAGGTTCCAACAGGACTTGGCGCCTGCACACAGCGCAAAATCTACCCGTGCCTGGTTTACGGACCATGGTATTTCTGTTCTAAATTGGCCAGCCAACTCCCCTGACCTTAGCCCCATAGAAAATCTGTGGGGTATTGTGAAAAGGAAGATGCAGAATGCCAGACCCAACAACGCAGAAGAGTTGAAGGCCACTATCAGAGCAACCTGGGCTCTCATAACACCTGAGCAGTGCCAGAAACTCATCGACTCCATGCCACGCCGCATTAATGCCGTAATTGAGGCAAAAGGAGCTCCAACCAAGTATTGAGTATTGTACATGCTCATATTTTTCATTTTCATACTTTTCAGTTGGCCAACATTTCTAAAAAATCCCTTTTTTGTATTAGCCTTAAGTAATATTCTAATTTTGTGACACACGGAATTTTGGATTTTCATTTGTTGCCACTTCAAATCATCAAAATTAAATGAAATAAACATTTGAATGCATCAGTCTGTGTGCAATGAAGAAATATAACGTACAAGTTACACCTTTTGAATGCAATTACTGAAATAAATCAAGTTTTTCAAAATATTCTAATTTACTGCCTTTTACATATACATATATATATATATATATATATATATATATACATATATATACATATATGTATATATATATATATATATATACATATATATATATATATATATATATATATATATATATATATATATATATATATACATATATATATATATATATATATATATATATATATATATATATATATATACATATATATATATATATATATATATATATATATATATACATACATATATATATATATATATATATATATATATATATATATATATATATATACATACATATATATATATATATATATATATATATATATATATATATATACATACATATATATATATATATATATATATATATATTATATATATATATATATACATATATATATACATATATATACATACATATATATATACATATATATACATATATATATATATATATATATATACATATATATATATATATATATATATACATATATATATATATATATATACATATATATATATATATATATATATATATATATATAACGGTTGGTATATTTCCATGCAGCACAGGAACTACAACAGAACTTAACTTCTTTCTGCCACATACAATATGGCGGTGACGTTGACGTACGAACCCGCGACCAACGAGGCGTCTATGCTAAGAACCACGAAGAGGCCGGCCGATAACGAAGAGGGAGCGTAAAACTTACGCAATTTTGATATCTGCGTCTGTTGCGTCTCTGTTTATTTCAAGCATCTCGTAGTAATCATAGCTCATGGTGGAGGCGAATACTTAAAGCTATCTGAAAAAAAAACACGAAACAAAACCCAGTTCGTCAGCTCACGCGGACAAAAATCAAGTCAACCAGCGGATGTTTAAATCGGTTTCCATGGTGAGGGACGCCCAGGAGGCTCTCGCGAGGTTTGAAGGACATGCGCTTTGTGGTTATAAGAGAAACGGCCATAGACATTATGTACGTAGACGCCCCATTGGACGCTGCGGGCCGCTGGGCCCATAGACATATGGCTGGGCCCATAGACATCATATACGTAGACGCCCCATTGTACGCTGCCGGCCGCTAGGCCCATAGACATCATATACGTAGACGCCCAATTGGACGCTGCCGGCCGCTAGGCCCATAGACGAGGGCTGTGTCTCAATCCGCCTACTTCTACACTTCGAACACTTAGTTTTAAGTAGGTAGTGTAGATAACACAAAAAGTCAGTGCACTGAAAGTACCCGGATGACCCCCTAAAAACGGGCACAAAATGCAGTGTGTAACGATGGACCCTACTCGCACTAAACGGACGCCATCTTGACTACAAAGCGGAAAGGGAGGGGCTAAGGACGTCAGGAAGATGTTCCCAGTTTGAAAATAATGGCGGACAATTCAGCCGAGACAGCCGAAACCGCGACACCGCAATCATATAAATGTAAGTAATGGTGGTAATACGAGGCATTGTACTCGATAGGTGTTTGTAAAATACACGAACATACCTCATGTTCAGCCAATATTTGGAGGATCCTGCGTTGACGTCGGAGGCGATGTAATTTCAACATGCTGTGAATGTAAACGATTGTTGTTTTTAAAAAAAAAACAAAAAAAAACGCCGGCATATATTTCTTGGCGGTCTGAAAAATTCGCGGTCACGTGTGTTGCGTTCGTCACGTCATCCCGTCATTTCCGGTAAGTGTTTTAACATAAGTGTTCCTTTTGGAACACTACTAACGGTCGAAAGTGGGCACTACGGCAGTAAGTGGTCAGTGCACATCAGCAGTGCACTGACGGAAGTAGGCGGAATGAGACACAGCCATCATATACGTAGACGCCCCATTGGACGCTGCCGGCTGCTAGGCTGACGTGCCTACAGGGCGGCCATCTTGGGTCAGACCACAGATCAGATAGCTGGTGTCAAAATGAATAGGAGGCAGCTCAGATCTCATTTTAATCATATGTTCACAGTGATCGTGACCTTTCAGACAGATTACACATATTTATTCAGAACCAAAACTATTTAAACTGAAGTCAAACTGGATGAAAAATGTACACGCACTTACATATTTTGCAGTTACATATTAATCTAATCTAATATACACACACACACATAAATCTCTCTCTCTTCCAATATATATATATATATATATATATATATATATATATATATATATATATATATATATATATATAAGACACCGATCTACAGACAACAGCACTTATCTATAGGAGCAGCACTTATCTATAGGAGCAAAACTATATACAGACAAGTGAGAGCAAAGGTGCTCATAACAGCATTTAAAAATGATATAATACAAACCGCGATTTGGGAAAAAAAAAATCAACAAAAAACCTAATAACGCATCTTAGAATCAAATACATTACAAAATCAAAATTATTGTCATTATTTGGGTTTTGTTATGGTTTATGTTTGCTATTTAAAGCCTTATTCATTTGTTCCTCATTTTTACAAACTACCAATAGGTTGCCATCTCTCAAAATCTTTACCATTTCAACATCTCCAATTTTCTTTTTTATTTCTCTTGACACCACTATGGGGCTGATGTTATCCTGTTCTTGCTCATTCTTAAGTTTTAATACTATTTTAAATTCCTCCCTCACAACTTTCCTCCTATTCTTTCTTCGTCTGAACTACTTTCTTCCAGTTCTCATTTACTGCCTTGAATTTCCTTTCCTTCATCAGTTTTATTTCCACCACGTCCTCTCCCTCTTCCTCTCCTCAGTGGCGTCCACCCTTCAAAATCCATACTTTTCTGATTTTCTACCTCCATTTCCACCCGAACCATTCACATACCAGTTTATGCCAAAATCCGCCTATTCCAAATCCGATATATTTCTATGTTTTTGTTTTTTCGCTTCCTGTTTTGTTTTTCCCGCGCCGTTCCAACCTACATCTTTTTCTTCTTCTTCTTTTTGTCAATTCAACAATATTCTTTAGTGATTTAGAAAAAACGGCAACACAAGCAGCTAGCCACAGCGATAGCAGCAAAAGCGATGGAGGAGTTCACCTCTGACCCGGAATGCAAAGAGTGCTGCTAATTTGACCCGCCAAGATAAAATACGGCTTGATTATTTTGTGCAGGTTACACGATGCAGTGTTGCATCATGTTGTCTGCTCTGAATAAAACACAGCGCCCCCCGTGGACAATATAGGAACTGCATATTTTCAATCGAACGAAGTACAATTGAAAGTATGTTTTTCAACATACTGTCAAATTTTTTCAATAATCATTGTTGAATAATGATAATGCATTTAGTCACCGGGCCTGACTAAATCGTTCAGCGGGCCGGACCCGGCCCACAGGCCGTACGTTTGGCACCCCTGCATTACAGCATTATCAACTTACAGATGGAGTTATGTTTTGAATTTTTTTTTTTTTCTTGTTAAAAAAAAGAATTGTATTTTCTAATCTAAACAAGTAAGATGAGTTTATCTTCACTCTCCATAGCCATTCACTCCATGTTTGTCCATTTAAAGCTCTCTGCTATAAATGGACAAACCGGCACATACATGCATACACCAAAGAACAATTTAACACAGAGTACTAAAGACGAACCTAGCTTGCTTTTAGGGAGGAAGCCGGAGTACCCGGAGACAGGCCAGCTGACAGCTTTGCTAGGGCCCAGGACAACACAGTCTTTTTGGGCCCCCCCTCTACACCTGCCGCCGCCACCACACACACACACACACACACACACACACACACACACACACACACACACACACACACACACACACACACACACACACACACACACACACACACACACACACACACACACCAAAACAAAGTCAACTTAACTGTATACTTCATGCCCTGGAAATCTCTGTATTTTATACTGGGTATTTTCAACCAATCTATTGAATTTAGTGCACTAGTTGATCTTTTCTTCATAAGAGAACAGCAAGCACTGCAGCCAAAACATGGCCTTTTTTGACCTGCTGTATATTAGCCAGTCCCTAAGCTTGATGTATCATGAAACTGTTGACCTTTCGGGTTTTTTATTTATTTTTTATTATTACAATTAAATAATAATAATGATGTTATGTTCATAGTGTTTTTTTTTCCTAATCCACCTCTTATATCTTTCAATCCTTATGTAATTTTGTCTGTGTTGTGTGCACCTGCCTGTTGCTTTAATCTTATAAATTTCCCCGTCGTGGGATAAATAAAGGATTAGCTAATGTTATCTTATCTTAAATAACACTTTTTAATAGGATATATGTACTGGGTTCTTTCCAGGTCTTAATTACATTTTCTCTGTGGGCTCTAGTAACATATGGTAGATAAACTCTACTTTGAAAGTTAACATGAACTGCTGCTGAAGAAGACCTCTTATCTACCTGGATGTTTTCTGGAGGACTGAAACGCCTCAGTCAGACGTCAGTCTGTGGGTCTGGTCTGTCGGGCAATGAGAGAAGTTTCGTCTCCTCTCTTCTGTTTCTGTCGCTCGACGTTTTCTTCCTCATGGTTTTTCACGTGCTTAGATAAATTTGGTGTTTCCGCTGAATTTAACCGGCTTTTTACAAAACATACAGCTTGATTTAATTTACGGTACTAAAATAGAGCAAAACGGCGCTTCTTTCCCTCTTCATGCTTTACCGCTGCTGTGGTTTCTCTCTCTCCGAGTCTGACCACTGCCCAGCAGCAGCGCGATTGTTTGTGTGTTGAGTTTGTGTGAGAGCTCAGTGGGTGGGCCGGGCTGAGCCTGCGCGCTGACTGACACTGATTTTAATGGACAGTCAGTGCCAATTTTGGGCCCCCCCTCTGTCCTGGGCCCGGGACAACTGACCCGTTTGTCCCCCCCTGTCGGCGGGCGTGCCCGGAGAGAACCTCGAAAGCTCAGATTGACTGGTTAAATCAGAGATATGCTGGTGAAGATTCTCAGTCATCCAGGTCATGGTCATTCCAAAAAAGGAAAAAACAACTGGACTTTTTTTTCCCGTAGTTTGAAGACGTTTTGCTTCCTATCCAGGAAGCTTTCTTGATTCAAAAAGTCTGGAGTAATGTGGAGTATCAAGCTTTATACTACTGCCCAACAAAGGTCTTGTAATGGCTTTGATAACATGCAAATTCAACAGAAACTGGTATACCCCATAGTAATGGGAAGTTGTTAAAGTCATTGTATGCCAGCAGATTGAACCGATACTCCACTCCTCTGTAACGAAGAGTCGTTAGGGTCGTTATTGGCCTGGCTTAAAGGAACAATGTTTTGATCACCCACATGATAGTGAGGATTGATCTGATGATTGGCCGGAATTAACCCTATAGCTGTATTATAAATTTTTGAGAGTTGGAACCTAAGGACTCCTCCTCTGTTTAAGGTTGTTTTTTCTCTCTTAACGTAGATGGCTTCCTTAACACCCCCTTCAAACCATCTGTCTTCTTTGTCCAAAATGTGAACAAAAGTGTCCTTCGTCCTTAAGGTGTAGGTGGACAGCAGAGTCTTGTCCTGAGGAGGTAGCTCTCCAGTGTTGAGCCATGCGTCTGTGGAGAGGTTGTTGGAGAAACCAAACAACCTCTCCATAGCCCTTCACCCCATGTTTGTCCATTTAAAGCTCTCTGCTTTAAATAGACAAACCGGCACATACATACATACACCAAAGAACAATTTAACACAGAGTACTAAAAACGAACCTAGCTTGCTTTTTGGGAGGGAGCCGGAGTACCCGGAGAGAACCCAGAGAGAACCCCGAAAGCTCAGACTGACTGGTTAAATCAGAGATATGCTGGTGAAGATTCTCAGTCATCCAGGTCATGGTAATTCCAAAAAAGGAAAAAACAACTGGACTTTTTTTTCCCGTAGTTTGAAGACGTTTTGCTTCCTATCCAGGAAGCTTTCTTGATTCAAAAAGTCTGGAGTAATGTGGAGTATCAAGCTTTATACTACTGCCCAACAAAGGTCTTGTAATGGCTTAGATAACATGCAAATTCAACAGAAACTGGTATACCCCATAGTAATGGGAAGTTGTTAAAGTCATTGTATGCCAGCAGATTGAACCGATACTTCACTCCTCTGTAACGAAGAGTCGTTAGGGTCGTTATTGGCCTGGCTTAAAGGAACAATGTTTTGATCACCCACATGATAGTGAGGATTGATCTGATGATTGGCCGGAATTAACCCTATAGCTGTATTATAAATTTTTGAGAGTTGGAACCTAAGGACTCCTCCTCTGTTTAAGGTTGTTTTTTCTCTCTTAACGTAGATGGCTTCCTTAACACCCCCTTCAAACCATCTGTCTTCTTTGTCCAAAATGTGAACAAAAGTGTCCTTCGTCCTTAAGGTGTAGGTGGACAGCAGAGTCTTGTCCTGAGGAGGTAGCTCTCCAGTGTTGAGCCATGCGTCTGTGGAGAGGTTGTTGGAGAAACCAAACAACCTCTCCATAGCCCTTCACTCCATGTTTGTCCATTTAAAGCTCTCTGCTTTAAATAGACAAACCGGCACATACATACATACACCAAAGAACAATTTAACACAGAGTACTAAAAACGAACCTAGCTTGCTTTTTGGGAGGGAGCCGGAGTACCCGGAGAGAACCCAGAGAGAACCCCGAAAGCTCAGACTGACTGGTTAAATCAGAGATATGCTGGTGAAAATTCTCAGTCATCCAGGTCATGGTCATTCCATGACCTGGATATGAAGCAAAATGTCTTCAAACTTCAGAAACAAGTCCAGTTGTTTTGTTTTTTCCTTTTTTTGGAAGTTAAGTCAGAGAGAAATACGAGGCAAGTCACCCACTCTCTTTCGCTCCGCACAGTAGTCGTCCATGTCTCCTCCAAAAGGGCCAAACTGACTGTCCTCTGAACTGGTATCTGAAAATGCGTAAGTGCTAACAATCACGCCTCTAATTTTCAAGCTGTTCAAAGAATCCTCTGCCGGGGAAGTCTCTCGTGGCCTTACCTCAACAGAAGGCCCTTTGGTTGGCGTCTCAAACCATTCTTCATTTTCCAGAGAGGATGGTATCGTCATACAGAACATTTTGGCTAATATTTCACCAAAACTCTTCCTTCCTGCCTTAAATGAACTCATTTGCCTGTGCAACGAAGCCTTCTCGGGGGCGGTCTCTCGTGGCCTTACCTCAACAGAAGGCCCTTTGGGTGGCGTCTCAAACCATTCTTCATTTTCCAGAGAGGATGGTATTGTCATACAGAACATTTTGGCTAATATTTTACCAAAACTCTTCCTTCCTGCCTTAAATGAACTCATTTGCCTGTGCAACGAAGCCTTCTCGGGGGCGGTCTTTCGTGGCCTTACCTCAACAGAAGGCTCTTTGGATGGCGTCTCAAACTGTTCTTCGTTTTCCAGAGAGGATGGTATCGTCATACAGAACATTTTGGCCAAAATTTTACCAAAACTCTTCCTTCCTGCCTTAAATGAACTCATTTGCCTGTGCAACGAAGCCTTCTCGGGGGCGGTCTCTCGTGGCCTTACCTCAACAGAAGGCTCTTTGGATGGCGTCTCAAACTGTTCTTCGTTTTCCAGAGAGGATGGTATCGTCATACAGAACATTTTGGCCAAAATTTTACCAAAACTCTTCCTTCCTGCCTTAAATGAACTCATTTGCCTGTGCAACGAAGCCTTCTCGGGGGCGGTCTCTCGTGGCCTTACCTCAACAGAAGGCTCTTTGGATGGCGTCTCAAACTGTTCTTCGTTTTCCAGAGAGGATGGTATCGTCATACAGAACATTTTGGCCAAAATTTTACCAAAACTCTTCCTTCCTGCCTTAAATGAACTCATTTGCCTGTGCAACGAAGCCTTCTCGGGGGCGGTCTCTCGTGGCCTTGCCTCAACAGAAGGCTCTTTGGATGGCACCTCAAACCGTTCTTCGTTTTCCGGAGAGGATGGTATCGTCATACAGAACATTTTGACAAACATTTCCTCAAAACTCTTTGAGTCATGAGGAAATATTCCTGCCTTAAATGAATTAAATGAAGCCTTCTTGGGGGAGGTCTCATGTGGCAATACTTCAAAAGAAAGTTCTTTGGATGGCGTCTTAAACCATTCTTTCTTTTCCAGAGAGGATGTCAACCTCATACAGAACATTTGAGAGAATATTGTACCAAATCTCTTCATTCCTGCCTTAAATGTTCTCCTCATATTCCTGTACAACGAAGCCTTCACGGGGGAGGTCTCTTGTGGCCGTACCTCAACAGAAGGCTCCGTGGATGGCTTCTCAGACCCTTCTTCCTTTTCTGGAGATGTTGATAACCTCATACCAAACTTTCTGAGGATTTTTTTACTAAACATGTTCCTTCCTGCCTTCAATTTCTTATTTTCTGCCGTTTCGTTTTGAATTAGTACTTGTACTTTCCCAGATTCTTGAGAAGAAATCACAGGAGAGCTGTAAGGGACAGGACTGATCGCATTCGTGGAAAAGCAAAAACTCGCCATTTTAAAGGATGCGCCCTGTTAAACTTTTGAGATTTCAACCCACCACTCTGCACTGTACCAGCTTTATTTGTGTGTTTTAAAACAAAGGACCAAAGCACTCCACAAATATTCTTCACCTGAACAGACCAAAGATGTGTTAAACTATCAGCTCCTTCGCAGTGGAAAACAAGTTATCTGTGAATGTCGCACAAACAACAGCTGTGGGCTGATCACCTATATCTTCACAACGCTGCTTGGTACGTCACAGATATCTGACAGTGGATAGAACGACGAGTCCCGCTCTGTGACGTCGGCGTCATGTTACGTCACATTTGGAATGCTCCGCCTCCGGCAGTCTCTAGCCACGTGACGGGCTTTCGTTCTGAAAATGAACGTTACAAAAGGCCCGTATACACTACACTTTTTTAACCGAGCCGAGACCAGTCCGAGCTCGGTAACCGAGATAACTCTTGTGTGTAAACGGTCAGCAGACTGAACCGGACCGCACTAAATGCAGACCAGCTCTTGAGTAGGTCTCGGCCTGGTTTTATTTCTGGCCCAGTTTTCAGATAAAGAGCGCATGAGCAGACCGCGTCATCTCCTTACAGTCAGCTCACTGTCCGCGGGTTTTCCGGCAGTCTGGCTGCACGTCCCGATTCACACTCCATTCAGACAAATTTCAGACATTCATAATAATACTAGCTTCCTTACCATGCCACACGGTTTCCAGAGATGAATCTGCTTAGCAGCGCAATGAACCTCAGCGTCTGTCGTTGTTTCCTGCGTCTGTAAATCCTTATTAGACGTTCGTTTGTCTCATCCACTTCCCAAAAAAGCCAAATTTTTCTAGTAAATTCACCAATGGTTGCCTTCTTCCCCTGACTCTCCGCAAACACCGAAATATCACAATATCAAGCAAAACTTCCTGAATGTTACGGGCGCCGCGCTGTTTTGTTTGCTGCTACCGCCTTCAATCCCAGAGAGCGGTAGTACCGCAGATCGCCACTAGGGGGCGAGGAGCAACCAAGGAACCGAGATAAGTTTTGTGTGTAAACGGGTCGGCTTGTCTTGGATAACTGATCCAAACTCGGACTGGTCTCGGCATGGGTCGGTTTTTAGGTGCAGTGTAAACGGGGCTATAATGTCTTTATCCGGGAAGCCCACGTTCGCCAGGAGCCTTTTCATTCATCACCTGAGTGCGCATTTCTGTACTCATCACTTCTATGTAGAAATTTTGAATTCTTCAAATTTATCGCTCTAGATGTGACCTAAACTCATTTCACTTATTTGTCAGGATTTTTTTTGCGGTCATATATATATATATATATATATATATATATATATATATATATATATATATATATATATATATATATGTGTGTATATATATATATTTTTTTTTTTTGTAGGTGAAAATGACTTGCTTTACTACAGGTTTTAAATGTATCCCTTTATTTGCTTCCATGAACAATAATTTAATTTATTAAGACTTTTTATTATTTGTTTTTCAGGTTCTCTCACCTGTATTATTCTGTTATTTCACAAACGAATTTGTGATTAATGACCAAAGCTGCAATTTAATCAGATATTCTGATAATACGGCTCTGGTTGCATTACCAAAGAAACGTGAGAGTTCCAGAGTTCTACGAAATAAAAAAAGAGAAAAGTAGGGAAGGAAATTAAACAAACACGGGTAGATGAAAATGTATCAACCCAAATACGTATAATGTGAGAAAAGAGAGGCTGATAACTTTAACAGCTGTTTTGATTTTCTATAGAAAAGGGATGTGTAAATCAATGTGGACCGAAGGTTAAAAAAAGGGTTTTGCTCATTTTTTGTATTAAAAGATGGTCATCCAGTGTGCAATTATTTTGAATGATTTATTATTATTCGTTAATAACAAACGGAATAATTTTAGGTCGATTTGGTGCAGTTCTTTGAAAACACTTGCTGTATTTAGACAGTTTTAATCAAATTAATTCAAATCAGATTTTAATGCACCAGTCTGCATTTTAGTAAAAGCCATGGGATGGATGTGCTCCTTTTTATAAAATTAAAGAGAATGTGTGGTTATTAAACATGACTTTTGTGTTTTATCCGACATCTTCACTTGTACGATTTTAAATTGTCTGTAATAATTTTGCCCTAATTAAAATAACAATAAAAAGTTTCCTCCTGCATCAGCCACCAGTGCTGGTGGACCAAATCTTGAAGCGGTCAGTGGCAATAATCGGATGGGCCTTAACCTTTAAACAATGTCAGTATTTAATCATAGCGGATAAAGCCAAACATGCACAGCACAAAACACCTCAAAATACATTCAAATTGAGTAAAAGTCTAGAATTTAAAGAGGCATTTCTCTTCATGATAGATGTATAAACAGAGAGATGAATCAGGTGGAATAGATGGAATATTTGTTTGATGTCCAGCAAACCTTTTATGTTATTATATTCCACAAAGAAAGCAAGAAGACGAATTTCCACAGGTTTCCGTGTGGTATATTATTTGGTGCTAATCACTGTTAGGAATGTAAAGTAGGGCTGGGCAAGTTAACGCGTTAATTCCGCGTTAATTCATTAGACTATTAACGGCGATATTTACTTTATCGCGCATTAACGCATCTTGCTCACATGCTTTTATTTTGTGAAGGTCTGTTGCTGCGGTGTAGGGGTTTGAATCAGAACAGTAGGTGGCGATAATGCACCAATAACCTTGCTGTCAGCCCAGCCTCGGATTCAAACAGGAAGAAAGGTGCTGGCTGGAAAAAGGAAAACGCGGAAAAAAACAAAGCTGACATGCGGAAAAAACAAAGCTGACATGGGGAAGGCGGTGTTTCCCGCAGGAATTTGCTTAGGCGAGGCGGTGAGTTGGCGGCCGGAACAAGTTTTGTGTGGATGACCGGCGGAGAAAGCAACAACAAAAAACCGCGTGTTAACGTCAAATAAACATGCAAGCATATCGAGTTAGCAAGCATTTCAGTTTAAAGTTCTTCCAGCAATGAATATGACAGAAACAAGTTAATTGTAACCACTGCCAAGTTAAACTTTCTTATCACCGGAGCACCTTGAGCTTAACATATCACTTAAATGCCAAACATACTGTAGACATCACCAAACAATTCAATGATTCAGAGAAGCTAACCAATGTAATGGCGAAGTGGATAGCTACTGTAGACCTTTTTTTGTGCTTCACACTTTGGTATTTAACATAAAATGGTAATGCTGCTCCCTGCTGTTACCTCAGAAATTACCTGTTTTTGGTAGATTTTTTCCCCATAAAGAGAATTTCCTGTCAGTGGCAATAAGCTTTAATTTATTATTATTGCTATTTTTTGTTTTACATGTTTAAGTTGAGCTTTACACTAAATATGTGTTACTGATAAGTGCTACAAATGTTACAACACTTTTGTTCATATGGCAGCAGAACATTAAAATAAAAGTGCTGTTTACACTACTTTTGAATTCATTCTTGGAGTTTGCACATACAATGCGATTAATCATGATTAATCAGGCAAATTATGCGATTAATCGCGATTAAAGATTTTAATCGTTGCCCAGCCCTAATGTAAAGTAAATGAAATTTGAATGGTTTATATAATGAAAATAAGCCACTATTCACAGAAACAGACATTCCCAACAAAGCACAGAGCTACATTACCAGTGAAATAAAGCAATGCCTGTAACATTCTCTGATGAAAATACATTTAATTTAACTGTTATCTTATTTCTTTGTTTTATAATATTTCTATTCATTCAGTGCAGCATGATGACAAAAATGAAACACTTCTAATGAAAAATGTTCATCCTCATAGGGAGTTTTTTTTGTTTTTCAGGCTAGAACTTTAGCCGTTTTCTCATTAAAAATACATTAAATTAGCTCTAAACGTATTTCTCAAGACGTTCTTTTCATCAGGTGTCCACGCCTTGTACAGCTCCTGCAGCATTTGCTGTCATCCTCTGAATTATGAGCGTTGTAGGACCTTCCTAGAAAGTAGCAGACCAAAAACTGCTGAGAATAGCTGGCCAGGCCACGGTGCAGGTTCTTGCTTAGCAGGAAGGTATCCAGGAAGCTCGACACCACCTGCTGGAACTCCTGCAGCAGGGAATATTGCCGCAGCACTCTGGTGAGCACGGGCACATTGAAAAGCTTTGCATTGTGGGCCGCCAGCACTACGGGGAGATGAAACGAGCGCAGAAAGGCGAGGAAAGACGTGAGAAGCTCAATAAGAGGGATGGTTATCACACAGTCACCATGGCGCCATAGGCCGTCAGACTCTACTCTGAACCCTGTGACCTCGGTGGCACTCGAGGTCAGGGCACGGCGGGGGAGAGTGTGTTCATTGAAGACCCTCTCCTTGTAGACAGCGGCCAGTTGGAAGATATCACACACTGCAGTATCTGAATAAAGAAAATAAATTAAATGTGACTTAAAGTTCTCCAAATGATATGAACATTTTGAAAAAAAAAATTGTATTCCACCCACCAATGTTGAAAATAACTTCTAAAACTAGTTGTGCCAAACTCTGCAGCAACAACTGCCATGATCAACCGTTTGCAATAACTAGTAAATACTTGTAGCAACAATAGGTGGGCATAGACACCAGACTTATGTACACTGTACAGTAGAGGAGAAAGAAAAATAATGTGCAATTATTAATAGATAATCAGGAATATTCAGATAAGAGTGTTCAAGTTACAAATTGAAGAAAAAAGGCAGTTGATTTACAGTTGATTTTAGTCAAACTTTTTTTGTTGCTCAAATTAACAACAACTGCAAAGCCATCCACAGAACAGGACCAGAACTAAACACTCCTCTAAACTGACAGCCCTAATATGTCTGTGTGGGTCTTTAGTAGAACCTGCTCTTAAAGTTATTTTCATTCTGCAGTTTGTTGTCCCCGACATCTTTAAACTAAAAAACAGACGCTTAACAGTTTTCTTTTCTGTTAAATTTAAAGCGGCCCACACCTTTAAAACCTTAGGTCTCTTTCTCTACACCGCTGTTTGCCCGTTGCTTTCTGTCTCCGTAGCGGACAGCCATACTTGGCATCCATGTATTAGCAGGCTAGGCTATCATTAGCGTTAACCGGCTGGCCGGAACACAGTGCGCTGAATAAATAAACAATGTGACGAAGCTTCGAGGCAGACAGTTTTAACCTTATGAATGTTATGAATCGCGGTCCTCGAATCATTTAATGAATCGTGACAGCCCTAGCATGGAGGAAGAAGTTCTGGTCAAATAAGACCAAAGAGGAACTTTTAAAACTGCATGCACAATGTTGTTTGCGGCGAAAACCTAACGTTGAGCATCAACCTGAACTGTGAAACATTGTGGTGGCAGTATCATGCTGTGGGAAGCTTTTCTTCCGCAGGGATTAAAGCTACAGTTGGTTACAATAGGTTAATTGTCTTTAAGTGTGTGTGAATGGTTGTTGGTCTCTGTGTTGCCCTGTGATAGAGTGGCGACCTGTCCAGGGTGTACCTCGCCTCTCACCCATTGACAGCTGGAGATAGGCACCAGCACCCCTCGCGACCGCGATAGGGATAAACGTGTTGGAAAATGGATGGAACTCCTCGCAGGATTTCTCTGTGCCCATTCATTTCTCTTTTCCTTTCTTTGGCCTCTCGATTGTCTTCTCATGCATCTAGAAATGTAAAAACAGAAGGGGTGAGACAGAGAGGAGGTGGAGGGTGTAGTGGTCTTTAGAGTAGCCTCTGAAGATAAGCTTTACTCCTGCTGTTCATGGTTAAGCCTCTGAAAAGTCGGTAGCCTTTTTATGCTGCCTGATTTTGATAAATAGGCCTCCTATAGCATTTAGCGTTAAATCAGTGGAGTAAATCTGGATTATTTACTGTATTGTGTTGACAGAGAATATTTCAGTTTACAGGACTGTTAGGGGATTCCCAGTTAAGGACCCGCTTTCAAACTAAAAATAGGCCTCAGAGACGTACTGTTTTCCCCATCTAACCAGATTTGAAAACCCTTCTTCCTGCTCTCGGTGAAGGCGGATGCTTTTCTTTTCCTCTCCCTTCCGTATCTGCCCTGCTCCTGTTCTCTGTCCTGTGTTGCTTTGTAAATCTGTCGGAGATTCTCTCTACATGACTTCCGAATTACAAATTGCTATGGCTATATACACCCTACTCTGACGCACTGCCTAAGCTGGGCACCTGAGTGTTACCGCCCAGGACAAGAACCCTAGGTTTAATGCGCACTGATGGGCTGTACTGAAATGCAATTTACGCCATGTTCTGGTTTTTCGATCATGAGAACAGGAACAGAACCGTGCAGTTGACTGAAAGAAACAGCAAAGTGATCTTCATGCACGGCAAACACTGACCGCATACAGGACTTCATGCATTTACTTCTTCACGAGCATCAAAACACATTGACACATGGTCACGTTGGGTGTGGGGGCTTCACAATGATACTGAAACATTCCTAAAAATGTAATGCACTCACACATCCAGAGGTAGTACATCATTTTGCAGACTCTCTGGTACTCTACGGGAATTTCCCCTGAGAAGTCCTGATAGAAACACGGTTTGATGGGGAAGAACTTGGGAAGCGGCGGCCAGTTGTTTTCTTTACCTGTCGAGACAAAAGGTAACGTCATCCTGCTAATCTTCCGTACAATCCATTTGGTCTGCAGAGCTACTCAACCAAAAAAGCAGAGTAAAGACAGGAAGCATTAATGCAAAGCTGCAGGGACATTCTGCAGCGTTGGCTCATTACAAAGCGCTGCTCACGCTGCTGCCCTCCGACAGCTTTTTTACTGCCAATTTAAGACCCTCACGTGTTTGTAAAATATTTCTTAAACATTAGAGGGCTCAAACGTTAAGAAATGCTAAATGCATGGCTGAAACAAAAAAAAATGCTAGGGACAGCCATTAAAACCTGTACAGAAAACTACAGCCATGCGGGCCAGTAAGTTAGCAAACAGGGAACAGTGAAAAATGAAAGGGCTTTGGACCTGCAGCAGGTTTATTATTCTGTGCTGGTTTTCTGCTTGTAACTCTGCCATAAAGGCTAGAATTGTGGAGAGAACCTGGAATAGCCATCCTAACAACAGATTCTCCCACCTGAGCTGTGGATTTCTGCAGCTCCTTCAGTATGAGCATGAGGACCTCAGACAAAAGCGTTTTGGTAGGTTTGCAGTTCAAGGACAGAACAGCTGCATTTATATTGCCATTCAATTACGCAAAAGTGGACTTCTTTTACCAATTAGATTACTTTGAAGCAGAGCTGACCGAAAGCAGGTTTAAATGACGTTTGGGTGGCTATCAAACATCGTCCAGTATCACGTGAAATGATCAGAGCTCCTCAGGCTCAGCCACTAACAACAGGTTGAGTGACGCTTAAGATGAACATTTAAAGAAAAGGTCCAAGAGTTTATGTTTCAGCTTTAACAGTGTAAGCCTCAGACTGACCCAAAGACACTCCCGCACCAGCTCATTGGTATATGTTACACTATTCAGTAACTGTTCTCTCTGGGTGGCTCACCGTCTTCAGTGTTTGTTTTGGAGTGGATTCGTTTTGTGATAAAGCTGACGCTTCGCCAGCTGCACAAAACATTTAGAGCCTCGATAAAACGTAGATGACACATGAACAGGAACGGCACTGAGGGAAGAGAGTGGCCTCGGGCTACCGATGCTGTGTTCCCACCTGTGGACTGGGTTCTGTAGAAGGCTGCAACACGGCCGGCTGGTAGACGGAGGTGGAGGCGGGGGTGGTGTGAGTGACTGCGAAATCCTGGCAGGAGATTTGAAAAAGCAAATGGTTGATGCGAAGAAGTCTAAACGTTTAAGAACAAAATAATAACAATAAAAACATCACAGAAAACAAATGCAAACATAGGCCCCGTCCACACGGAGACGAAATCATCACGAAAGGACGCAACGCCACTGAAAACGTTGTAGTAAGTATGCCGGGCCCATTGGCGGCGCTGTGACATTAACAGAAACATGAAAAAAAAAAAAAAAAACAGCTGGCATGCGCAGACAACTCATGTTAAGTAAACAAAGCAACAGACTCGCTCTGCTCTGATGTGAATCTCACAGCATGAGGTTCATTTGGTTCACTGCAGCAAGCTGGAGCTCATGGATAACAATGTCCAGATTTGACGTAGCGTAAACGCAACACTGAACGCCACCATGTTTGTTGTTATTCTTGAGAGTGACACGCATGCGGATTATAGAGAGAAAAGCTACAACGTCATTGTTTCAGAGAAGGGGCCTTTAGCGTGTATACACAAAAATACTAAACCGCCATTTTTTAAATTTGCCCACTCTGGTTTCAAAAATGATCATTAAGGTGATGTGTCCCAAAAGGCCGAACTGGAAAAAAAATGCCTAAACGTCAAAATAACTGCGGTAACACCTAATCTCATCTCCAAGTGGATGGGGCCATGGAGAGTTATACGATGTGTAAAAACACAGATAATAAAAAAAAAGCTCATTATACAAATATGGAGGTAAACATGAAGGCAAGAAAATTAAGACAACTAAGAAACAGAATCTTCAAATGACAAAGGCAGCTAAATATGAAACAGATTAATTGTCTCCATTCAGTCAAGGCTGGCATGATGTCTAAAAGGGAATTAAACGCATTAAATGTTGAACAAGATAGAGGTTGACCGATGCGTCGGCTGCTCGAGGTTTTGGGCCGATATTAACTTTTTCTTCATGTATTTTTACTTTTTCTTTCACCCTGCCACTGAAATGAGCAAGCTGTCAATTTATTTATTTTTTAAACGGTGGTCGACCCGCGCACAGTCGGCATAGAACTTCTTTCCCACCGTCTGAAAACCCACGTCAGATCTCCAGCTGGGCCGCCGGCCAGCTGCCACCACTGCTCGTGCGCGCGCTGCCGTCAGTGTTGGGCAAGCTACTTGTCCAGTGTAGTGAGCTAAGCTATCAGTTACTCAACAATAAATTAAGCTTCACTACACAAAAGCTACCACCTATAGAAATATAGCAAGCTAAGTTACACAAATGTGTTAAAAGTAGCTTAACTACATTAGAAGCTACTTAACGTTGTACCAACCTAATGTCAGATCAATTCAAAATGAGTCTGATACACTGGTTAAAATATTTATTAAAGATCAGCCAATGACCTAACACAGTGTAGACATTGCTTTATGAGCAGCATAATAAAATACAAACTGAAGTAATTACTGCTAGAAATAAAACGTGCAGTGGCGTTAATAACGTTTGATGGCGTTTTTTGCATATTATATTATCAGGAGGTTGTCTTTTATGTGCTCAGCCACTAGATTTAAAGGTGTTTTACCCAATAAGAACACTGCAGCACCAGACACAATGAGGAGGTCCCTGATTGTTGGGGAAAGCCAGAAATATTTCAAAAAGTCAAAAGTGTCTTATGCTGGACTGGGGAAAAGGGTTGTAGTTTTCAACTGGTTCAATGTTGGAGTTGGTCACCTGAGTGACAGAGGGATCCTGAAAAAACAGCAAAAGAGGTGGTGGTCAATAAGAAACTACGCATAAAAGGTAAAGGCAGCAAACGGATCACTGTGGCTGTGAAATCAGTAAACGGCGCATAAACTTGAATGGAAATGACTTTTTTGGCACGAGGGTCAAACCAAACTGGTACTATGCAAAGAGAGAGAAAAACAAACTAATTATCCCTGTATAAAATTAGCCCCTCATCAGTGTAAATATTTGACATTTCGTTTTTTTTTTCCTTTACAAGACGACATGTCTCTGCTTAAAGACACAAGAATAAGTTTGCTACTTCAGAAGGAGGTGTTCTCGGTCTGATTTGAGCTTTACATCACCCAACATCCATAGAGTAGTAAGCTATTCTGTCTAATAATCAGTATTTGTTCTCCTGTAACATGAACAGGTGAGGTGGGGGAAGCCAGAAGATACAGATTGATTTCTATCTTTGACCAAGTCGGAAAGCAAATCCAATCAACCTCCTGCTATTGTAGCCCTTTGAGGGCAGATCAATCATTACCTCTGGAAGGTCAATGGTAATCATTAAATGGCTTTGGTTCAGCCTAGAGCCTGTTCCGCTGTCAGACAAACAGAAAACAAAAACTGGCCAACAGGACCCCCATCTGAGCTCAAGACACTTTTAGCTAGCACCATTGCAAATTCGGAACTTTTAGCTGACAACTTTTGTTTTAATTTGGTACAAACAACAGGTTAAACAGCAGGTTTTGAACTAAAAAAGATCCGACATCTGTTTTGGTGTTAGGTCCTCATACTGGGCTCTGGACAGACGGTAGTACCGCTGGAAGTAACGCTCATCTAGACGCAGCTCCAGGTGGTGATACTCGCCAAACCGGGTGCATCTCTGGAGGAACTGGTGGACCCTGGGGCGCCGACGCCGTTGTTCTGCTTTCAACATTAAATACAGCACCGTGACTCCCTCAGGTTAAATCCATCTCTGCCATGGTGAGCTGAACGTTCAAGAGGAACCAGCAAGCGGAGAGATCCTGCTCCTATTTGATGACGCGGGGAAGCGAACTGGGAGAAACTGGCTGCACTGTCCGGTTTGGAAGAGAGAGGTGAAATGTCAAGTGAATGATTGTTTTCAATCTGCTTCCTCGTTGTTTCCGTCTGAGCCTTGTGAACAACACGAGCGAACCCAGTTTCTTTTCAAGCAGCAGGAAAAGCTTTCTGCCTTTACATATGGTTCTAGAAGAGCAACCATCTACTTTGACAGAGTTTGTTTACTTGATTACCGCACTTAGATACCAAATTTGACACAGTAAAAGGCTTTATTCATATTTTTATTTACTGCGTTTGGTTAGTGTGCATACTCCTTTACGCTAGGCAGATTTTTTTTTTTTTTTTTTTTTTTTTTTTTTTTTTTTTCCCAGTGTCCTGTCTAGCAATGTGGCAATAAAAATTGATATCTTAATGCCAAATAGAGCTCGACAGATTTTACTTTCACAAGTGGAGCAAACAGCTTTCGCCATAATGCTCCGCTTGATTTGTGCGTGTAAATAGCTTTATTGTGATTCCTGCAGGGAGAATTTCAAATTATATGGACACTACAATGGGAAAGTAGGAGAGTAAAAGAAAAACAAGAAGAGAAAAACAAAAAAAGAAAAAGAAAGAGAAAGAAGAGTTGAAAGAAATAAGAGATAAAAGGAAGAGAATGATAAAACTTCCTCTGTCTGCTCCATCACCTGGAAAGAGACACAAAAAGAACAGCACAACCAACAGACATAAAGCAACAGATACAATCGTGTAGCACCTTGATACCATTGCTAAATCATATGTATTATTATTTAAGCTGACATGTGTAATGTGATACCTAAAAAAAGGTAAAAGAAAGTAAATAAATTATAGCCTTTCTGTATATAAGTGAACATTTAATACCTGGGACCCAGCACCTGTGGGAGATTGTGAGAGTGCACTAGTTTAGGTGAAAATTATCCAGAAGGAAATGGCTTGATAGTGATTGTGGAGAACCGAAGACAGATTTTACGCTAGGCAGATTTTACATAAGCTATGGTCCACAAACAGCAGGCTCACTCTGAAAACAGCAGCAACGGTGTTTTAATGTTGGATGATGCACTGACAGTTTCTACCAAACTCCGTTTCTGCGTGACGAGCCAAACGTCCAAATGGAAAGGGAGACGTAGGAACCGCTGCCTTTCCTGCTGGGAATGTTGACAGGGGTGTCAGGAGCAGCAAACTGTGAGCTCCTGCTCAGAATCACGGTGTAGGATCATCTTGTGATTGACTCATCCTTCACACATTTTTAAAAGAAGAACTTAATGTCAAAGACAACTGCAGTGAACTTGAACTTGCGCACCCCCCCCCAAAAAAAATGAAGCAATTGTGTTTTAGCAATTAATTCCCATGAAACCATATGTTCCTAACATGCGTTTAATTTGGTTTTGGATTAAACTCGAAAAAAAAGTGCAGCATGCTGTTGGTTGATGTGTTTAAAGACCAACAGCACTGGGGGTTCTTATTTTTGATGCAGACGAACAACCCCAAAACAAACCAGGTTCTTCACCCACCGATCTGACCTCGGGACGATCAATTGGCTCGTCTCTAAATAACGCCACTTGTACTTTTAAGCTGAACAAATCCCTGCCAAGGAGTGGAAAGAGGATCATGTAGCAATGGAAACCCCTCAATGCACTCTGGAAAATACTCGGTAAGCTAAATACCTTATCAATTCAAATGCATGAAAAGCAACCACAGAATGCCTTTTCACTGGGTGTTATAATCAGTACAAAACGTAAAATCTACACCAGCCCCAAGACTATATGAAAATTAAAGATTCACACTGAAGGCGTCAAAACTATGAATTGACACATGCAGAATTATATACTTAACAAAAAAGTGTGAAACAACTGAAAATATGTCTTATATTCTAGGTTCTTCAAAGTAGCCACCTTTTGCTCTGATTACTGCTTTGCACACTCTTGGCAATCTCTTGATGAGCTTCAAGAGGTAGTCGCCTGAAATGGTCTTCCAACAGTCTTGAAGGAGTTCCCAGAGATAGTTCTGGAAATCTTGTTAAAGCTACAAACATTGAAACAATGTACTCTGAGCCTGAACACAAATACTGGCAATGAAATTTAAACTAGCCAGACGCACATTCTGGTGGTTAGCTACAGTGAACTTTCTGAAAGTTAACTCTCCGAGAAAACCCGCCCCCTGCTGCCACACACGGCGCCGATTGGCTAAACAGCTGTCAATCCTCCTGGCTTGGCCAATAGCTTTCCAGAAGTGGGGAGCAACGTCCCTCCCCCTCACCCACCCAACGCGTTTCCTGGCGTGCTGGCACCCTTGTAACCACTGAGCTATATTATATAATATAGTAATATATAATAATAATATATAATAATCATATATATAATATATAATATTATATAATATATATAATATGTATAATATAGCTCAGTGCTTGTAACGAAAGAGCTTCTGTGCAACAACCCCCAACAGCGCTTCATCTAACAAGTAATTAAACTGAACACTCACATTGACGGGGTTAATGCTGCTGGGCTCTGCGAACGGGTTTTTATCAAAGTCCGACATTTTGAAAGAACGGCGAGGCGTTTATCCTCTGGAAAAAAAAGTCAACAACAAACTCTTCTCTGTCGCTTCAGAGCCTGCCTGTCCCCCCACTTCCTCGAATGAACTGGAGGGCGCAGGCGCACTGAGGTTTCACGACAATGACGTGCCCAGCCATAGACATAATATAAGATATATAAAATATAATATATATATTTTCTTTATATATGTCTATGTGCCCAGCGTCGTCGTCGTCGTCGTCGTCTTCTTCTTCTCTTTTTTAATGGCGGTTGGCAAACAACTTATAGGTGCATTACCGCCACCTTCCAGATTGGAGTATGGATCAGACAATCTATTATATTCTCCCCAAAATACACGTTCTTCTTAGAAAACTAAAAATGCTCCCAAAAACTACATCCCCAGATGATCTCTGAAACAATTCCCTTATATTAATTTATTTTTATTCCTGCCTAACTCTCTTCGCAACATCTCTCTTTCCTGAGCATATTTATTACATTCTAAAAAAATATGTTGGACTGTTTCTAATTTCCCACAATTACAACACCCTGTATTATGCTCATTAATTATTTTAAGAGTACTATTTAATCCTGTATGTCCGAATCTTATCCTAGATAAAATATCTTCTTTTTTAATTCTATTACATTTTCTTAATTCTCCAACCTTTTTTTGAATACTATAATAAAACCTAGCACTCCCTCCTTTATCCCACAGTTCTTGCTATTTCTTCTTAAAATACATTTTAATAATATTCTTTATCTCATTTTTGCTTATTTTAATATTTAAATCAACAACATCCTTTATTACAGCACTCTTAGCAAAATTATCAGCCAACTCATTACCAATAACACCAATGTGAGCAGGAATCCTAACTAATTTAACATGAGACCCACCATTTCTAATCCTAAAAATTGAGTGATAAACATCCAATATAATATCTTGCCTTGATTCTGAATTAAACTCTAGAATACTTATTAATGCACTACTTGAATCTGAACAAATTAAAACCTCCCTCTCTCTTGTTTCCTCAATCCATTCTAAAGCCATTGATTCACCTGTATACACTGCCAATTTATCTGTTATTCTTTTATTTCTCATAATATTTAAATCTGGGATTACAAATGTTATACCTACTTTTTCATTTAACATTTTAGAAGCATCTGTATAAATTTGTATATATTCTGAATATTCTTTTTTTATATAACTTTCCACCTCCTTTTTTTCTAACTGTCTCCCTTTTCTCAACTTCAGCCTGTCCAAAGATCCATGATGGAATAGCAGGAATAACAACCACAGGACTGATTACAAAGTTATCTATTCCTACATCTTTTACTTTATTTATAACTGTCCATCCAAAACTATTAATTTGTTTCTTTTCTTTTTCTTGACAAGGTTGCAGCGTAATATATGGAGGATGAATTTCACTATGTCCTTTAATATTTATCCAGTAATTTATGGGTAGTTGTTCTCTCCTGAGCTCCAGTGGCCTCTCATCTATCTCCACTTGTAGAGCTGAAACTGGAGTAGTTTTCATCGCTCCACAACAGTCTTAATGCCTGATATTGAACTCTATCTATTTTCTTTAATAAACTGCTTGAAGCTGAACTGTATAATATACAACCATAATCAAAAATTGATCTAATTAGTCCAATATATACTGTCTTTAATGCTTTCCTATATGCTCCCCAATCTTTTCCTCTCAAACATCTCATTATATTTAAAATTCTTTTACTTTTTTCAACTATTTTATCTATATGTATCTTCCATGTAAGTCTCTTATCAAACCAGATACCCAAATATTTAATTTGATCTATCCTTTCTACAACATCCCCATATAATTTGAGATTTACATTATTTAATTTCCTATTTGTAAAAACAACAAATTTCGACTTAGACGTTGAGAATCTAAAACCCCATTCTAAAGCCCAAGCTTCTACATTCTGTAATGCTTCTTGTACTTTCCTATTTATAAACTCTATATTTTCCCCCCTCTTCCAAATAATACCATCATCTGCAAACAACGGGACACCAAAAGATTTATCTATAATACTAAAATATCATTAATCATTATACTAAATAGTATAGGACTTATTATTCTACCTTGGGGAGTACCATTTTCAACTTCATATTTTGAACTTATTTCCCCACATATTTTTACTCTAATACTTCTTTCAGTTAAAAAACTTTTTATCCATCTATATATTTTACCTATTTGTTTTATTTTAATCAACAGCCCTTCTTTCCATAACATATCATAAGCCTTTTCCACATCCAGGAAGACTGCTATCACACTCTCCTTATTAATTTGAGCCCGTCTAATTTCATGTTCCAGACATAATGCAGGATCTATTGTACTTCTGCCTTTTCTAAGTCCAAATTGATAAGACTTAACCTTTTCTTTAGATTCTAAAAAATAAATAATCTATTATTTGCCATTTTTTCCGTAATTTTACCTATACATGATGTTAGAGCTATTGGTCTATAACTTTCAGCTGAATTGGGATCTTTACCAGGTTTACAAATGGGTATAATAATGGCTTCTTTCCATTTATCAGGTAATATCCCTTCCTCCCTCACCTTATTATATAATTCTAACAATATTTCTTTACTCACATCTCTAAGATTATTTAACATACTATATCTAATTTGATCATTCCCAGAAGTAGATTTACTGGAATTCTTCAATGCTTTATTTAATTCTAACAAAGAAAATATCATATTAATAAAATCCTCACAATCTTCATCATTATGGACCAATTTAATATTTCTCTGTAATGTCATTTCATGGCCTCTTTTTTCTTTGTTATTTAGATTCTCTGTACTATGTATCTTTGCAAAACCTTTAACTAATAACTCAGCTTTACTTTTATTGTCTATAATAATATTTCCATTATCTTTTATTACTGGGAAAAAATATTCTTTTGAACTTCCCAACATTTTTCTAATAGTATTCCAACCCTATCTAAAGAAGTATTTTCCCCCAAAGACTCACAATATTTCCTCCAATAATCGCTTTTAGCATTTTTTATAGTTTTCCTAACTTCTGCCTGTTTCCTTTTATAATTAATTAGATTTAGGAAGCAAATGGTTTTCTTAAGTGTTTTAAAAAGCCTTTTTCTGCTGTTTAATTGCCGTTAAACATTCTGGTGTCCACCAAGGGCACCAATTTTCTTTTTTAAACCACTACTTTTAGGAATAAATATTTTAGCTTAGTTAATAATACATTTACTAATTTCCAAATTTAATTCATTTATTGGTTTACTTGTATCTACATTTTTCATATTAACCTCACTCATCACTTTAAAACTACCCCAGTTTGCTTTCCCAAATTTCCACTTCCCCTCAATTTCTACCTGGTCTTCTTCTATATCTATTCCTATCCTAATAAAAATTGGATAATGATCACTCCCCATTGTGTTTTCTTTAAATACTCTCCAACTGCAATTATCAGCAATAGATTGAGAAACTAAAGTCAGATCAATAGCCAATTCCTTACCTCTTACCAAGTCTACCAGAGTGCCTACCCCATTATTTAAAATTACCAATTCTTTTTCTTCAATTATCTCTTCTAAAATTCCTCCATTATAATCATTCTGATCTCCCCATAAATTGCTATGTGCATTGAAGTCCCCACACCAAACTATTTTCCCTCTCCGGTGTTCTAAGATAGTTTCAAGTTTTACCTTTTCTAATTTTTTGCAAGGATTGTAATAATTCATTATTTTAATATTCCCTTCATTTGTCCAAATTTCTACAGTAATAAATTCTAAATCTGACATTACTTGGAGCTGAATAAATTTAATGTTTTCCTTTATAAATATGGCACATCCTCCTCCATTTCCACTTGTCCTATCTTTACGCAATACTGAGTAACCATGAACACTAAACTGTAATGATGGCTTGAGCCATGTTTCCTGAATGCATATTATATCTGGTTTTGTATTTAAATTATTAAAGAAGCCTTTAAATTCCTGACCATTTGCTATTAAACTGCGAGCGTTCCATTGTAATATTAGAATTATGTGATGATTTGAGAAGCCTCGTTTTCAAAAGATCCTTCCCCATGTCTAAGTTCCTCATGGATTTTCTCCCAAAACAAATCTTTGACATTAAAAAACTGCGTAGCTGCCTTTACTATAATTTTTATTTTTTCAGTTTTGGTTTTTGCTTGCTCTGAACAATTTATGATATATGCAAGAAAAGGAATCAATTTTTCTAATGTAACATTACACTGATTATTGTCTGCCACTCTTACCCTTTCATAATTGATTTTTGGATCATTATCATTCTTTTTAACTTTTTTTCACTGCTTCAGCATAAGTAATTCTCTTATCAGTTTTAACTTTTTGGATTTCAGCTGCCTCTTTCCTTACCATGCACCCTGCATATGCTGCAGTATGACTCCCTCCACAGTTACATTTAACAGGATTATTTCCACACTCACCATAAGGATGTTCACCTCCACATCTACCACACCTCTGTTTCCCATTACAAACATTTGCAGTATGTCCATATCTTTGACATTTATAACATCTTAGAGGTGGTGGAATATAAGCTCTTACATTAAAGCTCATATAACCAATCATCACCTTATCAGGCAGAACTCTATCTTTGAAATCCAGAAGAACAGATGTACTGTCCATTTTCTCCCTATTCCTAAAACACTGTTGTCGTTTGATGCCTATAACCTCTCCTCCTCTTATTTTCTTTAGCTGCTCCAAGTTTTCTCCTACCGGAATCCCTGATATTGCTCCTTTCACTCCTCTTTCTTCCCCAACTACCTTTCTTTCCAACACTTCCTTTTTACATACCATTTGTAATTTTAGGGCCTTGTTCTTTTGCTCAGCATTTTTACAAATAATAAGTAGGCTTCCATCCCTCAGGATTTCAGCTAGTTCTACATCTCCAACAACTTTCTTTAATCCATTTGACAAAGTGGTAGGACTTACTCCACTCATATCCTGTCCAGCCTTAAATTTCAATATAACTTTACATTCTTCCATCATTATTTTCTTTCTTGTCTCAATTCTTTCTTCCTCATCCTGAAGAGATCTTTTACCAGCATTGAATCCCCTTTTAATTTTATCTCTTCCCCCTCTTCTATTTTCTACCATAGACCATCCTATGTCCATATTTTCATCTTCCGAACACCCCCACTACAACTAGCCATCGTCTTGATCCACTCACAATTCCAGATTATGCCAAAACCACCTTTAAATTCAATTTATTACTCGCCAAACAATCTCCGATCGATCAGTTGAACTTGCGCGCAAAATTCCTCCCCACACTAGTCTACAACTGCTTCCGGTCGAGCGCTGGTCATTGCCACTGATCTCTATTATACATTGCTGACTATTGAACGCAATCACGTGCCCAGCGTGATTTCTCACACAGTTAAAAGTGCAGCACCTATTATTTATTTATTATTTTTGTTCATCGCCTGGCGATTGTTCACTGGAAATTGTACTTTTTCTTTTTGTATTATAAAGCATTTTCTAATAAAGTTAATTAAAAAAAATAAAGTGCACCACTTTACTCTTAAAAAAACAACGCACTAATAATTGCTAAAACAGTAAGCAAAGCAGTCTTTTATTGTGGAAATTATTCCAGAATTATGTTTTTTGCAGGACAAGAAAAAATGTCATCAGTTGTGAGAAGTGTAAATTTATTCTTTCATTTAAAACCATTCCAGACAAAAATGTTAACTATGCTATACATATTGGACTCTCCTGCATAAATTCTTACAAGAATTGCACAATATCATCAGTGTGATCTAACTCCCACCCAGAGGTGACAGACAAACAGCAGACTCTCTCACAGACTCTGGGAAAGCTGTTCCGGTACAATGCATATCTTAGTAGCAATTCAGGACTCGTTTACCACAAAGGAAAATATTACCAGCCTTTAAAAAAAAAAAAAAAAAAAAGAATGAATCCAACAGAAATAAATATTTCAAGTCATTGTAGATTAAATACACATGTTGATAAATCACTGACAAAAGATCAAAGCCCAAAAGTAGAAAGCAAAAAAAAACAAACAAAAAACATTTTGAAAGCATTCAGACAAGATCATACCAAACCTGACTACACAAAGCTGATGCCAAGGAAGCCCTCTACGATTTTTACCCTAAAAAGGCAAATTCTTCCACCATCCTTGTGGTTTTTGTTGGGTTTTTAAGTGTAAATCCTCTAAAACTCCAATAATAATAAAAAAAAAACAATTAAAGTTTGCTGAGACTTTAGCTGTACTCTTAAGTGAAAAAGGTTGTTGTAAAAGAAGGAACTGGGAGGACGTGCAGGTACAGGACAGTGAACAGGGCAGACGTTTTTGTAGTACGTTTATACTGCACTATAATCATGTAGTGTGAGTCTTTTGCGTTTTCCTCTTATGTGCTTAGAAAAGGTGAGTTGCCTCTGAAAGTAGAGGCAACGTAGTATTTATAAGGTCTTAGCTGACTTTTAGGAGGCTCCCTATTTTAGCTGCATCAGTTGTACAGATTGTTTTATTGTAGAAAAACCAAACTGATAATGATTAAACTCGACATCCTTCAGTTTTCCAAGTAGGTATTAAAAAAAGCTTTTTCAGCACTAATGATTACAAAATTCTCGCCAATGTGTTTCCACAGCATAAATTATGTTAAGTGACAAATGCACACAACATTCACACAGTTTAGTAGGCTTAAAGCAATGTTCATCTGTTAAAAGAATATTCTCCCTCTTAAAAACAAGCCTGGATAGATGACTTACAGCAGACATTTGTTGTCTGTTTGGTTTGAAAAAAAAAAAAAAAAAAAAAGTCAAGAATAACACCAATATGACTGACAACACCTGCAGCGATATATTCTTCTGAAATGTCTGAAACAGGGTGCTCTGTGTAAGGATGAGCTCCAGGCGTATCCGTGGTTTCAGCACATATGTCAGTTGATATGTGGCTTTCAGAACATCTGGACGAAAGAGCAGGGTGTCACAACGGCCAAGGATGACGGGTGTAGTGTTCTTAGTCAGGAACAGAGAGGGGTGTAGTGAAGGGAACATATACAGAACGACCGGCTTCCAGAAAACGTCTGCAGCACAGCTGAAAACTCTAGCAGGAACAGCCTCCTTCGCTGACGGGCTGCTCAGGCGGCTTCTCCAACTGTATGTTAATCACTGCGGGGTTGATGAATTAAGGAACACCACAGAGGAAGAAAAAAGGGGGCTGTTTCAAAAGAAACTTAAACTACAAACTATTGCCAACAGAACACAATCATGGAGCAGAGGAGTTTACAATGAAGCCGCTGGAAGCAGCCAAGTTTCGCTTAGTCAGTGTTTTAATCCTCTCACAGGTGATTTAAAATGTTGGTTTGATTTAAAGTCAGGCAGTAGATATGTTTACGTGAACAAAAATGATTGATCGGACAGAAATGTATTAGATTGAAAAAGAAAAAAAAAGCTCAGAATACATCGTTTATATGGGCACATAATCAGCGGATCCGACCATGACGTACGTTCATGTGCTGTAAGTTTTATTCAGAATAAAAGCACTCTGACATGCCCAGGGTCTTAAAACACAGAAGTTGTACACTTCCGTCTGTGCTGAAAAATAGCAGAAGTGTTTTTTTTAAACTTTATTGATCACAAAAAAGAAACACTGAAATCGAACAACAAATAAATACATATACACACACAAACAAACGTGGATGTGTGTTTGTCCGGTGTCTTCTGAGCACGCATCTAAGAAACGGTACTGCTCTCTCTAATAAAGCTACAGACTTAGCAACACAAGCTATCGGTCTTCCTGCGCCAACAGGATGAGAGCCACGGGGCACAGATGCAGTTTGCCACAGTCCGAATGACGTGAACGGAATAAGCGCTCAGGTGGACGCTGTTCCCATTAAAGATCGGCATAAACCACTTGTCTCATTCGGAATACATTCATTCTGATTGAGCTAAATCTGATCAAAATATTCTGACTGGCGTGTTTACATGACACATTGTTATTGATCGGCTCTCTGTTCCAGTTGCTTATGTCTCTTTCACCATAAACATTACTGTAAGCATTTCTTCAGCGAGTATAAATGCTACTACTACTAAATTTCAGCTGATATTTTGTTCATATGTTTAAGATTCACTAACTGCTAGTTTTTATCCATTAAAAGAAACGCATCACAATCCTTCAGAGCAACCGAAGAAAGAGCAAACTTTCTTTATACTTTACAACAGACCGTTGGGGGAGGAGCTTCCTTTAGACCAAGCTGAATAATACAGTCTGCAGCTGGATGTCCTTGGAATACTAAATCTAAAGAGACTCGATGGTTAAATGAAAAGAGTGAGATGTCATAATGCCACACTAGATTTCCCCCATGGCAAGGATTATACGTATGATTTAATGTGAGGTGACATTAGAGAGCAAGGAGACCTCCCAACTCCTCTGTCATGTCAGGCAAAGACAATGACAAGCGCACAAAGGATACTGTCCTCTTTATTCTTGTCCTGCGTGGTATCCATGCCAGGCAGGGCGGCTGCCACTCGACGGAAAAGCTGGAGGAAAGACAAGCGGATGCATCCTGTCAGGAATATTTTTGGTCCAGGAGAACCGGTCAAAAAAAAGAAAAAAAAAAAGAAGAAAGGCATGCATGCTGTGTGTATAGATTTTAGCACGAGTTCACCTCAAGCTTGCACGAAAGGAACACACCCAACAGAGCTTTTTTTTTTTTTTTTCAAATTCGACTGCGATTAAGGCGCTTGTGTTGGAGCTCCTGCATGAACATGCATCTGATAAGTCAAGAGCTCTGGAGAAAAAGATGTAGTAGTGCCTTTCCAGACAAACTGAGCCACTGACAGTGAGGCCTTTTCTGATCGATTGATGATTCCTCGCGAGATAGATAAAATCACGATGCAGAACATGCACATCCCCAATAAACTGCATGAAATGAAACCACCCTTCGGAGCAAAGATTTCCCAGCGACAAATAAGCCGTTGCTGTGGAAATCAAGAAGGGCCGGTCATTGGTTTGCAAACTCCGACCCACCCTGAAGACTTTTGGATCGAACGGAGGCCAAAATCATTACCCTGCACCAGTTGGGAGAGAGCTTGAAAAGCAAATCCATGCCCCTCATTGGAAGCGGCCGTTTAAAGCACGTGTTTAGCACGCATGCGTGTCGAACGGAAGCCACTCAGAACAGGGCATGAGCGCTGTGGACACACACACACACACACACACAAGCGTGCACACCCTCTACCTGTTTGACATTGTAGCCTGTCTTTGCACTCGTTTCAATAAACAGAACATTCATCTCTTTCGCTCTCTGTTCTCCTTCTTCTGTGGTTATCTGTCTGCGAGTTCCAACGAACATACAAAACACCCACCATGACACGCATTCACAGACATCGAAAGACGGACAGAGGGAAAAGAAACAACACAGGTTGTGATTATATTGAAGAGAAATAATAAGCCGTGCTCCTCCCTGCTGCTACCGGCACCCTGGCTCAACACCAAAAGCCTCCCGGAGCAATGCTGACATTTTTGATATGTAAACTGATTCGCAGTATAAATTTAAAGCTTGCTCTGCGGAGACAGAGGGCAGTGCAACGCAAAAGTACTGACACCCCTTGAACATCTTCCCATTTCGCTCCGCTACACCTCCAAAGGTATTGGTTGTGGTTTATTGGGCCTTTTGGGGCATAAGACCGACTTGAAGGGAAGTGGAAAGCAGAGTTAGGAAGGATCCCAAACTCAGAAGCTCTCACCGAGCAGCTATTCGTTGTGCAACTCACAACTCCATATGGAGGAGTGGGATGGAGAAAACCCTTGTTGAAGGACAGCCATAAAAAAGGCCGGTTTGTAGCCTGTCGTAAGGCTGAAGACTTGGGTGGAGGTTCTCCTTCCTACAGGTAAAACAACCCTAAACATACATCTAGAGCCACAGTGAAATGGTTCAGTTCGAAGCATATTTCTGAGGTAAATTACCCAGTCTAAGCCCAGACCACAACCCAGGACAGAATGTGGAGCAAGACTTAAAACATCGAAGTAAACAGATGGGCTCTAGCCGCTCTTGACTGACTTGGAGGGGGGGGGGGGGACAAATCTGAAGAAATGTCACAAGAGTCTCATCCCAAAAGATTTGCAGCTCTGATTGCAGCAAAATGTGGTTCAACAAACTATTGAAAAATCTATTTAAAAATGCTCGTCTTTGTCAATTCTGGCGGCTCACACTTGAGCTAGCCATCAGAACTGACAAAGACTCCTGGATAGGTGACAAAAAGGTTTCAGAAAGAACTGAGCTAAAGTCCGATTTAAGCCTGTTTGCTATTTAAAAAAACGCTGAAATCCTTGTTGCCTTATCCTTCCACTTCACATTTAGGCACTACTTTGTGTTGGTCTGTCGTACAGCATCCCAACAAAACACTCCGAAGGTTGTGATGTCAAAGGGGTATGAATACTTCACAAGGCACTGCAGATACTAAATATTTAAGAAGGGTTTTACTATATCCAGGAGATATGGAGTTATTCATACATTTGGAAGCATTTCAAACCAAAACCGTGCTTCAGAATGATTCTCGTAGCTTGAGCCCAACCTCTTCCCTCGCTGTTTTTCTAGAGGGAAGCTTTTGGTGGAGAAGCGCAGGGCTGCAGCACCAGCAGCAGGACGTCAGAGCACGACTCAGACACACCCTTACCTGCTTCACGTTGTAGCCTGCTTTCGCACTAGTCTCAATAAACATTACATTTAGTTCTTTGGCTTTCCGTTCACCCTCTTCAATAGATACTTGCCTGTGGTGGATAAGGAAGTTAAAAAAAAAAGATGCACAGCCAGACAGAGGAAAATACAAGTTTATATAGGACAGACAAAAAAATCTATTCTGCATTACAGACAAATGTTGATCAGATATGCGGAATAGAGAAAGTCGACAATTGCTTTTCACATCCAGGAAGAAGAGCAAAAAAAAAAAAAAAAACCTTCCTGTGATGCAATGCTGCACAGGGGAGGTTAGCGCAAATAAGCAGCAATTAATACACCTGGGAAAAGACAGGAGGGAGGAAAGAGGAACAACTGACCTTTTATCTGCAAGGTCTGTCTTGTTTCCCACCAACATGATAATGACATCACTTCCTCTCTCTGTCCTGACATCATCAATCCACTTTGTAGTTTGCTGGAAGGAGTTGACGTCTGAATGAGAGTCAGAGAGGAAACGGGAGGCGGAGCGACACAGTTAGGGAGAGGAAAACCATTTAGTCACAGAAATCAAAGGGGCGGCCTCATTTCCAACGGATTCTTTTCTACTGAAATAAACAAAACATCTCTTGAGCATAATTTAGCAGACGCCTATTCGCTGGGAAAACGCGGCGAACAGCGCGCCACCTACTTGTAATGTCATACACGACGACGGCGGCGGCTGAATCTCTGATGTAGCTCGGGATCAGGCTGCGAAATCGCTCCTGTCCCGCCGTGTCCCACAGCTGTAACCTGATCTGTGGGCCAGGGAGAAGATGGAACGGCGAAACAAAAAACAGAGGAGAAAAAAAAAACATAAAAATAATAAAAATAAAGAGAGAATGGAAATAAAAAGAAAACAGATAAATGAGCTAAGTCAATGTGGCCAAAACAAATAGAAAGAAAACTAAAGAATGGGGGGGGGGGGGGTATAAGGGAAAGAGACAGAGCGTAGGACATGCAGGTAGAGAATGACCATCAGAGAGAGCAAGCTGTCTGAGCCTGGAGGGGAAAGAAATAAATAATCACCCTTCACTTGTCATCATCCCTCTTCTCCTGATCAAGTAAGGTGTTTTCATTTCAAAAATGGGATGAGAGATAGATGGAGGGGTAGGGAGGAGACGGAGAATACTTAAGTTGAAGGAGTAAGCACTCAGTGAAAATACGGACTGTCCAGAGGGTACAGATTCCTGATACAATGCATTTCCAAGGCATAAGAGACGATTAAACAAAAATCACTAAGCGACACATGAGAGTCCCTTAACACCTGTAACAATGAAAAGAAACTTACTGTTCTGTCTTCAAGATACATGGTTTTGGACAGGAAGTCTATTCCTATTGTGGCCTGAAAAAGGGACGAGAAGTGATGAAACGATTCACACGTCGCGGACAGCGATGACTTGGACTAGAAACAGTGCCGACTCACTTGGTACGTGTTGTCAAAGCTGTCATACATGAACCTGGTGATCAACGACGTCTTTCCCACTGGAACACAAACGGGAAAACAAAAAAAGCAACATTAAGTTCACGTTGGAGATTATCCAGCCGGTTGACGCCGTCAAAGCAATCGCCTTTCTGCTAAAGGGTTTCATTACTGATTAAAATATGCTCTGCAACAGGATCGATAGATGGAACGCGCCGTTTGGCCTGACCTGCAGTCCCAAGGCTCAATGAGTGTCATTTGCGCTGAGACAGAATAAGGAAATGTAGCGTTTTCACCTTTGTTCTTAACAATGCAGAACTAAAACTACAGACCAACATTTAATGACTATTTTCAATCTGACCGCTACCTCGTTAAAAATCCCCAACGATAAGCAGAAAAACACTAATTCCTAACATACATTAGGGCTGGACCATAGGGACAAAACTTTATCACCAAATATTTCTTAATTTCGGTCGATACAATACAATTATGATATCAAAATAAAAGCCTCAGAAAGACTGCAGAGAATGCCCACAACAGATGCCTGAACTAGAGACGCGCCGATCCAGTTGTTTCAGATCCAATCCGATACCTGGGACTATCGCCCGATACCGATCCGATACCTGGGATTATCGACCGATACCGATCCGATACCTGGGATTATCGCCTGATACCGATCCGATACTACTGTTTAATGAATGAATTGTATACCTTGACATGTTTGTGGTGTTGAATATACCAACTTTATCGCACCCCTCGCGACTTACACGTTGCCGATATTGCACGTTGCAGTCGGCCTTGTTGCCGTATCAACTTTCAAATGTTTCCAAATAGCAGACTTGGTCCATGTTGCTCTGTTTGTTTGTCTGTTTGTTCATCACATCACGCAGAGCATGATGACTTCACAAGCATAGAATTGAACTGACCAGATCGCCGTAACTGTATTGCTGTGTATGATATTAATAAAAAAAAAAAAAGAAGAACTCACTGGATCGGAATGCTGGATCGGCATCAATCATCCGATATCCGATCCAGCTAATCAGCCAGTATTGGAGCCGATATCTGACACTAGCCTGTACAAACTTATGACACTTATTTTCCCATGTTTACAAAACTCCTCCAATATTACATTTTAGAAACATGTTCTTCAAAAAATAAATAAAACAAGACTACATCAAACCCGGAACGTCAGTCAGTGACGAATGCTGTAATCATAGACTGTGATGTATATTGAAATATCGGAAATGTCACATCACCGTTATTGAATAACATTATATCGCGATATATATTGATATTGAATTATTGTCCACCCCTACATACAAGCAGGCTATTTTTAGCTGATCTGAGAAGAGATTTCTTGTATCAATTTAAGCAGCTAATGCTGCCATCATGTCGCAATATATTTAAAACAAGGTGCTGGGAGGTATTAACCATTACGGCACACAATATAATCCTTTATGCTGCTAAAAATGAATTTAATTTTTTTTATTCAGATAAAAAAACAACCTAAAAATAACCTTATTGCTATTAAAGAAAGATTTAACCCCATTTCTTATTCTCTATACCAAGTAATTATTTGGACGTTTGGATACAAAGTGTATGTATTTTTTTTTTTTAACAACTGGAGCATCTCGGACCTCTGGGACACAGACTGGGCTTTGTGGCAAGGCTCGGGTTACAGTTATCGGTTACAATGTGCATCAAGTGACACGGAGGCTAAAGTCAACACAACTGGTCCTGAGGCCACGACGACCCGCCGCTGATTACGGACCGACAACCACAACGCCCCTGGTTTAACTCTCTGAGTGGTATAAAATGACGTTACACGTGAGGGGGAACAAAGACGTACTCAAAGATAAGATCATCTTTTTCAGACAAGAAAAGACAAAGACAGCAATAACTCAATCAGACAGATTATTGTTTACACAGAATGTATAGTTCCTATTTGAACCCAACGCAATCCGGTCTCTCTGCGTTGGGTCCAGCAGGCCGGCGTACGACACAACAAAAAGGCACAAAAATCATTGCTGCTCCAGATCAATACCAAATCCTGATTTTCGTCGACGTCTGAGCCGCCGATTACAATTTCAACGGATGACTTATCTATATTTGGTAGGGGTACTAGTTTAGAAAACAGCGTAAAAATGAAGCGATTTAAAAAAAAAGCTGCTGAAAAGGGTGGAGATTATTTTTTTTTTTTTACATCCGGATAAAAAATAAAAATAAAAAACTTGTAGTAGTTGCTGATCAAGGGATAATTGGGCTTAATAGGTTTGAGTTCCTTTTTTCTTTACAGGAACTAATTTAAAATAAAAGGATTTAGGGACGTCTTTGCAGGCGAGCAAATATGCAGCATCTCTACTAAGAAAGCGGTGCTTCTGCCTGTGCTACACTTCAAATGAATGCACGAACACATTCGGGTGACTTCAACAGTGTTAATCGAGACCTTTAATGGGAACTACAGAAGTGGGGATCCTGTTCCTTATTTTAAGTGGAACAGATCCGTTTTTCCAGCATAAGCCTGGCTCACACTGCAAAAAGCCAACATAAAAATGAGTTAGGTCTATTTTTGGACAGCATCAACACTGTCTCACACATACCACTGACAATAAATATCCAGGTGTCCTCCTCCCTAAAGCTTCACCCCTTCAGCCCCTGAATGGGAAAGGGGGGATAAAGAGAAGTGTGTGTGGGGGGGGGGGGAAGAACTACACTAATCAGAGCCACACTGATTGCTTCCTTCTAACGCAACAAACCAACAAGCAGATCCACCGATAAAGTTAGCTCTCCGCGGTGACTAAACGAGCCGTGGAAGTTTTCCACAGCCTTCCACGTCTCCCTTTAAAAGGGCCACGGCGTCAGGGTGAGCCGGTGCGTGACCGTGTCGGTTTCCTCACACATGAGTCATATCTGGGAGCGAAGAGCCGGTCCAAGAAGCAGCCAGCGTGGACGATCCCACGGCGGCGTCAACGGTGTCGCAACGCTCCCACAGTGCCAACACGGTCCAGCGTCATGCGGCTAACGTTAGCCGGCTAGCACCTCGGCGCCAGTCGCCAGAACAAGCCCTCAAAACTCGGCAACATGTCCCACAGATAACAACAACCCCCCTCCTCTCAATCGGCTGTTTAAACTTACCACTCTGTTCGCCCAGAAAGACCAGCTTAAATTTTCTTAAAGGGTTTCCGAAGTCTCCGGCCGCAGACATGACTGGCTCTGACGATTCTCTCCGAGCTTCCGCAGCAGCTGATGCCAGCGATTAAAGGTCCGCCGCGTTGTCCTGCTCTCCCCACACTTGTAAAGGAACCCTCTGCGACGCTGGGGCCCCCAGAGCTTCTCCTCTCAGCCGGATCAGTGGTTGGATAAGTCGTCGGTCGCTACTGCGGCCAAGTTAGCATTACTGCTGTCTCTCTGTGACTATCCACCAGCTAGCGTTTCGGGATAACTTCTTCCTTAGACACAATGTGAACATTGTTGGAATGCCAATCATTCCGCCCCCTAGTGGTTGAATTTACCGACAGTCAGAACCGAGCCAAATCCACCCTCCACCCATCCCACGGGCTGAGAAACTAAGCGGCTAATATAACCCAAAACAGCCACGGACACGACTTTTCGTACGTAAATGCATATTTGACTGAAAACAAAAACACAACAAATAAAGAGCGTGTTATGTTTTCTATGTCCAGAAGAGGGCAGTCTTACATCACAGCTTGGATTTTACATACTAAGCAACTTCTATGATAATCTAATAATGAGGGAAGCTGGCTTGATTAAAGTCCCAGATAATTAGTGGCGGACAACAGGCTTTGTTACTACAGTTAGGTGAACCCTATTGAAACAAGTCTCCTCTCATTATCTATATTTGCATGTTTTTTATTTAAGTTATCCACTACTAAATCGACACTTAACCATCACCCAAAACTTCACTAGACAGATGTAGCCTACTCTTTTGACAATATTTCCCATTCTCGTAAGTGTTTAAAGTATAGTAGTTTTTGGTAACCAGATCGGAGTCCTCACCATCGTTGGCATGTGTGTGGTTCGAAATTCACAGCAGTGGTGCCAGCCTTGGTGGGCTGCCTCATTTTGTCAAACAGAAAATCGACTGGCTATAATTATTACTGTGAACAACATGGAATCACGGTTTAGGGATGGCAGTTTGTACAGTGGGTGTGAAAGTGGAACTTGTAATACTTGCTCATTCGGACAATTCTTTTCCACAAATTGTCATCACACCGGGCTGTTTGTACAGGACCAACCGGCCTGGTCCGAAAGGTGAAGGCAAGTCGCAAAAGGAGGGCCTTGCGAACATTTTCATACTACTTGAACGTTTTCCACATTTTGACCCATTACAACCACAGATATCAACATGTTTTAGGGAAATTGTATCAAAGAGAGGATGCAAAAGACTTAAAACTTCCAGCAGGGCAACAGCCTTAAACAAACAGCTAGAGCTACAAAGGAGTCTGAGACAGTGCTGGTGAAGCACCCAATACTTCAAAAATTTATTCACAACACCAAACATATAATAGAGTGTTTTCCAAATTCCCATTCAAACCCTTTGAACATTTGATATTACATTCTGTCATATGACAGCCAATTTCTTCAGTGTATTTTATTGACATTCTATGTGATAGAACAAGCGTATTGGTGAAAAGAAGAAAAAACTATAGATTTTCAAACGTGTGAAATGTCTGTAGGTATTGCAAAGCTCGTTAGAGCTACTGAGAGCATGGATGGGGAATGGTGGAAGAAAACCTCTTGGAAGGTGCAAAACATTTCAGACTGGGCCAAAAGTTCACCTTCTTGCAGCAAATCAGTTTAGATCAAAGCATGTTCATCATGTCCCAGCATGGCCCAGATAAAGTCCAGACCTACAGTAGATCTGAATGAGAAACTGTGGCAAGACATGAAAACTTCTTTACAACACGCTCTTCCATCTGCTTGAACATTTCTTTCTTGAGAAAAAGATTTCAGTCAGATGTGCAAAGCTGGCAGAGACATACCTCAACATTTATGAAAGCCGTCCATCATTTTTCATCTTTCTTTTACGACTGTGCACAACTTAGCACCTCTCTGTCTCGTAAAATTCCAATAAACCACTCTGAAACTTGCTGTTTTAATGTGACAAAACGTAAAAACAAAATTGATTCCTGCAGAAAGCACAGCAGGCATAACACATAAGTCATACAGTAGCTTTTATTTATTTATTTACAAGTATGCACTCTAAATTCATGGAGGAAGCCATGGCCTAAAAGGAAGAGCGGTTGTCCCCCAACTGGAAGGTCAGTGGTTTGATTCAAAGCTAAGTGCTTCATATACAGAGTGCATCTAATATGAAGAGTGCAGATGAATAAAGCTAAACAACACATGCTTGTTTGTGTGAATGAGAGACATGCAGTAAAATGCTTTCCTGCTTGAGGCTAAAAAGGTGCTTCAGTGTCCTCCAAAAGTATTTATACAGCTTCAACTTATTAGCTGTTTGCCACATTCCAACCACATGGACATGTCTTTAATAGGATTTATGTGACAGACCAACAACAAGTAGCGTATGATTGTCAAGTAAAAGGAAATAATTCTTAGTTTTTGAAATTTTTAAAGTAAAATCTGAAAAGCTTTATACAGTATATGTATGTTAAATGGTCCCCTTTACTCTGATACCCCTAAGTAAAACCTAGAGTAACAATTCCTTTAGCTCACCCTTTAACACTAGAGCACTATGAATCAGATATTCAGCAAAGATAACCTTGTTAAGTCTGGAGGAGATGTAGAGATCCACAGCTCAGCTCAGGGAAGCTGTTGAGACAACTGGTGTTAGTTGTGCACTCCAGAAATATGACCTTTACGGAAGAGGGTCAAGAAGAAAGAAATGGCTGTAGTTGTGGTTTGCCACAACATCCATATGGAAGAGGGAGCTCTGGTCAGATGAGACAAAATTTTAGATCAAAACATATTCAGGATATAGAGCCACGTATTATGCTTATAAAAAAAGCATGATAAAATAAGGTTATATACACCAAGCCTCCATCTTGATAATGTTTTGATAGTCACCTTTGAGAAGAAATTTACTCTTGGGCGTGATTAACAAATACAAACAGATGCGGCGACATCTAGTGGCAGTATCTCAGAACTATCATAATGCCGGTTTGCTTAATTTATAAATCAATTGTATATAACGCCAGGCCGAGTCTGACCGTCTGAAATGCCTCGCAGTAAAGCGGCAGCTCGGTGTGATGGAAGACCAACCGTTATTAGTTAAATACACCGATCTACAGCAACTTTAAGAGCCTCATATCATAACATTTACTCACGTCAATCAACTCATATCTGAGCCTTGGCAGGTTTAGCGTCCGCTTCAGCAAACACCAACATTCATACTGTATTCCCAGCGACGTTCCAGTCTTTCCCTCTTGGAATCATATTTGTTTTAGCTTCTTTTTCACTGGAACCTGGACCTTTCTTCATTGTTTCACTGGGAATTGCTAATAGCGTTAGCCACTTCCTTGTTTTATCCTCTGCTGCGCATGTGCAGTACGTACTTCCGTTAAAATTGTAAAAAACACGAAAGGCTTTATTTACTAACAGATTGAGCAAAAGCAAAGCATGAAACACCAAAATAACAACTAATATGCCAGCAGGACGTGATAATATTTCATAAAAACTTTGTATGCAACCAGAGTGAGCTACTGATATATAAATAAAAAAAAAAGCCAAATAACGTGGCTATGCACTGTTAAGCTATTTTGCAAAGAAAAACGCCAAACATGTGTCCAGATGTGCAAACTCAATAGGGACACGTCCAAAATGACCTTGCAGCTGTAATTGTGACAAAATATGGTTCTATATAGTGTTGACTTAAAGGAGCTGAATACACATGCCACACTTTTTAGCTGCTCTTAGTTGTAAAATATGTTGACAACTATGAATAAGTTTCCCTTCATCTTGTCCAACCTGACAACATTTAAATTTTCTGAATTCCTTTACAAATTTCAACCAAATTTGAAATATATGTGTTCTGACACTTGCATTTACGCCTGCGTTCTAATTGATATGTGTGCATTGTCTGTGAATGCAGTATGTGTGTTTGTGCCTGCTTTAGTCCTCCCTTCTAGGTCACTGAAAAGACAACGCACATCTGTGTCCCTTCATTCATGAGCCATCTAGTTACTCCCGGACTGCCAACGGGCCGATCCCGGTGCTTCAGCTCCTCAGTTTGAGAGCAGACCCGTGCCAAACATGAACCCTCACACTCCACCAGCCCAGCTCCTCTCTCTGCAAAGCCCTCCTACGCCATATGTCCTTGGTAAAGGAAAGACCCCTTCCCCCTTCCCCCCCCCTCCCTTCTCTAGTCCCACCATAGAAGATGCTGATCTGGCAAAATCTCTTTGCTGCCCCATCAAGTCCTGATCTTTATCTATTTCCCACGTGTGCATGTTGTAAGGTTCTAAGATAAAAGTGTTCAATTTCACCTATTACATTTATCTCAGGCGCATACAGCTAAATTTGCTGCCTTGACTCCATTCTGGTGTGCTGGTCTCATTTGCTGACACTGGATCTTTTGCTTCTGCAAACCTTGACTCAGTCCACGGGACGGCATTGCCATGACTCACATCTTGACAGCAATTCAGGGGTTCTATATAACTCAAACTACTGTCGATCCTCTGCTTACCTTGATTGCACGTATGTATTTGACTTTGTTGATTGCAAGCTATGCATCTATATGCCTCTGTGGGTGTGCTGGAGGAAGACCATCACATTTCCTTCACCACCTTAACATAAATCTAATGAATGCAGCTTTCAATGTCATGGCAATGTACAATACGGCACTCATTCCTCTAGAGAGGGACAGAGCGTGGGGGGGGGGGCTTTAATGGACGCTGCATAAGGAAGATGAAGAGAGAAAGAACAGAAAGGGTACTAGGGCTGGGTCAGATGGAGAAATTAGCAGATAAATATGATATTTTGTGTGGGGGTTAAAAAAACCTACGGCAGATACTTTGTCCTTTAATCCGTGATCTGGTGGCAGCAGAATGCGTTCAAGATGGAATAATGGATTGCATGGCAGTACGCTCTGTTTGATCTCAAATCCGCCCTTTCTGTGCAACATCAGGCAGGGACAGGCACAGCAGCACGGCAGCAGGCATTCTTGCAAGCATAAGGGAAGCAGCGATCAGGGTAGCAATCCCAGCACATTTACCCGAGGAGGCGAGAAGAAGGAAGGGGAGGGAGCGAAATAGGGAGAGGGATGAGAGGGAGCAGATCTATGAGTGGAGAAGGTACAGAGGAGGAGGGGGGGGGTGTTGCATGCTCACAGAGTGTGACAGAGATAGAGTGAGAAAGCAAGGAAGGAGGCACAGGGACAGGGAAGAGAGCACAGAGCTCCTAGAGTAGAGATGGGGACCGAGCACTGAGGCAGAGGTAGCTGAAAGGACTGAGATCTGCACGCAAACGTGAACACAAGAGGGACAGGAGGAAGTCAGTGGAGGTGGAAGGGGAGGGGGGATGCCAGATGATGGAGCCTAGACATAGGTTTCACCGGACAGCTTTCCATCCCTGCTCTATGCAGCAGACATGACTCTGGGCACTGGACTGGGACGAAATTAGCCAGGGGGACGACGACAGGACAGAAGGTCTTCGGAGAGCTGCTTCTGGTTCGGTCTTGCGGGATGCAGCAAGGCGGCTGATTTATTACTGAGGGGCTGGGTGGCAGCATGTTTGCGTGAGTACGTGTGAGTGTCTATGTGTGTGCAGGGTTTTATGGGTCCGTGTGGCGCTCTGAGCTACGGGGAGCAACCATTCCTCCAGTCATGAAGTGACATTCAGCAGACAGGGGCTTTGTGTTCTGGCGGGGGTCTGCAGTCCTCTGTAGGAAGTGGGGGAGAGAGATTCAAAGCTGTCATCGAGCGGAAAGTGTGTGTGTTTTACGGCGAGGTTAGGCGAAGTGGATCAGCTGTGTGTGCCGTGTGTGGGAGTCTTTAGGTTAGAGCAGCAAGGATGCAGCAAAGACAAAGATGCACAATGCAAGGACGAGTGCCGAGCGACACCGATGGCCGAGAGTGCAGCTGAAGTAGAAGGAGTGCCCCGGGGGTAGGGGAGGACAGAGGGAAAGAGGAGGAGAGAGAACAGCTAGAGGACAGAAAGAGGAAAGTGGAACAGCGAGAGGGTGATCATGGCTGTTGTACAGTGAGCTATAGCATATGCTGTAGCGCAGAGCAGAGTGCTGCTGCAGGGGGGGTGGAGGACAAGCATCACTGCACTGTAGAGGAGGTAGTGATGGTGGGGGGGGGGCACACTGAGTGAGGGGGGATGCAGTGAGTTCAGCACCCAGAAAGGGGACGCACTGTAGGACAGTCCCAGAAGAAGACACCAACACTGAGACGAGCAGCCGGGTCAAGCGAGTAGAGGTCGGAAAGGAGCCGGTGTGGCGCTGGCGGTTTGACCCACCGGGTCGTAGGCTGGTCCTGCGGGCCGGAGGAACGCTGAAGAAAGAAGAGTCCTGTTTCTCCTGACCCCGCTGACAGCTGTCCATCACCATGGGCGAATGGACCATCCTGGAGAGGCTGCTGGAAGCAGCTGTCCAGCAGCACTCCACCATGATTGGACGGTAAGACGCTGGCTCTTGTGATGTGTAAAAATGCTCCTATCTCATGTTTGTGTTGTTTTGTCGATATTAATCTGAGGTGTGTGCTTTCATGTACAGTACCCGTATTGTTCGGACACCCCCCGCTCCTCCTCAAGGCTTGTCCCCGTGATCTCTCCTCAGTCTTCCCTGATTTCCTTTTTCCACCTTCTGCTCTCCTCAGACTTATCCTCCTCTTGCATCACTAGTTAAGGGATAAACTAATTGCACATAATCAATAAAAGGCTTTGATAAGCATTATGGTTAATGCAGAGAGGGTCCTTAGTTGATACCACCTAATAGCCTGGCTGTTGATAGATTGAACTTGGCCACAGACCAATAGGACAGAAGGAGGAGAGGGGAGTAGGAGTGAGAGGGGAGAAGAGGTGTGAAAGATGAACACAAGGTGAACAGGCAGGTTAAGAAGGTACAAATAAAAGCTGGGAGCAGGTGACTGACATTGGAAAAGATTCTTTCTTTCTTTATAAAAAAGTAAATTAGCTTCTTTTGGCCCACACTAACCTGCTTTCCAATGACTGGACGGTGAGATCCCTTCTTATATTCACAGTGAGAACAGTTTGTTTGTATGAGGTGAAGAAAAGGTTTCTCAGATTGTGAGTCGGGACGTGCTGCGGAGACACTGTGAACAATCTGTGTAAAATATGTGCTCCACATTATCTCTGTGTGATTAATGGGAGGCAAAAGTGGAATTTTCCACCCGACTGAACACTATCCAAACGTCCCACTTGGATGTTCATTTGGAAAAGTGAACGTTGCCCAGCCTCTGAAACCAGGATGGATCAGAGTGTAATTTGAAATTTGCTCATTGGAAGAAAAAGAAAATGGGAAACCTTTGAAACAGTTAATGTGGCTGTTCTCTCTCCATTAACCCTGATCACAGGGAATCTAGAGCAAGGGCATGCTCTAACCTTCCTTCTTCCTAAGGTGGCTCTTTAACCTGTTAAAGGAGTGGAAACAGCTTAATAGAGTGCCTTGAAAAATTATTCACACTTCTTAATTATTTGGTCACATGTTGCCACATTACTACAACAAACTTCAATGTATTTAGTCAGATTTTCATCTGAGAGAACGATACAGTATTGTATTGTGGTGCATTGTAAAGTGGAAGCTAAATGATACATGTTATTTTTTTCAAATATATACTAAAATCGGAAAAATGTACCTTGCAGTTGTGTTCCATCCCCTTCACTCTGGTGCCCATAAATAAAATACAGTGCAATCCATGGCCTTCATCCACCTAAACGAGAGTTTTCAGAGAAGCAGGCCAGAGGTCCATTTGAACCTTGGGGGAGCTGCAGTGATCAGCTGCTCAGGTGGGAGAATCCATTGACAGAACTACTATTTGTGAACTCAATGAATCTGGCTTCATGATTTAAGATTCAGAGAAGGAAGAAAGCCAATGAAGAGAAATCAAATTTGTACTATAGTTTTCCAAAAGTCATTCAGGGGACACAGCAAGCATGTAGAAGAAACAGCTCTGATCCCATGAGACCAAAGCTTAACTTTTTTTGCTTACAAGCAGAACACTGTGGGTGGGAAACTAACACTTCACATCATCTGGGAAACACCAGTTTAAAACATGGTGGTGGTGGCATCATGCTGTGGGACTGCTTGATGGCGTTGGGAGAGGGTAACTGGTCAGAGCTGATGGGAAGCTACATACAGGGCAATCCTGGAAGAATGGTAGATATAACTGCAGGCCACATTTTCCACATGTTTTTAAAAAATAAACAAACAAAGAAAAAAAATAATGGACCATGTATCATTCTGCTTCTACGTTACAAATATGTGAGACATTGTGTTTGTCTGTAACTTAAAAATTCAAATATAACACATTGCAGTTTGTGGTTATGAGCAACAAAATGTGGAAAAAGTTCAATGTGTGTGAAAACCTGTACAAGGCACTAACAAGTACTCTCTAAACAATGTGCCAAACCAGCGATTCTGCAACTGTATCAATGCAGCAAAGAAGATGTGAGCTTCTGAGACAGAGGTGGTAAATTTTGGCCCTCGGGGGCACGTGTCCTGCCCGTTTTAGATGCGTCCCTGCTCGAACACCAGATTCCTGAATTATCTCGGCATTTCTGACTGGAGTGTTCAAGTGGGGAAACACCTACATGCTGGACACCAGCCCGTGTATAGTGGAGTATCCGGTTACTGCTTGAAGGTATCCACAAAATATGATCTTGACTGTGGAACTCTCTTTGGTGGAGAATTTTCTTTCAACCTCTAAGTAAGCTAGGTCATTTCAGTCAGCTCCCCTTTGATAGCTGAAAGAGCATTAACCAATGAAACCACCTGGTCTAGTTCTCAGGGGGGATGAAAACCTGCAAATCGGCTTGATTTAAAGGTGCATCAAGCAATTTACATACATACATACATACATACATATATATATATATATATATATATATATATATATATATATATATATATATATATATATATATATATATATATATACCCCGCTCAGTGTCAGCCATAGCAGAGTTAACTAGCTTACGGACTGGTGCAGCTTCTGTCGGATCAAGCGCTAAGACGAGCTAGCTTACCTGCGTGACATTTCAACAAACCTGGAGAGCTGGTGATTGAAGTCGGCCATTTGGAAAAACAACGTGGTACACATATTTCTCTCATGAGCCAGAGGATAAAACAAAGGCTAAAGCGACAGTGAATATTGGAATTACATTCAACAGGTGGCCAGACAAAGGAGACCAAAGGGATGTCCGTGTTGCTCTGTTTCTGCTGGATATGTGAGTAGGCAACTGTTTGCTAATATGTCAGCCATAACAACTTGATAAGCTAGATGCTAACTGTTGTGGACATGTTTTGGAGTCTTTCCGCCCCCTAGTGGTCAAAATAAAGAGAAGAAAAAATAGCTAACGCAGCTTTAAAATCCCCTGTCCTGGCAGCTGAATCAATGAAACCCTGTGAAATCGCAGGGTGCAAAGAACGCAGAAAATCCATCTCTGGATAATTCAAGCCACCAACAGTCTTACAGAGGCACAGAAGCAACTCTCAATTTGTCTGCTACTTCTTTCAAAATCATGATGAATACTCTGAAGATGTATTGCTTTCTTGTAATATTCAGGCATGTCAACATTATGAAGGGTTCCCTGATTCCAAAAATGTTCTACATTTAAATAATCATTGCTTTTCCAAATTGGTGCAGGATAATTCGTCATGCCATTTTTTGTCTGCAAGTGCTGAAAAAAACTATTTTGTCAAAGTGATACAAATTTAGTTTTCTAAATGATCCTTTGAGCTAGAGAAAAAACACCCCCCTCTCCCCCATAGAGAGTAGTTTTACAACAACCACAGCTATGTGATACAGTGCTGATTGCACTGAGATGCTTTGTAAATGATCCCTCTGTGTTTGGCCTCCCTCAGACTGTGTTTATCCTACATGGCTCTTTCTATTCGACCCTAGGGTATTAGTTGTTACTTTTGGAGCTTTCCAGCCCTTCTTTGATTTAGATTGACGAGGAAAAAGGAGACAAGCTACATTGTCTTTTGGATTCCCTTTGTACAGTATTTCTGAAGGATTTTTTTTGTCATAGATCCCTGAATCTTTTTGTTTTAATACTTTTTAAAATCGACTGGTTTTTATATATAGCCTGTCTGCAGGAAACCCTTATTAAAAGATAGTGGGAATCACACACTAGGTTCCATATTTTAAGACTTTAATTAGGTTATTACAGATTATCGGTGGTCTGGATCTGGGCTTTCTACCTATAGAGAGGCAATTATTTGCAGTTTTACCAAATCTACTGAAGATAACAACTTGAATCCAAATCCTAAGCATGTGTCTGCATGGTCAGAAAATTATGGACACCTTACACATTAAATCATGATAATGAAATCCATGGATGTACCAGCAAATTGGAGAATTGTTCACCACTGGCACACTTTTGTGCTGTGGAGGTGCCTCTTAGATTGTTACTGAGCCACTCCACACTAAATTACATGGCGAGTCCAAATTTGTGCACTGACCTCTATGGGTTGAAAGGTTCGGGTCTACTGCACCACTGACCACCCCCAACAGTCCCGTTAGGGGTGGTCAGGTGTGCTCCATTGCACTTGTGAAAATATCCAACTGTGATGTATTGTGGCACTGTCGTGCATCGTGAAGTCTAACACTTCACAGGGTGTGGCCAGAGCATGCAGCCACTGTACGATGACCGCATCACGAGTAGGGACGTCCAGCCTGTCTGTGTCATTTTTGTTTTTAACAGTTCTGCATGTGTGTGCTTGCAGCACCAAGGTCGCGTTTCCAAAGTAGAAAGACGAGACATCTCCCCATGTCTGAAATGGTTCCCTGCATCACTCTGACAGACAGTTGCATGTCGGTCATTGTTTTAATAACGGCAATCAACAAATGTAGTTTCTAGTTGGCCACACTGTCTGATCCAGCTACAATTAAGCTAATTCTTAATTGTAGGTTTTAAGCTAACCTATGCCCAGGCATAGGGATAGGTAATTACTCCAGGAGTACAGAACTGTGTTAAAAATAGGACCATCTTCATTGAGCGGCATAGGTTAGCTTAACTATGGTCTTGGAAGGAGAATGACAACTGATTGTTGCTTCTGTGCCTCTGACTAACCCCAGGTGCCGTGCGTATGGTGACTCATTCAGAGATTGATTTTATTTATTGTGATCTGACTGGTCTATGTACAGCGTGTGCATGGGTAACCAATGTCTGTAATCATGATTATACGGTAAAAAAAACATTGCCAAGGCTGCAGTAACCTCATTTACAGACCATTACATATATATATATAAAAAAAAACGTGCGCTTAAAATGACAATGATGTGGGGCTTTGAGATTTAAAAAGGCTGAAAAAGAGCCACAACCTGTCTCTTATGCTCTGTCCGTTTGGGAAATTAATGAAATTTCTGGTTGTAATGGGCAGAGGGAGCCTTCTAAGAGGACAGAGCCGGAGCTATTTGTGCACTCTATATATTTAATTGAAATACATGCTTACAGAGATATTCAGGCCTATTTGATTAGGATTCATAACGGAAAGTAATTAGGTGGCATTAGTCAGCGCTGTGCTGTCTGTAGTGTGCCGTTCATGGATCTCTAAATGCCTGTCACAAAAATGAGCAACATATTTTATGCTGAGGGCACAGCTGTGTTCAATTGAATTGGCAGCCTTGATAATGTTGGTGGTTGTTTTGTGTCTCATGGGTTTATACGTAATTTATTTGGGAATCTTCTAAAATTGTCACTATAACAGCAAGTATGTTATGTGCCCACTGCTGTGAAATCCATACAAATCCTGATTAGCTCATAGGTCTTGTGATATAACATAATCATATAAAGGGTCTTGAAAAAGTATTTCTAACCCTTGACCTTCTTGGCACTTTTTCATGTCATAATTACAACTTTAATACCGTACCATATTTATTTATAAAGCACTTCACAAGAACAAAGGTCAATAAAGTGCTGCGGACATACAACCGAAAATAACTGTAAAATTAAAACAGACAAATAAAACACAGACAAATTAAAATAGACAAACAAGATAGTTGAAAACAGTAAAAATAGTTAAAATGAAAATAATATTTTTTATCATTCTCTCCCTTTTATCTCTTCTTTCGTTCACCTCTTCTCTTTCTTTTTTTTCTCTTCTTGTTCTTCCTTTACTCTCCTACTTTCCCATTGTAGTGTCCATATAATTTGAAATTCTCCCTGCAGGAATCACAATAAAGCTATTTACATGCATAAATCAAGCGGAGCACAATGGCGAAAGCTGCTTGCTCCACTTGTGAAAGCAAAATCTGTCGAGCTCTATTTGGCATTGAGACATCAATTCCTATTGCCACATTGCTAGACAGGACACTGGAAAAAAAAAAAAAATGAAAATAGTAAAAAAAAAAATTAAAAAGTAAAAATAGAGTCAGCCTCTTAGGATGTACAAAAGGCTTCAGCAATGTGTTTTAAGAAGAGTCTTGAACTCTGAAAGAGATGAGGTCTGCCTGACATCCAATGGTAGATTGGTCCACAGTTTCGGAGCGAAGGCCTGATCTCCTCTTAGTTTCCACTTTGATCTAGGGACAGGAAGGAGCTGCTGGTTGGCCGGTTGAATGGGAGTGCAGCAGCTCAGAAAGATGTGTGTGTGTGTGTGTGTGTGGTTGGTTGAGTTAAGAGATTTAAAATCAAGTAAAAGCACTTTAAAATGGATCCTGAAACGTACAGGCAACCAATGAAGGGGAGTTTAAGATGGGGGTAATGTGCTCAGACCTTTTTGTTCCAGTTAAAAGTCGTGCTGCAGCATTTTGCACAACCTGCAGGCGCCTGATGGATGCCTCACTAACCCCAAGATATAGTACGTTTCAGTAGTCCAGCCTAGATGTTATAAAGGCATGAATTGGTGTTTGAAAAAGCTGCTTTCATATAAAAGGCTTTATTTTTGGCTAACTGCCTTAGATGGAAAAAGCTTGATTTCTCAATCTGGGTGTCAAGTTTAGGATCTGCATCTATCTTAACCCCCAGATTTGTGATAATCGGCCTAACATTTTGTGCCAGAGAACCCAGATATGCTTGAGGTGCCAGATGTGCTGACACCTCAAGCATAATGTTTTTAATGTATTCGATGAAGATTTTATCTAATAGACCAACACACAACGGTGCATAATTGCGAAGCAGAAGGAAATACATGACATAGTTTTGAAAACTTTTTTACAGATCTGGGAAGTGTGGCGTGCATATGTTATCAGGCTTTCTCAGTTGCTCGGGTTTTATGTTTAGGGTTGTCCTGCTGAACGGTGAACCTTTAGCCCAGTATCTGGTGTTTTGCAACCTCCAAGAGGTTAACTTCCTGGGTCTGCCATGCATTAAGCTCCAACATCTCCCCATGACTCCGACCATCTCCTCTGTTCCCGCTGAAGAAAAGCGTCCCCACAGCACAGTGCTGCCACCTGCTTGGTTCACTGTGGAGATTGCTGTGTTCAGAATTATGTACGGTGTTAGTTTACCACCACACATGACATTTTGCATGTAGCTCAAGTTCTGTTTTGGTCATCTGATTACAGGACTTTCTTTCACCCATTTGCTGTTTCCACTACATGGCTTGTGTAAATGACAAATGAGATTACTTATGGTTTTGGTGTTGCCGGTTCGAACCCCCGCTCTGACCGTCTTAGTCATTGTCTCCATAGGCAAGAAAATTGACCCGCTTTGCCTGCTAGTCAGAGGGCCCGGTGGCGTGATTGTATGGCAGCCTCGCTACAATGTAGCTCACCATGGTGAATGACTGAATGTAGTGTAAAGTGCTTTGGGGTCTTGATATAGGACTTGATGAAGTGCTATACAAGTACAGGCCATTTGCTATTTACCTTTTATTCTTCCTCAGAAGGCAAGATGTGTGGGGTGTAAAACTAATAGTTTGAATAGGGCCCCAATGTAGGCTCAACGTTACATGTTGGTATTTCCTGATAAACTCATAAACGTTCAAAACCATGTGTCATTTTCCTTTGTCTTCACAATCACACACTTCTCTGTGTTGGTCTAAAAGAAGAAAATCCCAATGGAACACATTCAAGTTCATGGTTATAGTGTGACAAAATGTGAAAAAGTTAAAGGAATAGACTGTGAATAGTTTCCACACCATACAAGGCACAATAAAGTATTGATAATTTTTCTTTTTGTGCACGCAAAGATTCAAATTTGAATGGCATTCAAATGCAGGGCTTGTTCCTGCAGGGAAAATGTTTTTCAACTCCACTGTTTTGCCAAAAGGATAACTAAATGTGGACGGCAGAAGTTGAATAGCATCTCCCACCATCTGCTTTTGTATTTTCTCATCCCCCTGTGTGATGTCAGCTATACAGGACATAAAAAAAAATCATGTTCATCAAAACCCTAAATATTAGCTCTTACACACAGCGTACTTAAGAAAAAAAAGTATTTACATAATGCACAGGCCACAGATGAACTTAGGATTTACACGGCAGATGCTCCTTAATGTGACAGGATTCGATGTTTCAGGCCACATAGGAAGGAAACATAGGAGGAAAAGAAAGAAAAGTGTTTATGCGTCTTCAGCAAGACTGCAATGCTGTAGTCACGCCAGCGCCAAAGACTAATAGAGGAGTAAGAAAGCACAAGAGGCAGCAATAAATGGAAGACTTGAAGGATCTAAGGAAAGATCAAATGATAAAGGCTGCCAGATGGATGAGAAGTAGATGATGTAGAGGTAGAGCAAAAAGGGTGCATGCAGGGGAAGCAGGAGGCAGAGGAAGGAGGAAATGTTTGCTCTCTGCAGAGGCTCGGTCCAGAGATTCTGTCAGAGCTGCTTCCTTTGGAGAAGTTACTGAACTAAATGAAAAAAAAGGCATAAAAACTTATTTGCAATCTGAGGTGATATGGTTTGCTAAACAATCTTTGGTATGTTAATTTCTTTTTCATTAAAAAAAGCCCCACCATATATCAGAGGCAGTGTAAAAATTTTATTTTATGTTGGTGTTAAAGTCCAAATCAGTATCCCCATTTTATGCAGGCATAAAAAAACTCAAATAATTTATTATTTATTCTCTATCACTTCCCACTTTAGCATTATAAGTCATACATTCTTAATAAATGTTGTGTGCTGCCTGTTTCAAGTTGCAACACGTGTCAAGTCATTCATTAAAAATGGATGTGGAATTGACCAGCCTTTTAATGCAGAGGACAAAGTGGTGCATGAAATACCTCGCAGCTGTAAAGGCTTGAAAAAACAGGAAAGAGGAACCGTGCAATGCTGGATGAGACATGAAATCCTTGTTTGTTGGCTTTAAAAGCAAAATATACACCGTGCCTGGCACTCTGCACTGCAGCTTTTCACTCTTGTGGTTTTTAAAGGACACATTCTCCTCACTTTTTCCTAAATGGGTCAGGATATCCACAAGACGGAAGTACCCTACATTAAGGAGGGCATTCTAGTTCTCCTAAAATAATCTGATATACAGGAATGCTCTGTTGAAATTGAGGGCATTACCCGATCAGAAACACTAGGACAGCAAATATTTCATGCCACTTTCTGAGGCCTTTTCCTGAACAAGACCTGTTCTGCTACAGAAAAAAAGGGAAAATAATGTCACCAATATACGCAGAGGTGTTAGAAATTGTAATCCATCATCCAGCACCACTGTGATTTGAATTAAACAGTTTCTATGTGCATCCAGAATTGTCATTGCTTTATTTGTGTAGCAATAGCTGATGCTGAACGCTATTGATTATTCTGTTTGACGGGCGATTTTTGCAGAAAAGCTGAGTTTGACTTTTGTTCAGCACAGGCTATTATTCATTTTAGCAACCAATCAGCGATGTGTTCATTTGTACAGACTTTATAATCCTTTATGTATGTGATCCCTATGAATCACATACATGCTATAACATTACACATGTAATGATGCATTTACAACTACTAAGCATCCACAGAAGTACATTACAGTTCCTCCTATTGGACTTTAAACTGATTGAACTCTGTCTTTAGAGAATACCTGACAAAGACTAACAATAGGAGACTAACTAAATCAATGAAACTGGCTGTAGAGCAACCCAACCTTTAGAACAAAGAAGTCATAACTGTAGAAAGTGCTTTAATGAGGATAAGGCAGGATGTTTGTTCTTCTCTTTGCAGCAACTTTGAGCTACAATGGTTATATTCATACACACATAAAAAAACAAGAAAATTGATTTACTTTCTCGCATATTCTGAGAATCATTAATTGGCATCAAATGCCAGTATGTAACCAATTTTTGGTTTGGTTCTTCTAGCCACAGTCTGTCCTGATTGCAGCCAGAACTGTAGAATCACGAAACCTGTCGGACAACTCTCAAAAAGTCACTCATCATGCACCACTTGGAAGAAATATAAGAAGAGATGAAAAGGAAAGTCATCCAGATCTATCAGTCTAAAAAAAGGTTACAAAGCCATTTCTAAGGGTTTGGCACTCCAGCAAAGGGAATATATGGAATATATGGAAAGGAAGACTTCTGGGATCCTATGGGTGTCACTAAATGGTTTGAAATTACCTGTGTTGAACAACAGAAAAGCCTGGTCTATAATGGCAAATATACAAAATTACAGATAACATTTAGTGATCCAAACTAAGTGACAATTAGAAATTCAAGAGTTTTCTGACTTTGATTCTTACTTGTTGCCCCACATATTGATACACAGAAGTGTCTCAACAAGGAATATCATAATCAAGTTTTTTGTGTCCGCAATAGTCTACTGAGCCAAGTTATTTGGAGTGGGGAGAAGGGGGGGGGGGAGCATACATTTGTGCCCCAGGCTGTAGGAGAGCTTTTTGCCAAGACAATGTAGTTATTAAAAGTAGTGATTTTGTCTGGAATTAAAAATTACCTTTACAAAATGATTTATGAATTTTAATACACACTGCATAAAAAACAAACTGAACCAAAAAGACAGCTATCAGAAGCCCACAAAGTGAACAAGGTGAATAAGTCATTGAAACAGTGTGTGAATCAAATTCAGGGAATTATTTTAGTGCAACAGTTTCAGAGACAAAAAAAGACTACTTTAAAAACTATATTTAAGGGACGAGGCAGCAGCAGCTGTGGTGTGCCTGTGAGACAGTGCTGAGGGAAGTGGGAATTCTCGTGGCAGCTCTCGCTGCTGCCTCAATACAGTGACTCAAGAATCAGAATCAGAATCAGAAATACTTTAATAATCCCAGAGGGAAATTACTGTTTCAGTACAACCGCCATCACATACATCACAAACATTTCAGGGGGAGACAATTTACTGAGGCCATGTTGCCAAAACACCGCTTACACGGTGCCCACAGGGCGCTGCCATTACTCTGTGGAAAAATAGGGGCCACAATAGGGGGAGGAAAAAACACATATTTCAAACTTTATCCTAATACAGAATACCGTTTGAGATATCAAAAACCTCGGCACGAGAAGCACAAATAAGACGAGACACATAAAGCAGAAAGGTAAACATTGGAGACTAGTCGCGTGTAAGTTCATATGTTGTTGTGAGCGTCAGTTATGTGTGTCTGTTTGGGTGAAAGTGTTTATATTTCCATGAACACTCTCCAGAGGCCATTGTCCTTGATGTTATCAGCTGGCCAACAGTTCAGAAAGCATCCGCAGATGTCAACGGGGGAGGAGGGAGCAGGGTAGAGTTCTGAGCACTCTACGCCATAACAATCCGGGAGTAGAGATAGGGAAGGCATAATCCAATACTTTATTTGTTATGAGGACAAGCTGCACTGACTTTCCCGTCAGCTTTAAGTCTTTGCTGGCTCCAAATGGCGAATCCAATATTCCAAATTAGTTGGGCTTTTCCGCGTTTCACTTCCAGATTTTATCCCATCTCCCCTTGAGTTCAACCACCGAAGCCAGTCTGCGTACCAGCACATCCAGCTTTTCGGCTCTGCTCCTACAACATCCGAGTCTGTTCGTTCACCGCCTTAGTGATAGCGTCATATGCAGCCGATAGACTGATCAAGGCCAAATGGCTACCGACATCCGCTGTATTTGCAGATACATCAAAAATCCACCAAAACCAATAAGTAGCAATCCAAGTATCATGAATCCAAACGTATACGTCTCCACGTCCAGGACTGACAAAGTCGAAAGACACACCGTTTTCCATCCAAGAATATAGGGTGTATCCCATGAGATGAGTTAAATCGGGACAGGACGGGTCCCCCTTTCGATGCCTACCCGTCGAAAAAATTTGATCAATAGCATTGCGAGACCAGCTTACCAGATCCAGGGTTTTCAGAGTTCGGTGATATGAAGAAAGTGCTCAGAAAGACAAGACATAGTAGCAAAAGCAGGAGAGGGGGGAGGGCGGGTGAAGAGCTGGAAAGGAGAGAAAAAACACGACCGACCTCGAAGAGAGACAGAACAGAACAACTGGTGCTTTCAGTAAAGTCACCATTAAAACAAAAAAAGTCGCTAAAAGTCACTTGTTGCGAGTCGCTTTTTGAAAGGAAATTGCAAGAGGGGTCTGAAAAGTTGCTAAATATAGCAATAAAGAGGCTAAATGGGCAACACGGGACTGTTGTCCCTAGTTTTCCTTCTCTCCTCAGACCAGTGCACTGTGGTAGCCACCAGCAGCTTCACAGGAAGACAGACAGACAGACAGGAATGAGCAGGCAGTGTTTGTTTTTCAAAATAAAGTACATTTTAACATTCCATGATATTTAAATTAATTTCAAACTCAGATTATGGTTAGTATAAGTACACAAATATTGGCTGTACAAAATATAGGGTAAATATATCTCACATGCTTTACATTGTTTTGCCATATAATAAAATAAACGTAATTCTGAAGGTATAGGGGCTTTTATTTTGCTGTGGCAGTGCGCCACGATCAATTACATGTAGCAGGAACCCTGAAACTGTCACATAACAAACGAACAAACAGAACGTGAACGTCAATAGCTATGTTTCCATCCAATTGTCATGCAAGGTTTTTAAAGTGTTTAAAAAAAAAGAAAGAAAAAAGTGAACTAAGTTTCCATCTACTGGTTTGGGACGATTTAACCAGGGCATGCAAAGGATAATTTCATCAGAAGACATGGCTGTAGTAATCAGGAAGTAGAGGTTGCAAACTAGCATGGTCCACACATCTAAGAAAGATGGAGAGAGGCTTTCAGAACTATGTTGCTATTGGACAAGTTGTAATTGTTCTGTCATGTCAACTAGAATTGTATGGGAATATCCGGGAAGATGTAGAAACAGCTGATCACTCGAGTGAGGAAATGTTCGATACGTCAGAACTTACTGGACAAATGTGTTTCCATTTCTGTTTTGGGTGTTCTCTTCGCGTATGCACAGTGAAATCACATATCACAGATGGATTGGAAGCTGTAGCAGATATTCGATTTGAAGCTTTCAAATTTGAACTAACTATGGATAACTCTGAAATTATATTAGAAAAAAATCACAGTGGATATTTTCTTCCCACTGGGGAGAGACTCCAGGGAAGACCCAGAATTCACTGGAGGGACTATATATCCCATCTGGCCTGGTAATGCCTTGGGGTCCCCCAGAATGAGCTGGGAGGATGTCGCTGGGGAGAGGGATATCTGGGTTTTCCTACTGGACCTGTTTCCCCCACGACCTGATCTAGGATCAACAGAAGACCATGGATGGATGGATGGATGGATGGATGGATGGTAGTGGGGAGGTGTAGATAGCTTCAAATGAGAGAACATCCCAGGGAAGCATTGTGTAAAAGTAGCAACTATCTACATAACTTGTAAGCTCAAGTCAGTATATCTCCGTTAGCTCTTGACACTCATTTTTGGAGGAACTTTAGCTATGGTGCTTTAAAATCATAAGTATTATTATAACATCTTGTAAAATATTACATTAAATTGAATTGAACATAATCATTACAGTTAAGATGCAACATGGGAAAATGTTTTAAAATAGTTTCAAAACAGTCATAAAACATTTAAAGTTACAAGTGATGGGAGTTTTCAATGTCTGCTTTTCTAACTTCCTGTAGCAGCTAGTTGTGCTTCAGCGCTAATGCTATCTTGTACACGAATAGGAACAACAAGCGAACAACTGCTTTCAGCAGTGTTGTTTGTTATTTCTGCCTTATTTTTATTGTACAGCAGTGCGATCATTGTAAACTCACCATAAATCATCAATATACCAGTGAAGACATAAAAAGTTGATCAGTAATTATAAGAACGGTTTGATTTGCTGTAATCCTAAAGGTAATTATTAAACTGCTTAATGAGAAGATCCCATTCCATTTTTAAATGACTAAAAAAGGATAAATAATGTTTTTGAAAAGCAACATGCCTGTCTCTTTTCCAATCAGAAACACACTTTAACACTTTCTCTGTATGGATAATGACATTTCTAGAAATTATTTTGCGTTTATATGCAACTTCTCAGACCAAGGGCAGGATTTTGGCAAAACCTAATTGAAGTCGACAACCTTTGAGGTGCATCCATTTCAAACTCTCAGTCTACTGTAATTTGCATGCCAAAAATAAACTAACCACAAGCAATCCGCTTTAATGTGATTTTAAGTATTTTTTTATCAATGAATGAGAATCAAAAGAAAACGAGATCCCCCATTGCCACCCTGAGACTTGAAATTTCATCTAATCTGCTGTTTAGAAATTTCACTGAAAAGCTGCTTTTAAAATGAAAGGCACAAACCTCCATGCTGCTCATCACCACATTATTTAAAACAAGGACATGTAGATATAACAGCAAAAATGACATACTGTATGCACCAATGGTCACAATGACAGAAATTCTCTATTGGTGAAACATTTACTATTCAACTTATTTCAATCAATGATGTCTGACATCTTGAACTCTTGGTTCTTTGATTTAGCAAAAAAAAAAAATCCTGCAAAACTTTAATTTTGAACAAAATTATTCATGGAACTTCCTTGTTAATGTCAGATCCGAGTTTCTTCCACATCCTTGGACACCACTCCACATCTAGGATTTCTCCTCGACAAGATGGCCAAGTGGGGCAGTGCCAAGTCAGCCGAATCAGGGACCAATATGACAGAAGGCGAAAACACAACATTTCATCTGCTTCTGTTTTTTTTGAGTAAAACAAACAATTCCTATTTATATGTATTTTTTTATTCAAATGAATATGTTTAAAGAAAAATAAATCATTTATTGATGTTACAGCAACATTTTCTGCATGCTTTCCTACAAAAAGCTTGCAGACAGGTGGTGTGATTGAACAACTTATCTTTATGCTGTAAGTTAGAGTGAAAAATAATGAAATGTTATATGAAGCAATAAGGAAAAAAGAATCAAAAGATAATCAACATCATCCTGCAAAAAGAAATAAATTTTGCTCTGAGTTTAAATATTATTCCAGACTCCACCGCATTTGCCTCAAATGCCATTACTTATTCTGACAAGAAAGGATATGATTTATGGAACATATTTTAAAAAAGCTTATTTTGATATAATCAGCATAAAGCACTGGTTCAGACTGAAATGGGAATGCTGATGTGATTCATTTGAAGCTTTCAACTCATCTCAGATGTATTGTTTACATGTACTTTGAATAGAAATGAAAGGGTAGTTTTAGATGAAAGGATAATTTTAGATGACATAAAGATGAATGAGATGTAGAAAAGCAGGATCCTGTGTGCTGTGCAGCCATGCATGGTTAGGCTGTGCAGTGAGAAAACGTTAAAAGCTTTGTGTGCGAATTGTTTAATCAAAAAGCTAATCATGTTTTTTGTTTTTTATTTATTTATTTTTATCAGAAGAGCAATTCTAAATGAAAAGAATTGCTTATAAATACAACTGTATTCCTCATATTCCAATTTATTACTAGTATAGTGCGAATATATTTTGCTGTTTCAATGGCCTCATACTTTTTTATTATTATTGTCTTATGTTTGTATTTTGATTATTTCTTTGCTGTTACGTTTCATAGCTCCTGCTTTCTTTAGTTATTTCCTTATGCTTATTATTCTTAAGTGTTGAGCTTTTGGATTTCTTTATGTTTCTGTTTTGTTCCTCTTTAGATTTTCAAGTTGCTGCCATTTTAGTTTTACTTTTCAGGATAAGGTTGTCGGTTCGTTCTATGTACAATTTGTAATATTTCCTTTTAGATTCTTCCCTTTAACTCTACTGTTTCCTTTGGGCGCAGCCATTCCTCATCTTCTCCTGATTACCGACCCCTGGTCCTGCCCCACTTTTCTCCACCCACTCCACTGTATTTAAACTACCCAGTTTTCACTTTTCATTGCCGATTTAGTCCGTTGACGTAATGCCCGCTGTTTCTCTGTTACATTCTCCATACCCAATGTTCTTCGTACTGAGCTGATTAATACGTTAGCCGTTTTTTTTTTAGACTATATTAAAACCTTGTCTTCATCTTGCAGCATCTGAGGCCTTGTCTGCATTTTGGTCCTGCTAAAACCTCACAGTTCATGACACAAACAGAGCAACAATGTAACTCTCACTAAAATTCAGCGTCACAATGTAGAAAATCACAAATAATAAAAAAAAATTATACTACCTGTTGAGACTCACAATTATTGTCACCATTTCCTTCTTTATTCCTGCAAAACAGCTGGAGACCAATTTCCTCAGAGTAGCGGAACGAGCAAGTGAAATAATTACACATTTGCTGCTGTTGATTTTGTTCTTGCATAAATAAAACTTAAGAGATTTCCTCTAAAATCATACAATAAACATCAACCTAATCTCTTGCAAACATTTTAATTGAGGTGCTGCAGCTGGGGGAGTTCAAATTTAGCCTGTATCAAAGTGATTGTTACGCCCACTCTTAGTGGCACCCCAGGCTGTCTGCTTTACTGCCTGAGACGTGGGCAAAGCCTGAAACTATTAAAACAGTTTAAGAGAGGAGCGCGGATGAGGGAATAGGGGTTGGGAGAAAAGAAATGTCTGTACTCTGATAATTAAGCTGCCTAATTTTGAAGCCTGGTAAGGTCTTTATTCATTACACGGTGCCATCAGTAATCAGTGGAGCTTATTATTGAGAGCGTATGGGCAGGAGGAATATTTTTATCTCAGAGTTTCCACAGATTACTGTAAACTCGTGCAGTCTTTTAGAGACTACCTATGAGTTTCATTACTTAAAAACAGTAAAAAAAGATGCTGTGAGAAAGAAAAAAGTGCTCTCTGATGCAGTTGCTGCGTAGTTTAATCGTATAAACACAGCTCTTCTGTGAAGGAGAAAATCAGTGATCAAACAGTAGCTCTTGAAAACCAAGGAACGGGGACGGCAGGTCAAGGAGAGAGACGTTTAAAGCCGAGTAAAGTTATGAAATGATATAAGTTTGAAAGGAAGCCCACGGTAGCTGCAGAGATCAACTGCTGATTCAGCTTGCACTATTTAAAAAAAAAATAGAATATGCCAAAATGTCAGGCGATTTCAATGAGAATTCAGTAAAAGGTAGAGAGTCCAACATTTTTGAGAGGTATCCTACTGCAGTCGCCAGCATTTTTACAATAAATGTCGGAAGTTCACACTTCGGACACGTATATGCGGACATATAATACATTATAATACGACATTATAATATGCGGATAGTACAGAGAAAAAAGGGTATTGAAACCTAAACCTAAGGTCAGTGGATTTAATACCTGAACCTAATTTAATTCTTGCGGTTTATCCCCTCTCCTGAGGGCTGACCCTATTGGTGGTTGAGAAACCTAAACCTAAGGTAGTGGATTTATTACAACTTCATTAGCTTCCCGCTGGGACCCACCTCTGGTTGGAAGTCAATTCGGGCGATTTCGGGAGGCGACTTTATGATTTTTCTTATTTATTCATTTTTTATTGAAGTCATGAACAACATGAATTAGAGTCAGGCAATCAGGGATAACAAAACAATAAACATTTTGGGAGCGACCTGATTTCATTAGACTTCCGGACCAGATTTCTTGACGTTTTTTGCAGCTGTAAATAAAGCGAATGGCGTGTAACAGAACAAAATTAACACTGCGCATCTCCCCGAATGCCCCATCCCCACCATGAAATATGGTGGTGGCAGTATCATACTGTGGGTAAGCATTTCTGCAGCAATGACAGCAAAACTGGTCAGAAGGGACGGGAAAACCAACGGAGACAAAGTCCTAAGACATCCACCACGCTAAAATCTAATTTTGAAGCCTGAGCTCATAAGCAGGAGGAATGTTTCAGGAAATGCTGACCTTGTGCAATATTTCACAGTCTTCTCTCTGGCTCTGCAGGCACAAACATTTACTTTTTATATGTTTTAAAGCAAGAAAATATTTCATGTGAGAGGGAAAAGATGTGGATGTGCAGATGCATCTGCTCCGGTGCCATAGGGGGGCTCTGATCTCCCTGAAGGCCTTCAGAAGCAGCTGCTGTATGAATGAAGTTTTTTTGCATTTGTTTGTATATATATGTGTGTGTGTGTGTGTGTGTGCGTGTGTGAAAGCCTCTGGGAAAGACAGGGCTCGCATGTCCAGCTAACACACCAGCTGAAGAGCAGCGAGCATTAAGTGAAACCCAAATCACACAAGTCCTTCGGCAGACCAGCTTGAAGGGCTTCACGTGAGCAGAAGCGCTGCACCCGTCTCTTTACATCCTCCCTCTGGACGTTTAGGCGGGCCCACGAGCTGCTGCCCGTCTTTGAAGTTTATGAAAATGCCAGCTGTCAGCTCTCCAGCGCTAGGAGAGGAAAATGAGAAGTTCTGAAAGTAAAGCAACACAGGGGGAGAGACTCATCAATTTTGTTCAAATCCCATTACATCTATTGGACAGCAGGGGGATTTAGAAGGTCTCTGAAATTATAATCATTAGTCTCAACTTTGGAGGAAGTCCTCTGGGATGAAAGCAGCTAAATGAGGTGATGAGAGGGAGACTGATGTGGGTGATATTTTACCCGCCACTTAAAGAACCTTTGTTTTAAGAATCCATTTGTTCTAACGCCTGAAACTCCTTCATGTTGTCTTTATCAATTTGACTCAGCAAGTGAGTGTATCTTCATATCCCCCCCACCCAGGGCTATGAGACACTTAAAATTCTAAACCCTTTTTTTCCCATAATTTATGATGGTTATTGAAAATTCTGCAGGTTCAGGCCTCTGGGCTTTACTGTCCTGATCTGCTCCAGCTAACAGTATTGGCTTGTTATTCTGCGGGACTTAAAACACTGATGTTTGCAGATAACCTCAGTGCACTGCGTTCTGCTAATGCAGCAATCCGCCTCATGCTGATTATCCTGTTATCCAGCAGTGGTGTACGCACACACACACACACACACACGCAATTATACACACACTTGCAAACACACAACGCGTTCGATACATGCAGTGCCTTGGGATTTTCCTTTAATGACAAAAATTGCTTCAGTACAGACTGAATGACCAACTCTGCAGTAATGAGCGTCCACAGGTGAATCTGCAAAGCGTCCACTGAGGTGAACAAAGCTGCAGCGAGAAAACCGCAGCCACAAACCAAAGCTTGCACTGCAGCATCAAACAAAAGGTTTATCCGCTTCCGTCCATGATATTACAAAATCCTGATCTATGAAGACGTCTGTGCTGCACCATTCAGTGAACAGGAACCGACACGTTAGCGTACGTCAATGTTGTTTTGTTACAACCATAAAATTCAAAGTATCTTATTAGTATTTCATGTCATAGACCTATACAAAGTGTGCAGAATTAAGAAATGAAAGGCGAAAGAGATTAAAATATGATTTTTTTTTTTTACAAATATAAACCGCAGAAAAGCGATCTTTACTCCAATACTTCTTGATTAAAATATGTGATCAACTGCCTTCAAAAGATCACTTCCCCAGTTCATGAACTAAACCTATGTGTGAAACAACAGGATCATTTTTAGCTTTCATTCCACAAATTTGGTTTTTAAAAAAGAAAAAAAAAACACTGTGGAAAGAAAGCCATAAAACATCAAATTTCACGATTACACCAAGACACATGGGTGACCCCCTGTGTTGAAGAAGGTGTTCTGGTCAGATGAGAGATCCAGGTGGAAAGTCAGGGTTTACGAGCGTAAAATTCTGTTTGTGTCATCAAACTGAATGCAGTGCAACATTGTAGCAGTTACACAAGGTGGTGGCAGCATCATGCTGTGGAGATGGTTTTCATCCGCATGAGCAGAGGAGATGCTCACAGTTTATGGGCAGATAGAGGTATCTAATCACAGGGCAATGCTGCAAATGACTTGAGACTGGGGCAGAGGTTCACCTTCTAGCAGGACAATGACCCTAAACACAGTCAGAGCTGAAAAACCATCAGTTTCCTCTACTTCAAAATTATGTGCTGCTTTGTGTTCGTTTGTTCGATAAAATCCAAATAAATCCCTGAAGTTTGTGGTTGTAACTTGTCATAATGTGGAAAAGTTTAAAAAGTAAAGAGTAGAAGGGTAGTTCTGCAAATCACTGTGTGTACCTTGTGCAGTAGCTTATTTGATTTTAGTCTTCATGAGGAAAACAGTAGAATCTGCAGCAGTTTCCCAATTTTACACAAACAATATCACAAAAGGACATAAAGTGAGACCTAAACAATCACCTTCATGAATCAATGTTAAATTCTTACCCTCAAATAATGAATTATTCACTGCAACAAAAACAGGCACATAAGGATAATTTATAATGTTTATATTTAGAAGTGTCCAATTTAAAGTATTGTATTTCAAATTAATCTATTCAGTAAGATCAAATATTCAAACATCAGCTGGAAGTATAGAGATTTTCCTAATTTCAATAGCAGAATAAATACCTGTGGCATCATCACATGTGGTGGTGGTGGTCACTGCTATCCTTAGCATAAATGAGCAAAACAACAGTATATATGTAGAAACAATATTTCTCTTTGTTTAACATGAATATGCAGCATTACTATGACTCATAATAAACATTGCAGAGGTACTTTGTCTTATTTTCGGGAACAAAAGGCATTTAGGCCCGCTCTCTCAGAGCTGAAATAGTTACATTATCCAGGTTAATGGTTAGAGCTCTGGATACTACCTGATTCGATTTGATTTGATTTTCTAAGATTTAGACATCACCCCATTATTATAGACATAGAACAGTTTGTTAACTGCAATTTCATAAAAATATGTTTTTTGGTTCCAATTTTAATGACAAATTTAGTCGGGCATCTTGGCTTTTCAGAGGCTTGAATTGTCTTATACCATTATACAAAGAATAGAGGTTTCTGTTATGGTTCATAAGCACTCCAATAGATATTAATGGATTGCGGTACTGTAGGTATGATCAATTTGAATGGCAAACTGCTTAGCGTAACTCAAAGTTAATAAAAAAAAAGGCTCACAGTGTATATGAAGTGAGGGTTTTGTAAAAGGAACAAAGCCACAAATGAATGCACACCGAGGTGACTCTTGAGAGTTCAGGCCACCACTAATTAAACCTTGGATATAAGCCTCGGTATAAAGGGTGCATTCGGCTGGAGGAGAAGAGTGTTTAATGAGCAGGCCACTGGTTTGCATGGAACATCTTGCATATTTCCAGCTGACTGCTAAGTGGTTATATGCTAAATTATGTTGCAGAGATTTTATACAATGTCTACTGAGGATGAAATAAACCATCTGTTGCAAACCCCTTTTTATGATATACAAAATCATTTTTTACATGTAAAAAGAAAAAATGTCCCGTCTTTGAGCTTATCCCTACATGGACATTTAGGTAAGAGGCCAATTGTGTCACAGTTTGACCTTGCAGTATGTTTAGTAACTGTCAAAAGGTAGAAAAATAAGCAGAACAGAAACGCAGCGTGAAATTCACAGATGGAAACGGAACAATAGTTTTGCTTATACATGATTTACCATATGAACACATATCACAGTTAAATATGGAGACTTAGTCAACCAAAGATTTCCATGTCAGTTTGCATGAAATAGCATCATGATGCGCAACGAAAAAGTCTGTCAGGTACGGCCCAGTCCATTGCCTGTTTGCATTTCCATTCAATGGAAAATTGTTGCCCGTCCTGTTGGGCACATTTTTAGCGCTGTGAGAAAATTGGGCCTTGGGCCACAGCTGGTTAATATTAGACGTTCAGCAATAAGCTAAAGGGCTATTTTACATTTTTTTTTTTTTACATTTTTCATGGAAGCTGAATGCCGTTTTCTTGTCATGGCTTTGTTCAAAAATTACAAAATAAAAGTAGATAGACTGATCCCAGACTCTTTAAAACAGTTTCGATTTTTGAGAACAAACAGACAACGCAGAAACAAAGAAAGGGGGGGGGGGTATTCTTTGTTTAAAAGAATAAATAAAAAAAATCATGTACAAACCTGTATGCAAGAACCGCCACGGTGCAAAGAAACACCAATTTCCACTCAAACCTACTGCTGTCAAATCTCCAGAGCCTACTCAGGCAGAGCGAACAGAGCCAGGGCACGGCTTAATATCTTTATGTAAATTACAAGCAAGATTTCAAATTCAAAAGGTGCAGGGGAAGCTGCATTTGGTCGGGTTATCAAACCCGATCAGAGTCAGTGTAGCATATGCACCCGCAGCTGCTTTGAGCACAGGCCGCTGGATGTGTTCACCATTTTGCACACACGGATGAGTCTTCGTCTTTGTTTCTGCATCCTCGCGTCTCCTTTTTTTTTTTTTTACACAGAAAAATCACACACAAGCAGATATTCACAGGTGGAGCAGGAACGGTCCTAATGCAGCACTTGGCTCTATTTTCGGTCTGTTTTATGTCAACACATGTGCCTCTCTGCTCCTATCTTCACCTGCCTCTCACTTTGCTTTAACAAGCTGTCACCCCAGTCACGTTGCTCAGAGTCTTTCATTATCTCACTCCACAAGGACGCCTAGACTCAGACATCTTCCTCCCCCTTTCTTCAATCTCTACAGACATCATCCTTAACTTTGCTCGTTCTTATTTCTAGAATTTGTCCTGAATTCAAAGAAAGTGCAGCAATTATCATCTTAATGAAATACATCGATAAAGTTTCCCTTTAACCCTCCTCAGAAGCAGAGCTCCTTAGTAAATGCCTTTTACCAGGGGTTTTCTAACCCATTATCTCTGTCCCCTAACTTGCACAGTGAGTGTCCCTGTTGTGCTAAGAAGCAAGGGTTTTATAAGTGATTACCTCCTCCATGCAGGAGGGCGACACACACATCCTTTGCATTGTGGTGTAAGTATCGGGGAGCCCCCCATGATGCGCAGGCTTTCCTCACTCATTAAAAAGAGCTGACTGTGCAGCCCTAAAGCCCCAGTCCTCCTCCGCAGTGCCCATGCTGGATCGACACCAGAATGTAACAGTGCAGCACATCAGTCTCTCAGAGGCCTTAAAAAGCAGCTGCACCACCCCGTAGCTCTGCCAATCTCTGGACACAGCTTTCTATAAGCGCAGAAGTGCTCTAATAATGCTCAATGGGAGGTCCTGACAGTTTTATTTTTTCCTCCAAAAGATCCCCCCCCCTTGATGGTTCAGCATATATGCTTCAGAGAAAAAAGGCTGACAATAGTTTGATGATAAGAGTCCTGGAAGACGAGATTTGCGCACTTTGTTTCAATGAATGCAAAGAGTTCAAGCCATTCTCGGTGGTCTTGAGGTTCAAAGCGCAGCAACATGTAGAAAACCCGTCAATGCAACAGAAAATCTTCTTAAGTTAATTGTAATCTACGTCCCTCTCATGGTACAAAGAAAATATACCCCCAATAAATTCAGGGGTTTATTTGTATGTATTTGGCTTCATCCTTGTTTGATAAATAGTAACATGGAGGAATCTGGGATCAGGGTCAGAGCGTTCATATGCTAAAACCCTGGAGTTGGCCTAGAAGGTTTTCATAATAACAGTGTATAGCCATCTACAGGTAATATTAAGGGGCTTTATGCTCAATTTTACCATCCTATATTGTTTGTTACAGTATCTGGGTAATCACAGGACCAAACACACATGAACATTCAACCAGAGTTGGGTTATTCGTTTAATACTTCCTTACTTTCTGTTGGTCTGATCGGGCTTTCAAGTAAACAGTGAACATAAAATAATTTATCATCCTTCAGGTTTGGAAAAACAACTAGCAAAAAGAAAGTCATAAAACACCCAATCACCATTTAGTATGTAGTGATCAAGGACTTGTCAGCATCTGAAAGGAAGAGTCACACCCACAGGTTTCCCTGCACATTGGTACGTCTGCTCCTCATTAACTGATGTTGCCTTTCTCCATCTCGCCCCCTCCCCTACCTGCCTGCTCCTTCTTCTTTTTGTGTCTCCACAGGATCCTGCTGACAGTGGTGGTGATCTTCCGTATTCTAATAGTCGGAATAGTGGGCGAGAAGGTGTATGAAGACGAACAAATCATGTTCATCTGTAACACCATGCAACCCGGGTGCAACCAGGCTTGTTATGACAAGGCCTTCCCCATCTCGCACATCCGCTACTGGGTCTTTCAGATCATCCTGGTGTGCACGCCGAGCCTGTGCTTCATCACATATTCTGTTCACCAGTCTGCCAAAGCGCGTGATCGAAGCTATTCCCTGCTCCACTCTCACATGGACCACCACGGACACGGTCACCATGGTCGCCACCACGACCATCACGTCCGCAAACTTCATTCCCGCAACATCAATGGCATCCTGGTGCACCCCGAAAGCAAGGATGATCATGACATGGACGTCAAGGAGATCCCCAATGGACCTCGAGGGGCCTTCCCAACGCACAAAAGCTCAAAAGTGCGGCGGCAGGAAGGCATCTCCCGTTTCTACGTCATCCAGGTGGTGTTCCGCAACGCGCTGGAAATCGGCTTCTTGGCTGGCCAGTACTTCCTGTACGGCTTCAACGTCCCAGGGATGTTTGAGTGCGACCGCTACCCATGTGTGAAGGAGGTGGAGTGTTATGTGTCTCGACCGACAGAGAAAACTGTCTTCCTGGTCTTTATGTTCGCGGTGAGCGGCATATGCGTGCTGCTCAACCTGGCAGAGCTCAACCACCTTGGATGGAGGAAGATAAAGTCGGCTATGCAAGGTGTGCAGGCCCGAAGGAAGTCCATCTGCGAAGTACGCAAGAAGGATGTCTCACACCTGTCCCAGGCCCCAAACCTGGGCAGGACCCAGTCCAGTGAGTCAGCGTATGTCTGACAGAGGCTTCTCCGCCTGGGAGCTCGAGGACCTTTGAAACTTTGGACAAGAGCTTTTCCCCGGCCTGCTCAGTAGGGCAAAAAGACTGGCCCCTGAATCCTTACTATTACCATCAAGAGCACAGACTCTGTGCAGTCACAACAAAACCAGTCACCAAGCAGAGTTTTTGACACTTGAAGAGAAAATAATCACTTTTCTTAATAAGGGGACACCTAAAACTTGTATACTCAGTTTTCTGATCTCTCCCTGGGTGACACTAGGTGCTTACAGAGAACCCAACACTGAAACTGAGCATTTACAAACAATACTAAGATACTGTAAAGATAGTCAGAGGTTCTTTATTCGTTGCCTTTGCCGTAGGTTAGGAATAAAAATGACATTTTCCATATATGTGTGCATATGCAAGAGCTTAAGCGAGTGCATGCCTGCATACGCATGAGTGTGTGTGAATGGGAAGCCGAATGCTAAATTATTCTGAATTGCTGAAAGTAAGGTAGTTATTTCTCGTTGTTGGAGAATAGTCACTTGATGGATAAATAAGCACTTTTTTTAAAAAGAAAAAAGCATAATCTATGAGCACTAGAATGGTCAGCATAAACTGGAACACAGTATTTGTTGTTGTTGCTGCTGCAGGATTTCGTTTTGAAAAAAAAAGGAAAGAAAAGAAAAGTCACGTCTTCTTCGTGTGCTTTGATGGATTTAGATGCCAAGCAGAGAAACAGACTGACGACGAGTTTTATTTCCAACACTGTCGGTGCACTTTGTTGTTCCTGGTGCCTCCAAGGCATGCCGTTTCCTCTCGGAACAGCTAAGAAAATCATGCCAGTATCTTTACTTTACTTGTAAATGTCTCTCGCTGTTGAGAGCTTATGAATGGAGTTACACGCAGACGTTTTTTTTCAGTTAACCAGGGAAAAAAAACAAAGAAATAACGTAGTCACAAATATTTTAACGCGTAACCTCAGACCTTTTTCACAAGCACATTTGGTGCCATATTTCCAAGCTAGTGTACATAGATGAAATGTAGTAATTACACTTAGCCTTTTTCCCTTTATCACGTATGAATAGGCTCCGAGTGGGCGGGGAGCGGGGGTTTCGGTGCTTCTGAAGATTAACCATAGATTGCCGGCTTTAACAATATTTAGCATTAATGTGCTTTTTGTTATGCCTTTACCCTGCCTCTAATGGATACTCTGTGTCCCCCCCCCAAAAAAGAAGAGTTTTATTTCCCCCCCCCCTCCTTGGACTTTGAAAAAGGCATGTTACAGAAGCATCAATAGAATGGAATAGAATATGACATGTAACTTAAAAAAGAGACTGTTTTATTTATTTGCATCCTGCTCCTGTGAAATGTAATAATCAGCATGCATGAAGATGAAAAACATAGAGACACGGGCAAAGAAATCTCGTTTTATGGGAATACTGAAAGCCGAAAACCTGAAAGACGCCTCAACTGCAGCAATAATAGAGTATAATATGTGAAAAGAAATATGTGAATAAATGATTATGCAGTGATTTTGGGTGTGTCGTGTCGTGACAGTGAGGTCCTAATTAACAGTGCATTGCTACTGTTTTACTTGATGTGGGCACATGCTAGGCTGAGGAGGCCACACGCATCAGCAAAATGAACCTGCAGCATTCAAAGCAAGAATTTAACTGCACAGATAAATTGTATTGTATTAAAATCTAATTATCTGCACTGTAAATGTTTAATGCATTTACAGTAGCTGGATGTAACCACATTTGAATGGTATGTACACTTTTACACATTTCTTCATGTCACAGACACAAGTGTATTACATTTTGATGGGATTTTAAGTGATAGACCAAAACAAAGTGGTGCATGACTATAAGTGGATTAAAGTTCAACATGCTTCTCAAAATTGTTACTGATAAAAGACTGAAGAGGAGTCCTTTTGGGACTATTTGTCTAAAGTTTTAATGCCTCTAGCGGCTGACATGCCCAGTTAAAGTCTTCTGATCCGTTCCATTGTGACTGTGGCTGTAGGTTTCAGTGTTGCTGACCTGCAGGCTTAGATAAAAAGTGATTTCTATTTAACAAACACCAGTGTTTCTGATGGTAAATGAGAGAGACATCTCTTGAAAAAGATAATAAAACAATGAAAAAGAAGTACAATTTAAAAAAAAACTGTTTTTATCTACTTTTTATTAAACAATGCATGTTGGAAGTTGTTTATACCCTTTTCAAAAGTGTATGGAAAAACAATCATTGGCATTACAACAATCAAGTTCTTCTTTCCACTGACGTTTTAACAGTTTCTCTGTGGGGTTGAGCTCCATGTCTTTGAGGCTGGAAGGCCTCCTGGCCATCGCCCTCCAGTGCTCCTTGACATGTTTAAAGCTCAGGATGTTATTTTGTTGCCTAACCCTGTTTTAAACATCCGCACATCATCCCTGACCTGCCGTCTGCGGCTCCTGGTCTTGATGTTAACATTCCTTCACTGACGTTCTCCAACAAACCTCTGAGGCCTTCACAGAACAGCTGGATTTATGTCTAGATTTATGTACATTCATGAATATACACACGGTGACCCTGTATTTTATTTAGTGGTGCCTGAGAAAAGGGAGCTGAAGACAAACGCACGCCACTCTGTTAAGCTTTTTATCACTAAAAGATTTTGAAACACATATATCATTTTCTTTCACTTTATGCACTATTCTGAGTTGCTCTATGAGGCGAAATCCGTCCAAAATGCATCAAGGTTTGGGGTTGTAGTTTGAAAAAAAAAAAAAACGGAACAAGTTCAGGGGGTTCATAAGCTCTGCAAGTCCACGACAGAGTGCTTGGGACAATGCGTTGCTTTCAGATGCACAGACCCCTGCTTTACCATTTATTATTCAGCAGAGAGAAATGATACATCTCCTAGAGAAACATGAACACACTCTCAGGGCGTCTCTTGATGAATTATTGATATGTATCCTGTTCATTGCTTGATATGACACTCTTGAGTAAAGTAACCATTTCCATAAAACAAACGCACAACTCTTCTTTGCCAGTCTGCTTTCTGAACTTCCCAGCTTTTGAGCTGTATAAATATCCCTTTCACACGTCTGACGCCCACCACCTCAGACCAATGGTGACTCATTCAGCAGGCAGGTGAGTTATTAGATGGGAACTGATAATTCCAGTAATGAGCGAGGTAACTGAGGGAGGGAAGACAGAGGTGTGGGGGCGGTAAACCTTTTAGCGTTATTAAACCTTCAGACGGCGCGTGGCCACATCCTGGGGACATACGGAGAGTGGCGCGGGACCCGAGGAAGAGGAACAAAGGTGATGCAGAGGAGTGTTAATAAAATGGATTGTCAAATATGTAAAGCAATAAAAGCTGTGTTTATTCCCCCCCCCCCCCCCCCCCCCCCAAAGGCCACACATTCTTCCTGACGCACAGAAAGCCCTGACTGACTCTCTACTGTGCCTGATGTAAACTATGTCAAGTCCCCCCCCGTCATTTAAAGCACGCACACTAATGCACACCGAGCGCAAATGCTGCAGCATTGCCGAGGATGTGACCAGGCCGGTTGCTGTGGTGACAGGAGGGCAGTAATGATGTTAAGCAGCCCAGAGACTACACCAGTGAAGAGCAGAAGCAGCACTGCACTATATCTCCTGTTGCTCCCTGGTGCCTCGGCAGCCTACCGAGAGCAGGGAAGTGCAAATTCATTCGTGCTGAAAGTTTGACACATGGTGAGCTCGGCTCTCTGCTGCATCGCTGCAGTTACAGTACAAGTGTAGCCCTATAAAACTGAGTAATTAACTCCTGAAGATATCCTTATGAGGTGAGCGTTAAATGGTGGCTGAATCCTTGTTTCCCCTTGTAATGCTTATCCTCCAAGAAGCGGATCCTTTGTCAGATGCTTCTTGCTTTTAGACAGACTGGTGAAACAAATCTCAGGAGCGCTTCTCAATCCATTAGGGCGTCCTCATACAGTCTTCCTTTCTGTCAGATCAAAAAGTGATATTCATCTATTATATAGATTCATTGCACAGTTTTTTCAAGTGTATTTTCACAGTTTATAAAACCCCAAAATGCAGTTTCTCAGAAAATATTGGAATAATACGCGACACCAACAAAGAATTGTTTGAACAGTGAAATGGTATGTTATTGACATCGTATGGTCTACACAGTCGTGGGTTGTAAAGCGAATGGATAAAAGGCACTGTCGACAGCCACAAAATGAGCATTTACAAGAGGCCTTTGCTAAGGAAACTGGCTGCATCAGGGCATATTGAAGGAAAGTTGAGTGGAAGGAAAACGTGTTTGCACAAAAAGATGGATAAACAGCAGAGATAGTGGCAGCCTTGAGAGAGTATTGTAAAGCAAAGCCCATTCAAGAGTTCGTGGTCACAAAAATTGGACCGTGGCTGGAGACGAGGTTTAAAAAGCCACCTCAAACAGACGTATCCAGGACATGGGCTGCGATGCATCTTACCTGAACTAAGGGGGAAAACAGGACTGGAAGAGTTTTTAAAATAATTAGAAATAAACAATAAAACATATCACACTGTGTAGAAGGAATATAAATATGTTGGTTAGATTTGTTTCAAATTAATGAAATAAATTAACCTCTCCGTGAACTCACAGATGCACCCTCAACACCCTCCACAATTATTGCTTTCTCTGTCACAGAAGGGTAAAATGTCTTAAAACTAACTTTTTACAGCAGCCCTTAACACACTGAAAACTTAGAATAAAACAAACTTTTGTTTTAAATGCATTTATTCAGTACAGAAAAACCTGTACATTACCAAATAATGGTTTTAAAGAAAAACACTTGGCATAATTAGCGGGACCCCTGACAAGGTTGACCAGAGTGTTTACCTTCTTTTTTCCCTGGTGTTAAAATAATATGTGAAAGCGAAATCCCATTCTTTTAGCCACTCTTCACAACTAAATAGACAAAAGAACATGTCCTTCAAGTAAGGCAGATGTGTGTTAATGTTCAGAAGTCTGAAAATGGCCACAAGGGGGAAAAAAAGCTTTGGATTGATAAGCACATTGAGCAGGGTGGTAAGGGAGGTGTAAAAAAAATAAAAAACTTACTGTTAGAGAATTGCAGCAAAGAGCGGCATCTTGGGGTCACCAAGTTTGCTTTGTGAAGGAGAATGAAAATCCAATTAAGCATAAGACATGGGAATGCATTAAATTAGAAATTTCCACGGTCAATGTGACAAAGAAAAATCCATTGATGAAGAACCATGACCATCAGGACATCTGTCTGTTTCTTGAAGACAACCAGCAGTGATAGAATGTAAAATAACTTGTCATCCATCAAAGTAAACACCAGAATGATCCAAGTAACCATAAAATAATTGTCTTTACAAAATATAGTAGTATTTTTACAATTTTATATGCCGGTTTAGGACCGTTGAAAGTGATGGGAAACATAAGGCAGAACATCAGAAGATAATAAACTGGATATTGGAGTGCCTTCTGTGCATATGCATGCTCAACCCTTGTACTGAAGTGTCCCCCCAAAAATTAACTTAATTTGAAGGTCTAAACTGTACTGCTTCCTGGCAAATGGCAGATTATTCCAAAATCCTTCCTATTCTCCAATCAGAGTTAATAAATATCCATCTCCAAGCATTGTCCAAATTAATGTATGTTATCAAAGCAGGCCACTGAACAGATATGTGCCTAAACTGCAGCAGCACAGTACATCCAAGCCGCCCACTCATGCGTTAAGGTGTGCAAATAGCTGGTTAACGGCTCAGTGTAGTCGCAGGGATGATGACGAGAACAGTGTTTTTTAATAAAGGTTTGAAGAAAAGACAGTTATTATGGTTGTCAGAATTTGAATAAAATTTAATTGGCCATGATTGTGTGCACAATCAAGGAGCGCTCATATGGTTATGGACATATTCACAAACTGATATATTTTTAGCTGATCAAAAGAAAATAATTCTTAGTCAAAGATAGTGGAGAAACCAAATCTGGGAATGTTAATGGGACAGCACTCCAAAGAATTGATGAAAAATTACTGTAACTCTGTAGTAAATGCAGACCTAAGGTTTTGGAAGGTGAAGGGGTAATGTATTTTTATTAGGGCAAGTCAGTAACCTGAAATCAATCCTGTGAAACTTTTCATGTCATTGGTAAAACAAACAAAGCCTCCACAACGTGGACCTGTGGTCATAATCATTGAAATAATACTGTTTGGCACTAAATACAAGCTAGACCATCCCCTGAACATGCAAAACATTTTGGATGTGGGCCAAAAAGAGGAAGTTTGATCTCTTCTGAACATGGCACCTCGTTCCTCAAGTTTGCTGTGTCCCCTACTTGCCCTACTGCAAAATTTAAACAGGGACTTCTATGGTTTTCTTTCAACAATGACTCTCATTTTGACACCCTGTCATAAAAGAGACTTATGGAGTGCAATAGTTTAAAATTAACTGTAATTTTGTTTAAGGTGTGATTGTTAATTACAAATACTAATATTTCAAATACATTTTCAGGATCTTTCTTTTCAGTAGATATCATTAAAAGGGCACATGAATTATTTTTTATGTATAATACCCTACATTTGTCATTTTAAGATTCAGGTCACAGTAAAACTTCAAGTTCAAGGCATGTTCCTCTTCTCCATGGTTTATTTTCTAAAATCAGAGAGTAATTTTTTTAAAATAATTATGACCTCAACATTGACCATTTTCCATAATCAAGCAATCTTTGGAGGCCAATTATTTTTCACATAGGGTCAGGTTGGATGGATATCTTGTCAAAAAAATCATCATTTGAAAACTGCTTTAGTATTCGCTCGTTATCTTTTTTTGACGGCAAAATTTGTTCATGATCTGAAACATTTAGGTGTCACAAAAAACAGACGAAATCTGCAGGGAGGCAAATCCTTTTCACAATACTGTTAAGTGATGAGACTTACTGTAAGAGGCTACAGAAACCTGCCCTAGCCTTCTCACTGAACGTCTCTCTGCTCTGTGACCTCCTCCTTTAAGCTGATTTATTAATATGCCAACAATAACACAGCACGCGGAGGAGAATCGTTTCATTATTCCTCCCCTGTGTTCCTTCAATATTTCCCTCTCTGCCACTTCCCTCGCTCATAAAGATGAAATTGGACTTGGCTTATTCCTCTCTGGAGCCCGCTCCACTTCCACTCTCCTAATGGCTCTGACCATCGGTTCATGTCAGTCTGTATTTCGCTCTCTGCAACTGACTCTGTCTCCTTTTGTGAGATCCCTGCTTGGCACAGTCTCTCCCTGTCTCCATCTGTTCCTGCCCTCCTTGGTTTCCACTGCTTCCTCCACCTCTACGTTTTTTTTTTCATCCTGCCCTCCTGCCATCCTCTGACCTTCTCCGTCCTCACTCACGCAGGCCCGCTCTGGCTCGTCCACCTGGATTTCCGCTCAGATCGACAATATTCCCGGTGATCTTTTTCTATTTTTCTTCCTCCTTGTTTATATCTGTAGAAGCTGCTGAAGCTCAGCTTGCTATAGTGCACGGGAGCCCTTGGACATTCCTTGTTGCTGTATCAGTTTGATTCAGCTTTTCCAAGGAGTCTCAGCTGGTATTTTTTTTGTCTAACTCTGGTCTTGCTGCTTTGACATCTCACTCCTCCCTCTGTTGCGAGTGAGTGCTTTTTAGCTGCTCCCACAGCAAGTCCTTACAACTTACACATAGACTTGGCAAAGGTATTTACACCACATGCCCTTTCTGATGCAACTGGGATTTAAATTCAGGTCCCCCCTATCAAAGATGTGGACTTACCCTACTACACCACGAAATGACGTCTACCTCTTCCTCTGTCATCGAAGGAATCTTTAGATAAATAGAACATATGAAACACATTATTGGTCATATTACCATATTCAGAGCTGTAATAAATAGTCTTGCTCTCCTTCCAGTATGTTACTGGATTCATTTATCTTTTGAATGCATTAAATTGATGGCAAAATGTAAAACCTTTCACCCCGTCAGGGGGCTTAAAATCTAGTTTAACCTGACCTAGTCTGGCTGTTGGCTACTGCAGCAACAAATTCAGTAGCAAGTTCTGCTTTTGTGTTGTCCTTTTAGCCTCAACAAGACACTCATTGTATTCGTCTTTGTTCTCCTGCTGCAACGAGAGGGCGGATGACATGAAAAACAGAAGCACAGTTTATGATTTTATCTTGTTAACTTGCCATAATATAAGAATCTGCTTTACCATCGTTCGAAATAATTTTTCCGAAGTCACAGATTTAAAAGGCACCACAATGAGCAGACATGAGGCGAGAGGCGGGGTACACCCTGGACAGGTAGCCAGTCCCTCACAGGGCAACACAGAGACACACAGGACAATCAACCATGCATTGCCACGCTCACAATCTAGGGCTATTTAGAGTACCCCATTAACCTAACAGTCAGGTTTTTGGACTGTAGGAAGAAGCCGGAGTACCAGGAGACAACAACACATGCACACGGAGAACATGCAAACTCCATGCAGAAAGACTCCAGGCAATGACTCGAACCTGAAAGTTGTCATTTTGGATAAATATTAACTGATATTCAAGTGCAAACACAAATTTCGGACCCTGGCAGAAGACGTGAAAGCTGCAAATGTCGAGTTTGGACGTTCATTTTAGGATTAGGATTAGCGAAGTCTTCCCCCAGGGTCCAGACACTAATGGTGGAGACCATAGGATAAGGATAAAGTGCTTTGTCATTATATCTAAACAAACAACGAAATTTTATAGACCAGATGGAAGGTTAGCCTGAGCTGCAGCACCACAAATGGCCGACCTAAAGCATTAGTGGTATGGGAAACGAGGACATGCAAGGGAGGTGAGTCTTCCAGCTTGAACGTTCGTTTAAACTCCATTGTACCTTTTGTAAGGTAAAGTGAAAAGGAAACAGTAGTTAAAAAAACATTTTCAAAATGTAAAAAAAAAAAAAAAATACAGTATGGCTTACCTTTGTATTCAGGCTCTCACACTCTGATACCCTAAAACCCTTAAATACAACAAACAAGCTGGTTTCAGAAATAAACTGTGTCCAGTTTATTGCTGATATATATACAGCTGTTCTGTAAAAAGGTTTGTGTTATGGGAAACGACACGGTAGTGGCAGCATCTTGCTCGGGAGATGAAAAAGGCTGTATTGTAAGAATAAAGTCCAGGAAATTTCTACAACATTTTTTTCACAAATCTTTATACAGCCTTTAGCAAATGGTGTTTCTGCTTGGTTCTTGTCATGGTGTCACGTCTCGCAATACGCACTTCACATTTGGTAAGAAACACTGGTTCAACTTGCATGTATCAAAGTCTAGACTCTAGAGCAGAGAGAAGGCATTGCAGGGGCTTATATAGTAAGGTTTGTGCAAGCAATCCTTTCATTTTGGAGACTGGCTAAGTCCGAACAACCAGGTATGGGCCAGATTTTGACTCTTTTAGCCTAATTTTCCTCCTGTATCAGAAAATACTATGTTAGGTAAGATACTGACAGCGCCACAGAACCCTGCTTAAAAAAGGGGATAGAACAATCCGTATACACTTTCCTTTATCTTTCTTTTTCCACCCCCATCTGTACACCTCTATCAGATCAATATGCACACGTCACATAAATTAAGTCTGATCTTCGTTTACAGCTGCAATAAACAGCACGTAGCTGCCATCCATCAGCTGTGTGCAATCAAATCAGTCAGTTAGGATAGGGATGTCATCACTGCGGCCTCTACTTTGCTTTAAAACTAAGAAGAACGGGTAGGCTCACATAATTTGGAACGTGACCAAACAGTTACCTCAGGGCAAATGAGTATTTTCTGCTCAACTGCTTCCTGCCTCGGAGCGATGGCTACAGTGAAGAGGTGGAGAGGATAAGATTTATATGGACATTCAGGGGTCAGCTGAGAGCATGGGGAGAATAATTATCAACGGTTGTGATCACCGCACACTGCAGCTGTGAGAGTTACAGAATCGGTCTGTTTTATCAGCAGTAAACTGCAGCACATCTGATCACATTGAGCAAATAGTCCTCATACCTGCAATGAAGACTGCAGGTTTAAGATCTCACTCCAGTCCAGCTAGCAGTAACTTGAACTGTTTCTCTCTCCCTTTGGTATTTTAATTATCCGATGCTACCGGTCTGTCGATGGGTCTTCGTCTGCCCCACACACGTCTTTGCAAATGGTCCCGCTTTACACTGCCCCTGAAACTGTGTGACAATGTTAAATGTTAAGCATTAGTAAAATGCACTGCTTTAAAGTTTGGCCTTATTTGTATTGCTGCATCATTATCCGTGCAGTTGTAAGCAGAGGATTGTGTGAAACAATTCATCACCGGCGAGCAGGAGCTCAGAATGACATTTAATATGCATGAAGTGTTCTAATTTTATTTTTTAAAGAGCTGCAATAAATAGAGCACCTTTTCCACTCCGTATGCAGAAACCCACTTCTAACAGTCCGACATCATGTCGGCATTTATTGTTTTGCTTTCAGTTGGCCATTAGAGCAATTACAAAACTATGCGAAAAACTGGAGGTTCAAGATGACCTTGATTGGAGCAAATGGACCACTGAATGGTAGAAGAACCAAGAGCCTCTCAGCTTTTGTTTACCATGATAATCATAGTGTCAATCATAATCTAAGATGTTTTTTTCATGTAGTGTACCACATTATGTCAAAGTATATAATGTGTGCCCCCCCCGCAGCCTCTAAAGGCTTTCTCCCAGGATTTTCCTGTGATTAGCGCAGTCCATATTCTGATTGACTCTGACTAACGTCCTGTATTGAAGGGAAGTGTCCCTGCAGCATGAGTCTGCCACCACCATGTTTAATGGTGGGAGTGATGCATTAAGAATGATGTGAAGTGTTGTTGTTTTTTTAGCTACTCACTCCAAGCTGCAAACCACCTGTAATCAAGCTGTTCACCATTTGCGGTTGACAAGAGTTCTTTCCACCCCGTCTCAGCTGCATCTGCATTTCCTTGTTATTTGGGATGCTGTTTGCTCACTGATGTCCACTAACAACAGAGCAGTTGAGTTTATATTGGAATTAAATGACACAATCTCTTTACTAATCGCTTAACTTCAGAAGGGAATTTGTTGCACTGGAATGCATGTGGGGGCATCAGAATACGGTGTAGCCTGTGATTGTAATGGGGCAAAATGTGAAACAGTTAAAAGTCAGTATAGATGCTTTTGCAAGGCCCCACTGTTCTTCCTCCACCGATGTCTGTTCTAGTAGTTTGATGTCATAAAAAGTGACACTAATCTTAGCGAGAGCTTCACTAAACGCATCATCAAGTTTTTTTTGTTGTTGTTCTTGTTTAGTTTCACTAGAATTTGGTTAGAAAGTAATGCTGATATTATGGAAACAAGCATGTGATTTTCTATTGATGGAAAGCAGTAAAACTCAATGCACGAGGTGATGGAGATCAATAGCCCTGCAAGAGAGAGCAACAGTGTTGCAGCACCGTTCTATGTCACGGAGCCATGCAGGCCCTCATTTATTATTAACGTATCCAGCTGATTTTACCCAGGAAAGACCACTTTGTTCTGAGTGTTTTTACCTTTATAAAACTCAGAACTCACTGACACAGATCTTATAGATAATGCGTGTGAAGTTTTTCTGGAGGCCAGCCAAAAACATAGGATCACTCTTAAATCATTCGCCTCCGAGGCTGAAAGCAACAAAACACTTAACTGCTTTTCTCTGACCGTCCCCTGAGCTGCAATTCATCATCTCAGCCTGTGAGGTTTCTTTGTGTCCAGCAGGCTCGGCGTTAACACCCTGATGGCTGCACAGTGCCGTGACCACCAGGCAGCTCTTTTTCAATTAGCAGCTTAAACCTTGATCATTATCACCCAGCGGGATGTCTGACTAAGTTTAGTCTAATAAAATAACCTGCGTTAACTTGTATTTATGTCTTAGGGCGACTACTGAATCCATTGCACTAACGTCTTCTAAACCCTTCATATTTATAGTATGTACAGTTTAAGTATGGGACACTCCTGAAGATGTGTAAAAAAAGTCTTCATACATGCCATTTAAAATTCTTCTTGTGTGTGTGTATATATATATATATAATTCAATTCAATTTCAATTCAATTATATATATATATATATATATATATATATATATATATATATATAGAGAGAGAGAGAGAGAGAGAGAGAGAGAGAGAGAGAGAGAGAGAGAGAGAGAGAGAGAAGAAAGAGTTTCCATGTTCTCCCTTTGTGTGCGTGGGTTCTCTCCAGGTACTCCGGCTTCCTCCCACAGTCCAAAAACATGACTGTTAGGTTAATTTGACCTCTCTAAAAATCTCCTAAGGTGTGAGTGTGTGAGGATGGTTATTTGTCTCTATGTTGCCCTGATATAGACCGGCGACCTGTCCAGGGTGTAGCCCGTCTCTCGCCCATTGACGGCTGGAAATAGGCAGCAGCACCCCTCACAACCCCAATAGGGATAGACGTATTAGAAAAAGGATGGATGGATTTCTGTCTGCTTTACTTTGCTATGTATTGCATATTTGTGACACCATCATTTGACAACATTTATTGTCAGAAAGACAATAAATGCAGTATATCAATACCAAACTACTAAAACGACCTCCATGTTAGCTTTAATGTTGAGGCTCCTGTGTTTTAGATTTTTTATGATTGTTTTTTTTTATCATTATTATTATTTCTGTGTATCTTGAGACGTTTTTGGTCATTTTATTTAAAACCTTCAACCTCCTCAGCTCCTCACACCTGTTTCCCTGTAATCAGCACACCTGTCCTCACTCATTAATCACCCTTCCTAGTATTAACACTTCCTGGTTTTCTCAGCCGGTTGTTTGATCTCATTTCCTCCTGCCTGCTGCTGTGAGGGCTGAGTTTTGACTAGCTTCTGTATCCTGGGCTCTCAGTTAAATCTTTACAGCCTCTGACAAACTGCTTTTGGGTCCACCAGCTTTACGTGACACGGTGACTTCCAGAGCACAAGTTGCTCTGACCTCAGCAATCACACAGAGGTAAATGAGGATCATGGCTGCTTTCTGCCACCTTTATCCACCAGATGTTGCTAAAGAGCAGCAACAATCTGGAAGTTCAGTGTCAAGGATGAGAACGCCGCAAACGCAACCTGGAGGTTCTCACTTGTGCAGCGTTTTGGAGCTGGATTGGAAAAGCAGAATTCAATATTTGCATGACGCTGTCAAGCTTAGCAGAACAAATGAAGCGTTCAAAAAAAGCAATGACACAGAAATGTTTCTTGCTGGATTCTTATAGGTTGAACTGGTTGAGGTAGCGAGAGGATTGTGGTTTAGGGTGCTTTTGCTTTCACTGCAGAGTTCCCCTATATTAAATTTCTCATGTCTGTCTTTTACAATATTTCCACTACACTGGATGTTTCTCAGCCAAGACTGACATATGTTGTTCATAAATTTAGGGTCAGAATCATTTAAATGGTCATAATGACAAATGTCATGTACGTTGGCTTGCCTGAGTATTCATGCCTCCTTGAACTTTTAATATTTTGTTATGTTAAAATATCAAATCTTGGCTCATTCTTTGCAGAAAGGTTCCAGCTCAGGATGCAGAATGTTTAGCTCAAATCATCTTGATCAGGATGATGATGATGCTGCCACCACTATATTTTTGGGGGACTAATATTGTATTTGGTATGATGTGCAGTGTTGGTTTAGAATCTACAGTTTTTGTTTGTAGTCCACCCTCCTTCCACATATTGCCCCCTACGTGGTAATTGGCAAACTCTGAGCAGCACTTATGACTTTCTTTTGCCACTCTTTCATAAAAGTGCGTTCCTATAGTTGTTGACAGATTCTCCCATGGAAATCCTCAGCTTCTCCAGAGTTTGCTGTAGTCCTTTTGGCTGCTATCGAATAGCAATCCTAACCCAGACTGTCAGTTGAGGTGGACGGCCAGGTTTCCATTTTCAGAGGACGGATTGAGAAGTGCCACGATGTGATGCCTAAAGCTTGTTTTGCAACATATCCCTGCTTCAAGCCACATTGCAGCTTCACCCCACTCTGGGAACCGACGGGTGGCGGTGCTGTACACCCGGGGCCCGTCTTTGTGATGCTGTCTGTGGTCTTGAGGTCTTTACTGATTACGTGACTATTGAAGTCATCTATTTTGCCATTCTCCACTTCAGTTATGCACTCTGTGATTAGCTATCTCAGAAAATATGTGGCTGTAACACGATAAAGTGTGAATTCTTCTGCAAGGCCCTACAATTTTGTGATGTTAAACCTAAAGTCAGGGCAGGAAAGAAGGAAATGGTCTTCTAAAACACAAGCAAGACTGGTTGGAGAATGCATTGGCCTCCTGAGTCCTGTATGGTTTTAGCTAAAAACCCATGACGGGAGTCCAGATTCCTAATGGGCTTAAACACTGCATGGCTCTAGGAGGGTAATCGCACCAGAAACAGGTTCAGGTTCAGACTTGCTGCTGCCGCTGCCGTGAAGAGTTAGGTTGGCTGGAATACCTGAGAGGGGATCGTCTCTGCTTGTCTTCGTACAAGTTTCCAAAAACTTTGCTTCTAAAATGAAGAGCCAGCTGTCAGACTTCTAGGTATCGCCACCCTGTTCCTCTTGTTCGTCCTGATGGGGGTTTTCATTTCACAGCCGCCTGCTGTTTTAGTTTCAGACAGACTTCTTTTAAAAACTACAAACAGCACCAGCTTCAATTAAAGCGACGCGTAACCTCCTACATGTGCCTCATTGCTCTTTAATTACAGCGACTCCCTTCTCTCTGCTCCCTTCTGGAGGATGTTATCAACCCTGCCTCAGTCCCCCTGCTTAATCCCATCTTGTTCTCCTGTGGTTGAGTAGGAAATGTGGAGAATTCCTGTCAGCGACCACACCACACTCTCAAGTCACATGTTCTGGGGGTTTTTTCACCCCCCCTTCCTGTCCTATTCCTAAATAAGGAATTTAAAATTTCATGGGGAAATGAAGATGGAGCCATATGGGCGGGTCAGAGTGAAATCAGAGGGTCTGAAGGCGTAACTCTCTGTTTGCTCTGCTCTCGCTCTCTCTCCTTTCTCTGTCTGTTGTAGTCATAAAGTTCAGACAAGAGGTGTGTGTTGTATTTGCACTGGCAACACATTCTGCCCCGAGCCGTGAAGGGAACAGCAACGCAGCAACGCAAGGCCAAGCTCACTTCTATTCACCTGAAAGCACCACAGAGCGTAAGTAAAAGCACTTCAAGTTTTCCTCGTCAATCTCAAGTTTCTGAATTCCTTTTCCCTTTGTTGGCTTTGTGAGACCGCGGATTATCCCATGCTGGAAGAATGAAAGGGTTCAATAATTCACGCACCCCACCCTCTTTCTTGCTCTCATTCCTCCCGCGCCGTTTAATCATACACAGGTTTGAGGTTAATATTTGGTTTTCTCTCTCTGATTCGGCCTGCACACGCTGGGAAAGTCTCTTTCTACATTCTGTCCCGTTTCACACGATGAAATGACGTCTTTTAAACGGTTTGAAAGCTCTAAAACGGCAAAACGTTCTGATTCAGGAAGAGAGTGCAGACCTTTATCCGTCACACGTGTCTGGTATCAAGTATGCGCTGAACGCCTGTGTGCGTGTGAAGAATGTGAGTGAGGGCACTCGAACCTGTAGAAGAAAAGCCAACACGAAAGCTGATATCAAGTCGGCTCCCTTTACGTGATCAGAGCTGCTGTTTTTTTTTTTTTTTTCTCAAATTCTGTTGCAATAACAAGGCAGTTGTGAAACGCCTCTCAACGGATGACTGCAAGTTCTAATGATGTGAAAGTGTAGGAGCGTTGGTGGGAAATGACGCGACTGAAACGAAGGGAGCACAGATGACGGTGCAGAGACGAGGGGCGTTTCAGGTGTATAGAAGTGTTGTAAGGCAAACAGTTGGCGGGAAAGCGTTTGACGATAAGAACAAAAGTACACGCACGACTGTCATTTTATTAGATTGGTTGAAAAGCAGATACGGTTTGTGGATGACTTGAGATAAAATCTTTCTGCATATTGCTAATCTGGGGAGTTGGAGTAAACGAGCACATTTTTGTGCCAGTTGTGCGTATGAAGGATTTGGTTGCTGTGATTACTGTAGCACTGATATCGATATCAATAGATGGAGACGTAAAATGAACACTGAAGGTTTTTAAAAAGCAGTAGCTCCACGTTCTCGCTGCACCAAATTCAGAGACATTATGGTAGGGAGGGGTCAGTTACCAGTCTCCATGTATACCATCAATAAAAGGTTATGGTTTTAAAACCAGGGGGGAAAAGTACTTTGTACTTCTTTTTTTTTTTTTTTTACTGTTTGACAGGATTTCACTGAGAGTTTAGAGGAGATGTTTGAGTGACTAGAGCTTTTTCACAGCAGTATTGGACTTAAGCTGGTGTGAACACTCTCACATCTGTTGCTGAGAACTGCTGGACAGCAGGCTGAAAGAGTACCAACTCTCCCCACTCAATGAAATATAGTTGCAACATAAAAACTAAGAGTGCAACCTTTCACAGTTAAGGGGATGGCTTATTAAAACCACTTTTGGTAAGCAAGCAGGATGTGTATTAAGCTGCCAGCAGCAGGACGGCTACCCAAGCAGAAAGCCCAAATGATTAACTAGCTTCTGTCAGCTTGTTGGACTCGTTGCACTAAATAGAAAAAGTGCATTAATTATTCATATTCTACACAAAAAGCTTAACATGATTTTTTTAAATCAATGTTTTGCCTCTCATAGAATTATAAAAAGCAAATTAAAGCAGCTCTGAACAGCTTTGGTAGCAATCTGGTCATTCAAACTGTAATGTTGACAAGATGGCTGCTTTTTTTTTCTGTTTTTTTTCTGTACAGTCTTCTTTCACTACTTGGTGTTGACATCATGAAACTTTCTTTAAATTCCCCGAGAGTCTCATATTGTTCCTTGCCTACACACTTGGTTTGGGCCTGCTTTAAAATGAAGCCGTATTGAGCCCAATATGATGAAACATTTAAATGTGTATAGCTGTGTCCTCGGTGACCTCGGCAGTGGGGGTGTTATGACTGATTCCAAGCAGCTATCAGACAGCTCCCTGTTGACTGCTACAGAGCAGAGATCCTCATGCAGCCTCCCTAAAGCCCCAGACCAACACCTGAACACACAACCGGCTTGGACACACTGCAGCAGCAGACTTTTGTATTTAAGCTCAGAGGCGAAAGTAATATTTGACTTCAAAGATCAGCACAGGGTGAGATTTGATCAAATAAGAAGTGCCAGGTAATCTAAGTGAAAGGTTATTGTGACTCCGTCATCCTTGAGTTCTCGCTGAGATGAGTCCTGACGTTTGCAGCTGCAACATGTTAACACGGGCAAGACAGGACATCCCTGATAAAACTCCTCCGATTGAGAAACGCACTTTAGATGTTTTTTGGTTGTTTTACGTTTGCTGCTGCGTCAAACTGGTTCTGGAACAACTTAGACGGGAAGCGGGCCATCTTCTCCAGTGTGTAACCACTGAAACCTGGGGAAGCGAAGAGACGATGTGCAAGTGATCCTCAGCTGTTTCAGTGTGGATGATTTGTCAAAGCTATCATCACTTATTGTGCAAGCCTGACGAGCCTCTTGTGTTGCAATGGACAAAATAGGTGTGTCTTTCTGCCCTAGAGGAACTAATATGCTTCGTGGATCAAATTAAAGCAGGTTTTTCTGCTAGAAAAAAAAAAAAAAAAAACAAAGAACATACTACTTAGAAATAAATATTGACTTAAAGAAAACACGCACTTTTTTTTGGCACACCTGCTAGATTAGTTGAAGAAACAACGCAGTTCCAAGCGTCTATACATCTTATCTGGAATCCAGAAATTGCAGGACTTTGCATCCCCGACATGCATCGATTTAACAGGCTGACTGCAGTCTTTGTCATTTCGAAGCGTGTTCCCATAGTGACAAAACAGTGTTGTTTTGTTTAGATGGCTCTGTGCACACAGCTACCTTTGTCAGGAAGAGGGGAAGGAAGTGACAGCAGAGTGTGCAAACAGGATGCAGGGAGCAAGGGTGTTTCTACAGGAAGTTCATACAGCATTAATAAGTGAGATAGGCCCACCACAATTACTTACAGGCCGGTCGAGTTGTAATTCCGCAAGACATTCATCACTCTAATTTTCATGTCTTTGTTGGATAATTACACTGCCCTGGTCTGGATAATGGAAACACCCCCACTCAATGTTTTCCCGCATGGCAATTTACAATCGACTGTACAGTTGAATAGGCTACACAAACAGTAATCCCAATAGGTTTCAGGGAATTCCTTGTCCCTCCCTCTTCCCTACTTGAGACCAGAAACTGCTTTTATTGTTATAGTTGACGTACACAAGATACTACCAACAGTCCCCTATAACTCAACAAAAAGCAAATGACTGTGTTAACAAAGGAGTGGGCAATAAAATGAGCAACACCTTCAAAGCTTCCACATTAAAACCACAAACTGCATTATTTTCTTTCCATGCATCAAATATGGACAACTGTTAATCTAGCACAAAATAATCATAATAAAATGGCTTTTTTTTGTTGAATCTGAAAGTGTTGCATACATGTAAATTCATCCCACTCTGAAGCAATACTTTAGTAAAACCACCTCTTGCTGCAATTGCAGCTCTAGGTCTTTCGGGTATGTCTTCATCTGTATGCTGATTGTTTTTCTATTCTTTGCAAAATACCTCAAACTTAGTTGCGTTTGGATGGACAATGTCCATGAACAATTGTCACGTGTTGCCACATGTGCTCGATTGGATTTAGGTCTGGACTTTGACTAGACCGCTCTAACGGCTACAAAATAAGCCTGGATCTAAACTGTTCCTTTTGTAGATGGTGCTGTATGATTAGGGTGTCGTCATTCTGGGCGCTGAATCATCACCGCAATCTTTAGTTTACAACAGGACTTCAGGAAGATCTGAGCGGCTCTCCTGACTCTACTGAAGAAAAGTATCCCCACAGTGTACCATACCACTTAATTTCCAAAGCACTTAAATATTTTCACTGAGCAAGAGAGAGACTAGCTGTTCTGATACTATTCCTTCATCCACATTGCATTCAGAGTGCTATTTTGCCTGTTGGTTGTGTTCCTTGGTCTTCATGATGCTGTCCACTAATGTTCTCCAACAAACCTCCTGAGGCTTTCACAGAACAGCTGGATTTATGCAGAGGTTAAATGACACAATCGTGAACCGTGTTTACTAGGTGGTAACCTTCTGAAAGGAATTGGTTGACCTTGTTTTTGTTTTTTCAGGTGTAACCAAGTAAAAGGAGTTAAATGCAAATGTCCAGCACACCTATTAGAATTTTATTGGTGACTTTAAAGATTTGAAAACCAAGAATAATTTCCCTTCGGCATCAAAATATTGCTCCACTTTGTGTTGATCTAACACTCAAACTCAAAATACATTGCAGTTTAAGGTTCAAGCGTGCCAACATGTGGAAAAGTTGGAGAACTGAATACTGTTGCAAGGTACTGCATGGATCGTATGAGCTTCCTGGAAAAAGCCCCTTATGTTATTTAGAAAAGAAACCGTAATACACCCACAAAGAGCATCATGCAAATCTCGGCTGAAGTCCCGGGTTTTGGGTGTTTGCATTGCAGGTTAATGGTTGGACACACTTCACTGCCAGGATGTAAGGTTTGGTAAACTACCAGCTTATCTAATTCTAACATTAAAACCCAACAGGACCATCATGGCAAACAGGGGTCCAGCATACGGCCTAAGCCGCGAGGTTCAGAGTAAGATTGATAAGAAGTACGACCCAGAACTGGAGGAGAGGCTGGTGGAGTGGATCGTTGCCCAGTGTGGCCCCGGAGTTGGCCGGCCCGAGCCAGACAAGACTGGCTTCCAAAAGTGGCTCAAGGATGGATGTGTGAGTGTTTGTTCTGCAGGAATGCAATTATCTAAATATGACTTTAGTAAATCACACTGGTGGCAGTGCTAATGAGAGGGATATGCCTCCTTCTGTGTTTAGGTACTCTGTGAGCTCATCAACAGCCTGCATGGAGCCAACAAACCAATAAAGAGCGTTAAGATCTCCGGTATGGCCTTCAAGCAGATGGAGCAAATCTCCATGTTCCTTAAAGCTGCAGAAAGCTATGGAGTTATCAAAACAGACATGTTCCAGACTGTGGATCTTTATGAAAGTAAGACGCCTTTTGATTTGGTTTTAGCAGAATTATTGTAGACTAGATGAAGAACATATTGTTCAGGTCTGTTTCTTCCTCCTGTATGTGTTCGACTGAGACTGATTCATGTTTCCAGGCAAGGACTTGGCTGCCGTTCAGAGGACCCTGCTGTCCCTGGGTAGTTTGGCTGTCACAAAGAATGATGGGAACTACAAAGGAGATCCCAACTGGTTCCCCAAGTGAGTTTGAGCTATTTTTCCTCCAAATATGACATATCTGGATGAAGAAAATCCAGGCATGAGACACTAAAAGAAGTGCTTGTACATGTGCAGGAAGTCGCAGGAGAACAAGAGAGATTTTTCGGAGGATCAGCTGAACGAAGGCAGGAATGTCATCGGCCTTCAGATGGGCACAAATCGGGGAGCATCTCAAGCTGGCATGACAGGTTATGGACGGCCGAGGCAGATCATCAACAACAACCCCTGAAGAAGGGCAGTTTTTATGCCTTCCTCCTGTCCTCTGAGAGGTCCTACGAGCAGGGGCAGAGAAGCTATGACTCTGACTCTGGCCATGGGGAGAAAAGTGACCTTACAGTTTAAGGCAAAACTGGACCAGGTTAGGGACCAAAGAGAACATGTGCACATATGCAGCACATATTACATCGAGACCTTAAGCTGATTTCTAAAGCTTGGTACATTGTAGATTTATAGCTACCCTCTGCCTGTCTCTCATGAATTATGTTTTTAAAGCCATTGTTGCATGTTTCACTCATGACCTGTAATGGAATGCTTTGATTTTCTGAAATAGAGGTTTTGTGGAGAGGTTATGAGCGGATACTATCTTGCCTGTAATGGGCAACACTGTAAAGGTTTTCATATTGGTAAATTAGGATTAGATTTCCCTGGATGCCAAACCTAACAGCTAGTCAGAGTTAGGCCAATACCAATGGACAACTGCCATCTAAACTTTTTTTTAATTGCTTCTTGAAGGTTTGTGTGAATGCTGTTTTGTAAATCTTTAAACCACGATGGAATTTGTATCAGAATTATTTACACAGAAGTCAATTGTTTTTTTTCCATTAGTGGTCTATCACAATAACCTTCTCGTGTGAAGCACACTGATAGATGGATCACATTAGGCTTATCCTGTCATTTACTAAATTGCTCCGATGTTGAAGTATAACTTCATTCTGACTTCACCGGTAGGACAGCTCTAAGATTGCTTAACATGATCCATTTTGCAATAAGTGTTTCACATGACAAAACTGATGTGACAAACGGGCTTCTATGTAAATACAGCCTGATGCAACCATGATAGTGGTTTAAGGGTTGATTAATATTTGCATAAACTGTTGAGACTACTTGTTTGAAGATGGCATGAATCCACTTTGATTTGAGCCTATTTGGATTAGCCATTATCTTGAGTCTACAGGGAAAACTGTCCAATGAGAAATACTTCCTGCAGTAAACATATTGACGGCTCATAACCTCGCCACGAAACCCCCCCAACATAAACAAATGTTGTTGTTTTTTTTTTGTGAATGGAATCATTAAATTGATTTCTTATTGTTCATCCTTTCAGTGAAGTTGGACAAAATGTCAGATGCAACATTCAATTCTCCCTGTTTTCCTCTTCAACATTGTTATTGTAACCAGTAAGCAGCTCCTTTTTGAAAATAAAACTTCACCGGGTGGTGCATTCAAAGATGGGCCAATGTCTGAGTAATACGTTTGCTATGGATGAAACTACAGCTTGAGTTATTTGTTAGACACCACATAATTTGCATTTTTCCATCTGCTAGTGTTGTCTTTCTGGCAGTGTTTATCAGTTGTTTTTTTTTTGTTTTTCTTTCCCTCGTCAGATGTCACTCTGCCCTTTTTAGAATACAATCAAGTAGAGTTGTGTAAGTGCTTCCAGACAAAACAGAAAGTCAACATATCCATAACTCAGCATGGCGAAAAAGAGGATCATGAAAGTGCAAACTGAGGAAATTACAGCATGTATAACTTATCACTAAGCTAGGAGCAACTTTCAGTGTCTGGTTAGCTGGAATGAGACTTTAGGTAAAAATTGATCAGTGCCATCCAAAGGTATTCACATTCCTTGCTTTTATTTCTACATTTTGTGTTCCAATCTTTTCAGAAAAACATTTTAGGATAGTTTTGCTTTAAACAAAAAATCTTCACAAAATGGCCTGTGAAAACATTTTTATGTTCTTTTTTTTTGAGCTGTAATCCCCCCCCCCCCCCCCCCAAATCAATAAAATTTTCTTTATATAGCGGAAGTTCACAACACGTCATTTCAAGGCACTTTTACAAGGTCAAATTCCATGAACTCATACAGACTAGTCAAGTTTCCTATCCAAGGAAAGCCAGCAGATTGCATCAAGTCTTGACAAGCAGCATTCACTCCTGAAAGGGCGTAGAGCCACAGTGGACAGTTGTCTGCATTGTCGATGGCTTTGAAGCAATCCCTCATACTGAGAATGCATGAAGCGACAGTGGAGAGGAAAACCTCCAGCAGATGCAGGCTCAGTGTGAACAGTCATCTGCCAAGACCGACTGGGGGTTGGAGAAGACGGAGCAGAGACACAAGAGCGTCTTTTTTTTTTTACAAATTTAATAATGGGATCAGATCAATACCCTGTGCTTGAGGTTATTCACTTGATTTGAATCCTTGTAGTTAATTCAGTAGATCTGGGATGGTTGCCCATATAGTGTCTCAAAGCTGACTGTTTATATCAGAGGAGTCACCATGCAATGAAGAAAAGGAAAGTTCTCTGAAACCAGTTTGTCAAGTCACAAATCTGGGGACAAAACTAGAACAGGTTTTATTAATGAACATCCAGAAAAGGTCGGAGGTTCCTATTATTAAATACTTTTAAGGTTTGATTGTATACTGACAATGATTTCATGACAGATTTGGAAGCCTGGCTCCAAATTATAGAAGAGTAAGATGTATATGATATTGCGTACATATACATTTACATATACATGAGCTTCTTATAGATATACAGGGTCTTATCAAATGAAACAATTCATATTAGCCTTGATAGTCTTAGACGTTTTCCTAATATGAGCACCCAACTTAAGTTTAGAATCCAAATTAACTCCCAGATATTTGAACTTAGTTCCCTTATTTCCTTTTGGTCCATATTTACAATAAAACTCTTTCTGTGTTTTCCTCTTTAAAGGGAAACACACTAAAACAGCTTTTGCATAATTTAATGTTAAGTTGTTTTCCTGCAACAGTCAAGCTATTCCAGCAACTGCTAAGTTAAGAATTCTGCAGCTTGATAAGGAGTGTCTGCTATTACATAAATTATTGTATCATCTGCATACAGTTGGCAATTAGCGTCTTTGCAGATTTTTGGTAAATCAAAGCAGAGGTCCCAGTATTGACCCTTGTGGAACACCTAGGTTGCTTTTTTTTCAAAGAAGATTTGGTATTGTTTATTTTAACACACTACTGTCTAGATTCAAGATAAGATTTAAACCAGTTAATCTTTGTTGAGAGAAATTTAGTTGTTTCAATTTTAGCAGAAGTACTTTGGGGTTTACTGTAACAAAGGCTTTTCAAAAATTTCAGAGCACTGCTCCAACAACTTTACCTCGATCCAGAATGCTTTTAATGGCTTTCGTAAGGTGACATTTGGCCATTCCTGTTGAGTATTTTGGTTGAAATCAGAATTGTTTATGGTTTACAAACTAATTGTCATCCAAATAGCTCATTAGCCACTAGCATACTAGATTACTGGTACAATTGAAAATGGGTCGATAATTGCATGCATCATAGTATGTTCCAGATTTAAGAATTAGAGTCACAACGGGTGTTTTAAATTCCCAGGAAATGTACAACTTCTACAAGACTAATTTGCTAAGTGGGCTATTGATATTATCAGTGTTGACTTATCTACTTTAATTAACAAAGTAAGTCAAAATATCTTTAATTTGTGAATTGATTAGCCAGTTATCATTTAATTAATCTTGATCCACCTCTGTGATGTAAAAAGATGTGGGAGAACCTGTCTCCTCTCCACATGATCCTAAACAGGGGTTAAAGTTCACCGTTAGCTCTTCCACAAATTAAAAATTGTTAGCAATTTCCATATCATCAATACTTACTTCCCCATTTATATTTAGTTATAGATTTACTTTTATTGGCTTTTCTATTAGTTAGCTTATTCATGTGTTTCCAAAGAAGTGAGCTATTGCCTTGTGATTCAGCTAACAGCTGCATAAAATAAGATGACTTTGCGTACCCCAGTTCACTGGCCACTTTATTTCTTAATCCTTTCAAAACAAGCATATCTGTGTGTAATTTTCTGTTAACCAGATGAAGCAACGGGTCCGTGACGAGCACAGTTTCAAACTTAAACTGGATCTCTACCAGAGATCAGCAGACGTGATGAAAGCTGACAAAAAGAAAACAATTCCCCCAAAGGCAGGAGGAAAGAGCTAGCAGGGGGGTGTTATGATGGACTTTGCCTGATTGGACGAAACAAGACGAAAAACTGGAGGGGGGTGAGATGAGGAATATTGTTCTCCTGCCAAGGTTCTGTTTATACTGTTTTCACTTTTAGTTCTGTTCAAGCAGCGTTCAGCTTGAACTGACTCAGGGAAAGGACAGAGATAAAGACAAGAAGCAGTAAGGAGGGGGGGGGAGGAAGAGGAAAGCAGCGTTTGGTATGAAAAGATATTTTAGAGAAACAAAAAGTGTTATTGCAGAAACAGAAACATCCAGATTGAGTCAGGAAAGATTATGGGGGTTAGGGTCAGAAATGGGGCAGGTTAAGACAAAGAAGGATTTGAGAATCCACAGGGAATTTCCTAAAAAGGAGTAATTATTGCATGCAGTGGGTTAAAAAAAGATGCCCCTTCCCTGTCTTCCCGACCCACCAGGAGGGAACAGGATACTGTGTGAGCACCTACACAAAGGGGTAAAGTAGTCCATGTGTTTCCGTGGGTGACACAATTTTTTCATGATTTATTTCTCCTGCTGCTTGAATGTGCAGCTGTGGTAAATCAGCTTGAGCCTCAAACGTCATATCATTCACCGACTGTTTGTTATGCATGACGACAGCCAAAAGGGGAGAGAATCTGACAGAAACCAGCTGAAACCCCAAAAGACTCCAAAAACCTACAGTCAAAAAAATGTTGCCATTGTTTGCCGTAGTTTGTAAACTGGTCATTATTGCATGTCCGGCTACCGTGCCCTGCAAAATATTCCTACCCTTTTGAATTTTGCCACATTTTCAATCTGCAAAATCTGTTTACAGGACATCCATTAGCCATGCTCTTTCTGGAAAAGTGGCAAGAAAAAAAGCTATTATTGAAAGAAACTATAAGAAATCCAGTGTGCAGATTGCCACAAGCCATGCAGGGAGACACAGGAAACCTGTGGAAAAAGCTGTTCTGCTCAGACGGGACTAAAACTGAACTTTTTTTTGTCTACATAATGCGGTATTGTTTTTCAGTAGGGACAAGGAAGCTGGTCAAACCTAATGCAAAGATGGATGGAGCTAAATACAGGATAATACCGCCAGTAGGTTTGAGACTGAGGCAAAGGGCCACATTCCTATTGAGTTTTTCTTTTATTAGTGTTTGCTGACTGACACATTTGTGGTATTTCTCCTAATCGTCCTTTATGATAGGTAACCAAACTAACAGGATACTGGCAACCGGTTTAACTTCAAAAAAACTAACTAATATGCCTGAAGCAAAGCCTCAACTCCCAACCAAGTTCAACAGGAGACACAGCGGATGTGGAGCAGTAGCAAGACAAGGCCACCCTCCAAAAAAAAAAACAGGAAGTTTAAACCACTTCTTCCTGTGATTGTCACTAGAGGTTTCAGGTCATTGTGAAATAAAACTCATTTATTTCACTAAGACATGGTCACAGAAACATATCAAACAGGTTATTTTTATAATACAAGCTGAAAGAGAAAGCGAACAGAGAGCAACTATTAAAAGGTGTTTCAAACTAATTGTGATGGTATAACCTAGTCTTACTGCTGTGAACGTGTTTCTCTGTGCTCTGGATGCTTTATTATCCTTTCTTCCACTGAGAAGTGTCCATATCCGTCCCTGTGACATCACCCAGTTGATTTTCTTAGGTTACAAACACCAACATTCATGAGGTCCTTGGAGACTCTAAGCCCCCCTACACACCCTCTCTTTCTGTTAGTCTTTTCAGCAATTTGTCAACTGCTCCACTAGAGAAAATAAAACATTGAGCCTGTACTCATAACTCATCTGTCTTTCTTTCATCAGGAAGACCAAACGATATTCTGGTACTTCTCTTTTCCACTTACACAAACAATGCTCGAGGATAACCTTTGAGCAGGAGACCTGTGAGAAGGCTGGCTCTTAAAGCTGAAATAGTCAGAAAGAAGGAATGGTGGTCAACGACTGGGAGGAATTTCGTGAAACCAACCCACTGCAAAAAAGGATTTGTCCTTGAACAGATTTCTTCTGCTTTTGCTTTTTTGTTTCATTTTCACGTTTAAGATGTAAAACTAATCAGACTACTATCAGACAGAGGTAAGCTATTTACAAAAAACAGTTTTCAAATGCCTATTTCAGTTATTGACGGGGAAAAGGCAATCTAAACTAACCTGGTCCTATTTAAAAAATATTTCCTCCTATATCTAATAACTGACAATGCCACCATTTGTTAAATAATCGGCATTAAGTTTTTACTATAACTGGGAATCAGTCGCTTCCATCACTGTGGACTCAGAGGGATTTTGGCCCTCTCCTCTTTGCACGATTGTATCAGCCACATTACAGTATTTTAGAGCATGAATGGCCTGTTTGAGATTCTTCTACAGCATATCAATCCGATTCAAGTCCAGACCTTGACTAGACCACTCCCAAACATTCAAATAGTTTTTTAGCTATTTTAAGTGGGCTTGCTCGTGTGCTTTTGATCATTGTCCCTCTCCCTAACCCAAACGTACTTCAGCCTAAAGGCTCCAACTGACTTTTTTTTCATCAATTATGGTAAGTCTTCCAAATCCTGAAGATGTAAAGCAGTCCCAGACCATCACACTGCCATCGCCATGATTAACTGAAAGACAGGATGCACACCTCCCAATGGGAGCCACTTGTGAGTCGTCAGTCGTCAGAACATTTTCCCAGAAGTCCGGGGATCATCGAGATGTTTTTGGTTTTGGAGTGGGCGCTGGGGGTTTAATGCGAGAAGGGCTGGGATGTTGTGTGACTTCCTGGATAAATTATCATTGTGCTCCTGCAGTCATTTTGGTAGGTGGGCAACTAATGGGAACGAGTCTCCTCTGTTCAACGTTTTCTCCAGTTGTGGGTTATGGTTCTCACTGTGCTTTGGGGTCCCATAGCCACAGAAATGGCTTTGTAACCCTTTTCACTTTTTGAGATCTTTTAGCCTACTCCATGTTGTCAAACAGTTAATTGATGAAACTGATTCTACATGTCTGGTACTGATGACGGTGAAGAGGTGAAACTGGCTCAAAGTTAGAAAAAAAGTGGTTAATTACAGTTCAATCATGAGTCATCAAGGGGGCAATTACCTTTTCACATAAAGCGGGGTTGGTTGGAAAACTTTGATATACTTTTATACTTTTGTATTTACTCGGTTAATGTCTGATATTAAAATCTGTTATAAGGCAAACAAATGTTTAAGTTTGACTAAAACACAAAAACAGAAGTCTGTGAGGGGGCAAATACTTTACACCCCTGTCTCTTTGGTAAGCACAGGAGCCAGGAAGAGAAACTGTACAGGACTCAGGCTTTGGTGGTCCTAAAAGCCCCCGTGGAGCAGCTGCACAAGATTTTTAGAGCTCTGCTTCACATTAAGCCTGAGTCAACAGAAGGTTCTCGCTCTAGGCATCGTGCCTTGTCCCTGAAAAGCTCTTTACTAAGCAAAAAGTTGAAGAGAGTGTTATTGGCTCAACTAACTTAGAAGAGAAGGCATATTCAAAAAATAAAGGAAGCTGCAACTCTTTATGTTTTGTCCAAGGCTGGGTTAGAAGATCTCATCTGCACATGCTTCAGCAAGCCCACGTTCATCTAACGTGATTGGGCCTGCACTTCTACGTGAGAAGCCACAGACTGATGCCTCCGTAACCACCTGGTTTATAGAAGTCGACATTCCTCAGACTTAAAGTAAACAGTAGGCAGGGCGCTGTCATCTGCCAGGAAGTTCGGAGCGGCTCTGCAGCTTTAGGGATTTTTATCGTTGATGAGTTGCTTTGTGAATTCAGGTATAAAAATTTTTACCACAATAAAGAAGGCGATGTTTTTTTTTGTTGAAAGGAACGGAAATATGTTAAACAGCGGAGAAGGATGCTCACCTGGACATAATAGTGCGTGTTATTCCGGGACAACTTTCCCAGAACGGGAAAGCAGATCTATGCAGCCATGCACTTTAGTAAAGTCCTATAATCTTCAAAATGTTTTATTTACAAAACATCTCTATATTATCCAGATTACAATGAATCTTGGAGCAGTGCAGGTCATAGACAACATGTTTGTTTGTCGTCAGACATCAACTACAAACTGTTCTCGAGCAAAACTGCGAGAAAATCAGGTCCTCGGTACACAGCAAGAGCAGACCTGCATAATGTATAACATCCAAGAAGCCTTGCATGACGAGGAGGAGGAAGGTTGTGCTACCAAGCAGGGGATTTTGAACTGTGCACCTTTACAACATAGCAGACTCGAAATGCAACACTAGAAGAGGAACCGGAGGGGAGTTTACTTCTTGAAGAAAAAATAAATGCTACAAAGTTTGTTAATGTTGAAGTAGAACACATTGTGCATCTTCTATACAACAATAGTGTGTGTTCAGCAGATTTCTTCATGTCTGCAACCAAATCCATACACCAAGCACTCACTCTAACATTAATTCTGAGCAATTTCTAAACTTGATCACATACAATTATTTTTTATATAATGTAATAGAATCGACACCAATTCCTGCAACAAGCTTCTGCTGCATTTTCACCAGGGAGTCTCCTGCAGCATCTAACAGGTTTTCTTCCAGGATTGTGCTATATTTTGCTCCAAGTGATCTTATCATCCACTCTGACCAGCTTCCCTGTCCTTTCTGAAGAAAACATTCCCACAACACAGTGCTGTCGCCACCATGTCTCATCTTGTGCATGGTGCAGTCAGCGGGACGATGTGCTGTGTTTGTTTTCTGTTGTTATCAGGTCACATATTGTAGAATCATGTGCTTTGGTGTAATCTGACCAGTGTTCCTGGCTGTCTGTCTGCTCTCCCACAGCACCTTGATAATTACCGTATTTTGTCGGACTATAAGTCAATCTTTTTTTTATAGTTTGGCCGATCCTGCGACTTATAGTCAGGTGTGACTTATATAGAAATTTTAAATGGTACAGCAAACTGAGCAACATGAACCAAGTAGTAAGCATTACCGTCTGTAGCCACAAGAGGGAGCTCTAGGCTTGTCAAAACTATAGACCAGTTTACGCATGACGTCACGAGCTACATCCGCGCTACATCCGGGTCCCGCTGGTAGGCAAAAACAGTACTGTTCTCGTCCACTACCATGACAAAACGGGTGAATTAGCTTTTAGTTAGTGCTTTAGTGCTTTTAGTTCGTTTATTTTTGGAATCTAAACAATGCCTACGACTTGTTGTGCTCCCAGTTGCACACAGAGGCATTCCAAATCGTTGGATGTACGTTTCTTTCGTTTACCGAAGAAAGACGAAAGAAATGGGTAATTTAAATGAAAAGGTTGCCGGCAGACAATCCCAATCGACTGTGGGAGCCATCATACCACGACAGAATTTGCAGTCTACACTTCATCTCCGGTAAATACAATTTAATTTTGCACTGGTCATTGTTCTACTTAAATAATTATATAAATAAAAAATTAGGATATATACTTAAGTCAAGACGCAAACGTTTGTTTCGTAATAATATACGTACATGTACAATGTATGCAAACCCTCTGGCATGAGTCTGTGAAAAGGATTAATAAGACAAAAACACCACAAATAATCCTTTGTGAACAATGTTTTTTTTAACCTACTGGTGGTGGGTCTTCCTCTCTGCTGAGGCGCTGTCTGTGTCCGACTCCGCTTTCGTATGTTACACAAACATGTCTGAACATGGCCCGATATGAAATAATTGTAGCCGTCCAGTGATTTCATGGCTTTCATGCTCTCTCGCGTCTACTGGCCTGCCGTGTTATTAAGGCAGCTGTATATGTCGCCGTATGGAACGCTTGGCCAGCATTTCACAGACTCGCTCCATCACTTCAGGCTTTTGCTGTGTGGATCTGGCAATCTGATACCATCAACCATCAACTTACTCTTATAACGATCTTGTGATACGTTATCTAAAGAATAAAAATACGTCGAGAACTCGTCGTTTCCTTTGTTTGCGTCCGCCATTGTGTTCGCCTTTTGCCTACCAGTCCGGCGCGCATGCGCGAAAAACCCGGATCAAAGCAATAACAATGAACTGGTCTATATGCTGCTCCTGTACCACTTTTGAATTTATTGAAAATTTCATATTTAACATTAACTTATAGACAACAAGGACAGAACACGTTTATATGTTGTTTTGCCATTTCAGTCTGCATTCACGCAGCAGATCGTTGCGTGGTGCAGCTTAAAGGGCCCAGACCGAGACAGAAACCTGTTATTGGGCTGTCTGGGTAGATAATAACAGCTAGCACTAGCTTACAGGTCTGTTGTCCAGACAGTTTACAACTTCCCTGATGCACGTGAGGTTCATGTTCTGCTCTGAAACATCTGTGGCATACTGTTAGCTTAGCACTTAGCACCGCTACACCCACACATCTTAATTTTGACAACTTTCAGCGAAACATTCTGTTACGCTGAAATGCGCTAACAAGAACTTTCCGAGTTGGAGTTGGTGGCTTGTCATGTTAATTTACCCCATTCATCCTCCCAGGTATGTTCCATATCATTCAGCCGATTGTGAATGCAGATGTGTAATTGAATGCCTTACCAGATTAAATGTCAGTTTTTAGTTTTGGATTGTGTAAAATAAATTTCTAAATAAATGCGACTGATAGTTCGTAGCGACTTATAGTCTGAAAAATACAGTATATCTTTCCATGCTTCTGTGAGCACCGCACCGCTACCTCAGCACAATCAAGTCTAGCGCCTGCACCTGTTCTTCTGCCTGTATATTCTGGCTTCCCACAGCCTACTCTTGCCAGATTATTGAAAGCCTAGCGTGAGTAGATTTCCAGCATTCCTTGTCTGCCGTGTCTGATCCTAACTTTGTTCTTCTTTTCTGGATTTTCTCGTTTCACATTGCCCTTGTTGGACTCCTTCCCGGCTTCTGCCTCTCTGAACCACAACCTGGAATGTTTTCTGCACCTTGAGCTTTGCCAAGCCCTCTGGATCTGTCAGTAAGCATGCTACAGACCCTGCTCAGAGCTGTCAGGGTTTGCTTGCACTAGGACTTAATTCATCATTTTAGATAAACCTATCGGGTTTTCTGTCTATTCTCGTGCATAACACTTTCCCATCTAGTGCACTACTTTGTGTTTGTCTACACAACATAACAATCCAAATAAATACACTGGAGATAAATGTTCATGCTGTATTGATAAATCTGAAAGATCCTCTTTTAGAAACAAATGAATTCAAAATGCATCTGTTACGTTAACGTATTTTCTGATTTCTTATTTTATATATTGATCTTGGTCCTTTTCGCTTTTTCTTCAGCAAGAGTTATTTTCCCTTTGCCAAACCTTTAATAAATGCGTCAAAATGGCAACACATTGTTATCCTGGAAAGCAATTCACTCTGGTGCCATACGTTGGGATGTCAGAGGTTATAAAATTCACCCTTAGGGTAGAAAAGGAGGACACCTTTTGACTTCAGAGATCCCAGTTTGAATCCTAAAACTTGTTGGGGAAACAAAATGAGGAGACTGAGGTAAAACCTTTGTATCCTCCAACATCTACTGGACTGAAAGCAAGGCACAGAGCTGCTAGAGCCCATCACTCCCTCTGTACCAACAGGAGATAGACGTTTACTTCTGATGACCAGAGGTCAGCCAAAGGTTTTGAATTGATCCAACTCATGTTGTTTCAACATCTGCTTTTCACCCGGGTCAAAAGAGGAAGGATATAGCACTGCATAAAGTGGGGGCAACAATAAGAAACCAGCTGCATGTGACTTCTGCAAAACTCCCATACAAAGATGTCTCTCTGTGATTTCAGTGCAGTTATTGGACCGAAACTAATGCCACGCTTAGTAAAGTCAGAGAGTTAGGACTCTGAGTGACGTAGTGGAAAAACTGTCAGACATCACAGCAGATCTCTGGCCTCTACCCTTGACTGCTTGGCTATAGCCTGAGACTCTTGAATTATGTCCTGATGTCTGCTTTAGTGCCTCCTACTGGCTGCTCTCACAGAGTCTGTTTCTGCCATACCTGCTTCTCAGGCACACAGAGAACTACGAATGACAAGAATTAAAAAGGCATTTGGAAGATTGTAACTGTCTGACTGGCAATTATAGTCACTCCAAGACATAATATTGCTTACACTCAGAAAGAAAAAAATGGGGATTTGAAATCATTAAAAAATAAAACAAGCACAAAATCAGGAAATTATAGATTTAAAGACCAGACCAGATCATCAGGAGATGATCATCTAAGCTACAGTGTTAAGGGAAGTAACCAGGAGAGCTTGAAAATGACTGAAGACCAGCAGAATTACTTCCAATAATATAACAAGTTTCTGTATTTTTCATGGAGAAATCCAAAATATTTTCAATAGATGGGCTAACAGTTAGAAATACCTTCTGTAATCCTTCTTGTAATTAAGCTGATTTAAAAGATTTCATTAAACTAAAGGTATGCGTTTTAAGCTCAGCAAATATATTTATCTGTAAAATGTTAGCCAAATAAAATAAAGATAAAGACATCAATAACTATACAGTACCTTGCAAAAAAGTATACCTCCTTGACTTTGTTATAGTTTGTCAAATGCAAAACTTGAACATGTTTTGGTGAGAGGTTATATAATACACCAACACGGTGCAAACAAATATAAATCTAAAAAGAGTGGTTTGCATTGATAATTAGAGCTGGTTCATCTGAAAACCCAAAATAAAATCCAACCATCTGCCTTCAGGAAGCCATTTAATTGGTAAAATCAGTCCTCCCGGAGTGTAATTTAGGCCTTGTCCACGTGTAGCTGGATATATGGGGAAATTAATAAATTTTTAGGCATTTTGGCTTTTCATTCACACAAAAACTCTGAAATTTCTGAAAAGAAATTCAAAGTGAAGATTTGAGAAAGTTTTGTGTTTTGTGCCTGCATGTGTACATGGCAAAGCAGATTTTTAGGGTCCTGCCTAATTAGTCTGCAACAAATAATGCAGCCCTGACGTCACATGTGCAGCCATTGTTATAGACTTGGCCATGCAGGAGAGGAAAAATGAATGCTATCACAGAAGTGCTGACCTTTATCTTGGTGGTTTGCTTTTACAAGCCCAAAAGCTCCAATATGTTGAGTAGCAAAAGAGAAAGAGTTATTTTACACCAGGGGTGTCCAAACGTTTTGCACCATGGGCCAAACTCACTAAGTTGAATGCACTTTGGGGCCTTTTTTTCTAAATAAAAACTCTAAATACTATTAAGAATAATTTACCTTTGATCTACCCAGCAATATATTTACAAAACTGATATTATATTAAAACAAAGTGGAAAAGAACAAATTATAGGTCCAAAAAACAGCGTCCCAACATTTTGGGGAAAATGTTTTCTGTTTTCTTGGTCTAGAAATAGTTTTTAGTCTATTTCCAAAAAAAATACAAGAACACTTTTCATAAACACTCACTGTATTTAGCCAAGTTTAATAAACAGGAGGGACCATGTGGTTGTTTTGAAGGATCCTGATTTTCTCACATAGCCGTTAGCTCAGCAGTACACTGCCCCCTATGTGTTTGGAATGTTTGAAACGTAGCAGATTCGTCTGAATGAAAACCTTTCTGAAACGATCCCATGTGTACAATGTTATTTATAAAAATAATGTGGAGGGGTGGGGGGGGGGGGGTATTCTTTTTTTATAAAGAGCCGGCTACACCAGGCAGATTCCCATGATAAGTGCTGTCTAGATAGTGCAGTCAGTGAGGAAGGGGGTAGGAAAGGGAGCCTGTAAGCTTCCTCTCACAGCTACTTTAGCTTGAACATTTTCTTAGCTTAAAAAGCAATACTTTGAGGACTTTGATGGCAACACAGGAAGGTGAACTTTCTTGCGTGCTGTTTTGGCCATATGTTTGACATAATTATTCAGGTCAAAGTCAAAATATCTTTATTAGTCTCCCTTGGGAGAAATTTACCTTGGATACAAGGATCAGCTGCATCCTACCACATCTCAGTCACTAATAAAAGAAGTCTCAGTAAAATAATAAATATTCAATAGCAACATCAGTTCATAAATCTCCGTTTAAAAGAGTCATATTAAAACAAATCAGCATATAATATAAATAAAAGGAGTTCCCGGCACCACTGCCCTCCCAGTTTACTGCTGTAGATCATGAGAGACCATGGATGTACCTGCATGTCCTTGGCCTTCCCCTGTTAATCTTCCCATCCAAAAACCATGCGCTCATTAACAGGTTTTAATGACAGTGGGATGAACAAATGTTTCTATCTGTTATGTTTGCATAAGGGGATCCTGACCTTCTTCCGGAGTTCAGTAGCACAAACTCAGAGTGGAGCACATGAGAGGAGTCGGATAAAACTCTGTCTGCCTGTCTGAGGATGGACTGCTTAAAAGGTTCTTGGGAGGAGGAGCCATTCCCATTGTTTTACCTGCAAATTTTCACTAAGTTTAAAATCTGGGTCTTTGGTTTAGCAGCCAAATTGCCAAACCAGCTGGTGATGCCATTCCTTAGTACAGACTCTATAGTGGCTCTGTAAAAAAAATACACCATAATATCGGCACAAACACTCTCAAACAATGACGAAAAAGAAGATGAAAGGCCCAGGGATGACCTAGTCTCAGTTTACAAGTAGAGTCCACCAGTTTTTTTTATCTCCTGGTATGTCAGAGTTTATGATGCTATGTATTCAAACAAGGTCCCAAGGCCTTTGGTGGACAAACAGGTCTACGGCACCACACATCGTCTACTATACTTTACAACAGGCAGGAGGCGCTTTCAGAGAATTTAGTCTTTCTTTAACCCTTTCTTTGTTGCAGTAGGTCTATATCTTTGCCTTATCTGATTAAAAAAACACTTGTTCGGTCCCACCAGACTCTAATAAACTCGACGCCTTTTCATTTGTGATGGTAGAGCTGAAAATACTTTCCTTTGGATGCCTCCAACAGATCATGAAGTGCAGGGGTCACCCACATGGGGCCTGTTCTAAAAGAACCACAATCCACCACCTAAACTTTATTTTATTCCGTTACTCTTCTTGTTTAATCACGCTTGCATTTATATAGATTTAAAAATGACAATGTCTATAAGAAAGCATTATTTTACATAAGGTTAAGGTGAACTTTGACTCTTCAAGGGTCAGTACTTTTAGCCCTTCGTATGACACAACACCAATGAAGCAGTTCTCAGTTTCAAAAAGGTTGGTGACCTCTGATCCAGTGGTTGATGGAGACTTGTTGGCCATTTGGAGCAGTTTTTATTTCTTTTACCGTCATGGTGCAACAAATTACACTGGGTCCTTTTTATCGCATTTGTTTATAACCTGCTGTCCTTGCAATCTAAACCGCAGATAAGGGCAAGTTTGGCTGAACAGTTATTTTCTCGTGGAAGTTTGGAAACAGGCTCACAGCTTTACAGATTCTAAGCCATAATTAGCTGCATTTCCACATATCCACCATGCCAGACATCCCTGGTGTGCACATTGTTAAAAATCCCAATCTTAGTCTCATCTGAAAAAAACATGCAGTTCCAGTTAAAGACCAAGAACACACATATTTGCGTCGCTGATGGTGGGACAGATTTTTTTCTCTCTGACATGACTGTAATGTTTCTCAGGTTATATTGCTGCATGTACTCTTCTGTGAATGCTACAGCGATGCAGAAAAGAACATTCATATTATTGCACAACCTTGAAGAGCTGCTGCAGGCTTGTCCAAAGAAAAAGTTGCAGCATGTCCCTCCCTGCAGCGCTGACCTGTCCTCGAACCGAAAACTCTTCTTCACTACTTATATTAAATGACAAAATTGGCACATTTTAAATGAAGGAATGGATTTGCATGCTTTTTTTTAGGCTGCTTTGAAAAAGTAAAGGTACAAAGCTGGAGCTCTTTGGAGGTGTTTGGTCTGTATTATTCAAACTAATGTCATCTGTGTGATCCAGGCAGAGCTCGAGAGAGCCCTCGTGTGGCTGATGAAGGTTAAGTTTGTTCAAACTAACCCTCGTCATTATTTTTCTGACACTAGGAGATAAAAAAAAAACAAATCCAACTTCTCTTTTCTTGAACTTCTGCTTTTATTGTGACAGTGATCTTGGCTTTTTTTTCCTTGGAAATTATGTAACCAGTTACAGAATTAGGACAAATTTGGTTTCAAGTTTTGAGCTACAAATAACTGCACAAGGGTCGCTTTGGCGCGAACCTTTTCCAGACATGTCAACAAACATGCAGATTGATTTATTTATGCAGCGACTGTGTCCAGCAGAAGAATTCTGCATCTAATATCCAGATGCCTGGTGTAACCACAACACCATTTATCACACAGGGCATCATTTATTACAACCAGTGGCCTCGCAGGGTTATGAAAAATACACACACTCTTATTTATACTCTTTCCATCTATTTTAGGGCTTTTGATGCCTGTGAGCTTTCAATAAAGCTGTAAATGAATGCAAAAGGTTTTACTAAGACAGCTGGGTAAAATACTCTTTTCTTTCTATCCCTCGTTCCCTTTTCCTTATTATATAGGCTCCACATTTAATGCTAATGGCTACAGGAAGCATGCTGCAGCTAAGAAATTAGTTTCTTTAAAATGCAACCACTTACCTGTTTTGAGTGTTATACCTGTGGCCTTCTGCTGCCATGTTCATCATCCACATCTTTTAAGCCTATGCATATACTTGGATGTAAACACCTTGCTTCTTTATATGAAATAAAAGCCATCAATCCCGAGGACAGTTTCCTTCACGCTTAACGCATGCCTCCATTACGTGGTTCACAACAGAGCTTGAATCTTTTCACTGCCGACGCTAGTGTCTGCCACATTTCATGGTTTTCTTTGTCTCAATGACGGTGCCTTTGGGTTGCAATAAAGTGAGAATATATTTTACGTTCAGCCTGCATCCTTTGCCGTTTTCAGGCTCGAGGCTTCTGAGTTGGGCATTGACCAGCAAACAACACAACATGGACCACATCAACTATAAACCACAGTCTGATGAATACAGAAAAGGATTTTTGAATTAGCTAGAAGTTGTTCACCATAGCTTTCAGAGGAAACATATGTAAAAGCAGCATTAATGTGGAACAACACAGGGGATGAAGAGCCATGCAAAAGTCTTCATTTCTCCAGAACCTTTTCACATTTTGTCATGTTACGACCACAGACCTCAAGGGATTTCACTGAAACGTTAAAGTAGTGCATGATGGTGAAGTGGAAGGAAAATTATCCAGGGTTGATGCTTTATTCAGCCCTCTGGAGTCAACATTTTGTGGAAGCCCCTTTTTGCTGAAGTTACAGCTGCAAGTGTTCTCAGGTATGTCTGCATCAGCTTTGCAGATCTAGGGACGTCTATGAACCACTCTTCTTTACAAAATAAAATGTAAAAATTATAGATGGAGAGCCTCAGTGAACATCAGTTCAAGTCTTACCACAGATTCTCGGCTGAATAATGTCTTTGACATTCAAACATTGAATGTGCTTTGACCTATACCGCTGCATTTGTCGCTGTATGTGTAAGGTTGTTGTCCTGCTCCAAGGTAAATCTGTCATTGTAAAATCTTCTTCCAGGACTCCCCTTTAGCTTCATCCACCAACTCTGAACATCTTCCCTTTTCTGCTGAAAACTAGCATACCCAAAGCATTACGCCTTCACCGCTGCGCTTCAACGTGGGGATGGCGTCTTCGGGGTTACGTGCAGCGTTCTGCCATGCATACCATGAGGCATGTAGACCAAAAAGGTTAATGTGCATCTGCGTAGCTTCACGTTAGCTTGGCCCTCCACATGGCTTGTGACAAACTACATGTTTTCACACCACTCATCCATAAAGGCCAGATTCGTGAAGTTCAGGACAAAGAGAGTTCTTGTTTGACCCACCTGAGCTGCAGATCTCTGTCATTCCTCCAGAGTGACCATGGACACGGCTGCTTCTCTGTTAAAAAATTTTTTCGCTGCTTGCCAGTTCTGGTGCTCGGCCATGTCTTGGTAGGTTTGAAGCTGTGCCGCACCCTTTCTAGGTTCAGACGATGGACTGAAAAGAGCTCTGTGAGGTGCTCAAAGCTTGGGATTGTTTTTATAACCCAGCTCTGCTTTAAAGCTCTCCACAGCGTTCTCCCTGAATGTTCTGCTGTTTTTCTCGGTTCCTTCACAGAACAGACAAATTTACACTGAAAAGAAATTATACACAGGCAGCCTCCGTCAACTAAACCTATCTGTAAAAGTTCATGCATCACTTTGTGTTTTTTCACAGACGGTTTAAGGTTGTTTTTGCACAGTCTAAAAAACTACTCTATAGCTTCTTAACGGGTCCACCTGCAGGATAGAAGTAGATTTTAGAGCCAAAGCAGATTTTGCTCCCAACCACCATGCCAGTGTCACCACCTTTCCCAAATTTTAGAAGGAAATTAAATTCGAACTGTGTAAATATTTGTCAAAAGCCTAATAGTTTAGCTGGCAACGTTTAGGTGGAGGCCAGCTTCTCTGTTGAGATTACAAAGACACCTCATCCTGAGAATATATTGACAGAAGGAAATGCCCAGATATTTATGGTGGCCAGTTTTGAGCGTTAGAACAGTAAAAAGGCCATGGCCTTTAGTCTTCCTGCATTTTCTTGCCTTTAGTGCTCGTTTTAACCGATTGACACTGCCGCTGTGAAAACAGCATGGAAGAGCTGTTTTGATTTGCACATGTTGAGTTTTAGCTGGCCGTCCAGATGGACAAACTACTTTCTAGCGGGGGAAGCTTCAAGTTGCATTGGCGGTTAACGAGAAAAACGTCAAATATGAGGAAAAGCGCTTTATTATCTCTGTGTTTTACAACTCGTCGGCCATCCTGACCCCTCCAGCGTGCCTAACTGTTAAACGAGGCCAATTAAAGATGAATCGACACCGCCTCTGAGGGCGGCGGAATCATTACAGCGCAAGACAGATAAACCTGGCGACAGCAAATTAATCCGGTAATGAGGAACTCTCCGACTAAAAGAGAAGAGACAAGGAACAAGCAAGAGGGTCTTATTAGCGTCTCTGCCAATTTGCTTCTCTGACGAAACGGCTCGTTCTGTCGCCGACTAACTCCTTCACACAGCGCTGCGCACAATAAGACTGGATTTTTTTTTTTTTAATATACATTATTTTTTAAATCAAATACAGTCATGCAGTCTATAATGATTTACTAATCAGGGACAGAAAACACACGATTTTATTCCTCTTTATTGGAATGTTTTGATTCAATAACATGACGAGAAGCCATAACAATGCAAGTATCCCATCGTATCTGCAATCGCTTCCTTTTTTATTCCCTCAAACCTCTCACATGTCCTACACACAACAAGAGACACACAAAGCAGCACCGGACTCACTGTACACACTTAAGGCACACACACACACACACACTATTTACATGTAACACACACACACGTACGTGCAGTGCATAAGACGGCAGAAACGGCGGATAACTCGATGTGCAACAGGAGCAGCAGCAGCAGTACCTCACAGATAAATTCTCTCTTACATATTTGACATGACCTATGATTGCTTTTAGCATTTAGAGTGATTATATCCAACATGGTGTGACCTATATGCCAAGCCTTTTTGCCTGAGAGATATTCGTTAGCAATAACACAACGAGCAGCATATAAGACGCCAGAGTTTGCGCGTGTGTGCCGGCAACAAACAAGCAGCACTGAAGAAGTTTGACAGAAAAATTACTTTCTGAAAGAGAAAAAAAAAAAATACCAGCGGGAGATGGACAAATATTTGTGTGCTTCTAAAAGATGCCGAGAGACAATGATGTCAATAGGCATGGGCCGGTCACCGATATCAAACCTTTGTGTTAAAACTGTAAGATAGTGCTGTGTGGACCATGCTGTGATACAATGTGCCCCTCCCCTACCTGTTGCTGTGCACTGCTGGTCAGCTGGCTGAAAGACGAGCACTACACGTTTGGGTAGCGTGGACACTACAAGAATGTTACCCATCTGTTGGAAAACCTCAAAACCGGCAAGCCCCGAGCTGCATGTCTCTCAGGCAGCTGACTGCAGGCCGGAGTAGAAAGCCTGACTAAGCAGTTCATATCAGCTTATTCTACCCACGTTACTCTACAAAGAGCAAAAAAGTGGAAAGAAATACAACTAAATTCAGCAGGTGTTTATTCTCTATTTTTGTTTTGTTTATGTATCCAAACAGAAATGTTGTAGCCAGTATTATCAGAACGGTGATAATTGAAGTTATTTTAACAGTAGAGAGGATAACTGATTCCATCTTATTTTAAGTGAAAAATCATTTGATCATGGTTTAATTATTTTTTTTATTAATTTGTGTGATGTGACATAATTTCACTCAGGATTGTCGCAGCGGCCCATGCCTAGGTGTCACAATCAAACTGTGCTCACTAGGAAGAAATGCACGATAAGGTAAAATCCAAGCTGTAGCAACGAATCATATTTTCCTTTTTTTTTTTTTCCTGCAACAGCTAGCAGGACTCAGTCAACCAGTACATTTAGATCTGTGCTCATACTTATTTTAAAGCATTTACAAAGAAGTTGCCATATATGATGTGCTATCCAAACAATGGCGTTTAACGTTTAATCATGGATGCAGAGTAAATAAAGCTGCTGGATGGGGAACGAGCGTTGCTCTTCACTGAAGGTGTCTGGAAGACTGACAGAATGTCGGGCAGCTACGTTGCGATCGGCGTCGCGTCGCTAATATGGAAGGTTGCTCGGTACTGGCTGGCTGGGTGTGGCTAACGTCCAGCTCTTTCTACGCAGTGGAGGCTCGCTTTAGCAAAACACCCTGCCGTGCCGCGTTAGCATCCAGTTTGACGAGTACGAGCTGGGAGATATTCTGCTGACGGGCCAAATACAGCCGTCTGTCTTCACTTCTTTTCACATGTTTACAGACACTCAGTATCAGGGTGATATAATCTGGGTCAAATGATAAAACATACAACTACTGCGAAGCTTCAAGACGAGAATTTGGGGCATTTAATGTAATTTCATGAGGATTTTCTCCAATCCACAGGGTCAAAACTATTCTATATGCATTTCATGAAGAACTGCAATAAACGTTTAATCGCAGTGCTCTTGGGCTTTCTGTGCCTGTTATTTGGCGACGCTTGTTTTAATGCAGCATAAACATTTTAGAAGGTAAACAGCTGCTAAGGTGATTAGGAAACAACAGTCGTTTCAATGCCTCGACAGCAGCCTTCTGCCGGAAGCGACCTTTTCAATAAAACCTCATTGCTGACATCCAAATAACAGATTTTAGATTTGTTTCCAGTTGCTGGACCGATTGGTCAGATCTGAGGCTAAAGGTAGCTATGAACCCAAATCAGAAAGAAATTAACACTTTGTATTTGTTTATATAAACGCATCATTGTGTTGGTGTGAAGCTGCCCAATATTCTGGAACATCGCATGTTTTCTTGATGTATTGCAGCCCAAACGTACATCCCCACTAATATTTAGTTAAATGTAGAAGCTGTAGAGCTTTTTTGGAACCCTTTGCAGTAAATTCTGCTCCTCTTTTTAAAAACAGTAAAGCTCTTTAAAAAAAAGGCAGGCTTACGGACCGGTCCAGCTTAGCCCCTTCATATTGAACAGGGTTGAGATCAGGACCTAAACAGACGCCTTCAAGGTTCGGGTACGGCTGTCAAACCTGACAGAACTGTACCAACGCTTAAGCAGAGTGGGGGGAATGTTCTATTACATTCACAGACTGAATATAATAGAAGAGGAAGACCACCTCCAAATTCTTCAGTTTCCTCTCTGATTAACAGCGAGACAGTAGACACTTGGAACTCAACCCTCCTGAGAGTTTTTAATGGATTATCCGTCTGGGAAGCAACCAATCAAAATGAGCGCTACCAATTCTGAAAAGAAGAGCGGTCAAATTCCCTGCAAGAAATGTGTCACAAGCTTGTTGATGGCTCCAAAATGTTTCTCTGCAACTTGGTAAGAGAGACTCACGCATATACTGGAGCCTGTATGAAACATGTTGACCCTGTATAAATTATAGAAATTTTACAATAAATGTATATTTGATTTTGAGATTGAGATTGTGCAATTATTCCACCCTGAAAAAAAAAAAAAAAAATGATTTGTGTAAAACAACAAAAGTCCAACTTTAATATAACGAATATAGTGGGCCTATGGAAACGTCTGCAATGCATTTCATACTGATGACCAGGTTCTAAGACTAGAGTTGCAGAAGCTGACAGTAGACATGTGCTGCTAAAAGTTGATCATGTTTAAAGTTAATTTTGATCGGTTTTCAGACACTGAGAAATATACTAGAATGTAAATGAGACGGTCTGCACCAATCCACGTGACAGGAGAGGCTTTACCACCGACTGCTTGGTTTACTGACGATCACTGACATCAAAATACAGTCACAGGTGAGACTCTGAACAGTTAAAAGATTTTTTCCCCCCCAGCTCAGTGTGTAACAGATCAAACATCGTTCGGTGTCTGTTTCTACCATCTGTGACTGCGGCGGACTGGACTTACAGGCTACTAATGCAATCGGTGTCTACGTCTGCAGCGGCGTCGTCCTCCAAACCCAACCCTCTGCTCAAGAGCCCCTTCTGCTGCTCCCAGCAGGAGAGGCCTTCTGGGGGCCGAGGCGGCTAAACCAGCGACGCCCTTCTGTCCTCGGGCGTCTCCTCCAGGATCTGAAGCAGCAGGTCGATGAGAGGCTTGGCGAGGGTGCGGTAGCCTGCCGACGTCAGGTGGAGGTAGTCGAACATGTCCTGTGAGCCGATGGTCCCGTCGGAGTGAACAAATTCTTTGCTCACGTCCAAGAAGGAAGCCTGGCCCAGCCGTGGCAGCCAGGAGCACAGGAGCCTGTTGACGGCAGCGTTCTTCTCTCTCAGCGGGTTGGGCCGCTCTCCCCGAGGTAACAAACCCTTCGTTGGCACAAAGACGTATCAGATGTTACCAGACTTCACTTTGATTCGTTCAAATCCATCAGTGCAAACTCCGGATTTTTTGGGTTTTACTTTTTAGGACATGGATTAGAATAGAACTGTCCTTTATTGCCCCTCAGTGGGGAAATGCAGGTAATACATAATATAATTACTGGGGTTTTTATCCAAATTCTATACATTTAGAACTAAGCTCATGCGTCCAAAAAAAAAAAAAAAAAAAAAAAAACACACGACAGATTCAACACCATCAGTACTTAAGGTTAGGGCTGGGCGACATGGCTTGAAAATAAAATCTCAGATTTTATTATACCAAATCCGATTAATCAATTATTTTCCTCCTTTTCGTTTCATAAAAAAGAAATTATTTCAAGAACTTGCTTTTATGTCAAGCATTTCATCTTGGAGTTGACCTGAATTCAAAGTGTAACTGAATACAAATCGTGAAACATGCTTGTAAAAACAAGATGGCGGTCCTACCGTTGTAAACAAAGAAAGTATTACAAAATGTTTGCTGCCAGTGGATTTACACAATGAGCTAAGAACAGGCTTCACTTGTGTAACATCAAACTTTCTTAAAAAAAATAATAATAATAATCATAATTAAAATAAAGTGCCTCATATTATGGTAAAAAAAAAGGCTCCTCTTTACAATATATAAACATATATTCAGCATTGCATGCCATTCTCTTCATGGAAGCCCAACGAGTGTGTTGGCAAAATCAGATCCTGATTTTCCAAAAATTAAATCTAAAAAAATGTTTAAAAATTGTAAATTCAAATGAATCGATCAAATCGATATATCGTCCAGCTCCACTTGAGGTGCTTCAATCAGATGTTCTAGAGGAGACGGAGACCAAAATGAGAAAGTTTGGCGATAACAAGCCGCACCGTTTTAGACCAACACTAAACCCAGAACATTAGCAGGAACACCTCACACTGTCAAACCCGGTGGTGGAGGCATGACGGTCTGAGCTTAAATACAGCCACAGGCAGGGGGGCCGCCAGGAATATTAGGCCCAATGGCAAAAAAAAAAAAAAATGTACTAATCCCAAAAGCTCATATAGACATATACATTATCTTTTTTGAATTGTCCTAACCTTTCCCCCCATACGGCGCCCCTGGCCACAGGACCAGAGCCGATCATAAACTCCTCATTATACAAAAAGTATTCTTAGGTTAAATATGAGAACATCCGTCTGACAGTTGAAGCTTCGCCCAAACTGGGTCACCATTTATCTCTTATATAAAAGCAATTTTCATGAAGTTACATCTCATTTAAAAAGATCTAAATAAATTAAACGGCTGCACGTTACTAGTTCTAAAGCAAGCGCGTCAGATAACACTAATAAACTCACCAGTACAACAATCTTTGCTTTGGGAAGGCGGTTAGTGAGCAGCTGTGCAATGGCAACGATTCCTCCTGCAACCTGCTCTGCTGTGTGTCCATGATTGTTGGTTCCGACCCACAAAACCACCGCCTTAGCAAGAGAGCAGACAGACAGCTTGTTACTGTGGATTTCACTGGGCACAGTTAAATCACACACCTATCAGAAAGCAGGCGACACATGAAACTTGATGGGGTGGCTTTGATGAAGTCTCTCCAAGCAGGGCCTTGCATACCAATATCTAAGCAAAAAAAAAAAGGGAGAAAAAAAAGGGGGATTTAGTTTTGCTTTCCCACCTTTGGGCGGATGTTCTGTAGCTCTCCGTTCTGCAGCCTCCACAGCACGTTGCAGGTGGTGTCCCCGGCAAGGCCGAAGTTGAGCGCATGAAGAGGAGAAAACATCTCCCTCCAGATCTGGGCAGAAAAATACAGAAATAAAATAAATCTCAATTTTACAGAAATGCCGTGCAAACAAGAACAAACGGAGCACATCTCTGCCTTTCACTTTCTAGCATTTGCAAGATGAACAGCTTCTACAAAGCAAATTACCGCCGCCTGTTATTTTAATGACAAATAATTAGCTCAACCTATATTGAAAAGAAACCTGAATAAACCTCGTTTGCATTCAAACTCCAAACAATACTCAATTAACTGCTGCTGTGGTCTCCGCCTTTTAACTGCGTCGCTACAAAAATGGCTTATGAAGGAACAGCGGGGTGATAACGTGTAAACGACATGAAGGAAAAGGCTAATTAGAAGCTTGTTAACTTGGCAGAATGTGTATTTGTGGTGCATAAACGCAGTAAAGAAGGTCCAACATCCGATGCACTCTGTTTGCCTCACCTCATACTGCTCCATCAGTTGTACCATTGAGTCCCCTACAAAAAGAACCTCCGGTTCTCCATCTTTGCACTCCTGCACAAACCTTGCATGCTGAAAACACACGAGAAGTGCTCATTATAGGCATAGATCTGACAAACCCCCCAATCACCACCACCATGCTTTGTTAAAGTATGTACACCCCTAAGGCTTTTCTACATTTTGTTTCTTTACATCGACGGTTTCATTTATTTTACAGGGCTCTTATGTGACAGACACAAAGTTGCAAATAATTGTGAGGTGAAGGAAACATGACGCACAGTTGTTTTGGGAAATAAGAGTGCGGTGCGCAGTTTTAACGAGTCCCTTTTAGTCGGATACCCTTGAATAAATAAAAGCATGCATGGAGCAGCTTTCAGAAGACAGCCAATAGGTGTAGTTTCATCTTTTAGTTTATAAACAGCTGCTTAGTGAAGGCTTTGGAGCACGTGTGTCGACCTCAAGGCCCGCGGGCCGAATTCGGCCCGTCAAGGAAATTCATCCGGCCCTCAAGAAGCAAAAAAAGTCATATCATGTCATAAAGTAGAGGAATATATCCTGTTAAATTGTATGAAGTGGGTAAAACTGTGCCTCCTGTAGCAAATGGTTAAAACTTTTTTTTAATTTTAAATTACATTTTTTTTAACTGTGTAGTAACAGCATTCTGCCACTAGATGTCAGTTTTCTCACAACACATTAAAACATCCCAGAAATGTCAAAAAAGGGAAAAAGTGATGCAGAATGATGATTTTAAAGTGTAACTCACCCCAATAGCAACGTTCTTGCATATAAACTGCTACACTAGGCCTAAGGGTGCTGCTTTAATGTTATGTGCCTTTTTTTAAAAATATTTTTACGTGCACTGGAATGGATTTCTGAAATCAAGTGCTACCGGCCCTTTTAACGACTTCATGATGCCCAAGTGGCCCAATATAGAAATAAGTTTGACATCCCTGCTTTAGAGGTTGGTGCACCACCATGGCAACTCTGGACAAGAGATCCACATCTCAGGTGGGAGCATCTGGTGTCATGACAACCATTAGGCACACACTCCCAAAAAAAAAAAAAACAAAAAAAAAAAAACAAAAAAAAAAAACATCTAGCCTCATATAGCTGCTCAAACTGCTGGCCAGTAATACTTTTGATCAGTTGGATTGACTTTTACTGTGCTCAACGCCACCACTTGATGTGTATTTTTAGTATCCAAGATGCTTACGCTGACAAAGAGTGGGAGGATATTGTGTTGAAGAACAATGTGGGGATTCATAATCATTTATATAGTTTTTGGATTATTCCACAATAGTGAACCATTTCCTGATATTGCGCAGCCTCGCCTTTACAGAAGAAAGTCCCTGTTAAAAGACAACCATAAAAAAGGCATTTAGGCAAGCACGTGAGAAAAGGCGCTCTGCTTAGATGATGCCAAAAATCGAGCTATTTAGCTAACAGTGGAAACAAACACCATGTGTGGCAGAAAACTAACACTGCATCTCACCCTAAACTAACTATCCCAATAGTGAAACACGGCAGCGGTGGCATCATGCTGCGGGGATGCTTTTCTGCAGCAGAGAAAGGGAAGCTGGTCAGAGGTAGGGATGGTTACCGAAAGCCAGTCTCTGCGGACCAACAAGCTTCAGCCTTAACGGTCCTCTTAATGCTATTAGGCACTGAGGACTGTGGCGCACCACGCTGCGTCACGCCGCACCGCAGACTACGCTCCTACGGTCAGTGGCGCTGACGTCCGTGCAAGTATGTGGGGCTTAAGGTCGTATTCAACTTTTCAGGGAGACTCCAACTCAAACCACATTTTATTACCAGTCCCCTCCTCCTTAAGATGTACATCCACAGACGGCACTGCTGGGAGGGGCTAACGTTCAGCTCTTACCTGGTCGCCTCCCCATCTCAGATAACATAAGGAAAGGCGCCCCACTCGCTGATGAGGATACAATGGCAAAGCGAACAAAAAAGGTCCAAAGTTTGGCTTTGCTTCTCAAAAACAGATGTCAACAACGCTCGCTGCCATTACTGCAACAACAGCTTTGCTTGCAAAGGCACGAACACAAGTAATTTGGAAAAAAAAAAAAAAAAAAAAAAAAAACACAAAAGTGCACCGCATGCAAACAGAAAGACGCACCGTGTTCGACCGGCCGAGTGCAACAAGCTCTGCCTCTGAATCAGATAGCAGGTATGGATGCATGTAAAGCAAACACATGAAGCATTGATGTATGTTTGTATTCATTCATGCAATTAATATGTGCACGATGTTTTAATAATTAAAAAAAATAAAACAAGAAATGTATGTGCAGGCTATAAATTATTTGCACATTTAATATGTTGCTTCTAGACGGCCCAATGGGGCAGCGTCTTATTTTGGACAGGACAGTTTCTTTAGTCATTTACACAATTATACAACATACATTTTATTTAAGTTCATTTAAGTTAAGTCTTGTCTGTCATCATTTGTTTTTTCACCTTTTTGTTTGATAAAAAAAAAAAAAAAAAAAAAAAGGTATCAAAGAGCAGTAGTATCAATAACGGTGCCCATGACCTTTGAACTAGAAGAGTCAGAGTTCACCTTAACTTCATGCAAAAAAAATGCTTTGTTATAATCATTTTTAAATCTATATAAATGCAAGTGTGAATAAAAAAAATGGAAGAGTAACGGAATAAAATAAAGTTTTAGATCCAATTGGTGGATTGGACTTTTTTAAGAACAGGCTTGTGGGCACCACATGGGGTCCTCGGGGGGGCTACTTGGTGCCCACGGGCCCCATGTTGGTGACCCCTGCCCTAAAGTCTTAGAGTTGTAAATGCAGTGTTAAATCATGGGGCTGAATACAAATGCACACTTTTCAGATTTGCTTCTTTATAAAAAAACAAAAACAAAAAAACACTTAAATTAAAAGTTTAATTTAAGAAATTAAATTCTCTTCTACTATGAACTGTATGCAACTTTGTGTTGGATCGTCACAGAAACTCCCAACTGAAGACGTGTGGTTTCAACCTGACAAAAGCACAAGTATAAACAAATACTCTTGCAAGGCACCAAAGCTTTTTGTTGTTGTTGTTGTTGTTAAGATCAAGCACCACGTGACGTGATTTCTGTCAATCAGAGCAGCAGGGTGATATGAATGAGCCATCAGTGTTGGGCCAAATAATCCAAGGCGATCACAGCCAGGGGCCGTCAGACCTGAAGCCAAGCTGGCCCACTAAGTTGCTCTGGCTTCAGAGGATCAACCTGGTAAAGACCGGCCAGGAGGCGCCACTAAACAAGCCTGTACCCAGTGGATAAGCGAAGTCTTCGGGCTTAGCAGGATCACGGCAATGGACGCAGACCGTACCTGCGACAGCCACCGTCCGTCTCCGTGGGGATCCTCCACTGGCTGAGGCACCGCCGCCGGGTTCAGGTCATCGCCACTCATCGTGCAGGAGACCCCGCCGCTGCTCGGTGGCTTCAACAGAGCACCAGTCCGCGGCTTGACGCTGGAAGACAAGACAGCCGCCCGACTGAGGACTCAACTTAGTTCAGATAGTGCAAGTAAACATGAGGGTGACGCTGCAGCTCTCGGCAGTGGAGCAAGCTGGCACAAATAAACACGGGATGTATGAAGGCGGCACACATCAACTCCGCCGGGTTCCAGGTTGTCTGACGTTTAGCGTGAAAGCTGCTAGGAAGCTAATGACAGGAGGACGGACACGCCCGCCGTTAAACAGGGCAGGTCAGAAATCAAGCGGCTCCACCTGACGCTGACAGGATGCTGCCGCTCCTGTCAAACCCGTAGTTCCTCCGCCACGGCTAAACTCTGCCTCCGTGCTGCTGTAAGGCTTAGTACAGACACTGACAACCGCAAGGTGTGTCAGGGAGGTAAAGTAGAAAGGCCGAGTCAGGAGAAGTCCGGAGCTGCAGCGTCAAGTCTGATTCAACGGCGAGATGTGGCCCCCGCCATTTGCGCCTCTACACGGTGCTTTACGGACGAGTTTTAAGTCCATGGTGCGTTCACGTATCGTCGTACACAAGACTTTCTATGTCGAGAGACCTTTAACATATTATTACGTTCTATAAATACGTACATCTGTACAGTTGAGCAGTGAACTCACTTTAAGTAATCTTAAAATACATATTTTCTTCAAAAGTACGTTAAAATATTTCTTAAACCTGTATTTGTGTATGAAGGATTTGTTCTAAACAATCTAGTTATTTCCTGCCCAACAACAGCTGACTTAACCGAGAGAATTTAAAACTCAAATGTTTTAAGCTATATGACAAAAGCGCCAGATCATTATCTCTGTTGTTGTGGCTCTTAATAAATAAAATGCACATACATCATAATTTCCCAGTTATTTTTAGTAAACATTAAAAAAAAGTAACAATACACTGTAAATCATTACCAAGCGGTGTCATGTCTACACCTTTTAGTGAAAACCAAATCACGAATAGTAGCTTTAAATACGCTGAGGCGTGTCAACATAGGTCCTGTAGTCTACGAGGTAACCTTGAATACACCATGAGTTTACCTCCAGTTGCCGTAAACCACCGTTTAGAAGCGCCATGGAGTGATGGCGTGCACATCCACAGCTGGTAGAAAAACACGGGGGAACTTAGCTCGTCACTGCACCTGTTTTCAAAGGTCGAAGGAGCTAGCAGCTAATAAACATATTCCTTGAACAGTGCAGACCGCCACATCAGGTTAATCAGGTTATAACAGATAATTCCTATCACCCCGATATGCCAAACGCGTTTCCTGTCATCTTCTCTTACCTCAGCTCGACGGGTGCATTCCCTAACGTCAGGCCGGCAGATCACTATGGAGGAAGGGATCAGGAGACGGTGTGGGAGGAGATTACCTCTTAAATCGAGAGCAAACCTCTTATCCGGCGGGACGAGGTCATAGACGACCCGTCTGGACGATTTAAGGTCATTATTACGTCACCAATCACTGTCCGTGTACATTTGGACATCAGCTGAAACTGAAAGTCAATTTATTGACACTGTTCGTTATTTAAATCAACTCTGTGTCGCCGGTCACATGATCGCCCGCCTCTCTCCAAGCGCTGGTAGGAAACGTGTGCAAGCGTCGCCCACCACCCGGTGCACCCATTCTGTCGCCCGGTGATAAATGGGGCTCACCCATTGTCATCTGATTATTAATGGCGTCAAGAAAATGCTGCGTTTCAGTTTGAATGTATAATTTTTTTAACAAGTTATTAAAATGAGCAGGGAAGGAAAAAGTGGTTGTAAATTAGTTTAATTCTAATCCAGAGTGATTCTAAAGTTTCATACCCTCCCCAGACATTCAGTCTGTTAGGATTTGTCAGAGTTTCCTTTTTATTGCAGGTAATTCTTCAAATCCTTTTTAAAAACAGCTTTCCAACAATCCAGCTCACACAGCAGGCTGCTGACCTTTGGACCTCACCAGTCAGAGCCCTTAATTCATTGTGCTCCAGGAATTCAAAACTAGTCTGAAGGTGTGTTGAAACATACACCTCACTGATTCAATTGTTCAAGTGATCATGTGAACATACTTGACAGCTAATGATGTACAGTATTTGAGAGCTGTTTTAAGAAACTGGCATGATTTCAAACACACATGAGATGATATTGGTCAGAAATCTTGGGTTCTTAATTTCACCCATTTTAATCAGAACAGTAACTAAACAGAAACTATATAATCGATAATGTAATCACCAAAATTATTTTTTTTTAGAACAAAATAATGTTAATTATAGCAATGTAATAAAATCGTGGGGGAAGAAATGAATTTATATGGCAAACCTCATAAAGTTCATTTTCATTTTCTCTGTCAATGCAAATCTTATTTTCCACTTAAAATGAAAATAGTGTAAAGCACAAAAGAAGTAGGCAGCAGCAAGCCTATTTCAATTGCTCATTGAACTCCTGCATGTATTTTCTCTGGAAATTAAACAAAAAGGAGGAAAAACACAAATAAGATGAAGAGATTAACAATTTTGTTTAGATTCTACTCACCTTTTCTTTAAAGTAGCTCACGTCCTCAAATATAACTACAGCTTTCAAGGAATGACCAAAGTGTAACTTCATTCTTTTTATCTTGACGTTTGCATGAAAATGTATTTTTTTAACAGCATCTATTGAAATAAAACGAGGCTATTTATCTTTATATCAATTTAACTTTAAAGTTACTGTTCTTTTATGCATCCCTTCAGTTTCTAGATTACATAAGGGAACCTCGCAACATCTGCTAATTATGTTCTTAAACTGGATCTTATGGACAGAACCCTCAACATGGGTCGAACATTCACTGATGGGTTCAGCAGTTTCAGAAAATGTAAAGAAAGGCCCTCAGTGTGATGTGACTTACAACAAAATTATGAAAGAGAGCTTAACGGTTTGCACTGTTGCTTCATCAGTCATGCTTAAAAAGAAAAAAAAATTCCTTTTCAGTGCCGACATGCTGTGATAGACGCTGAGAATCCATTTTAGTTTGCTATACAAGTGTAATTAAAGCGCAATAATTGATGGCTAATAAACTTCCAGTGTTAAGAACTTGCATTTTTTCCCATGCTAACGTAATATTAAGCCAGTTGGAAAGAGTCTCGCGGCAGCAGACGCTCCCCCTGGACACAAATGACGGTGCCCAAAATGCTAAACGTCACAGAGTGATGGAAGCTCTGGTAAGAAGAAAACAGACATATATTGTAACAGATATGATCGTTGCGAAATGTTCCAATACTGTGCAGTCCAGCTGGAAATACAGTCATGTTAGTTGTTTGTTGTGAAAAAGTACCCACCCTGACAAATTTGTTTGTTTATTTGTCACACTTAAATGTCTTGGATCATCAAAAAAATGTAAATATGAAAGAAGATATTCTGAGGAAGTACCAAATGCTGTTTTAACATAGGATTTTGTTTATTAAAAAGGGACAAAAACCTGATGTGTGAAGAAATTAACAGACTGGGTAAAATTGTGCATCCACGTGAGAGATTCCAGGCCAAAACTACTGCTTGACAAAAAAGGAAAAAAACAAAAGTCTAATTTTTCATTCCCCAAAACAAGTTTCAATGATCCCCAAGGACTTGGGGAAAGTATTCTGTGAACTGACAAGACAAATCTTTCTCTTTTTGCAAATAAAAAGTCTGCGTCCCCTTACATCTGGTGTAAGATTAGCACAGTATTTCAGGATTAGAACATAAAACAGTCAAACATGCTGGTGGTGGCGGGATGCTCTGGGGTTGTTTTACTGCTTTGGAACATGTATGAATTGATAGAACTGCTCTGTACCAGAAAATACTTTAGGGCAATGTATGACCATCAGTTCATGACCTAAAGCTCAAGGAAACCATCAACATCAGTGTGGACCCTCGCCAGAATGAGTACATGAGAAATGGGTGTATATCTGAAGCTGTGGTAGCTGTGGTCCATCAGGTCCTCACCCAACTGGAGAAGATGGACACTTACAACAAGCTCCTCTAAGGTCACACAACAATCACTCAGACCCTGGTGATAAAGCTGGCTCTTCAACAATCAGTTTACCTGGGTGCTGGACTTCCTCACCCGCAGGACACAGACGCTGAAGATCCATGGTTACGGGGTAAGATAACTGTCAATATAAATGTGTGCATAGGTGTCTGAATTTGTAAATGCAAGTCAATAAATGTGAATAAATTTAAGATTTGTGTTTGTTCCTTGCTGCGATAGACTGGCGACCTGTCCAGGGTGTACCCCGCCTCTCGCCCATTGACAGCTGGACATGGGCACCAGCACCCCTGGCGACCCCACAAGGGATAGACCTGTTAGAAAATGGATGCATGGATTTGTTCCTTGTTGACTCATACATGTGACAGCTGATGTTTCATCTGTGAAAATACAAGTTTAGAAGTTACAAATACAGGTTACAAAGTTACAACTTTGTAACAATACATACAACTACAAATAACTAATTTACGAGTACAAAATTACAAATTTACGAGTACAAATCAAAAAGTTACTAGTGCGAATCTACAACCCCTAAAGAAGTTAGGTGGCGGTAATGCACCTGAAAGTTGTTCACCAACCACCATTAAACGAGAAGAAGAAGAAGACAAAGAAAACAGAGCTTGCATTCTCACAGACAAAAAAATCTGATGTCACATCTCATTACTGCCACCAACTGGTAAGGAATATAACAGTGTCATCAGGGGGATTAGATACGTACTCGTAACTTTGTGATTCGTACTTATATTGTTGCAAAGTTGTAACCTTTGTTACTTGTATTCGTAACTTCTAAACTTGTATTCTTACATATGAAACACCTGATGTCACATGTATGCATGAGTTGACAACAAGGAACAAATACAAATCTTAAATTTATTCATGTTTATTGACAGTGTTGGGGAGTAACGGATTACATGTATCGACGTTACGTAATTTAATTACAAAAAAAGAGTAACTGTAATTCGTTACAGTTACAATGAGAAAATATGTAATTCAGTTACAGTTACTTCCGAAAATATTAAGAATTACAAATTTAGTTACATTTTTTTAAAAATATAAAGAAAAACCTTTGCGAAATATGTAATGATATTTTTATTGCTTCGTGCCCTGTATCGCCGTTTCCCGCTACGGCTCCTTGTCTCTATCACTCTGATGATCCATCCTGTGCTGGTGGAGCCTTCTGAAAGAACAGCAAGCGAGCAGACGTTTCACGGTTTTATTTGGCTTCATTTTAAGGAAGAGAAAGATGCAACAAGGCGCTTTGCAATCATGGAGTCTCTTGTTATTCACACACAACAATAAACCGTGAGAGCCGACGTGTGTTGTGAAACTGCAAAACTTTGTCTTAAGCGGAAAATCAAACGCGCGTCTACACAGCTCAGCGTTCACAGTGTTGCGTTCGTGAGTGTCGGAAAGCTATGGTGCATTCAGGAGCATGGGACATTTCAGTTTTACAACGAAAAAGGCAGAACACGGAACAGAACTTAACTCATACAATAATGTATTTATCCAGAAACAGTGTGGGCTTTCTTACAATACTGAATGCTCTATAATTGTATTTCTGTTATTTTTGATTATGCAATTCTGCTAGCTTTTTATTCTAAAAAATCTATAATATTACAGCAGCAAATTATCAAAGTTTTTCAAAGCCTGTTTAAAAGCTCCAAATGGGGCTTCAGATCATACAGCAACAATTGTGATGTCATTGTTTTACAGGGCAGAATTTGCATTTGCTGACTCTTGTCCTTTAACTACTGATGGATATACAGGAATAGAGTCATACAAGTGTCAATTCCTCTGAGATAGCAGGGGATGCAATTTTTGGCAACGAGTTGCCGAAAAATCCATCCTCCTTGTTTTAAACTTAAAAATCGTCACACACACACACACACACACTTGTGGACATCCTGTGATTGCCTGTCTGCAGTTCCCTTTCAGCTTAGTGCTTTTTTAAGGTTCACATTCAGTTCTCAAAAATTAAATGTTGAACATGGGTCAATACTCATTAAAACCTTAAAGTAATCAAAAAGTAATCAAAAGTAATTAGTTACATTACTTTTTAAAAGTAATCGAAAAAGTTACACTACAATTACATTTTAAACAAAGTAACTTGTAACTGTAACGGATTACATTTTTAAAGTAACTTACCCAACACTGTTTATTGACATACATTTAGAAATTTAGACACCTACGCATATGTTTTTATTGACAGTAATCTTACCCCATACATGGTCGCTGCTCTTCACCAGCTCTCCTCCGGGACTTAGAACAAACCAGTAAACGAGGCTGGCATATAACTGCTCAGCTATGCATCTGAGCTGCCCTGCTGTCAAGCATGCTGATGATGCTGCCATTGTGGACCTGTTCCTTCACAGTAACGGGTCAGCGTAGAGGCTGTGGGAGCGGCACTTAAAGTCTTGATGCAAAGCCAACAACCTCTGCATAAATATAACGTTGGTACAAAGAAGATGATTGTGGTTTATAGGAAGAGCAGCCATATACTTCTTCCACATTGTGGGTATAGCAGCTCAGGCTACACCTCAGCGAAAACCTCACATGGTCTTGTTATACTATAGACCTGTTCTCGGCCTCCCCTGGTTCTTTTATCTGATAATGTGGTGTTTCTATTGTAGACGTCTGTAGTAATAAAAAGACTCTTCAAACCGTAACTGTATTTTACCATATTTAATCTAAAAGACAGAGGAATGTTTACAGATTCAGTACTGGGTTCTCATAACAACACAACCGGTACCTGAGAACGATAGTTACGTATGTAACTACGGTTCTATAAATCCCGGATGACCGCCAGAGGCGGTGCTTCAAGCACTGAATGATCACTCTTGCGCTTGCGCAGGTCGAGAATTAGTATCAACAAAGTCACCTGTGACCTACCGGTGATCAGCGGAAGCCTATATAGGCACGTGACACCGGTAGTTCAGTCCCTCGATCTTCTCGTGAGCCAGCAATACCGAGGGACCGAACGCTCTGGCGGTCATCCGGGATTCATAGAACCGTAGTTACATACGTAACTATCGTTCTATTTCATCCCTACTGACCGCCAGAGGCGGTGCTTCAAGCACTGAATGACATATGCCAACAAGGTCCCGAGGGATGCAGAAAGAATGGAACAACCCACCGGAAACCGGCAGCAGCACCTACCTTAGCGGGACGCACCAGGTGGTTGCTGCAGGATGCCCTGGAGAGGATGAGGCGTAGCCATGTTAATTCTATAGAACCTCGTGAAAGTGGTCGGCACAGACCATGAGGCCGCCTCACAGATGGACTCCAGCGGCACCCCCGTCATGGCAGCCCACGAGGTTGACAGGCTCCTTGTGGAGTGGCACCGCACTCCCTGAGGCAGGGGCTGACCCTCCAGAGAATATGCCACAGATATCGCCCCCACAACCCAACGTGCCAACCGTTGCTTGGACAGGGCACGACCTCGCCGCTGGCCAGCATAGCATACGAAGAGGCTGTCGGTCAGTCGCATGGTCGCTGTAGCGCGGACATAGGCCTCCAGCGCTCTGACTGGGCACAGAGCTTCAGAAGGGGTCCCGGACTCGAAGCGGGATAACCGAAGCGGCAAGACTGTGCCTGCCATTGTGGGGGCCTTCGGGACGAAGGAAGAATTGGTCCACAGGGTCACCCCGGAGCCATCCGGGTTCCACCGACAACAAGGCTCGGCTATAGACAGGGCATGCAGTTCCCCCACTCGTCTGCCGGAAGCCATGGCCAACAGGAAGGCAGTCTTCATTGAAGGCCATTCCAGATCCACTGCCGCAACCGGCTCAAAGGGTGGGGAATGAAGAGCTTCCAGTACTAAATTAAGATCCCAGGTAGGAGCCACCCGGCGCCTCGGAGGATGTAGACGTCTAGCGCCCCTGAGGAACAGCGCTATGTCCCTACACCTTCCAACGGAGCAGCCATTGAACCCAGTGTGCCAGTGGGAAATGGCAGCCACATAGACCTTCAGGGTGGAAGGGGACCGCCCCCGGTTAAGCAACTCCTGAAGGAAGGCCAGCAGGGATCGAATGGGACAGTGTATGGGGTTCAGCCCCTTATTGACACACCAGGTGGTAAAAGCTGCCCATCTGGCAGTGTAAGCAGCCCGGGTGGATGGTGCCCATGCACAGGCTATTGTGTGGCCCACATCGCCCCCGAATCGGGAGAACGCCGGGTCGGACCCTGCAGAGGCCAAAGCCAAAGGCGCAGGCGGCCCGGGTCGGGGTGGAGAATCTGACCGCCCAGTTGGGATAGGAGGTCCCTCCTGGATGGGAGGGGCATCGGCAAGCTGTAACAAAGCCTGCGCAGCAGAGGAAACCAAGTCCTCGCTGGCCAGAATGGGGCTACCAGCAGGAGTCTGTGCCCCTCCTGGAGAACCCGCAGGGGGGTCTGGGGAATCAGACCCAATGGGGGAAAGGCATAAAGGAGAGTTCTGGGCCAATCGTGGGCCAGCGCATCGCACCCCAGGGGACAGGAACTGTCTGACAGGGAGAACCAGAGGGGACAGTGGGCCGTGTCTCTGGAGGCAAAGAGGTCCACGCCTGCTCTGCCGAATGTCCCCCAGATGTGATCCACCACCTCCGGGTGGAGCCGCCACTCCCCCGGAAGAGGCGATGTGCGGGAGAGGAAGTCCGCGGGCCCGTTGCGCCAGCCTGGAATATAGGCCGCCCTGAGGCTGGTGAGGCGAGACGATGCCCACACCAGGAGCTGGTGTGTTAGGGACAGCAGTCTCGGGGACCTGGACCCGCCCTGGTGGTTGATGTGGTAAACCACTGTGGTGTTGTCTGACCAGACCAGCACATGCTTCCCCCGTAGTACCGGAAGAAAAGTCCGGAGTGCGAGGGCCACAGCCCGGAGCTCCAGGGCATTGATGTGTTCCCTCTGCACCCGTGTGGACCACACTCCCTGTGTCACGTGGTCCCGCCAGGTCGCGCCCCAACCCAGAGTGGAAGCGTCCGTATATACAGCCTCCCTCCGGCACGGAAGGGGCCCGAGCGGAACTCCTCCCACAATGTAGGATTTGTCCCTACACAGGGACAGAGACCGCAGACAGTGCGGCGTGACACGAATTCTCCTGTGTCTGTGTGCCTGACCGGTGGGGTCCAGAGCCAGGCTGTTCAGCCACATCTGCAGAGGGCGCAGGGAGAGAAGCCCCAGTGGAACCACACTGGAAGCAGCGGTAAGCATGCCCAGGAGGCTCAGATAATCTAAGAAACGTGGTGCCGCACCACGATGGAAGGCAGGCAACATAGTTAAGATACTGGTCACCCGCTGGGGAGAAGGACGGGCAGTCATGGAGACAGAGTTCAGGAGAATGCCGAGGAACACTGTCACCTGGGAGGGGGTGAGGCTGCTCTTCTCCAGATTTACCTTCAAACCCAGCCGGTGCACATGGGAGAGCACCAACTGGGTGTCCCTGATCGCCTGACTGCGGGTTGCGGCGCAAATTAGCCAATCGTCCAGATAGGGCAGGATACGAATTCCCTGTGCCTGCAGGGGGGACAGAGCTGCTGCCACCACCCTGGTGAACACTCGGGGAGACAGGGAGAGCCCAAACGGGAGTACCCTGAACTGATAATGGCACCCCTGGAATGCAAAGCGGAGAAACCGCCAGTGAACCTGTGCCACAGGGACATGGAAGTACGCATCCCTCAGGTCGATTGACGTGAACCAGTCGCCTGGGGAGATCGCCTGCAGAACCCTCTTGGCCGTAAGCATGCGGAAGGGCATGTCCTTCAGATAGGTGTTGAGCCCCCTGAGGTCCAGCACCGGACGAAGATTCCCATTCTTTTTGGGGACCAGAAAACACACCGAGTAAAAGCCCCCTGGATCCAGCAGGGGGTCCACAGGCACTATCGCACCCTTGACCAGCAAGGTACGTAGCTCGCTGGACAGTGCCTGTGCTTTCAGAGGGTTGCAGATGGTGGTCATCTGAACTCCTCCATGAGACGGGGGCCGGCGGTGGAACTGGAGACGGTATCCCCTGGTCAGAGTGGAGAGTACCCAAGAATCTGGGGTGCATTCGCCCCAGTACAGAAGCTGACCTGGGGTGAAATATCCGACCGCCGGCCCCAGTGTCTCACCTACGGGTCCCTCGGCCCCTTGGGGGCCTAGAGGGGGGGCGAGCTGGTTCCGCAGCCCGAAAGGGGTGCGAAGCCCGGGCCCCTGCCCGGACTCTCTGGGCTCGAGTCACCCTGGAAGCCGGACCTCGAGGCAAGGTTGGGGCAACGGGTAAACTGGATGACCGCAATCCTGAGCCGGAAGCCGCCCAAGTATTCACAGGCCGACGGTCACGCCTGTGGAGCTCCGCGAGCTGCTGCCTAGTGCGAGAAGCCTGGGCAGTGCGTTCAAGAGCCTCCACTGCAGCAGAGCCGAAAAGCTCCCCTGGAACCATCGGCAAGGCGCGCAGTGTCCGCCTGCAGGGTTCGGTGAGTGGCGACTGAGCCAGCCACACCTGGCGCCGAGCATGGACCAGGGTGGACAATGTACGCCCCAGCTCCCTTTGACATCAGGGCAAAGGCCTGGAGAGACGCATCCAGCATGCCCTGAGTGGACTGGTCAAGCGACCGTGCCTCCAGGGAAGATGCCAGGCCTAGCAGCAAATGGGAGAGGGAGTTCCCCATTTCAATACGCCCCATCCTAGCCCCTGAATCATAGGCTCGGCAGAGCAGATCGTCTGTGATGCGACACTGTGGCCGTGGACAGCGGGCGCTAGCTCGTAGGGCCTCCTCCGGAGGAACAATGAGAGAGGCAATGCCAGGTTCCACAGCTGGCATCTGTCCTAACCCAAACTTTGGGGCCTCCTGCATTGCGGCAAGAGCTCTTCCGTCTGATGTCGGGCCAGAAAGAGCCCGAGTATCAGACCAGCAGGTGTGGAGTTCCTTGATGTACTCCTCTGAATGTGGTACAGCGAAGGTGGCCATCCCAGCCTCACGGCGCCTGAAAAAGGCGCTAGAGGTGGAGGGCTGAACTTGTGGAGAATCCACCTGCAACTGTGCCAGGGCAGCTTTAATAGCAGTTGCCACCGACTCTCCCGTACCCCCCAGAGAGATGTCGGATTCAACATCTGACACCTGCGGGCTATGTGCTTGGGGTTCCCCCCGAAAGAGGGTGTCAGATGCCGCCAGCGAGAGGGCGTCCTCATTGAGGACTGAAGCTTCTTCAGTAGCTGGAGACAAGACCAACCCCTGAACAGGGGGAGGTCGCAAAGATTGGAGTAGAGCCTTCATCTGGGCCAACTCTGAGGATAATTGATCCACCTTAGAGGATAGCCGAAAGGCGGGACTTCTTCCCAGCTATTAGCGGAGTGTCTGAGGCAGGGCGTTTAGAGGATAACCCCTGGCCAGGGGGCAACTGTTCCTGTTGGTGAGAGCCCATCCAGGGAACAGGCTGTTCGACTGAGGACAGCCGGGCCAGCCGCGCCGCATGGGGCAGAACGCTGCAATTGGGGCAGGCAGCCTTAGTAAGCGCCTCCTTGAGGTGGTCAACACCCAGACAAGGGGGGCACAGGTCATGACCATCCTCAGGATGCAAAGGGGCTAAGCAAGTGGAACAACAAAGACGCACCATCTCTGAGTGACGGAGCCCGTACTCAGGAGCCGCTTCACCCACCTGACCGAGCAGAAATCGCCACTAGTGAAATGGATGTTTCAATTATGTTGAGCTGAAAACTCCCCGGCGCGGGCAGAAAACGCCACTGGCGAGGTAATGTAAACAGTAACGACCTGTTTCGATCAGGTTCAACCAAAGAAACTCAGCGCGGGCAGAAAACGCCACTGGCGAGGTAATGTAAACAGTAACGACCTGTTTCGATCAGGTTCAACCAAAGAAACTCAGAGCGGGCAGAAAACGCCACTGACGAGGTAATGTAAACAGTAACGACCTGTTTCGATCAGGTTCAACCAAAGAAACTCAGCGCGGGCAGAAAACGCCACTGGCGAGGTAATGTAAACAGTAACGACCTGTTTCGATCAGGTTCAACCAAAGAAACTCAGCGCGGGCAGAAAACGCCACTGGCGAGATAATTGTAAACAGTAACAAACTGTTTCAATCAGATTTAACCAAGAACTCAGCGCGGGCAGAAAACGCCACATGCGAGGTAAAAACGAACGATAACCGACTTGTTTAAATCAGGTTAAACAAAAGGACTCAACGCGGGCGGAGGACGCCACCGGTGAGTAAACAAAATGAGCAGCTACTACCAGCTGCTAACTCAAGCAACACCAGCGGGGCAAGACGCTACCCGCGGGGTTCAGAAAAATTAAAGGAAACAGACTCACCCAATGAGATCTGTAGGCACAATCGTCGCTCGCGCAGCCCCTGGAGGGCGAGCACGCCCGCAGCTCCGACCGCAAACGGTCACGGGGCTACTGGCAGCGAGCTGACGGAGAAAGCGGTAATACAGAGAAAACTCACGTGTCTGTAGAAGGAACCGCTCACAACAAACCTGTGTGCGAGAAGATGAGAAGGGACTGAACTACCGGTGTCACGTGCCTATATAGGCTTCCGCTGATCACCGGTAGGTCACAGGTGACTTTGTTGATACTAATTCTCGACCTGCGCAAGCGCAAGAGGGATCATTCAGTGCTTGAACCACCGCCTCTGGCGGTCAGTAGGGATGAAATAGAACCCCGTTTGTTCTCACAAACAGACATTAAATACCAAGCATGTATCCACCCATTCAGGGGCATGCACAGTATTGCAGTATAGTTCAGAGTCCGTTAATCTGTAATTTCCATTGCAACCAATTTTGCAGTCCAGTCTCTGTAATCTCATAATCTCTTACAGTCTTCTACAACCATGACCTTGAGGAAACCTGACCAAAATCTATATCTCATGAGGAAACTCACTGCAGCTTGACCTGGGCTCCCATCCCTCATCGTCTTCCATAGATGTGGACTGGAGAGGCTCCTGACCCAGTGCTGCTCTGTGCTGGACAGGAAAGCTCCCCAATGGGTGATCCAAGCAGCTGGCAAGATCCCTGGATGCAGTTTTCCATCCATCATTTAGATTAACATCAGCTGCTGCAGGAGGAGGCTGATTAGTAAACCATGTCCACACATGTGTAACACAATCTCAGTGCAAATCCAGCCCTTCACTGAAGTTTTTTTTTTAGAGAACATTAATTCAATTCAATTCAATTCAATTTTATTTATATAGCGCCAAATCATGAAACATGTCATCTCAAGGCACTTTACAAAATCAAGTTCAATCATATTATACAGATTGGGTCAGATTATACAGATTGGTCAAAATGTCCTATATAAGGAAACCAGTTGATTGCATCAAAGTCCCGACAAGCAGCATTCACTCCTGGGGAACCGTAGAGCCACAGGGAGAGTCGTCTGCATTGTACATGGCTTTGCTGCAATCCCTCATACTGAGCAAGCATGAAGCGACAGTGGGAAGAAAAACCACCCATTAACGGGAAAAAAAAAACCTCCGGCAGAACCGGGCTCAGTATGAACGGTCATCTGCCTCGACCGACTGGGGTTACAGAAGACAGAGCAGAGACACAACAAGAGAGACAAAAAGCACAGAAGCACACATTGATCTAGTAATCTGTTCTACATTAGATGGTAGTAACGGGTGAGCCGTCTTCTCTGGATGATGTCAAAGTTAACAGAACGCCAGACCAGGTGTACCTACTATGAAGAAAAAGAGAGAGAGCAAAAAGTTAAAAGCTGAAATGACGACAGTCATTTCAATGTAATACAATGCAAAACTGGAGAACCGTAGAATGAAGAACAGTAGAAATCAGTAGAGTGAGAAAATTAGACCCTGATGTCCTCCAGCAGCCTAGGCCTATCACAGCACAACTATAGAGATAGCTCAGGGTAACATGAGCCACTCTAACTATAAGCTTTGTCAAAAAGGAAAGTTTTAAGATTAGTCTTAAAAATAGATAGGGTGTCTGCCTCACGGACCAAAACTGGGAGTTGGTTCCACAGGAGAGGAGCCTGATAGCTAAAGGATCTGCCTCCCATTCTACTTTTAGAGACTCTAGGAACCACCAGCAGACCTGCAGTCTGAGAGCGAAGTGCTCTGTTAGGAACATACGGGGTAATCAGAGCTCTGATATATGATGGAGCTTGGTTTTTAAGGGCTTTATACGTTAGAAGAAGAATTTTAAATTCTATTCTTGATTTAACAGGAAGCCAATGAAGGGAAGCTAAAATTGGAGAAATATGATCCCTCTTGTTGATTTTCATCAGGACTCTTGCCGCAGCATTTTGGATCAGCTGAAGACTTCGAACTACATTTTGTGGACTTCCTGATAGTAAAGAATTACAATAGTCCAGCCTTGAAGTAACAAATGCATGGACTAGTTTTTCAGCATCACCCCTGGACAGAATGTTTCTAATTTTGGCGATATTCCAGAGGTGAAAAAAGGAAACTCTGGAAACCTGTTTAATATGGGATTTAAATGACATGTCTTGGTCGAAAACAACACCAAGGTTTTTAACTTTATTACCAGAGGCCAAGTTAATGCCATCCAGATTAAGTGATTGATTAAGAAGTTTATTTTTTGAGGACTCTGGCCCAAAGATTACAACTTCTGTCTTGTCAGAATTTAAATGCAGGAAATTTAAAGTCATCCAGCTTTTGATGTCATCAAGACATGACTGCAGTCGAAGTAACTGATTGGATTCATCAGGATTTATGGATAAATATAGCTGAGTGTCATCAGCATAACAGTGGAAATTAATCCCATGCTGTCTGATAATTTTGCCAACCGGAAGCATATATATAGTAAATAGAATTGGTCCAAGGACTGACCCCTGTGGTACTCCACAGGTGACCCTAGAGTTTGAAGAAGATTTATTATTAACATGAACAAACTGGAATCTGTCCGACAGATAAGATTTAAACCAGCCTAATGCTTTTCCCTTAATCCCTACAGTATGCTCAAGTCTTTGTAGGAGAATATTGTGATCAACTGTGTCAAATGCAGCACTGAGATCTAACAGGACAAGTATAGACACAAGTCCATTATCTGAGGCCATGAGAATATCATTGGTGACCTTCACCAGAGCTGTTTCAGTGCTATGATGAGCTCTAAAGCCTGACTGAAACTCCTCAAGTAGGTCATTACTTTGTAAATGTTCACAAAGTTGATTAGCAACTACTTTCTCAAGAATTTTAGATAAGAAAAGAAGATTAGATATAGGTCTGTAGTTTACTAGCTCATCTTGATCAAGAGAAGGTTTCTTAAGTAAAGGTTTAATAACAGCTACTTTAAAAGCCTGTGGTACATATCCATTTACTAAGGATAGATTAATCATGTCTAAAATAGGACCACTGATCAGAGGGAATACCTCCTTAAACAACTTGGTTGGGATTGGGTCTAACATACAGGTAGAAGGTTTAGATGAAGCTAAAATTTTAGATAGCTCAGAAAGCTCTACTGCTTTTAAACAGTTCAGACACTGCGCAGGTTCTAAGGATTCCTCCAATGCTGCCTCACTTACTGAGGACGAGGTAGTCATGTTTGGGAGGATGCCAATTATTTTATTTTTAATGGAATCAATTTTATTTATGAAGAATCCCATAAAATCATTACTGCTAAGAGCTAAGGGGATGGCTGGATCAACAGAGCTGTGGCTCTGGGTAAGTTTGGCAACTGTATTGAAGAGAAATCTAGGATTATTCTTATTCTCCTCAATTAATGATGAAAAATATGCTGCTCTAACTCTGTGAATGGTCTTGTTATACAACAATAGACTAGTGAACAAACAGCATAATGAATACCAAGGAACACAGAAGACAGGTCAGGATTAAAGTTGTGGAGAGTCTTAAAGCAGGGTCCAGTTCTAAAACAATTCGCTAAACTTTGGACATCACACAGAGAATATGGGTAGTACTCCACAAAAAAATCCAACCAAAATTTCTGAAAGCACAGGCAAGGATGAGATTAAAGACGTTTGAGGTTCTATCCTGATGTAGGCTAATATGAAAACGTTCAGCAGGTTTGATTATTCAAAAGAGACTTTAGATCCCTGATAAATTATTGGATAATTCTGGATTAGCAACATACTCAAATATTTTCCTCAAACAAGTTGACATTTAATGCTAAACAAAGAGCTTTTGCTACCCTGATCCAGGAGTCGGCAGACTTTATGATGCATAGAGCCATTTTTACCATAGTGCAGCTTAATAAAGCTCGTGTAGAGCGGCAGATGTTACATGACCTGTGAAAATAAAAGAACGTATGATTTTGATAAATAAGCCTATCTATAGTAAATTTGTTCTCATTTTTTTAAAAGAACCATCATTTTATTTCCATTTCAAAATAAAGAAAAATATGCAAAAACACAGGATGTATACAATTTCTTCATTTGAATGTTAATATTTGTGGAATACTTTGTTAGTTGGAATATTTAGTTTCCAATCTGACACGTAAAGTGTGATTAAAGAACTCTCACGGGTACTTTTAGTGCAATTCTGTTGTTGAAACTATTATTCCATGAAACCCCCCCGCTAAAACCCGCATTTGTTATCATATTTATATGGAAAAACATCAGTTGGTTCTTCAGCATTTTTAGGGAAAGTGTTTACGAGCCATAGCGGAAGGTCCAAAGAGCCACTTGTGGCTCCGGACCACTGATCTCTATTTATTCACTGGATTGCTGATTGGCCGTTGGTAGCTACAGCATCGAACAACGATGATTTTCTCATGTTCAGGGGGGCTTAAGACTTTTAAAATGTCAAATGCCATATACTTTTATGCTGTGTCTGTGCATTAGCCTTTAAATCTGACACAGATTTACAATAGAGCTAAATTAATTAACCAATTTAAGCACTCCACAGAGCTTCAGTTTCTACACTAGAAAAATCACATAAATTTGCAAAATACATTACATACACAGCGTGTGTATGCATACACACATTTCTGCATTATAATAATAATAATAATAATAATAATATTGAAAGTAACAGTAAACAGATTACCTAAAATATCTTCAATGATGTAATGATATACAGAGTTGCGGTTCTAGTTGAGAATTTGCATATACTATACATACAAGTATATATGCACATACTTGCACCCACTGCACCCTTCTCACATTCTGCATCCATTGTTTCATCCGGGCAGCATCACTGTGTGGAAATCTGCAATCAACCAAATCAATATACATGCATACCTCTCAACTTTTGACGACTGTTGAGAGTGAGATTGTTGACGGGGGGGGGTGCTGTTGGTCGATTCAAGACGGTCACTATTTTAAACGGACTTTGCTTTCATGTTACAGTTTCTAATAACACATGCCGACTTACCATTTCATTCGCACGCAACACGGACCGTAGAAGTGTTTCACTTTGGATGAGGGAAACTTGTTTGCGCCGCGGCGGTCCTTGCAGCTGTGTTACCTCTACTACTGGACGTGCGGAAACCATTGCACCGCAAATTGGTTCCGCCATGACGCGAGGTGTCCGTACGCGTGCGTTTCAAGAGTGAGATTTTCATTGAAAGATTGAGATTTTCAAAGTAATGCGTGTGAGCGTGTGCAATTGCTGAAATGCGTGTGTCACACGGTCAATGCGTGAGAGTTGAGAGCTATGATACATGTACACATGTGTGTATATATACATGTGTGTGTTATATATATATACATGTGTATATATATATATATATATAACACACAAAATATATCAGCACATGACTTTCTCAGTACTTGATATTGTTAGTACATCCACTGACTGTAAAATTACCTGTGAAACGTTTTCCCACAGCCAGAGAACTGCTTGTTGTTGCAGCCAAATGCTATGGGGTTCTGTGGGAGTAGAGAGTAGCAAGATGGCGGCCAGTGACTTCAGTTTTTTGGGCCAATCAGCGAGCCAATGAATAAATAGAGATCGGTGCTCCGGACCCACAGGTTTCACAGGAGCCACTGGTCAAAAATAATCTCATCTGTTGACTCCTGGCTGGCCACAAGATGGCAGTAGCCTGCAGCTTCCCAATTAAATCAATTGTTGAAGGTGCAGTTCTGCTGCTCCGCTCTGCATTAAACCAAAGTTTCATCAGACCCAAGCAGTTTGGTTTCCATCAGGTCGTTAGTGCCAGTTTTTTTTTTTTTTGTGTGGGAGTTTGAGCCGCGTTACGCAACAGGTTAAACTCCACCCCTCAGGTGTGTGCTATTCTTTGGTTGCCATGAATAATTTTCTTCCCGAAACCTAAAGCGATAATCTACGGACAAATCGTGGGAATCCATGCCTCCCTCCAGTAAATGCCCCTGAATGGACATTTTTGGCCCACACAGCAGAATCTGAGGGAGTACCGGTGCTTTATCACATGGATCGGATATGGCTTCTTGTTTTCCTGAGTGGATTGTTGCTACCAGGTAAGTTAGAACAACTTCCTGAAATGGCATGCCTTTCATTCCTTATGTTACACCGCAGTGTTCGCCGCATATTTCTGTGTATTATAAATGACAGCCTTTTGTACGGGGTTTCAGTAGAATCAAACTGCTTGCTCTATTAGGGCTGTTGGTGAAGGACAGAACCTGTTTGGAGAGCTACCGACCTTTGATTACAACCTCTGAACAGCAGACCTTTAGACCAGCTCCTCTTCTGGATCCCTGGCATTTGTTTATTGACTGCTCAGTTATTGGCATAAATGCCTCTGTGTGTATGTACGTTTTTCCAGGCTTTTATTTTATAGTGTATGGGAATTTGTTTGTGCCACTAAACCATATTCAAAATAACGTTTTTTAAACACACTGCCTTTGTCAAAACATGTTTTACCGATTTCTGATAGATTAGGATAGTTTTATTTAAAACCAATGAGACTCAACCATGCTGCCATTTTGTATTTTCTAAGAGAATAGATGCCTAAATCAAGAGGTGGGTAGTAACTAGCTACATTTACTCAGTTACATTTACTAGAGTAACTTTTTGAACAAAATGCACTTCAAGGAGTAGTTTTACTGCACTGTACTTCTTACTTTTACTTGAGTAAATATGAAGACGTGTCCCTACTCTTACTTGAGTAAAACCTCTGGCTACTCTAGTCACTGTAAGTAACTTCCCTGAATACAGAACAAACTTGTTTCAACCAAAAATTGCAACAGAGAGACACACATCCACAGTCTGTATTAAGGAGAGACTTCTTGTTTTTACACAAGCTTTGTTCTTTTAATGGTATTTCTATATGCTGAGCTCATCGAGCCATTTACAGATCAAGTAACCACAGTAAACAGTAGATATTGTCATTGGAAGTTCTTTGCACTGTCCTAACTTACTGTATATACATTTACTGCTTGGTTTTATAAGTTTTATGTTGAAAAACATTGTTTATTGTTTGGAAATGTTTTATGCTAGTTGTTAAAATGCCAGAATTTGTACATAATTTAATATTTTTGCCTGGCTGATTACATAATTTTTAAATATTAAATCAGTTGTTATAGATATTTACTAAGTACTTGAGTAGCCTTCTTACCAAATATGTTTTTACTCTTACTTGAGTAATTTCTTGGTTGGGTGCTTTTTACTTTTACTTTGACTTGAATATGTTTAAGTAGTGCTACTCTTACTTGGGTAACATTTCTGGCTACTACCCAACTCTGCCTAAATCCCTAAAATTTGTATTTAAGAGTTAAAAAAATCCAGAATTTATTGCTGTTTCCTTGGCTATATATGAAGCCATGCTTATACTGTTGCAGTCTTATCTAATTTCAAGACTAACCTTTTATTGCAAAATAAAACTGTATGGTGTTTAAAAGATATGCAATGAGGTCAACTCAGCATGTTGCTTTGCAGGCATGCACTGGACTTAAGGTTTACAGACAGCTGCTTAACCACCATCCTGTTAAGGTCCAAGTAAAATGTTTTAGGGTTAAACATTCACTGGGGAATTGTGATTTGTGATACATTTCCAGCCAAACTGTCCTTGTCTCATTACCTGACCCAGTTAGGGCCGGTCCTAAGATGCTGAACTAGACATGAGTTGATATGAATTCAGTAAAGTCACCTTGAGTAAATACTATGGTTTCACTGTATCACCCTGATTATACGGAAGAATGGGGGAAAGAAGTAAAATGATCTAATTTCTATTTAAAACAGATAAGCAACAATTATTCCTACCACAGTAAACCATGTTGATTATTGTTATAATCATCTATGATAGTTATTTATTGTGTGTTTTGTACATATACATGGGAGCAAAAATATAGAAACATCCTTAAATGTCCTATCCATTGAGTTTCCAGACTATGACTGCTCAGGCTTTTCGTGACCGGAAATATTTCCAAACAGCCAAATTCGTCTTTGGTGTGAGCAAGGGAAAAGAAAACGGCCTTCGTTTAGCCTGCTGATTGGCAGTGCTCGGCAACAGAAGGAGGAAGGCGCTTCTGTGTTACGTTGATCCCTTAAGCTCTTTCTCTGACATCTAGGAGAAACGGCAAGATTAGGTCGTCTGGCCTCACATTTTACTCTAGAATACCTGATTGTCATCTACACTGACTTCAAGGTACCCAGGTCCTTTGGCGAAAATAACAAGCCCAAATCATGAGCTCTTCACCACCAGCTGGTGTGTGGCCATCTCTGCTTTGGTTTGTTTAAATTAGGACTTGCAGCACACAAGGGATGCTGCTGTAATGCCCAGGCAACCACTCCTAGTCATACTTGTTCAGTGTATATTAAAATACAAGGTTCATGAACCTGAGCATGGTAAATGCACAGCCAGCACCGTCCTTGTTTTAATCTAGACAGCTGGATTCTCTCAGGATCCACACACAAACCAAACCTTGCTCAGGGATTTAGCAGTTCTCAAATGTTGACGTAAGCCTGGTTTGTAGGTTGATTTTTGCAGCTATCAAAATTGCAGTCCCATACAGTCTGTGCAGCATGCAGCGATTTTCAGTGACTCTGTTTCCCTTTCCACTTGACTGGTCAGGAATCCCTTTCCTTTTACCGGGGCATACGCGTCCTTTTTTTTTTTTATGCGGCAACGTCACAAATAGTGTCTTTGTCTCAGGGATGTGAGGCTTCAAAGGATCTGAATTTAAGTGAGAGTTGCAAAAGTTGTGAAGAGGTTCTGGTACATTACCTACTTTCAGGGTGCACAAATAATGAAGAACTAAGGTCATGACTCTGACACTTGTAATGTTTAAATCATAGGTATGGGTCGATACGAGTGTTTCACAGTGTGATAATCTATATTCTGCTCTTTACAGGGTAACAAATGGATTACAAACTGATATTGGCTGTTTAATTTGTCAGGCTAACTGCAGTCAGCTACCTAGCAAAACAGCTCATTGTGAGATTTACATTAGCAGGCAAGAAACAGGATTACACCAATAAGAGTGGTGTGTTGTTTTCTCATGCCAAAACCATGTTTTATGGGAGCGGAAATAATTCCCCCGCCTTCTTTTGGGCCACCTGACTGGCAACGCCGAGCAGCCGAAGAAGATGCAAACCCTCTTAAATGAAACAAGCCTTCTCACATTTGTTCTTTTGGCAAATTGCATGAGGGAGACTTGCTAACTGATTTAGTCTGTGTTTGAGTTTCTGCAACTGAGTGAAACAGTTCAGAGCTGTATTTTTCTTTGTTGATGGAATCTCTTATCTACAAGCCTTATCCCTTACCCAGCAGTGAGACCTGCATATCAGCCTGGTTTTCAAACAGGTGCAGGGTTTTGCACTACAGCAGCTTGGTTTCATTTTTTATTTTTTATTTTTTTTATTTATTTATTTCAGATCCTCAAGTGTGTGCATTGTGACAAATCTCTGTTCCTGCAACTAGAGCACAGGAATTTAAAATGGAACAAAGAAACAATAGTTTAGTTAATTATTTACTGTCCAGATTGCTGTACAACAAGTTAGAGCTGCACCAATGAGGCTTTTCCTGGAAATAAGGATTTCAACTTTTAACCAATTCAAATGTTTAATTTTTTGCTTTTTTCCCATGGAATAAATGTATAGAAGAGGAAATAAATGTGCAGCAGAGATAGTCTTGAAACTAGGACTGGGCAATAAATCAATTTTATCAAGATGTTTGAATTTGCTATTTTCTGTTTTTGTTTTTTGCCAATGGACTCCTTGGGCTTCCAAGAAACTTTGCATTATGTCAGTCCACAAAGGGGAAATTATTTTGGTAATAGGTTTCAATATTGAATAATTTGTTCAAGAAAAATTTCACATCAAAATGCTCTAAAGAGGAAACTTTTTTTTTTACCACAAGTTAGTTTGAAGTTACAAGTGAGGTTAAGCCTTTTCCTATGTATACTTTTAGCTTTATCTATTACTCAGTTCTTTTGTTAGCAGCCCGAGGAAAGGAGTCAGAGTCTTAAGTTCTCAGATGCCAAAGTCTAATTAATTTTGGCCACATATAAAGTTTTACCACGCCGGACTCTATCTACAGAAAGAGCATCCTCATCAGAATACAATACATATTTATCTTCTTGGCCGAGTATGCCCCGTACAATTACCCGGACTTAGGCACGCAGCTCGATCTAATTGGCTCTATGCAATAGTGTGGGCAGGCCGGCTTCTGCACTCGTTCTTTCAGGGGAATACTGTATAAAAGAAAAGTGTGTGTGTTGGTCTCAAGCGTGTATCTAATTGCAACAGACCTACAGTTAGAGAGAAGACCTTGAACATTTCTACTCTACTCCTCAACCCTATCGAGAGTGTCTCAATACAAAAGAATGCAATGTTGAATACAATGGAAGTCTCCATGAAATATAAAACAAATGAATCCTATCACATCACAGACTAACCAGTATATGTCTAATATCAATTCAAACACAGTAAACGATTAATACATCTTTAAACACAATTAATCACAAAAAATTCTAATAATGCTCAAATCCAGCTCATTGTGTAATACCGCTAGCAGCAAGCATTTTTGTTATGTTTTCATTATTTAATATGACTTGCCATCTTCTTTTACATGCATGTTTCACAGCTTGTATTTAGTTGCAATTTGAATTCAGGTCAACTCCCAGACAACAAGATTGAAATTCAAGTAAGTTTTTAAACATAATTTCTCTAATTTGTCGTTATGAAAGAAAGGGGAAGAAAAATATTGATTAATCAGACTTTGTATTATGAAATCAAGATATTTTTAAGACATATCACCCAACCCTACCTGAATCTGAAAGAAATGGAAATTAAATTGAATGAAAAAATTAATTACAAGATTATCCCCTTTTATGCATCAAATGCAGGTCCCTAACCTTTTATCTGATTTTTATTATGCTAGAAAAAACATCAAAGAACATGCAGTTGGGTATCTTTTTATGGACTGAAAAATGCTTGAACATGTTTGTTTTTATGCATTTAACGAATAGTGGGGGTAAAAAATCTACATCTTAAAGAATATACAAATTTATGACCTCTTTAATTTCTTTGCAGAAATGTTTGTAATCGAAGGGATATTTAAGCTGTCTAAACCCTCTGTGTCGCTGCTGTGCCCAGATTTAGTCTAACCTTTACATTTCTGCAGACCATGTGAGGTAGAGACACTCATGTCATGTGTCATCTTAATAAGTAACCAATATTCAAACAAAACCGGTCAAAGAATCCTTAATCTGTTGGGAGTTTGAAAAGAAACCCAAAAATGAAAAATCTTGTTGTTCAGATAAGATGAGCAAGTTTGACACATTTCCAAAGTTTAAACCATGTTTAGCTTTGCCTTATGCTGTTTCACTCTTTAATTAGAAAACAAGTGATGAACTTTAAGCATTACTATCTTTATCGACGACAGCCTACCACACTGCCTCCTGCGCCATAGTTTCTTGTTTGTCCTCATTCCACAGTTTTGTTTCCTTTCAATGGGACTTGAGTCACCAACATTGAGCAAAAGGGTGAATGGAAGTGGGGGAAAAAAAACACACAGCGATTCATACATTTATTTTATTTAATTATCTTGCAGACAGGCAAGAAACTGAGAAATATCATGTGTTTCATTTATTTTTTGTTGAATAGTGTTTAGCGGCATATTTGAAACAAGACCAAGCAAACTATTGCTTCAGGTCTTATCATGTCCCCAGAAAACAACAGTGCTTTTGAACTCTGTAAAGGTTTACGTTCTTTGTCTTGTCTAAAAAGCTGCACGGCTTTTCTTAGAGTGCCTCCTTTTCCAACCGTCTTCTTAAAACCTGTTCTGACAGGATTAGCTTTACCCAGGAACCACATGAGATTTGTAATAATTGTGGAGATTGTCTGTGTTGTTAATTCTGTGCGAGCCATATCGGTGATTTGTAAGTAAAAATTCATCCACAAATGTTGCGCTGAACTCTGAGGTGTACCTACTATGAGGTCCCGTGATAATACTAATCCAATGCAAACAGATCTCTGTGATTTGGACAGAAATGGGTGGGATCCAATAGGTGGTTAGGCAGGTTATCTTTTTTTTTTTTTTTCGTTTCCTGGGCGCATTTTTTTTATTTGCTTTTGGCAAAGAATGGAGGCTGCATTGACTCCAATGCAGCCAGCAAAACCCCTTTGGCCCATATCGTATAGCATCAAAAAGAAAAGGCTGGAGAGAAGGAGCAATATCAGATGCAAACGGTGGATCACATCATGCATTGCACTTTGTGATAAGAATAATTTTCTTCTGTTTGTAGCCTTCTCTTATACAGCTGGCTAGCACTGGCAGTAACAGCACTGAGCTATGATCGTAGCCTAGAGAGTGTATTTAACATCAACTCACACACGGGTTCACTTCGTCCCTCAAGTCGTTAACATCCTGTCTGGGAGATGTCAGTAAAATCTCAGGCTTTGGTTATCCCGTGTTAATGTGCCACATAAAAAGCAGATGTAGGGGTAATTTATTTTTTACATAAGGGGTCTCCGGATAATGCTTATCCTGTCTGAATAGGGCTTTAGAATGTGTTGTATAAGATTTTATTTCTTTTTGAACGGATGCTTTTTTTTCCCCGTTTGCTATTTTCATACAGTCAGCTTTATTTGAATAAAGTTGTATCCTCCTAACTGTACCAAAAGGTGCCAAAAGCTGGTTCAGTGACCATGGTGTCACTGGGCTTGACTGGCCAACAAACTGGCCCCCATAGTTATCGAATCAAAAGAAGCATTACCAAATATATAACCCAAAAATAAAGGCTTGGATTTTTTTCCAATCTGTGTGTAATGAATCTATATGATCATAGGAGGTTAATTTTTTTAAATGAGCAACAATAATTATAACTTTTTCACACATTTCTAATTTTTTGATATTAACCTGTATGATCACGTTTGACTTTTTGTTTCATGGTGATACTCTAATAATAATAAAAACAGTTGTTTACTACTTCTGCCTTCATCTTGTCAGAGACTAGAATTAGGAATGTCTTGATCTATTTCCATTATGTTAGAGCCTTAATCTAGATCCACATAGAACTGCAATGACAGGTGTTACTAGCGAAATGATCAAGAAGTCATATCAAAACACAGATTCAGTATAATTGCTTTAGCCTAGCATTCAAGCAAACTGTGCCATAAGAAAACATTTAGCTGACTGTAGTTGAATGTATCGAGGCATGTATATCTGTAATAACGGGTGTCCTATAGTAACTCCTGTTTGGACAAAATACTTGTTGCTGTTTTGCAAACAACAGATGCTGCAGCATCCTGAACATCATTGGTGAGTGAATTAAGGCGTACACAGTAACAATACTAATGTAGACCATGTAACACTGGTGAAATGTAGCATGTTATTTTAATTTCAATTTCAAGTTTATTATATAGAGGCAATTCACAACACATCATCTCAAGGTGCTCTGCCGAGTCAGTTCAGTCAAATTATACAGACACATTGTTTTTTTTCTCTCTAAGGAAACCTGGCAGATTGCATCAAGTCATTGACTCACAGCATTCAGCAGAACAGGCTCAGTGTGAACGGCCATCTGCAATGACCAACTGGGTTTAGAGAAGACACAGCAGATCACAGATGATCCAGCAATGCTTTCTATGTTGGAGAGTCGTTACAGTTTAAAGAAGTTATGCCTGAATTTATCTCTGTCTGGTTAAGAGAAATGCTTTTTACACTGTATTATTAGTTTAAAGATTTAATTTGATAACAATTTACTAATTGATTACGTGATCAAGTGAGCCCAGGCATTTTTTTAGTAGGAATAAGCAGGGAACTGGGGACAACCTGGGATGACTTTTTTTCTGCCAATGGCACAACAAGGAGTATTGACTATTCACATAAATGGAATTTAACCGAGACGTAGCCATTTATGTAAAAGAAAACGAAGAAAAGTCCCGCGATTAAGCCTCGTTTCCCCCAGAGGGTTGTGCCCGAGCTTGAGGTGTGTGTTTAATAGCATGTCGACTGGAAGGAAACCAGGAGGGAGAGAAGGAGGGTTTCTCATGGGGGGGGGGGGGGGGAAACAGAGAAACTAAACATTTCTTCTCACTCATAGTTCGAATTTGTGCAGAATTAGGGATAGTCCCTTTAAATCTACCATGTTCTCATGCATACACATGAAACAGATTTTAATGAACTTGATTTCAGTTTATTTATATAGCATCAGTTCACAACTTGTTCTCTATAATTTACCTGAAAGAACATTGGTGAATTTACTCAAATCATACAAACTCCAAGTGCTTTACATACATTCTGATTGGGTGGAGTTATCAAACAATGCAGGGAAGCCTATGTTATTATTGAAACTGGTTAAAAGTTTTCTACCTAAGGACACCCAGCAGATTGCATTGAGGCACCGACTGGGAGCACTCGGTCCTCCTGGAATGGGTTTTTAGCAGCACACTGTATTGTTGACTTTGCAGCAATCCCTCATACTGAGTGTGCATGTATCGACAGCAGAAAAAAAAAACTCCCCTTTTAATAACTTGAACTGTGGCTTGTCATCAGCATATTTCTGTTCTTAAATGACTGAATATCTGGGACAAAATAAAAAAAATCCTGGTTGGTGAATTTATAGTTTCAATTCTTCCCTCCATCATCTTAACTTTCTTCAGTTCCCAATGTCTTTGACCATTTAATCAGTAGCTGCATAATTTCCACTGGCATCATGCTTACAATCAAAAACAGTGGTAAAAAAATTTGTCATTGGCTATACAAAGATGTCTAAAGTACTGCACTTATGAAGGTTTTCGAACCGCTGCCTATCAACATGCAACGTTTTTAATTTTTCAGAAGCATAATGATAAATTTGTGAGTTTGTACAATCTTCTTATCTACTCATGTTTTTTCAGGGGTGCAACGTGTCTGGGGGATGGAAATTTCCACCACAAAGGAGGTGGAAGCGGTCAATGGAACCAGTGTAAAACTGACGTGCACCTTCACCTCTACTCACCCCGTGTCGCCTCAGACTGTTATTGTATCCTGGAACTTCCAGCCAGTTAATTCCAAACATTCACACCGTGTAAGTAGCACTTTTTGTGCAAAAACCTGGTTTTATCGTCATCAGTAATAGGGAAATGCAGAACTTGCGCTTAGGTTTGTCTTAAGCACGGACTGGAAAGAGCTTCTCACAAGATGATAATAAAAATACCGGTTTCTCAGTGTTAATCATTACCCTGAAAACTTTTGAAAGGCTCCACCTTTATGTGTATTTAGACAGGTTCTTGCAAGCAAGTGCAAATGTTTTAGTTTAGTTTTTTGCCTGCTGAAGGATAAAATGATGGCTTACTTTCAGGGTCACCAAGGTTCAAAGGGCCTTTGGAAGGAAAACAGGCCCACATCATCACATATCCTCCACCATACTTAACAGTGGCCCTAGGGGCTTTGCCACATATTCATCCTTGTTTTAAACAAATACATAGCTGGATATAATTGCTTTCATTTAAAATGGTATTATTCCAAATGCTGTTAAAATAATTTAATACACACAACAAGGCCTTTAATTTAGTCTCAATACTCAATATTTATTATTTTTATTTTATTTTGATACATAGATTAAAAAAGCATCTTGAATAAATTCCCATTAAATGTTGGTAGTCTTCTCAAGTATTCATATATGAAATTAATAAAACAATTAGAACTTTGTTTTACTTTCTATGTTCTTTGGATTCCTGCACTTCAGTTAGCATTTTTGTGTGTGTTGTTGTTTTTTTTTTTCAGGTGTTTTACTACCAGGAGGATCCACATCCTCCCCCTGATGGGATCTTTAAAGGGCATGTAGTGTGGTCAGGAGACATAATGAGAAAAGATGCCTCCATCACCTTGCATGATGTGCAGCCCATCTTTAATGGGACCTACAGCTGTCGGGTGACCAACAATCCTGATGTCCACGGCGAAATTGGAAAAACTGACCTTAGAATCGTCAACAAATGTGAGGCCATACAATACATTCTTCTTGACGACTGTAACTTTTCAAAAGGTTAAACAATAAGCTGCTTTCGTAGAAAATAATATTGTGTATGATACTATTTGTACAACAATAGACAACACCTGCAAAAGTATTCATACCCTTGTACCACATTTTGAAACATAACTACACGTTTTGATGTGTTTTAGTGGGATGTTATTTGACAGATCAACACATGCTAGTGCAAGGCTATACAACTACACTGCTTAAGGGGCCACAGTTACTAAAGGCCAAACAGCTCAGGGGCCAGACATCTAGCAACTAAAGTCGTTACGTAAAACAAGAAGTATTATAATCATTTGTTACCTTTTTAAATTGTTTTTTACTGTCTTAAATCATAAGTGTAATTAGCAGAACCCAAATGTGTAATTCAAAGCAAGATGTCAAGCGTTGAAAGTGCTTTCATCTGTTATGTAATGCTGAAAAAGAAATGTGAAAAATATGAATCCATTTTTGTACACTTTACATAATTAAAACAAATTAAAGGACAACACATGAACCCCATGTCCTTTCAGCCAAAACATCTGGCAGTTTTAGCATAGCATAGTAACCTATTATACCTTTGCCAGGGCTATTCAGCTGGCGACCTGCGGGCCACTTCTGGCCCAGGGGTGATTGCAATTTGGCCCGCAATTAGCTTCCAAGTAAAATAAATTTAAAATGAATAAATAAATAAAAAATACGAAAAAAAGGATTAATCTGTGAAAAACACCTCAGGCCAGCAACAACCTTTGTTTGCTGTTCATTTACTACCCCTTAGAAGCCAGATATAAATTAGACTTCAGTTGTGTCTTCAACAATTCTCAATCTAGGGCATATTACATCTGGCATAAATGTATATTACATCTGGCCAATAATATGCTTAGATTTTTAAGCACCTCAAGCGCCAAGTCCTGCTTTCAGTTTCTCAACAAAGAGCTGATTGAGGACAAGTTTAACAAGTACTATATAGAACAAAAGGAAAATCTCACTAAACAGGATAGACACTTCACTCATGGTGTAGAAATGTCTATCTTATGCCGCCCCTCCAGCACCCCTACACCAATCAACAGATAGTAAAAGGAACAACAGGTTAAACTGAAAACTAGAGAACAAATGAACAGTCACATGGGAACTCAAGCCAAATAACGTTAGTGTCTCTCAGGAGCTCCCTTTGGGGTGAAAGGAAGTCAAGTTGCAGCTCCTCCAGAGTTACCATGGGCGTCTCTGATTGATAGGCTCCATGTCCTGCCTCAATGTAGTTTGATTAGCCTGTCGTGACGGGTTTGTTGTTGCACCATACTCACCATTTTCAGATGATGGATGGAACGGTGCTGTACGATGTTCACAACTTCAGGTATTCCTAACCTAACCCTGCTTTGAACATCCCCACAGCTTTCTCCCTCACCTGTCTGCTGTGTTTGGTCTTGACGATGATCCTGAGGATCACGATGATGTTTGATCAGTAAACAGCTGGGTTTATACTGAGATTAAATTTCTCCAATTATTTATTTTTGGACTTTTTGCTGCAATTTGTTGCACTAGATTTATTTTTAGGGATATCAAAGTAAAGGAGTTTAAAAACAAATGCACACCGCACTTTTTAGATTTATTTTTGTCATAAAACTTTAAAAAAAACATGTTTCCTGTTCCCTCCACTTCACAAATATTCACCAATTGTGTCGATCTATTACAGAAGTGACCATCTCTGGTCCTCAAGAGCCATTGTCTTGCTTGTTTTAGATGTGTCCCTGCTCCAACACAGGTGAATTAGGGGTTGTTTCACCTGCTCAATGTATTATCCAGTTCTGCAGCTGCATAGTAATGAACCATTCATTTCATTCAGGTGTGTTGAACCAAGATAATATCTAAAACATCCAGACCCCTAGCAGTGAAGTTGACCACACTTGGCCTATCACAGAAAAATTGCAACAAAAGACCTTTAAGTTTATAGTTGTAGTGTGATAGTATGTTCACGTGCTATGAATGCTTTTTGCAAGGTACTATAACTTATAGCTATTTAAAGAGTGGTTCACCCGAAGCTAGAGAAGTCATCCTTTATGTTTTTGCTTCTAGCATCCCTGTCTGAGCTCAGCATCCTGGGGGCCATTGTTGGAGTTTCCTGTGCCTTCGTCCTAATCCTCCTCGGTATCTATGTGGCTTGGAAGTTGTACAGGAAGCGACAAAGGGAAACGGACATTGAGATGCACCTAGACGAGCGATTCGAGAAGGACCCAACTGTGTGGTGAGGCTCCAGAGAACCCCAGCTTTTGTCACGCTCCTCCTCTCGGGTCTGCTATGGAGTATGTTTGGCTGCTTGGGTCCATTTTCTTGGAAGAGATGAATGAAAAGCCTTTTTATTTCTTTCATGCTTGCTCCTCTAGAGTCAGCTTTCAGATAATACTGCAGATTAGAAATGCCATTATAGTGTTGGGGATGTAATGTGTTATAATATGTTGTTTTATAGAAGAATCTGGACACTTTTAACCTCTTCGTAAAAAGTTTTTCTTTTTAATTTAAAACACTTAAGAACTTAAACACATTTTAGAAGGTGTAAACGTGGATACATGTTGTCCTTAGGGTGGGTCTTGACTTTAGCCTTAACTCACAGCAGCAGTGCTGACACTTGCCTTTTTATTTTTTCACTTTTATACCTTTGGGCTGTGTGTAGTAACATGAAATGTAAAGGGAATCCTGCTGCTGTCATCTTTGCAGTTGTTTCCTACTAATAAGTGAGGTGTGTTTTTTAGGCTTAACAGATACAAAACCAACCTTTTTTGGGGCAATTTCCCTTTCTTTTCCCTCGTGCTAACAACTCTTGCTACACAATATGTTCCAATCTTTGAGTTCAGGTGAGAAATTTCCCAAATCAACACCTAGGACTGGGTTTATATGGATAAATTCTCCTCTGGCCGTATTAGTCCGTGAGAGAATCCGTTTTCTGGGCTTTCCTCGACTCGAGGTAACCATTTTGGGCACCTTTCCTTTTCTATTGCTTTGGCGATGGATATATTTGCTGAGGTAAACCAATCCCACTGGGTAATTTACTGGACTATCCATGTGCAAGGAAATCCAAAATCTCACAATGTGCTTTTGTTTGTTGGTAGTTCAGACGATGAGGAGTCTAAGGAGAGCAGTGGGGATGGTGAGGAGGAGGGAAGTATTGAGAAGGAAGATGACGATGACGACGAGGATGGGGATGATTAGTTAAACTTCTATTTTAGTAGAAGAAAATGAAATATTTGTGTTGCACAGTTCATATTAGAAGCACAGACGTTTGTTTAGCTTCCCAACTGTCAGTTGGTAGATAAACACAACATTTAACTACCATAACCATTTAAAAGAGTAAGGCAGAATCAGAGACGCTGTCTTCTTAATGCATTTACCAAAATTATTTTAAAAACATTTGCTTCGGTGGAACTAAACCTGAGTTTTGCTTAGTCAGCTTTACTTTAGCAGCACAGTGGCACCAGCCTCAAGAGAAGAGATGTAGCATGAGATAAAAACTTTGAAGTTACATTTTTTGCCTACATTCCCCTTATGTTCTTTCAGATCTGCAACATTTATTGTACCAAACATCTCCGACCAAACGAACACCGCAAAAGGCATTTTGAAACATTTCACAAAAGCGATGGACCGAGAAATTGGCCAGCTTGATCAAAGTGGAAACTTCCAGTTAGTGAATGCACTACCGGGTCACTCGAACTACCAGACTCTTCGAAAGGCGTTTAAGGGGAACTGTAGGGTCAACGGAGTCGTGCTTTGTTCAGGCTGATCATTTTAAACGGGGAGTAAAACCTTTGACAGAAAACAGGAATGTGGCTTACAAGAAGGTAGCTCTTTTATCCATCTGAGCTTCCCAGCCTCTTCCTGTCATGGAAAAGGATGGATTCAGAAATATTAGCAGCCTTGTGGAAATCCCAGAAGGTACGGAGCTATATTCTGATGGTGAAACACATTAACTTGTTTTAAGCTTTGAACGGTGCGTTTCTGAAACTTCTTTGCGAGCAGCAAAACTCTGTCCTTTTTTTCTTTACAAATATTCACTAATGCTCCATAACATTCTAAAATACAGTTTTAAATGTAGTTTCTTTCTGTTTTAAGTTGTTTGAGATGTGTATTGTTTCTTCTGTAGTGTGTAAGAACAGTGTCACAAAGTTGTTTGTGCTAATTTAACTAGATTTCCACATATTGTGTTAAAATTTGTTGCCCGAATTTGAAGTCTGCTGGATTTTAATGCAGCATGAATGGATTTTTATATAAAATAAATTAAAGACATTTCTTTTTTAATTTGTCTCAATGCTAACATTGTGCAGATAATGTTATCTGTGTCTGCTCCATCTCCGCTACTGTAACATACATTTCTTCTCTTTTTACGATCAGATGAGTCCTTTGAGGTTTCCAGTAAAAACGTATTTGGCTGGTTTTGATATTCAGATGAAAACATGATCTCTTGCCTTTTTTATCTAATGAGCTTTACAGGTGAATGACATATTATGTTTACCACACCTGTGAAATTGCACAGGGGATTTATACATGTATTTTTTGTATGTGTTGTAAACAAAGTGAACTTTATTATAAAAAAAAAAAAGAAAGTCGGGAAATGTCAAATATATTTTTTGCAGCTTTTGATTAAAGAGATACCATTTTGAAACCACAGCAGAGTCTGTTTTTCAAGTCGAAAGTTCGTGAACACAGCAGCCTTTGGCATGAACAGACCAGTTATTGGAGAAATGTGACATACCAGCCATCCACGCCTGTGTAATAAACGACATGTTACAATGCCAATGCACTTTCCCACTGCGGCAGAGACTTAGTTTTAAGCTGCTTCAAGTGTTTGTAAAAAAACAAACAAAAAATCTATTTGTTGTAAATATTCATTTGTGGTATTAGTTTTTTGATTGTTTATTTAACTTATCAGTTCATAATGGCGCACCTCTTGGAGAAGAATGAATAAAGGTTAATAGTTTTGTGAAAGCAGTCAGTCAGAATGTGGAGTCGTTGGATCTGGATGAGCTCATCTTGGTGTTATGCTATATTACCACCATGAGGAATAATTGATGTCAGATTGAATTCTGAACAGTGGAGGAGGTGACAAAGGAATTCCACTCCTGCTGCAAACATAAGGAGACACAAGCAGAAAGGACGGCCCTACTCCCAGCAGGGGTTTCCTCTTGCTATAAAACTTTTCCCCCCACAGACAAAAACTCTCTTCTCTTCACACTCCTCTCCTGGGGCTCCCAAGGAGAGGGGGGGGGGGGGTCTCCTTCCTCAGCAGCCATGTGACTGAAGGTCCAAAAAGCCACATGCTCCCCAGAACAGCTGTTCTGTGGAACTCACCTCCCTGGACCTTCCTTACTGCTGATACAAAGGAGAAGGCCTGAACAATGAGACTGACCGACGCACATCCAGCACCTGGGGGAAAACTCTCGACGCCCGGGGGACATGTCCGGGCAAATCAGACCTTTACAGGGAAGCGAACCCCAGACGGGCTGAAAAGCCAGCAGAATGACCTGCTGTCGAATTCTGAGGAAAACCTACTCTAATCGTGACTGCAACCGAGTCAGAGACTGTCTGCAGGACATCAGGCCTCCGATTCCGACCACATGTTGCTGCTGTTATGCCATTTGCTTGCTGCTGGACGAGCAACGGTTCCCCTTTTACTGCCTTCTCGGATGACCAATTTGGACTGGACTCACATGAGGCACCGACAGGTTTGGGCAGCGAGCTGAGGGACAAGTTAAATGGTTCATTTGGAAATGTTTTGTAAATCGTTGTGCACATGATGCCTTTAAAACAAAGGGCTAACTAAATAGCTCATTGCTAGCATTCGGTACCATGTCATTGTCGAGTGTGTTTTTATGGTTATAACAAAGGTTATCTCCACAAGGGTTTCATACATTGATGGGACATTAATGTTTACGTTATCCAGCCCACTCATTATGACTAAAAATAAAGCTAAAGCTTTTATTTGTTAGCGCCGAATGCCCGCTAGCCAAAATGCTATCAGCTCCTGTTAACATCCTTTTCCGGTAATTCAAAAGGAGCTTGTTGTAAAGCATAAAGCTTAACCATTCTGCTCGGCCATCCTTCGATAGAGCTATGAGCCTTATTCCCGCATTCATATTGAATATTAATGTAGGTTTAAAGGCAATTTTGATAACTTTAGACTTTAACCAGTTTAGCGACCGATCACTACAGCGACCCCTAGCGCCCGGAGGTAGAATCGCATAAACAAAGGCAAGCGATTCTGAAGTAAATGATTTTACAGGACAAATCGGTCCTCAGAATGTTATTTACTCAAAATAATGTACTGGTTAACTTGGGCTTTGCATTGTGAATGAATTGAAACACATGTCAAATGTTGTTTAAATTAGTCAAGCTAATTTAACCTCAATTCACATTCTTTAAGTTGAACTTTGGTTCTTTAAACAAAATATTATTTCATCAAATAATGTTTTGTTTAACTCAGGATTCGCATTGTGAATGGATTGAAACACATGCCAAATGTTTTTTAACTCCATTCCATGTTTTTTTTTATCAGATCTGCAGTGAACGGGATTCACTGACTTATTCTGATTATGATCAACCACTTTTGTTTGTCTTTTGTTTGTTTTGCATGTAAATAGTTCCTTAGCTTAGCTTCTTTTTATCTTAATTTTGCTTAGTAGTTTAGTTAAGTTTCACTAGCCTAGTAGAGAGGATTTACTGATTGAAATATTCTGTTAATTCAGATAAACAGCATTACATAGTGATGTTCTCTGGATGTTCATTTTATTTCTGTTATTAAATTCTTGAACTTGAAAAGAAGTTGTCACTCCTTTATTCTGTATGTCTTACCTGCTCGTCTGCTCCTCAGGGGGATCACGTGAAAGAAAATTTCCCAAATGCAATCTGGTCTTATTTCATTCTTATGCTGCTCCGTCTTCTTCTCGTAAACTTGTAAGATAGTTTGCTTCCTGCGACTCTCAGCCGTTTTCAATTACCGTATACTCAATTTTCAAGTATACGGCAAGAGCAGCGTAGCTACAATGAACGGCTGAAACCAAAGCTCACTGAATACACAAACATTAGAAGTGTGCATGCACAGCCAGCAAGAGGGAACTAGCAAGTAATGAGCGTTACCAGGGCCTAGGTCAGTGTTGTATAGTAACGAAGTAAAAATACTTCACTACTGTACTTAAGTATGTTTTGGAGTACTTTATACTTTTCTCAAGTATAAAATTTTTTGATTACTTTTACGTTTACTTCACTATATTTCCGTACTTAATTGCATACTTTTACTCCGATACATTTTCAATGTTTGGTTTGGCTCAGCCAGACGTGCGTACATGCCTCCGTTTGAAGCGGTCGGCGTGTCATTTCAACGTTGCTGTGCGCCAGCGGGGGCGGGGCCTGGTGCTCAACGCAGCCAATCACTAACGCGCCTGGCCTTTGATTGACAAGGTAGAGACCCCCCTTTAACTCCGCTCTCATTGGTTGTGCTGTCTTAAATCCCGCCTTCCCTCTTCCTGACTGGCTGTTTTCTATTACGTGTGTGTGCGTGCGTGTGCGTACGTGCTTGGAGCGTGAGAGCAGTGTTGCCAACTCAGCGACTTTGTCGCTATATTTAGCGACTTTTCAGACCCCTCCAGCGACTCTTTTTCAAAAAAGCGACTAGCGACAAATTTCGACTTTTGGAGACTCTTACGTGAAAGCACGTATCGTTCCTACTCTTGTCCTCCAGCGGCAGGTGCTGCCGTGGGGCGCCTCCCCCTCCCAACTCCGTTCTCCCGCTACCGCAGGAGTCCCTCTCAGCGCTGCAGTCAGAGCCACAGCATGTTTGCCCTCAGCGTCCAGACTGCAAATAAAGCGCACATGCGCCGGGATTGACGGTGCAGGTTGATCATAAATAACTGAATTTGAAATATTTTATCTTAAATAAATAACGGCGTTTGATTCACACAGCCACATGTTCATGTTTTACCGTGATTTGTAGGCTCCTTAGTGGACCACAAGGGAAAAAAGAAAACGTTAAAAAAAAGTTTAAAAAAAATTGTAACTCCGCCATAGTGTCTCTTTATGGTTCATTTTGCCGGTCTCAAACCCGGGTAAAGGAGGAGGGTTAGTATTGTAATAAATTAAACATAATAAAATAAAAATAAATAATAATACTAAATAAACATGAATGGACAGAAAAAAGTAGCTCTATATATGAGTGTTTTTACTCACTTTTTGTCTCTAACAACGTTATTTCTCCCACAGCGTCAATAACTTGCACATGACATCATGTGGCAGATTATGCAAATTAGGTGATGACGTCATTCAGCGACTTCTAGCGACTTTTAGCACAGCCAATAGCTACTTTCCTTACTGAGGAGTTGGCAACACTGCGTGAGAGTTCAGTTTTGATTTTAACTGGGATACAGCCGTTACCACAATTGATACTAGACTACGAAACTAGTCCCAGTTAAGAAACTAAATATTATCTGCACTAAAATAGGTGAAAGCTGCTGAGTGCAGTTCTGAACAGAAGCAGCAGAGAGAGTTTTGAATTGTTGAACTTGAGAAATGTAAGTAACCAACGTTAATATCTCAAAATAGCATTTAATTCTGAAGTATAACACATTTTATCAGCAAAAACCTAATCTCCTCTATAAAACGAAATATTCTGTGCCAGGCAGGAGTTCTGAAGACTGCTGGAAAGATGGAAAAGCAAAGACTGTAGGTCATAAAAATTCAGATTCTTAGCCACAGCCGTCTGAAAAAGGTGAGTCAATTTTACCATTATTTCGTTGTTATTGTTGCTTTCATTTATTTTCGACCATTTGAGGCGGTTGCTACTCTTGTTTAGACCTTTGCGTAGTTATAATAGTATGATTAGGGTTCCACAAAATAATAGTGTTATTCATTTGACTATTTCTACTTCTAGAATTAGGATAAAGACAAATAAAACAAAGGAACACAATTTACATTGGTTTTATTGTTCATAGATTTCCACAGCGTCTATTAATAAATTAGTATAAACCAGGGCCGGAGCTAGCAGATTCAGAGGGCAGAGAATTCCCAAAGTATCTAACATATTCTACCTCCTGCAATGGAAGGGAAAAATTGTTATGGGCTGGCTAATATACAGCAGGTCAAAAAAGGCCATATTTTGGCTGCAGTGCTTGCTGTTCTCTTATGAAGAAAAGATTATCTAGTGCACTAAATTCAATAGATGGGTTGAAAATATCCAGTATAAAATACAGAGATTTGTGTGTGTGGTGTGTTGGCAGCAGGTGTAGGGGGGGCCCAAAAAGACTGTGTTGTCCCGGGCCTTAGCAAAGCTGTCAGCTGGCCGGCCTGCAGGTGTATCTATTAGCAGGTTTACCACTTCCCGTAGGTTAACTAAGCCTGGTTTATCACTTCTCCATGTTCTTAGTATACACCGCCTTTGCCTGCACTTGGTTGTGTATTGGTTGCTTAGCACTGACCTTGCTTGAGGAAGGAAAACTGAAAGCTTACAAAAAGGTTGTATTTTCTGTCTAAACTTGGTCTAAATTTCTCCTGCACTTGTTTGTTTATATTATTTTAAGTGAATTTGACTTTCAAAGTTTACCAAAATCTAAAAAATGTCATTCAAACTGCATGTGCTTTGTTTTATTTTTTACTAATACTTTTTATTACATTACTTGAGTATATCTATTTTTACAGTAATTTTCACACTTAAGTACAAGACATTTCAGATACTTTAAGACTTTTACTTAAGTAACATTTCAGTCAGTTACTTGGACTTTTACCAAAGTCATATTTTGGAGAAGTACTTATACTTCACTCCGAGATTTCAGTACTTTATACAACACTGGCCTAGGTAGCCTGCTGGTAGGCCCCGGGGCTAAGAGGTCTGTCAGGCCCTCCCATAAAGACCTTCCTCATTTATTGTATCACAAACTGATGATGGCAGTAAGCAATCAGTGTCATGATTTAAATGGTTTAATAAACCCACCAATAAAACAAATTGCAAAGAATACCATAAACAGTTTAAAGTAGATGATTTTTCTCCACACACCCTGAGATCTATTTACAAGATTACAGGCATGTGCAAAGACATACATACACACCATTTGAAGCTATAGTGACATGGCCTGAATGCCAGATATCACTGATCCATTTTTTTTATGGCACTAGCGGTCCATTTATCAAAAGTAGGGGGAAGATGCACAGCCAAGAACCGCAGACCGGAGTCAAACCTGGGTCTGCCGCGTCGGGGATTAAGGCTTCTGTACATGGGCTGTGTGTGCTACCCCTGGGCCACCAGCACATCAAATGGTTCTATTTTTTTTTTTTTTACAAGATTTGTAGTATATTTCAGCTAAAGGAACAAACAAATGCATATTCCTTTTAAATCATCTCGCAACTAAAACTTTCAAAAACCTAAATAAATATAACACTCTTGCCTTTTTAAAAATGGTTTTCCCCTAGTCTACTTTGCAGAAAAAGCCATGAAACACATGAAGGATGCATGTTCAGTTGTCCTGACTCTTTCTTGCTCCGTGTCTGATCACGGTCAATGTGTGCCTTTATTTTGACACAATCCCGGTTTTGTGTGAAATTCAGTTCCCCTGAAATAATCTGTTCTCCTGCAGTCAAGAGACCACAGTTGAAAAGTTGGAGAGGCTGATTCTACAGTAGATTTATTAATGAAGTAACATTATTTCTTCCACTCATTTGTTGTTTACTTACTAAAGCAACGCAAGGGAAATGAATATTTCAACCTGCCTTTTGTCTCTAAAATCTGTTCTCCCTAGATCTAGAACAGAGAGAGACCAATCAGATCATATTTTCACTTATTGTTTTGGATTTCTTTTCCTCCCACTCATTGCAAGTATTTCCCTAAATTTGAAAACTATACTAGAATTTTCTTAATATATGGGGGCAGAAATAAGGAGAAAACTCTGAACTTTTCAGAAGCTATAGTTGTGTCCAACTGAGTTTCCGGTGCTTTGTATCAGTGATAAAGAAAACTGTCTGTGAGTTGGGTTAAACTATTGTGCAAGGGAACACGACTCGAGTTGAAGGCTCAAAAAAGACCCAAAACTGTGTCAAAAATGAGAACACGTTTAATGTGTATTTCTTTTACTGGGAACCGCAGGTTCAGCGTGAAAATAACCTTGACATTTGCAGACTGAAGAAACCGCCTCTCGGGCTGATGTTATTTTTTAAAATAAAGCTACAATGCTGCAGGTCAGTTTATTTCAGAGGAACTGAATTTTGCACACCGGGTCACTTTTATAAAGGCAAAACTTAACACCACCTATTGGCTGATCCTCCCGCTGCTTTTGTCCGTTCCCTTGCCCTCCGGCCAGCCAGCATTCACCTATGCTGCCTGCATCTCCTCCTTCTCTCCCTCCGGTGATCTGAGAGTGTCTTTCTACAAGATTATCTTCGCTGGCAGTTGTTTTAAAAACTCTGTAAGCTTCGGTGTAGTTTGTAGTAATTCTTGAAAGCCCTAACGAGTTTATTTTTAATTTTTTCCGAGCACCGGTCTCATGTTTCTTTCCCAACAACTGTCACTGCTTCACAGCGGAAGTGCACAGCCAAAAACTAGCTCTTCACGTTCTGATTGGTCATCGTAAATCAGTGAGCACACATGGGTCGTTTTTAGTTTGGGGGACCTCAGCAGGCACAGACCTGCATCTAAAGTCCTAGACATATGTCTAAAGTGATTGACAGACAGAGAGTCTTGCAAGTTACAGACATTGATATATATTACAATGATTACAAAACAACTGGATTTTTTTCAGCTCATCTTGTGATCTCAAAATGTTAGGCCCCCTAACGCTGTAGGCCAGAGGTCACGGATTAGCGGACCACGGTCCGGATCCGGACCCAGCTGCTACCTAATCCGGACCCAACCTCATTTAAAACATTTATACATTACTGCATGTTGTCCAACGACAGTGTCTAACTCAGGGGTTAAAGTTCTCCGTCGCTGCGACGGATTTCCGTCATTTGGAAATTGAGCGCAAAACGTTCCGTCTAGACTTTTTATTCAAGGTTTTGCACTGAAGCTGCTCTCAACCAATCAAACCTGGCAGAGGCGAGACATTAGCCAATCAGAATGAGAGCAGGGCGGGTCTTTCCAAAGCGGACATGGTCAGTCTGTGGTTTATCGGTGTTCATCATTTTAACTTTTGGGAGAGCATTTTAAACTGGCCACAGATGGTATGAATTAAAGTAGCGGTGGTCAAAGGTTTCTTTGGATTAATGCAAACCAGCCGGTCAGAAAGTTCAGCAGCTGACAACAACTTCCCTCGGTAAGCGTCAATCTCCTCCTGCAGTTAATTAATGAATTATTTCCACCTGTGGCCATGTCGTCTGTCAGCGTTTATTCCCTCGCTGATAAACGCGGCGACCAACCAGGCATCTCCTCGTGATTCGCTGTTATGTTTTATTTAAACACAAAGAAGAGTAACGCGCTAGCTCAGGCTAAGCATGACCCTTGAAGAACAAGAGTCGGACTGTGAAACAATGTGCCTCATTTGACTGGGTTCGATTCAGAAAAAGCTGCGCTGTTCTGAAACAAAGAAGGCAGAGCTTCATCTGCTGTCGGTTTGCAGCAGTGATCACCTGAGCAGCTGCGCTCCAGGACACTAAATAAAATGACAAGGATTTTGATGCTTACAGATTGTTAAGAAAACTACATCAAAAAGATAAAACAAATAAACTGCAGCTACAACATGGACTGGAGAACGGGTTCTAACTGGGTGAGGCCAGAGAAAGGCGATTCTCAGAGAGTTTTTTTATGAAGTTAAAGTGGAGCGAGGACACAGGGTTCATCCTGGACAGGTCTCCAGTCACTGGGCTAAAATATAACCATTTTATTAAACTTCAAAAAAGTTAAATCATGCCTTTTTATAAACTCTAATGATTAATTGGTGAACAATAACGGGCAAAGAAATCTGTGTCAAATTAAAATGTATTATGTCATGATAGTGTTGGTGATGTGTCCTGCATTTCCAAGGCTGTGTTTGGCCTTGTATGATCATAAAATTGGTTTATATTGAATGTGACAGGGAGCACCTTGATATGTGCTTGAGGTTGGCTTTGTTGCCAATCAAACTAAGGTTTAAAACCCTTGCAGGGCAGCCTAAAGCTCACTTCTCTCATTAAGCCATAAAAAAGAAATTAAAAAAAGTTCAGGTGTTTTATAAAAGATGTGAAAGTCAGGAAATTGTCTATATACCAAACTGTGAAAGATTGTGGTTCTCTATTTCAAAAAGCACTTTGGATTTTAAAATAGAAAAACGTTCTATTTTTATGTTTTGTGGATGCATAAACATTTTATTTCAGTGTTAAATACTGTTTGAAGTAACGGATTGTAATTACAAATGTGTCCGGACCTTTACTGGTTGTTGATTTTCTTTATTCGGACCCCGCTGATTTTTAATTCGTGACCCCTGCTGTAGGCCCATGGGCTTCAGCCCAGGTAAGCCCGTGTAATAAGGCAGCTCTGGGCGTTACGTGAACGTGTTATGATTGCCGTGAGGTACAACTGATAGATAAGATGATACCCCCCGGAACAAGAAGCCGAAAAAAAGATCGTCCACTATACCTTTAATAGGTGTGAATTACAAAAAAAATGTTTTGGTCATGCATGCTGGTGAAGATTCTTAGTCATCCAGGTCATGGTCATTCCAAAAAAGTTAAAAAACAAAACAACTGGACATTTTTCCGAAGTTTGAAGACGTTTCGCTTCCTATCCAGAAAGCTTACTCAATTCAAAATGTCTGGAGTAATGTGGAGTATCAAGCTTTATAGTACTGCCCAACAAAGGCCTCGTAATGGCTTAGATAACATGCAAATTGAACCGAATGGTCATGTAATTATGTAAATTAAATTTTTTCACATATTAAATATATAATCTTTCAAAAAGTAATGAGACTATGCATAAACAAGATAAATAGCAGAAAACATTCCCTACGTTTTCACAGAGGGTACAGGGCCTTTAAAATGACAGTGTTGTACCAATTCTGTGATTTGCTAATTGTGTTAAGTAGTAATTGAGAACGTGTATCCAATAAAGTGTCTGGTGAGTGTATGTCTGTGCACGCCCGCCGACAGGGGGGGACAAACGGCTCAGTTGTCCCGGGCCCAGGATAGAGGGGGGGCCCAAAACTGACACTCTGACTGACCATTAAAATGGTCAGTCAGAGTGTCAGTCAGCCAGCGCGCGCTGTCTGCAGCAGCAGTCTGTGTGTCACGCACTCTGCCGCTCCCCCTCCCCTCTCGTACATGGCTCAGCGGCGCCAGCCAATCAGCACGCAGGCATAGCCTGGCCCGCCCACTCAACAGTTTCTCACAAACAACCGCGCTGCTGCTGCTGATCAGACTCGGAGAGAGAGAGAGACTGCAGGAGCAGAAAAACAGAAGCGATGTTTGGCTATATTTTAATACCTTAAATGAAATCAAGCTGTATGTTTTGTAAAAATCCGGTCAAATTCAGTGGAAACACAACAAATTTATCTAAGCACGTGAAAAATCATGAGCAAGAAAACGTCGAGCGACAGAAACGGAGAGGAGATGAAACTTCTCTGATTGCCCCGACAGACCCACAGACTGACGTCAGTGACTGAGGCGTTTCAGTCCTCCAGAATAAATCCAGGTAGATCAGAGTGTTCATCTTCAGCAGCAGTTCATGTTAACTTTCAAAGTAGATATTATACACTCACCGGCCACTTTATTAGGTACCCCATGCTAGTAACGGGTTGGACCCCCTTTTGCCTTCAGAACTGCCTCAATTCTTCGTGGCATAGATTCAACAAGGTGCTGGAAGCATTCCTCAGGGAGTTTGGTCCATATTGACATGATGGCATCACACAGTTGCCGCAGATTTGTCGGCTGCACATCCATGATGCGAATCTCCCGTTCCACCACATCCCAAAGATGCTCTATTGGATTGAGATCTGGTGACTGTGGAGGCCATTTGAGTACAGCGAACTCATTGTCATGTTCAAGAAACCAGTCTGAGATGATTCCAGCTTTATGACATGGCGCATTATCCTGCTGAAAGTAGCCATCATGGGTTGGGTACATTGTGGTCATAAAGGGATGGACATGGTCAGCAACAATACTCAGGTAGGCTGTGGCGTTGCAACGATGCTCAATTGGTACCAAGGGGCCCAAAGAGTGCCAAGAAAATATTCCCCACACCATGACACCACCACCACCAGCCTGAACCGTTGATACAAGGCAGGATGGATCCATGCTTTCATGTTGTAGACGCCAAATTCTGACCCTACCATCCGACTGTCGCAGCAGAAATCGAGACTCATCAGACCAGGCAATGTTTTTCCAATCTTCTATTGTCCAATTTCGATGAGCTTGTGCAAATTGTAGCCTCAGTTTCCTGTTCTTAGCTGAAAGGAGTGGCACCCGATGTGGTCTTCTGCTGCTGTAGCCCATCTGCCTCAAAGTTCGACGTACTGTGCGTTCAGAGATGCTCTTCTGCCCACCTTGGTTGTAACGGGTGGTTATTTGAGTCACTGTTGCCCTTCTATCAGCTCGAACCAGTCTGGCCATTCTCCTCTGACCTCTGGCATCAACAAGGCATTTCCGCCCACAGAACTGCCGCTCACTGGATGTTTTTTCTTTTTCGGACCATTCTCTGTAAACCCTAGAGATGGTTGTGCGTGAAAATCCCAGTAGATTAGCAGTTTCTGAAATACTCAGACCAGCCCTTCTGGCACCAACAATCATGCCACGTTCAAAGTCACTCAAATCACCTTTCTTCCCCATACTGATGCTCGGTTTGAACTGCAGGAGATTCTCTTGACCATGTCTACATGCCTAAATGCACTGAGTTGCCGCCATGTGATTGGCTGCTTAGAAATTAAGTGTTAACGAGCAGTTGGACAGGTGTACCTAATAAAGTGGCCGGTGAGTGTATATCATATGTTACTGGAGCCCATACAGAAAATGTAATTAAGACCTTGAAAGAACCCAGTACATATATCCTATTAAAAAGTGTTATTTAAGATAAGATAACATTAGCTAATGATTTATTCATCCCACGACGGGGAAATTTATAGGATTAAAGCAACAGGCAGGTGCACACAACACAGACAAAATTACATAAGGATTGAAAGATATAAGAGGTGGATTAGGAAAAAAAACACTATGAACATAACATCATTATTATTATTTAATTGTAATAATGAAATAAAAATCACAAAACCCGAAAGGTCAACAGTTTCATGATACATCAAGCTTAGGGATTGGTTAATATACAGCAGGTCAAAAAAGGCCATATTTTGGCTGCAGTGCTTGCTGTTCTCTTATGAAGAAAAGATCAACTAGTGCACTAAATTCAATAGATGGGTTGAAAATATCCAGTATAAAATACAGAGATTTCCAGGGCATGAAGTATACAGTTAAGTTGACTTTTTTTTGGTGTGTGTGTGTGTGTGTGGCGGGAGGTGTAGAGGGGGGGCCCAAAAACACTGCGTTGTCCCGGGCCCTAGCAAAGCTGTCAGCTGGCCTGTGTCTGTGCACAACACAATTTTAGCTATACAAATAGAAGCTGAAGCATAGCTATCACACACTCACTTGCCAAGCTCTACATCTAAGGAAAAAAAATAATTTTACTAGCATAACTACGAGCAAGTTTTCATTAGGTACCTTTGGTTTTTTTGGCCTATTTGAGTTTTCTAGTCGCTATGTCAGTAATAAAAATATTTTCCATAATTTTCTCCTTAAGACACTGGACACAGATTGTTTTCCATTTCCGCTTTGGACCTTCAACAACATAAGCTCGGCTGTATTGCTCCAGCTGTCAGGTGGGGTGCTATTCGTTGAGTTGTGTTCTACATGAGGTCCAAATAGACTCCTAACCTGTCAACCCAACTTGGCTGGTTTATGCAGTTCTACTTTTTTTGTCCATGAGTTACATTGTGCCAGTAGGCCCAGAGTTCCAGAGCAGATGGAAAACCAATGTAAGACAGTCAACAAATGATTAGTAATGATAATAAAATTTAGGCACAGTACTTTTAATTTCCTAGTTTTTCTCCTTCGTAGCCTTTTTCTGGGCTTATTATCTTTATTTTCCAAAATTAATCACTTTTTAGCTCACTACTATAGTTCCATATACTTGTCAGAGCTAAAAGTATTATTTAAAAAAAAATAAACTTTTAATTACATTCTTTTACCATTTTTTCCTCTACTGCAGTAATATGACCTTCAGCAAAGAAGAGGAAAAAAATATATTTGCATAGATACACACGATACATATTTTGAATAGTGCTTAAGTTGTGCTCTCCAAATAAAGGCGATTTTAATCGTTTTACGTCATTGCTGTACAATAACACCTGAGATGTGTGTCCTTGTCTCCTGCTGCGGGCAGCAAGCATCTTGCTGCAGCACTCCCAGAGGTACCCATGTTCTTTTTAAAGCTGAGGATGCATCTTCATGGCACTGAGTTATGAAATGAAACAAATGAACACAGCATCTGTACACATTATAAGTCATCTAATTATATGTGTGCATGTGCAAACAGACACCCTCGCCATGTTGCTGCAGCTGCCTTGGACAGGTCTGCTGCAGCACTCTGTCTTCCTGCAGCAAAAAGCATTTTTTTTTTTTTTTTCCTAATCGCAATTTTGGAAGAGTTCCCACTGCTGCTGCATTGATACTCCAGTGGAGGGGCTTGCAGAGCAGAGTGGTGAGCCTGCATCCTGGCCAAACTCTCTCTGATGTTAACTTAACATCTAATAAACTGCACTACTCTCTACCTCTTTTCACAATGCACAACAGTCTATCTGCCTGAACTATATTGTTGTGGAGTTATGAAAAAAGTAAAGTAGTCAGGATAATTGGTTCATATGTTTCTTATCCCCACATTGTGTTCTGATTTACTGGAGGCATGGAAATTGTAAAAAACAAAAAAACAAAAAAAATCAGATTTGCTATGAATCATAAAATTAGTGTTAGTATATGTCAATTACTCAAACTGAGTGGGTTCTTCAAAAATGCAATTCATTCAAAAAATATTTTTTAAAATGTGAGAAATAAGAGCTTCTATTCACCATCTTTGAGTAAGAAGACTCAAAACAATGTGTTTTTTTTGTTTTTTTTTACTTTAGGGCTATTCACTGCCTAGCTATTCAGGTCTTGCTCTTTCTAGTCATATACCGCAGGTTTCCTGGTGAGACACAGAATAGTTCCTCAGTCATCCAGCAAGTTATATAAAATTGTCTAAACACATCCACATTGTCCTGTGTGCTTTTTGTTGTCCGACTTCCCCAAACCACCTCAATGGAGCAAAATTGGGGCCAGTTTGATGAAACTGAAGCTCTTTGCGGATTTGACACTCACATTACCAGAGAATGTGGTAATGTGTGGTGATTTTCAAAACCTCCAAAATAGTTAGAAATTGTAGAGGCCAGGGATAGAGACTTTTGGTTGGCCTCGACAAACCATTCAGCAATACAGAAAGAGAAAACGGAGACCATCCAAAGCTGTGTATATATATATATATGCATTGTTCTGAAGGGGGTGGACTCAGATCGGAGTCCACCTTCCATCTATTTTGTGTACTTCAACAGTATCACTGGCAGAAAACAACCCCCAGCATGAACCTGTCACCACTATGCTTGACACAATGTTCTTAAGTTTGAAAGCTTGACTTTTACTCCTCCAAACATACTTCTTGTCATTGTGGCAAAAAAGCCTTTTTCACAAGTGGACCATTACCATAGTAGTGCTCCACTTGATTTGTATATAAGCAAATAGCTTTATTAAATTTTATTCTGGGACTATTTAACGTTCAATGGACACAAAAACAGGAAGGTAGAAGAGAAAAAAAACAAGGTAGTAGTGTTATTCAATACGAGAACATCCAGCCCCTCTGGGACCGGCGTCCCAGAGGGGCTGGATGTTGGGGTTCACCGAAGATAAGGTGAACTCCAAAATCAAGATGGGGGGGGGGGGGGGCACCACAACCCGACCTACTCGGTCCATGCTCCGGTCCTAAGCGCCAACCCCGATCTCAGACCAGATGACCCACGGGCCCATCCGTCCGGGGATGGGACCAACATGAAACGGATGGGCCAACCAACCAGAGCCCACTCCACAAACCTTGGGGTTCTACCTCTCCCACACCCTGCCGTCCAAACCAGCTTCTTCTTTGTAAGGTCCAAGCTGCAGTCCTTTCTCAGAACAGGACACCTCCATCTACCCTTCAGCCTCCCAAAAGCGACAGCCCTTTGCCTTCTTATGAGGTTTAAAAGTACTTAATGTTGAAATACAAAATATTAATACACTTCTACAGATGCATAGCATTGATATGTTTGGTGCCTAAAACATTTGGAAAAGAACGTTGGCTCCCAACAGAACACAGATGTTCTCAGATACTTGCACCGAGCTGGTTTTAGAACAACAGTGCTTCTGGTGGAAAAGTACTGGGAGAACCCTCAGCTCAGTTCTAGTTAATATCTTAACAAATAAAAGGGTGAAGGCTACATATACTAGAAAATACATGAGTTTAAATTCAGTCCTAGGATTTCATGAGTCACAAATGGATGTCAACTACAGAGCACCCTTGAATGTTTTCACATTTTAACAACAAACAATGACAAAATCCATTTATTTTCATGTTTATGTGATAGACCACAATTGTCAATCTCCTGCCTTCCGGTTTTCGGCCTCCTTTGGATGTGCTTGTGCTTTAATGCTCCTGAATCCAACAATTAAGCCACAAGAAGGACGTTGTAGATAGAGCTCCACACTGAGGAGGCAATTCAGACATTTGATGTGGTTGTTTGAGGACACTGTCCTGCAAAGACGGGAGTCAGACATCACTGTGACCCACCAACGCAAACAGTTTGGGTGTAAGTTAAGTTTTAAATCTGATTGGTGTGTTTGTTTTCAACCCCCTTTACTCTGATACCCTTGAATAAAAGTTTTAGTGCTGACCTTTAGAAGTCAACTAATGAGCTTTTTTCTTAGCCTTTTTTATACATTATCTTTTTATAGACATTGTTCTTTTCTACTTTTTAGGCTTAGTTTTGTTGCAGTCCTGCTAATTTTATATACAAAATTATGTTGATGTTTTCTTCACTTTCCTGAGCCATAGCACAAAATCTCATCCTGATAGTATTTGATAATGCAAATCTGAATGACAATAAAGATAAGTCACATTTTTTAACCAGTTTACAAATATTCACTGCTTTGGTCTTTCACATAAAATCCTAAAAAATACACACAAAATTGTGGTTGAAAAGTTAAAAAAAGTTAAGGTGAATTAATATGTTTTCAAAGCACTGTGACTTTGCTCCTGACCTTCAGTCTACTAGTGTGAATTAGTTCTAGACCTTGGTGGTGGCAAACTTTCCCATGACTTATTCTGTTAAAAAAAAAACTAGTCTTTAAAAAAAAAGTTGCAAATGTTGTTAAACATCAGAGAAGGATTCTCAAGAGAAAGTCTGCATTGTGCAAAGTGAAAAGAAAGTACTCTTTTTACGCTCTTGCTGTAATTCTCTTATTCTAAAGTAAGAATGAAATAATCCACATTTATGAATGGCAGTACATCCTGGCCGAGGCCCTGAAGCAGAACCACACACCCTCCTTTCCAGCCAGCACTGCAGAACTTTCTCCTGATCTTCACAGCGCTCAGCCAAAGGTACATGAGTCTGCACACACACACACACACACACACACACACCCAGACACACACCCCAAATCTGACAATGGGGAGGGGGGTGGTGAGCCAGTGGGAGGGAACGGTAGAGGGGAGGCGGAGGAGTGGAAGGGGGAGTCGGTGGAGGAACTGAGAGGGAAGTGGGGGCAGGTGACGAAGTGGAGGGAAACAGAAGTGAGAGAGTGTGGCGCGCAGCCAAGAGGGGATGACAAGCAAAAAAAAAAAAAAGTTGAAGAACATCTGGGTAGACGATCTTGGGAAAGATGCAGCTCGCTTAGGTTCTGCTGAACAGGGATGAAACCCTGTGTCCCTCCTGTCTGTCTGGGTTGCTATTTGCCTTTCTGCCCCCCCCCACCCCACCCCTTCTCTCTGATTGTCTCTCCTCCTGGCCGGCGCTGCAATGTGGCTGTCTCTGCAGTGAAAGTGCTGGCTGGCAGATTCTCCTTGTGTGAACCCTGACTCTGCGCAGTGAGAGTCTGCTTCCGTCCTGTCCCACACTGACTCAGCTGTGAAGCCAGTCGCCCGGCCACAGGAGCAGGTAGGCAAAAACTTTAACTGTACTGTATGTTCCTTTGGTTAGAACGCGTAGCTGCTACTTTAAGGTTTTGGATTTTGTTTATTCATTCGTCCATTTTTTTTTATGGGGTAAAGTTTTAAAAGCACGCTAATAAATCTTTTCCTTTCTTCCACATTTCCCCTCATATGTCCCTTTTTTCTCCGCTGCCCTCTGTCTAACATACAGCATTTTCTACATGCGAGCATCCATAGCTGCCTTATTTGGGACTCCAACCTCCAGATTTGACTCCACACATCTGGAGAGCAGAGCTGGCCTGAAGGATAGTCCAGTGTCAAAGTGAGCCGGGGCTGGATCCTGCAATACCATTTTTCTCGGACAAAGCTAGCTACCATGGATGTCCGGTGGATGGGGGTTGAACCCTCCAAGCTGGGCTCTCCATATGCAGCCTTCACTTTGCTGCTCGGTAAAGTCTGCCTTTAATCTCTTACCTCCTCTTCTATGATATGCGAAGCATCTTTGGTTGTTTTTTTCTCTCTCTCTCTTGCTGATTTCCAGATATCTGTTTTTTAAACTCCACAGAACCTCCTTGGACTTTATTGTTCTTACCCCAGATTGTCATTCTAAGTACTTTTACACAATGTAATAGAAATAATATTGAGGCATTGAAGTCTTTTATGCATTACTCTAGGTTTTCGTCTGCAGGTAGATTCACAAGACAGGAAAATTTTTTTTGTCAAACCAAAAAGGCAATGACAGGATGTTTTACAAAAACAAACAAGCTAATTTCGGTTTTGAGTCAAACATGTGATAGTTATGCCTTAAATGTTGCAGCTGTGCTATTAGATCTAATTGCTGCTTGCTGCTGGTTTGGGACTCTGTATGAACAGAAGGGCATCTCAGGGAAGTAAAGTGATCCTCCTATAGGAAGGCTGCGTCATGCACTCCTGGACTGCTCTATCACACTGTGTTTTGTTGGTCCAGATATATATTTTTGGAGCAGATGTTGCAGGGAAAATCCCATTTAGGTCACATATTTTCACATGTAGGTCTGGCTTGTAGTTGGATTGTAGTCTGGTACATACCATATGTATTATTTTACCTCAGCATTAAAAAAAATGCTCCTGGATCCTATTCACCTAACCCTTAGTAAAACATTTATAACACATAACCCCTTTGCACACATCCATCCATCCATCCATCCATTCATCCATTTTCTAACACGTCTATCCCTTGTGGGGTGGTGAGGGGTGCTGGTACCTATCTCCAGCTGTAAATGGGCGAGAGGCGGGGTACCCCTTTGCACACATTCCCTTGAAATTCAGTCTTCTTAAACGTATCCCTAAACATCCTATTTGTGGCCTGAATGCAATATATGTTCAGTAGAAATATAATCTGTACCATTATTTACTTGGAAAACAGCCTGCAATGATGCTGTCCAGCAGCTACAGTTTAGTGAATTTGATTAAATGAAAAATTAGATGAGTAAGGGAATTTATGTTGCCTGGTAAATACAGGTTCATTTATCTTGTTGCTCCTATACAAAACAGTATAGGAGCTATTTTTTTACAGGCCACCTGCAAAAATACAACGCAAAAACTGCACAGAAGAGTATAACACACACAGATGATCAGGCAGCTGCAACAAAACTAAAACACTACATCTTTATTTGCATATTCATTGTACATTGTGATATATTGTTTTTTTGGCTGTGGAAAAAATTCACTTTATGCAACATAGGTAAATATTAGTGTGTCAGATAGGAATAATTAAAGCAGCAGCTACTATTTATAAGAGGACACAGCATTATCATAATCTTACAGGGATGGGGAAAAAAGTATTTTGCTCTTACAGATTGCTTCTCTTTCGATTTATTTATTTGCCTCCATTTGAATGTTTCAGATCCTCAAAGACATTACAATATAAGTCAAGCATAGCCAGAATAAATGCAAAGAAATAATAAAATAAACAGTTTTCAAATGATAATGGTATTTGTGCCACCCTGGGGGACAGTTACTGCTATCAAGTGAATATATCGTCTAAAATGCCTCATGGTGTTTTAGGCCGATGTGAGACAGGTCTTTCTTTTTTATAAGTCAGATTTGATTTTACCCCATGTATGCCATCTTTGCCCTAGTCATATGTCTATTGTTGAATCAATAAAGCTGACATTAACCGAGGCAAGAAAGTCTGCAGTGCTTAGATTTTTACTACTGTTCCATGTTTGTAGATATTGGCTTTTACTTTGTTTCATTACAAGCATTATAAAATTCTACAGGTCAAACCCACGCAGTATTTGGGCCTGGGTGTGGCTGGTTAAGCTTTAACTCAGCTGTACAATATGCGTGCTAAATCAAAGTTTATTTATGATTTAAAAAGGGAATGAAACTTAACACATAACATCTTTATTTGTAACCTGCTATTTGTATTAACTATTGTTATCTTTGTCTGATTAAAAATTTCTTTAACAAATTGAAGCATTCAAATGTGACCAAACAGAAGAAACCTCTAAGGAGGGAAGTCCTTACTCACAGCACTGTATGTTGTTGTGACGTGATGCTTTTTTTTGAACAGTACAGAACTATTCAAAAAAGCAAAACAGTACAGTTATGTCTTATATCATTTCATCTTTTAAAGAAGGACCTGAGAATTCAATAAAAAGGAATATATTTGACATATAGGTCAGAAACTAGGGCAGCAATGTTCTGTTTTTATCTGTTTATTTAGAAATGAAGAGAAAGATTTTTTTTTTTACATGTCCCAAAAACTGTGGTAGCTTTATTTATGTGATAACAGCATTACCATGATCTTAAACATGCAGCGTTTGTTTGTCTCTAGCATCATGTCCTCGTAAACAATTGAAAAATAGATATTTATGCAGATGAGGTGACAGGAGTAGAACTTTTAATCCCTGTGCATTCCCTAAACGGCTGTGTACTGAAACATGGTTTTGGGTTTGTATATTAGCTTTTTGGAACTAAAGTCATCTTATATATACCCGAAGTGTAATATCTTTGGTGCCTTCCATAGATTTGAACTTTAACGTTCTGAGATCTAGGCAGTGAGTAATGTGGCACAGAGTTTTTACTACATATCTCTGTAATCCGTCTTAATTGAGATCAGGTTACGTGGCTGGCAGGTAAAGGGGGGTGGGGGTGGACACAGAGTCACCATAGACACTCTCCAGTTCATTCTTGGGAATCCAAGTTCCCAGGTGAAATGGGATATATACGGTAGTCTCTCCAGGGAGTTCTTAGTCTGCCAGAGGGATGTGCACAGAAAACCTCCTAAAGAAGAGGCTCGGTAGGCCTCCTGATCAGATGCCCGAAGCAACTTGATTGACATCTTTCAATGTGGAGGAGAAGCAGGCCTGCTCCAAGCTTCCCCTAGATGACGGAGTTGCTCACCTCACCATGTCTCTAAGACTGAATCCAATCACCATGATTTATGCCTCATGACTGTAGGTGGGGGTCAGAATTTAGTCTATGCTCCCACAGCAGGCAAATACGACCCAAATCCCATCTGCCCACAAGTGACCCATATCTGACATTTTCATGGCAGTATGAACGGCCCTGTTCCGATCTTGTCACCCAAAAGAAAGCCGATTTCACCTCCATATTTGCTACGAAATCAGATACGTATCCGATAGTCGCCAAAGCGTCTGCAGTCTGAACGGTCATGTCGCATTTCATCCAACTTTCACATAACTGCTCTACAGCCATAGCAGTCACTACTCCACAAAGGCCATTGACAGCTGTGTTTTTTTTGTTTTTTTAGCTTTCTTCGTCTTGCTATGATGTGGTATTTATATTGTCGCCTCCTATTGCTAAGCACCTTCATAATAATGCAATCTAATTCAATCCAAGTTTATTTATAACGCACTTTATAATACCAAAGGGACCAAAGTGCTGTTCAAAATACATAACAAAAACATTTAAAACATAAAAAATGCTATAGTAAGGAAACAAGCATACAATACAGAAATTAGATATAATTCAAATGCATTAGCGTCCATGCAATAAAAGACTCACAAAATAAGCAGAAGCTAACATCAACTTCTCACATGATGTCAAAGGCCAACGTGAAGAAATGAGTTATAAGAAAAGATTTAAATCAAACAGTGATGTAGCCTGTCTGATGTTCAGTGGTAGCTCATTTCACATTTTAGGACATGGTAGATACATGTACTCCCCAACTTCAGACATTGCATGAAGATGTTTAAAATATTACTAAATTATCTGACATTATCTCTCTGAAAGTTTGTATTAAACCAGACACAGTGAATCATTTTTTTCCTGTATGTTTTATACAAGCACCATAGACTGCAAAAAGGTAACTAAAAGTAAGTAAAATATTTTTGAAATGTTTAAATGATCTGCCAATGGAATGAGATTTTTGCACTTAAAATAGGAACAACTAGTCTTCATCGTCTTATTTCAAGTGTAATATACAGTATCTAATTATCTTATTTTAGGGATCAAAGTACTCATTCCATTGGCAGATCATTTTATTTACCTACTTAAATCAAGAACAAATACACTTATTTCAAGAAAATTTTTACTTATTTTCAGTTCCTTTTTTCAATGTTCAATTTACAAAACCTAGACTGACTAGGTGAAAGATGCATGATTTTTCTCCCACAATGAGACCGTGTTAGCTCGGGTTTAAAAGGCCCTTTTTTCCCTGAGTCTAAGAAGTGCCGAAAGGCTGATGGGGGAGAAGAAACTGTTTCTTGCAGCAGGAGAAATGTCCTGCTACAGCGAACCCAGGCATTCTTCTGATAGTGTAATGTTTTTTCTAATCATCTTGCGCATCCCTTATATCTTAGTTTTAGAAAGACTAAGACAGCATTCGGGGCAGCTTGACCCAGAAAGAGAGCACACATATACTGTTGCGGGTTGTGTGAAGATTAATAGAAGGTCTTTTTCTCTTACATTGTTGTCTGCCAGCCGCATAAACGCCGCATATAAACAACAGCAGTATCAGAAGCATGGCAGCTTACGCCAGGTGATAAAACTAAAACTAAAATGTAACATATAATTGAGACATTGATTTTAAAGGTGTATTCGGATGAGAATGAACCCATAAGATAACCGATTACAGGATGTTTTCCCCAGCCACCTCCTGTGCCTTTCTGCAGTAGGGTTTGCACGGTGCTGACCTTGACCGTGCTGTTTGTGTAACACGGAGACACAAAACACTGAGCAGAATCCCAGTGGTGTTGAAGACAGTGCAGAGGGTGTTATGGCTGCTCCTCGGGTCTCAGCACTGTCCATACGTTCTTTCTGTCATTCCACTGCTGAGCCTTACTAAATGTTGACATGGAGCACATCTAAATGCTTGAAGAAAGGGAGGTCAAACAAAAAAAAACATATTGCTCTTTTACATCTTCTTTTTCTGTTTTCTGTGTTTTTTTCTTTACCTTTCCATGAAGGCAACATTTAATTGCTGCTACTTCCTGGACTCGCATGACCCTGGTGATCTCCAGTTTTGAGTTACACCTTTCAAGCCCAGGCAGATTGAATCCTTTGTTATTGACAGTAACGCCACTGCAAGGACATGGTGGTGTCATGTTACAGAGGCTTTGAATTCATGAATGTCAGTAGTAGATGTAGGAATAGCAGAATGTGACAAGAAGTTCTCTAAACACTTTTAATCCCTGTCCAGCACAAAAGAGGTTTGGTTCTCTTGTGTTCAGTGTTTCAACACCACCCTATCGCTTACAGACATGGACTGTGGTACAGCTAGTTAGAGGAGAGAATCTGAATGAACAACGCTGTTTAATTGCCCAAAAGCCATTCATTTAACATTGTTCGAATAAAGTTGGATTACAAACAAAAGCAAAAGTAAAGGACCCTGTAAAAAGCAAGGGAAATAATAAGTCAAAACCCATAACAATCAACCACACTTTCCCACTATTCTGACACTAAGGCTCCTTCCTATTAATGTGTCTTTAAGTTTGATACAGTTCCAGAATCAATTAAACCAAACAAACTGATAGCTTGGCGCCAGGTAGAAAATGCTTAATTATCACTTTCTTTGGTTAATTCATCTCATATACTGTTTAGATTAAAGTGTTCCCTCATAAAAGGCAAAGTACATTTGAAGTACATTTGTGAGGTCAGACACTGATGTTGGATGAGAAGGCCAGTCTCATATACCCCGTTTATACTACACTTTTTAACCGTGCCAAGACCAGTCCGAGCTCGGTAACCAAGATAACTATCGAGTGTAAATGGAACGCAGACTGAACTGGACCGAGCCAGACACAACCGGACCGTGCTAAATGCAGACCAGTTCCATGTGTGAGCTCGGCCTGGTTTTTTTCTGGCCCGGTTCTCAGATAACAAAGAGCGCATGAGCAGACCGCGTCATCTCCTTACAGCCAGCTGACATTTCAGAAATTCATAAAAATACTAGCTTCCCTACCGTGACACACGATTTCCAGTGATGATTCTGCTTAGCAGTGTGATGAACCTCAGCATCTGTCGTTGTCTTATCCACTTCCCACAAGCCGACTCTGTCAAGTAAATTTACCAAAAGTTGCCGTCTTCGCCTGACTCTCCGCAAACAACGAAATATCACAACAATAATCGAGCATAACTTCCTGAATGTTACGGTAGTACCGTAGATCGTCACTAGGAGTCGAGGAACCAAGGAACTGAGATAGCGTGATGTGTAAACGGTCGTCAGAACCAAGCTCGGCTTGGTTAACTGATCCAAGCTCGGACCGAGCTCGGCCTGGATCGGTTTAGTGTAAATGGGGCTATAGTCTCTGCTAATCTAATTCATCCCAAAGGTGTTCTCTTGGGTTGATGTCAGGATTCTGGTCAGGTCTGTCAAGTTCTTCCACACCGGACGGCTCATCCATCTCTTTCCAGGCCATGCTTTGTTAGCGGATGTACAGCCACATTAGACTTAAAGGAGCCATCCCCAAACTCTTTCCACAAAGTTTAGAACATACAGTTGTCCCAAATGTCTTGTTATGCTGAGGAGTTCCTTTCAGTAGAACTAATGGGACTTTTCCATGGCCCCTGTCAACAGACCTGGTAACACGGGGGCTTTAAGCCCCACCTCTGTTTGGCACCCTGCTACTATTAAGCAGTGAGGCATTAACCAAAAAAATAGTGAGAAACGGTAGAAAAATAACGTAGATCAGGCTCTGACATGCCTCTGTGTGTGTGTGTGTGTGTGTGTGTGTGTGTGTGTGTGTGTGTGTGTGTGTGTGTGTGCACATGCCTGCCTGGGTGTGTGAGAGAGAGAGAGAAGATGGGAGACATGGGACATTTGCATTGTGTTGCGCTAAATCGGTCGAGTGCTGCTTGGGTTAGATCCACAACGGCTCCGCTTTGCTCCTTGCGGCTGCTATGCTTCTCTGTTGTACTGAGTCTGCAAATCACGTCCCCCCCTTCGCTTCACTGTCAGCTGGCTGGTCCCACATACGGCCAATCACTGGCCTGGCAGTCGGCCCACATAAGAGCTCTACTCTACTCGATAACAACCGTACCATATCCTGAGAGAGGACCACAAAACCCAGCCGGGTAGGAGATAAAAGCCCGTCGTTGTGGGGTTCATAGAAAAGACGTATAAGAGTCTAACCTGAACCCCTGATTAAACAGCCCTACATCAACAGAGTTTCTACATCGAACTCTGCACTTAACACAACGCAGTCAGGCCGGTGCAGCTCTGCTGGCAACACCAGACTCATCCATTAGAAATCTAGACAGGCCTGATTGTTCACTCCAGAGAACATGCCTACTCTCCTCTGGAGTCCAGGGATGGTGCCCCTCACACCACTGCATTCAGTGCTTTGGATTGCACATGAAGTTGGGCTTGAGGCAGCTTCTCGAACACAGAACCCATTCCACAAAGCTCTCCATGCACTGCTCTTGAGTTAATCTGAATGCCACATATATATCCCGTTTACACTACCCTTTTTTAACCGTGCCGAGACCAGTCCGAGCTTGGTAACTGAGATAACTTTCGAGTGTAAATGGATCGCAAACTGAACTGGACCGTGCCAGACACAACCAGACCGCGCTAAATCTAGACCAGTTAGATGAGTGGGCTCGGCCCGGTTTTTCCCTGGCTCGGTTCTCAGATAACAAAGAGCGCATGAGCAGACCGCGTCATCTCCTTACGGTCAGCTGACTAATTTTGCGGTTTCAGACATTCATAAAAATACTAGCTTCCTTACCGTGCCACACGGTTTCCAGTGATGATTCTGCTTAGCAGTGTGATGAACCTCAACGTCTGTCGTTGTTTCCTGCATCTGTAAGCCCTGATTAGACATTCGTTTGTCTTATCCACGTCCCAAAAGCCGAATCCGTCAAGTAAATTCAACAAAGGTTGCCTTCTTCGCCTGACTCTCCGCAACAAGCAATTATAACCAAGCATATCTTCCTGAATGTTGCGGGTGCCGCCATTTTAATTTGCTTGAGTCCCTCCTTCAATCCTAGAGAGCAGTAGTACCGCAGATCGTCACTAGGAGGCGAGGAACCGTGCTAGGGTGATGTGTAAACGGTCGTCAGAACCAAGCTCGGCATGGTTAACTGATCCAAGCTCGGTCCGAGCTCGGCATGGATCGGTTTAACAAGGGTAGTGTAAACGGGGCTATAGTTGGGAGCTCTGAAGCCATTGCCTCTGCTGAAGTTTGTCACCTGTGGGCGACAGCGGCGCAGGAGTTTAGGAGTTTGTCCTGCCCCAGAGCAGCCGTGGCTACTAACATAGCTCACCACCGTCAGGGTGTGAATGTGTGAATGACTGATTGTAGTGTGAAGCCCTTTGGGGTCGTCAGACTAGTTTAAGCGCTATACAAGTACAAGCCATTTACCTCTGTGCACACAGCATCTGCTAATCGCACTATTATGTTTGTATTACGTTTTACCCGTTTTCTTCCACTTATTCCACCAACAATTTACTTGGGAAAATCTGCCAAATCTTATAGCTACGCTTTTTGCTACCACACTGGGCTGGGTGGCTTAATGTCATACATCTGTGGACATGGAAGTGATTAAAAGGCCTGAACTCAGTGATGAAGAGGAGTGAGCAGGGTATCTTCCTGACAGGTATTAGTAAATTACCCCCCCCCCCCCCCCCCCACACTAAATCCCCTCAGACATGTGGGTTCTTCAATGATATTTGAAGCATGCTCACAAATCATAACATATGTGATACTCTGAACTGCATAATCACACGGTAGGGTAATTTCATATTTTCTTGTTAATGAAGAAGGTCCCATCTACACTGATTTGAGCTGGGGTTGCCCATAGTTCACCAGCAGAGGGAGTTGTTCCCAAGGTGCGTGCTGGGTGTGGTAGTCTGCTGGGAGCTCAGACCAGAGCCTGCCTGCTGCCAGACCATATCTCACATGTCTTTTTGCTGCAGAAATACAGACCCCTTGGAGGCCTGGAACACATACCCAGATCTTGCCTTTGATTGTAAAATAACTTCCCCTCCAACGGTTTGCCAGAGCGCAGACAAGCTTAAATCATAGGGTGTCAAATCATTACTTCACATGCTTAGATTTAGGACATTTGAGTTGGCACAAGCAAAAGTCCTTCCAATTTTTTCCTTTAAAGACCACAGGCAGTGCTGATGCTGAAGGCCATGTTTATCACATGTTTCGTCACGTTATCTCTCACATATATTTCTTTGCTTTCCCAGGTGTTTGGTCTGCTCAGGGCCTGGAAATGTCCGTGGGGAAAATTCCCTTCTTGGAGGCAGTGAACGGCAGCACAGTCATGTTGCCTTGCACGTATGCCAGCTGCATTGGCATCAAAGACCTCTACTTTAACTGGCAGTACAACGACAACGGCACAATGCAAAAGGTAAAAACAGTCTGCTTCTTCCAAAGTTTTTGCCTCAGCTTTTCTTTACGCTGACCTTGCAGTTTTGTGAGATTGACGGCTCGCTGATCCTGTCAGGTGTGTGACGCTGTGATACCAACAGAGGACGTGGTACCAATTGTGAATATATTCAAAGAGAGAGTGGAGTTCATAGGAAAGAACCACAAAAACAACATCTCCATCTTGCTATGGAACATCACCTTCGAGGATGGAGGCCTGTACACGTGTTTTGGCCGTAATCCAAAAGAGAAGAACAAGAACCACAGCGCGGTCTTCCACCTCATTGTGGTGGACGAGTGTAAGTTCTCAACATGTTACAAAAGTTTTACTCTTGCCAAACGTTTTCACATTTTGTCACGTTACAACCGCAGTGTGTTTGCTAGGATTTGCACATCATGGTTAAGTGGAAGAAAAAAGTACTAAATAGCTGTCCGGTCATTGGATTCTGCCCCCTGAGGTGGAGATCTCAGCAGCTCCCCCAGAGTTACCATGGGCCTCTCGGCTGCTTCTCTGATCAATACTCTCCATCATGGTTTGGTTGTAATTGCACCATGCTCCATTTCAGATGAGCGACTGAATTTAAAGCTAGGGATATTGCTTTATTATCCACCCTCTGCCTTCACCACACAAAGGCTATTCACATTATTATTAAATTACATGTGGATGGACTCTACTTATTAATCAGGTGACAACAGAAGGACTTTGGTTTCACACTGGATTTTATTCAAAGGTGTTAGAATAAATAGGGCTGACCAAGCCATGCTTTTTTATAATCTCTATTTGCAAAACATTTTGAGCACCATTTAGTGCACTTCACAGAGGATCCTCCTGAAATACATTAAAGTTTGGAGTTGTACTGTGACAAAATGTAAATAGTTAAAAAGATTATAAATGCTTTTGTCATACATTGAAAAGTTTCCCCAATTTACTTTCCCAACATATACATAAATGAATCTCCCAGCAAGCAATTTCTTCTAGTTGTACCATAATACTAGATGTTCAGCTTTAGTTACTCCTACTGCTCCACTTGTGTTGGTTGCTGCCTGGTAATATGGTACATTTAGTTTACTACAAGGATATGACCTGAAATACCAATTGGTCAATTTACAAAAAGTAAATGAGTCACTCTCACTCCCTTGATCCTTTATTAATATGCATACTCAGGTGAAAGTAGACCAGAACAAGCATTTGTTATCTAAAGATAAAGTAGTGGGCAGTTAAACCTTCAAGGACAAATTGAATCAGACTGGAAAAAGCAATTCTATGAAATGATTTTTCTCTCTCTGAGAAATCTATTTATAGTGGACAGGAATCATTAAAACAGATAGATGAAATATTCATCTTAGGTTTTCTAAACATGTCTTTATGTTAGGAAACATATATAATCTATTTTAACATTGTAAAGGATTTCTTTGCCCCTTTGCTAAATGTCTGCAGTGAGGGTGGTGGACAACACGCTCACCATCCTCATAGCCTCGGCTGTAGGTGGGGTCATCGGGTTCCTGATGGCCTTCATGCTAATCAAGAACTTCACTCTCTTTGTTCTGGCCAAACTTGAGGAGAAAAAGTGAGTTTTCAGTTTTACGCATTTTAATGACCGTGCAAATATTTCACAATATTTCATCACAAGCCACTACTGCGTGGTGGCGGCTGTCTTTGAGCTGTTGCACACGCTGGAGTTGTTTTCTTAAAGCTGCCAGTTTGCCTTTGAGTTGCTGTGATTCTGTAGTTCTAACGCAATCTCGTTTTCCGCTTCCCTCCTGCAGTAAGGAGTGCCTTGTGTCTTCGTCAGGGATCGACAACACTGAGAACGGCCTCTCCAGATCCAAAGCTGATTCCAAGCCAACTCCAAAAAAGAAATGAGGCAGGGAATGTGCAACTAAAAGAGATTTAGGTCGTGTTTGCAGACATTTATAAATGCAAATGTGTTGACCTGTCATTAATACCTCTGGGTATGAGGTTTGAATGGGAAAATAGACATTTGCACACAATGATGCCAAATGTGCTCTAAGTGGAAACTGTGCAAATGATATACAACTTAGGATTGTGCAAATGTTGAATGTATACGTACTTATTCAAAATGTCTGCATCATTTGTACACCATTATCTTGTCCTCGGCTTAAGTTAATTGTGGCTTGAGTGGTAGTTAGGTTTACCTACTATACAAAGCCAACTAAACATGACAGCAAGTTATTCTAATATGTACCCTTTCCTTCAGATATAGCGGTTCATGGAGAAAGAGTAAAATCCAATGAAACAGATCTATTTCATGACAAAACGTATGACCTTAAATAAGACAGGCACAGGTGTATTAAGCCCCTTCACACTGAATTAAGACCACTCTAAGGTCTTCATAATCTCCAACTTTTGGGAATGTTAGTGGATCGTGACAAACTTGGAAAAACTAATTTCAGTGTGAAGGCTGTCATGAGCTACTGGACTCTTACTACTTGTTTTCCCTGCTCATTTAAAATGACAAGTAAAATATTTCCTAACAATTTGCTGAAATTCACAGCAAATATTAGAGGTTTCTGCTCCACCGCCATCAGTTTCAGTCTTGCTGTAGAGGAGGAAACACCGTCAGTATTTTTCATCAGCTTAGCAGCATTTTTTTACTGAGCACTGTAAACTGCAAAACACCGCATCCTTTGCATCCTGGGTTTGGTACGGTGCTCTGTTCCCATAGCTTGGGGCAGACACAATCTAACATCTGAGGTTTTCACTCACCACTATAAACTTCGTGAGTCCTGCTACAGATATATGTCATAAACCAGGTTCTCACCAGCTCAAACGTTTTCCTCCTTACTCCTCCTGGTCCTCTCTGTTTGCTATCTCCCTCCTCCTCCTCCTATTAAATATGATGCCAGGACTTCTCCTTGACAGCTTGGGAACCACATTTTGTGGTCAAACTGCAGCTGGAAATACTTGCAACTTCCCTCAGTTTCTTTGTAAACCATCCATTACACTCAATTTGGAGAGGCGAGTGTTACTCCCCTGCTGAGAGACCTATTTAACACGGAACCCAGGACATACCAGCTTCTAAATGCAAGAAAGCTGATCCTGATACTGCATTTATCGGCATGGATTTTGTGGACTGTGTGTTGCAGCTGCTTGCTAAGATACTCTTTTTAAGCAATAGCAGCAGCGGGACAGGAGTTCAGCTGCGCCACTCAGAGCCCGACAATAAATCATACGGAGAAATGCCACCCGGGTGTGGATGTGATGAGGTTTTAAGCTTAGATTCAGGGAAACAGAGCTGTCCTGCTATAGGTTTTCTGATGACCAGTCCACGTAAGGATTTGTATTACACACTTCATGAATAAGCTGCAGCTACCCAGCTGAGCATAGGAATAAGTTTTTTCAGCACGATAGCAAACTCCAACACATCAGAACCACAGGACTTTTAGCATGCTCAAATACATAATCCGGAACGCCAAAGACAGAGGACCCGGAGATTCAGCCAAACGCAGGGAGCATTTCAAAGGGTTTAAAACAAACTTGCTGGTGGGAAACAGGAAACTGCCCGGATCACTCTCTGGAACCACTGCGGGGGGAGAGATAAAGGTTAGTGGCTGCCAAGGACTCAATGAGGGATGAAAAACAGAAATAAAGCCACTAACCTCATCCGGATGGAGGTAAAGGATGTGATCTGAGGTTCCTTGGGCTCCATTTGAATCCACAGAGTGAGAGTTAAGCGAATGATGACGTCACAACAGGTCGCATCTTGGAATAAGCAGGCAGCTTTACCAGGGGTGGCTGAGGCTTGAGAGGGATCCGTCAGATAATCAAGGGTCACACACTAGAAACCAGAAGCCGATGAGGTGTCAGACGAGGTCAAGGCAGGGGAATCCAAAAAACAAGAACCTGGTAATCTACTCACACAAAGCCTTTTAAAAAATCTGGTGGCTACTGACTGCGGAGCTTCAGCATTTAAAGGCAGGGGGCAGGTTAATAGGATTCTTCTTATGTGACGGTGCAGTAGTCCGGAGAAGCGAAGGAGGTGCGTTCCATCCTGTACTGAGGCAAATGTGGGATGCATCCCTCATTAATACACCTGTTCTTGTGCTACTCATTCAGCTCAAATGTCTGCCATATAGACCTATTGTTCTAATTTATAGTGTATGGCAATGCTGCTGTTAAACAGTAGAGAACATATCTTACTTGTGTAGTAGCATTAGTGAATGACTTCACATTCTTGGAACATTTATTTTAACTAGAGTAAGAATTTCCCACCAGCGTCCAAAGTCTCTTTATACAAAACCTATCTGGAAAATATTCCCTACACAAAAACTTCCCTCTAGTTTTCATTTAAATTGTTCGAATAGCAACAGGAAGCAAATGATGTCCTCATTTTGTCGTTAATGGTGGGAGTTTTAACTGATGCAAGTTATTAAATGTGTAGCTTCACAGGTAAAACCAAAAAACGAGTTGTATGGCATTTGGCACAGTTGTTCACGTTTGTTTCCACCAAATATCCACTCAGGCTGTAGCTTCTGCCATTCAAAAAATATTGAATTTTGACTTTATCCAAAGTCAAAACAAAACAGAAAATAACTTTTTTTTGTCTAATTGCTTGAGGCTAAGAAATGCTGGGATGAAGACCCTTATAATAAACACCAAATCTCATACGCTAATAATATCTAGTTTAATCATATTGATATTCAGTATTTTTCTACACAAGTTAGCAATTACTTTAGTTTTAGTAAAAGAAAGAGGGCTTTAAGCAGTTCTAATGCAAAATATCATACATAGTATTGCAGGAATCAGCCTAGTTCTTCATCTCATATCTCCTCCTTGCTTGAAAAGAACACATGTGCCTGTTTAAGCATACCAACTCTTGTATTTAATAGATGAGCTAGATATTGCAAAACAGTTTTTAAAATCTTATTAAACTGTTACAAGACGTTAAGCTTTTAGATCAAAATGATAGACAATCTCCATAGACAATCCCCAACATCTAGATACACTAAATAAATACCATTCAGAGGATGCTGCTTTTGAACTAACTACTCCAATATAAGCATGTACGACATGGGCCTGATTTTAGCTCTAATGTTTAAATGCGGAAAACAAATAGAAATAAAAAATACATTAAAAACACATCTTCTCATAGTAAAGCTGGAAGTGTCAGGGCTGAAGTTAATTGTAAACCAGTTTCAAGCTCGGCTGATCCCATTAATGTGTTGCGCCGAGTCTACACAGACCATCTCCTCGTACTCTAAAATCTGCTGGGTTAGAAACAACCTATCCACTCTGTCCTGGGTTAAACATTGACCAATCCAGCACTGGCTTGATCAAACGTGCCAGGGTTTGGTTATGGGGCTGAATATTAAAACCCAAAACTCTTGCCGACTCCTCAGCTATGGAAGTTGCTTCTGACCGTCCAAAATGTTGCTATTACATTGTCACCCAATTTACCATGTTATTGTAGCGGACATTGAAAGATGAATTAATAGCGGAAATGTTTAGTGCAAAAAAGCTCTGAATCTGTGTTTTAAACTACAAATGAACACACAAGAACCAGAGCAGCACACGCTGCACATTAAAAGAAGTAAGGATGATAGAGGTGAATGATAAGTATTACAATTGTAGCAAGTCACGTGTACAAAAAAAAAAAAAAAAACTCAAAATAGCGAGAAGATTGCATTGTGGCAATACTACCAGCAATGGGTTTTAGAAAGCCTGTCTGTATTGACTTTGTGATTTTGTTGGTAAAAGTGTGGATGTTGAACATAACTAGCACTAGCTAGTGGTAACTTCCTATCAGAGGAAAAGTTCATGTAATCTTAAACGAACAAAGGCAATCTCTAGTGTGAACTAAAGTCATTAGCTTACGCTAGATACGTTAACATTACCTTACACCAGGGGTGTCAAACTCATTTTGGTTTAGGGGCCGCATGCAGCTTAATCTGATCTCAAGAGGGCCACACGAGTAAACTCATTGCAAGATTAAATAGAACTAATAAAAGTGGACTTGTTGATTTTTATATTAAATGAATTTCACTTTTACACAATATATTATGAATAACCTCAGCGTTTTTAAGAAAAGTATGTGAAATTTCAACAATACTTTTACTCAGATAAACATTATGCATAAGAACTGATCACAGTGATTGTACAATGTTGAAAAACATTTATTCACATTTTTTGGAACTTAAAAACACTGTCCTGCATGACAAAATACATCAAACAGATACAAATTAAGAAATTATTTAAAATCAATTTTCCACATCTGAAGCTCAGTGCTACCATTTGCTGATTAAAACACATCGTGGACAATATAGGAACTGCAGATTTTCAATTAAACGAAGTACATGTTTTTTTCAATAATTGTTTTATCATTCTCTTCCTTTTATCTCCTTTTTCTTTCACCTTTTCTTTTTTTTCTTATTGTTCTTCCTTTCCTCTCCTACTTTCCCATTGTAGTGTCCATATCATTTGAGATATTCCCTGCATGAATCATAATAAAACTATTCACATTCATAAATCAAGCGGAGCACTATGGCAAAAGCCGTACTGCTCCAACTGTGAAAGTCAAATCTGATGAGCTCTTTTTGGCATTAAGACAAGAATTCTTATTGCCACATTGCCGGTTCCGGCCTGCGGGCCGTATGTTTGACACCCCTGCCTTACAACCTCCTTTTCCATCTCACCATTTCTTATTTGCTCCTACGAAAGAGGTTCAGTGAAGTCTGATTAGGTTGTTGTATAGTTAAAAATTAAGAGTGACGAGTCTCTTCGCTAAACTTCCCAACCGCGTCACAGTTAACGACCCGATATTTTGTTAAAAGAACCCAACTTTTGTCCTGGCAGCAATAATCCAGCAGCATTTTTGGCTTTAGAAAAAAAAAAACAGCAGCTTTCCGTGTGTAGGATGGGGACGCATAACAAGTTTATCGATGTTAACGCCAAACTTCTTAAAATGCATTTCTAATTTAGAACAAACATCCTTACCTGAAGCACTATAGAGAGAAAAAAAGTGAGCACCCTTAAACCAATTGTTAATGGGTATATTGATGATGGAAATATCTGACAGTAGGTTGAGCATGGAGGGTTATAGTTCATGTCAGCTACAAAGGTAAGGTCCTATTGTAGCAACCTGTACCAGAGAGGAAGGTTTTCAATAGTGCTTTGCTTCAGGAGGAGACCCAAACACAATTTTAGGTAGTATTGAGAGAATACTGAACTTCTATGGCTTTAAAAGAAGTACCTTGAGCTCAAGAAGTTGGGCATAGTGTGTATGTAAACTTACTTCCTACCCTTAAAAGTTGGTAAAACTAAAGTACTGTACAATACAAATTCTGACGGTTTCCTCACTACTTTGTTAAAAAAAGAAAGTGCCTCAAACTCTAAAATCAAGCTTGAAGCAATATATTTTAACGGGGTATTCTGGGCTCTTTAAGAAGATTTATATTTTTTCGTATGTGTGATCCAAATCGGATCATTCTTTCATGTTGTTCATGCAAGTGCGACAGAAAAAGCAAAAACAAGCAGCACAAAAAAAAAAAAGATTTCACGCGAGACCGTCAGTGGCGGTTCTTGCATGCATGGCGCTTTGGGCCAGCACCCCTTGTTCCCCCTTATAACCTGTTTTGACTACAAACAGGTCTTGTAGCTGCTGTGTTTTGCCATGTTTTATTTAATATTTTCTCCTTTTTGTGCCCGCTGCCATGTTACACACATCCACAGAGATCTTCAAACTGCTTGTCTAGGCGTAGCAGAAAGGTAAGGCTTTAACGCTTCATCTGAAGGGGGAGTAAATGGTGGCAGGATAACTTGCCTTTGGCTCAGTTTGATTAACACCATAGACAGCCATGCTACCTGAAACTTGGACAAAATACAAGAAACAATCAGATTATAGGGTACATATTCAACACACAGCGGTCCCTATTGAGTGCACGCACATTAAAAGCAATAGAAAAAAAGTTCAAGACACAAGTGACAGATTAAAAAGTTATTTTGTATGTCCCTCCTTTCTAATGCCGCCCCGAGTAACTGCCTATGATACCCGTATCTAAGCCTCCACTGGTTGCAGTCATTGCTGGAAACACATTCAGTTAACCAATCATATAACTTATTCATTCATTTAAAAAAACACTCCCCTTATAAATGTTTTTATTTATTTATTCAGTGTCAACATGTGAGACGGTATGAGCTTTTCTGCAGAGTCACTTCACCCTTCGGTAGATTAAATGGCTGCGGTCATGAAGTCCAGTTTTAACTGTGTCAGGAATGTGTTGTGACATTGGAAACATCTGAAAAGGCATTTTTAAAATTATTTGATTCGATGGCAACATTTAATCTAAAGTACGGGAGGATGAGGTTTCTCTGCTAACGTTACAGAACTATTACTGTGAGTTGTTTTTATTAAAAGACTGTCGTTTGTTTGAATCACAATCCCCAAATTCGGATATTAAGCTTTCAATGAAGTGTGTCAGAATGAGTGTGGCAGTTATGGGCCTTTGCAAGCAACTCTATGCAAATGACAGCCAGACCAAGCATTTACTGTGACAGCTTTGTAAAAGGTACCGCAGTAGTTACTATAGATCTACGAGCTGTGGTGACGGCATGCAGGCTGGATCCAGAGCCCCTCAACTGGAGCAGAACCCGAGGAGCCTTTGGAGTCAGCTTCTTCTCTACCGCTGCTTTCTGCACTCAAATATACAGCTGTAATGCTCTTGCTTGCACTTAAATGACTTCACTGTTTCCCACATCTCCTCCATGCATATCTACCCTTTGTTCTGTGTTAATAAAGTTTTGAATATTATCTGTCTGGTTCTGCTGTGTGTGTTGGGATACACTGATACACTCCTTCCAGGCCGGCGAATGAAGTGAATGAAGATTAATATGCACTCAAATGCAACATCTGGCAACAATACTAGCATGCAAACTTTAGGCAGATGAAGAGGAAGCTCGTGCAGTAGTGAGAACTAAGACTATAACGCTACATTTGCTTATTCATTCATTTTATTGTCAAAAGATTTATTAAAGTGAACCCATATTTACAGATATTTACAGAAAATATTAGGTCACCCTACAAAAAGTCTGGTGTGTGGGTAATATCAATTTAAACAGTGCTGATATAGTCTATGAAAGAAAATAGTACGTGGATCAAAACTGAAGAAAATATCTGAGATTTTCTGTGAGAATCGTTGAAAAAGAAACAACTTCCGCAGAGGAATTAAATTATGGCAATGCCACATTTATTCTGATTTAAAATGGCTAAAATCATAAACCATTAGGAGCGCGTGGTTACAACATTGCTACCAAGCATTTTAGGGAAGTTTGTCCTGTTTCAACCTCAGACATTTAATTTGATGTGTTCCTGACAATGTTCATTTTTTGTTATTTACTTGTCATTAAATCACGTTTATGTAAATATTTTACTTGAAATAAATGAACATTTGATGGGCTGTTATAAGTTTTCAACAGGACTATAAATGTTCTTGGGAAAGTAACTACAACACCTAGTAATTTAGGATCCATTTGTTTTACATCTATCAACCCACTTCTAGAAAAAGGAAATTCTACATTGAAATACATATTTAAATCTCTAATTTGTTGATTGTTTTTTCAGAATCTTTAGTGAGCAACTTTATTTATTTATTTATTTATTTCAGACATTTAAAGAGCCACACTCACAAAAGCTTTAGGGAAGTGGGTTACTCTTGCTCACCACAGCAAGTTTCATAGTTTAGGTATTGAAAATATTTATTACACAGGTTTACAAGTGAAATCCCTGCATCCGGCTGAATGCAAAGGGTATATCTGATCGATAGTCACAGGTCATCAGAAAGATTTTAACTGAAATAGCTAGCTAAGCACACACATTGTTTTTTTTTTATAAAGAATGCCTTTTACAAGATGGTAATGGACGCAAATGTTTCTCCTCTATTCCAGTATAATTATATCATTAAAGTCCCAACTATTGTTAGATTTTATTATTATGTAGGTGTTATGTATTCAGCTGTAACAATAGATTGTTCGGTGGCACTGCTTTGTGTGCTAGGTGGAAGAACACCAAGTGTGTTGTTTGTAGGTCTTTCGACCTGTCACATGTACTCTAGCAAATAACCAATAAAGAAGGTCACGCTCTACTGAAGGTCTCGCTTGTTGCCCAAAAGTGATAAGATAGAACGTAACAATAGGTATATAAGTTTACAGTTTACCGAAAAGAAGTATTTTGAGCGAAACTGCAGTGTAATTTTTTGGGACAGTTGCCAAGTTAGGAAGCAGCGCTGTGGTCACATCCTTTTTCAGTACAGGGTGTGTCATGTCTCATCTGATGGTTTTCAGATGTGTTTTATTACAACATCATCCCGGTAGAGAGAAATTACATTTGTTTCAAATAAGTAAATATTAAAGCCCATCGTGTCTGGAAGGAGTTTTGCCATTTCAAAAGTAATTGGACTCACCATTCTACTTAGAAAAATAATGTAATTTTTTAGTGGAGAAACATTCGTGGACGTTTCCGTTCTTATAGCCTCGACTGTCTCAGGCAGTTCACCATGAGGTCAGACCCTTCAGTTTGTGTAAAATGGTAAAGTTAATGAGAGTAAAATTTAAAAGTATGACTTACTTGAAAGGAGTGCTTGGAGAAAGCCAAGTCTCTAAAAACATATGACAGCAAAATTAGATTACATTAGATTATATTATATTAGATGCACTTTATGGATCTCACATCAGGGAAATTCATGTGTTATAATAGTGCCACGCAATGAACAGTGGCACAATAAAACAATCAATACTGGTATAAAAATAAGATGAAAACAAAAAAGACTAAAATATTTAGAAGGAAACTATAAGCTATGTGTAATATATACAGAGAGTTATTTGCATTATTTACAAAAAAAGATGTATTATAATACAAAACCCAAAGGTTTAGGTTTGCAGAGTTGTACCTCAGCAAAGCACGTGTCTTTTGACAAAGAAACAAAATTACATTGAAATTCAAATGCAGCATCTGAAAATAAACACCCGTTATTCAGGGTGGTGGGGGGTCATGGTTTGTGCTTGTTTTGACATGACAAAGCAACTATGTTAACCATGAATGCTTCTGTGAAGTGTGGGAGAGACCATTATTTTACAGCTTACTCAAACTGTATCATTTAAAATGACAAAGATCCACAGCCGAGCTGCAAAAAGATGGCCTGTTTTTACCCAGTGAGAGTTCGTCTGATTTCTTGCTCCATCTCTTGATTGAGATGCTTTTGTGGGCTTAGTATTTTACACACTGCTTCCTCACTTTGGCTATGGTTTATGTCATAAAAAAGTCTCCAAAATGTTCTGTAGCTATGTGCCGGACTGAATTTGTCTGACTTAAAATGTTGGTAAGAATCCAAAGACTTTTTAAATATTTTTTCTTCTGGTTTGTGAACATTGGAACTAAAGGAAAACAATGTATGGACATTGCCCAATGACCAATATCTCTGCTATTTTCTGCCTAGTACTGTATACAGGTGTGTTACCTGATGCAACTGTCGTCTGTAAATCAAATCAAATCAAAGGTAAAAAAAAAAACAACAACAAGGATAGCTCCGGTCTTGATGGGATTGTGACGGGAAACCCATTTAAAAGTTTGAGGGAGATTCACAAGAAGTTAAGGACGATTTCAAGAGACCAATGAACCCAACAGTCATGCTTTTGGACTTTGGGAGGAAAGAACCCAGACATGCACAGGTAGAGCACTTCATGCTTCCTTCTGATGACAAACTTTTTGGAGCTGCTGATCATACTTTCCTACAGGACTTGACACCTGCCCATACTGAAAGTGCCAACACCTGGTTTAATGACCATGGTATCACTGTGTGTGCCCTAAACCCCATAGAGAACCTTTATAGGTATTTTTCTAATAGTGTAGTTTTTCCTTAGCTGTAATCATCACAGTTAATAGAAATCAATGCCTGAAATATAGCACTCCACATGGAAAGGACACCCATTACGAATTAACTATTTTCTTCTTAATCACTGATCAGTAATAATCTATTTTAGCGCGATTTACCTATAGAGATTTTTGGTTTGTTGTTATTTATAAATACATTTCATTGTGTGCCTAAATGCATTGTGTTATCCGATAGCATTGTATATTTAAAAAAAATCGTATGCGGTATTCCTGATTTGAAATACAGGACTCCCGTTGGATGGAGAGCAATGTGAAATTGTGAGCCTGTTCACTTGTCTGTTCGAAGATTGGCCAGCAGATGGCAGCATTGAGCCGCAGAAAGGATCGGATGCTTGGCTCTCAGCTCGCAGGGGCAGCTGCAGCGAGCCAGAGGTGGAGAGAACTTTAACCAAGTCTGAGTCAGTCAGTAATACTTGCAAAGCAACCAATATGTGCACATATAGGTAGTATTACCGAATGTTTTATTATCACTGCTAATTAATATGTTTCTTAATGTGGTCAGGAAATGAAAACGTCCTCAACAACGTGAATCTATGATAACTTAATCTTACAGCGCAAGTGTCACCGGCCGCATATGTAACTAAATTACAATTTAAATACGAACATTCAGCCTTTTCTTTATTAAGAGAAAAATCCATATAATAATCTGATCTAAGTTATGAAAGGATTAACTCGAAGTAGTGCGGATTCCAACGCCCTTTTTCCAGTATTTTTAATATTAGTATTATTGTCAGTTTAAGAACTAACAGTTTGTAAAAAATGTGTGTGTTTTTTTTAAATAAAGACCTTACATATTTTCCCTCGTGCAGTTTTATTGCTCACTGTGTGTTTTTCGGGTCTTTTTGGCTTTTGCAGCAAAATATTTTCATATTTTCAATTTCATTTATTGATCATTTTTCACCATTACTTGAAATATTCCATGAGCCTGAAAGAGTCAAGCAACTTTCATGCCTTCCTGTATCCTTTATTCTTGTGCAGCGGAGCAGTTCTCCGCGGACTGGCCTGCAGTTAAGAGAAACCAGCTCCCCAGGAAAGTTGCCCTCTTGTCTTTCAGAGCGTCCCTGGAAACCTTTGGCACAATGTACCCGCTTTGTGAACTTGCCATGCCCCACACCCCGCTCCTCTCTCCTCCTCTCTATCTGCAGTGCATTTCTGTGCGCAAATGCCTGCGCTCTGAAAGCAGACAAAGAAAAGAACAATCTTTGGAGCCCACCCTGGTCTGCAGCTACATGGACCTTCAAATCTAGCACCGTCTCAGAGAAGAGTGTGCCAACCCAAAATAGGCTCCGGGTCAGTGCGAGCGACTTTTCCGCATCCATATTGCGCAGGAAAGAAAGCGCGGTCATCGGGGCGCACAGGTGGGTGCGCTCTCCAAACGCCCTCTCCAAAACAGTGCCAGACGAGGCATCCTGGACACAAGTGGACCAAAAACGATCAGCTGCAAAAGAACCCAATCGGCGTTTGATTTGAGGAAAAAAGGGAAGAAAAATGGATTTGCATGCACGGTAGTCTCATGAAGAGAGGAGGGGACATGGGCGGGGCCGAGGCGCCTCTCGTTTCCCCTCCACGCTTAGCGGGGCAGCAGGGCTGGAAATACCTCCCGGGAGCACAGTCGCCAGTCCAGCACGGAGACCCGCCTGGCCAAAAGAACGCGCCTCACACTTACCAGGATTGTCAAAAATTCCTGAAAAATATACCTGCTATTTATGGCATGTGGCTTGTAACTTTACTCCTGCTGTACTCTCTCCAAGAAGGTAAGGGAAAAAAAAATTAGAATAATATTTTTGGTATATTTTCTCACTCTGGGGTCTGACATGGGCTTTTTGGTATTTAAGTTGAGTGAATGAATGAAAAGTTGCTTGTGGAAACAGCTAATTTCAGATTCTGCCTGCTCTGCCCCTCAAGCTCCGGCTGAAAATCCAACCCTGATTTGATCTGATTGAAATGTATCATTAAAAATCAAATTGCCTAAAACTGTTGCAGCTGAGCGAACTGAGGTTTAAAGTGGTATGATTTCTCTGATGCTTGGTGAGATTTTTTTTTATTTTTATCTGTTTGCAGCGCACCTTGGTGCCGCTCAGATGGTGCTGATTGCACGGATTGTTTTCGCATTACCAACTCCAGTTATGAATATGTAAAATGGCTGAATGGGGAGAATGAGGCGCAAACAGAGGGGGAGTGAGACAGAAATGAAAACAAGCGCTTATAATCAGCTCATTCACGAAAAAGCAATTGTCATTTATGTCCACTCTACTCCAAAAGTTTCCAGGTGGACGTTTGTGATTTATTGATTTTTATATATGTATGTCTAGGTGCTTCCATCTTGTAGCTTTTGCTAATTGCAGCTGTTTGGATGGACTGATTAGAGGGAGAAGCGCTGGTTGCTACAGAGACGCTCTTATTTTTAGGATGAGATTTTTTTTCCTTCCCCTGTGATGACAAATTGTTGTAATTTGATGGTAAATAAAAAAGGGGCCCCCTTTCTTCCACCACAGGCTTATTAGTGTAATAGGTCTACACCCACATAAAGGCCATAATTGGAGCATTCAGATTTGTCCTTCTTACTTAATTCATCGTGCCCCTTTTGAAAAAACGTCCTCTGATTTTTCTGCCCGCAAATGCGAAATGCTCCTTCGAATTATTTCATTTGTGTCCCTTGTTCACGATGCAACACATCCCCGACCCCTATTGTAAAGTTGATCTTTGTGCTTTTGCAGTGCATTAAAATAATCCCGAGCAAATCTGCGTCGAAAATAACAGAAATTCAACGCTCCCACATGAGAGTGTATTTATAGGCCTTTGTGTACATCCTGTCTGTCTGCAACCATTTTCATGTGATTTTGTCCGTATTAGCTGAAGTCTTGAGAACAAGGAAATAAGTAAAAAAAAAAATCTAAAAACCTGGAGTATTAAGAGCAGAAATGTGGCCATTTTAGCACATAAAGGCCCTAAAGGTCCACGTAGGCACCAGGTTAATTTGTATCCGACATGATTTTATTTTTATGTAAAGAAATATTAGTGAGAAAATGTTTTCTTTATATATTTTTTTTTCTTGTTAAATTGTTTTTATTATTATTTATACCATTTATTAAATGTGATTTGAGAGCCTGGTAGACGGCTCAATGGAATCACATTAAAATACGCAAATTTATTTCACCAAATGAGAAACTCCAGGGGCGTGGGTGCAGATTAGAGACTTGCCCGGTCATGTTCCTCGCTAATAGCGCACCTGGACCTCGCGGATGTGTCCGCGCGCGTGTGCCAGCCAGCGCGGCGCGTGCCCGAGAGGCGTGCGACGGGGACGCCCCTTTTAATGGTTCTGCTGGTACATACTGGGTACTTTTTCATGAGACCCAAACATGTCTGTTTTTTTGGGGGGTTTTTTTACTCGGAAACGGACGAAAAAGGAATAAAAAATTATTTGGGCCCTAAAGAAAAAAAGGTGGAAAAACTGAGTTGCAAAGTAACTAACGGATCTTAAAAAGGATCCCGTTATTAGAGCTAAATTCATTCTTGTTTTTGAAAAGAGGATGCATAGTTTTCTCCTGTGATTTTTAAGATTTACATTGCAATTGGTGATTGATTGGAAATGAGTAAAATTAGGTTCATATTCTAATAATGAGGCCTAATGTCAAGCAAATCATCAACTGAATGAAAATGTTTAATTATTTTGGACACAATTGTTATGTATAACCTTATGTTTTTGAATTAGAGGTGTTTAATGAGAAGTCTGACAGCAGCAAGGGGGGTCATTCCCCTTTTTCACACTACTCACCTCCCTTCATCTCCTTGCCAAATTCCCTTTCCTTCCTTTGCCAGTCTGCAATATAAAATTTGCAAACTGGGCTGACAGGCTGGTGGTGCTTGTCCAGGCCTCCTTTTCAACCTGCCATTACTTAATTTTACACTTCAGGATAGAAAACGGCAATCTGGGTGAAGGCCACAAAGACAAATGGATCTCGTTGAGTTAGTTTTGCTCTATGACCTTTACCTGAAATCGATTTGTTTAATTAAAATGTATATATTTATTCTGAAGTAAGCCTATACTAAAATCTATATAGCATGAAAGTACTTTATGATTATAATTCATTTTAATAATTTGCTTTTAACGCTTACATTTTCATTTACTAACTCACTAAGAACATATAGGTGCTGTCAAAAGTTGTTCATAAAATCCCCATGGGACAGCTCAGCATTTCCCCAATTTAGCCAAATTTATCACAAATCCAGATATTCTATCATGACTGCCAGCAAGATAAACAACAAAACAACATCCATGCCCGACATCAAAAGTGAATGTGCAAAATTTTCTCCAGCAAGAACTCTGTGTATCAACACAGCGTTGCTAAATTGAGCCAGACCTCCTCCGAATTTCATTGGACGCCAGCGCGGCACATTTTTCCGAAGGAGGGAGTGTTCGGCAAATGTCAAATCTCTGAAGCAAGTAGTTTTTTTTTTTTTGGATCTCCTTCTATCTCCATCTCTCTCTCCATCTCTCCCTCCCTCCCTCGCTCAGTTGCTTCCTCTCGCAATAACTCCCCTCCCTCTCTTTCCCTCATCACTAGGCAGAATTAAAGGCTGGGGGGAGGGGCAGTTTATGCAGACTGTGCTGGGACTTGTGATCTACAGATTTGATATTCACATTAAGAGAGAAACTGGCTGCTTTGAAGTGAGGGGGGAGCAGGTCCCTGGGGACTGCTGAAGTAGCACACTTTTTTTTACTGACACAGCACGGTCCTGGGGGGGCTAGGGGGGCTAGGGGAACAGATTGCCGGGGACAAGGGTGGGGAACAGCAAAACCCCTCCATTGATTAGATCCAACTTCAGCAACCCTCCTCCCTACTCTTCCACCTGCCGACCACCTACTTATGTCAGACCCCCAAGGATTATCTATACCTATCTAGACCCCCCCCCCCCCCAATTGCTCAGTGATGTTCAATTCACACCCCTTCTCTCATTGTATCTTGTCCCAGAAATCCCTGTGCAATTTTATGTTTCCACACATAGTTGCCACCCAAATCAAACACAACTTTCTGCTCCGAAAACACCTGACAGATGAGTGACGGCGGGACGGCACGCCAAGAAAAGAGAAAGAGTAGACCTACCCTCAAAATGAAGCGGTTTCTAAAATAGTTAGAGCCAAGGGGGAAGAAGAGAGAGATTTTCTGACAGTTCATCCGGCTATTCTACATGCAAAACGCAGGGCTGCAAAAGTTGAATCCTAGTTTTGATCTTTAAAAAGTACACCTATTTCTTTTGAAAAGAAACCCAAAATGTGTTGGAAATAATTTCCAGGTTAAAATTTGTGAGAGCAGACACAGGAAGCATGAAGATGTGTTTTGTCTTCAGTTGGGTACAGGGGCATGTGGAATTGTACAAAAAAAAAAAATCTGTGAATTTGAATCATTTGGGGGGGTTCGAGTTTGCCCCCCCCCCCCCCAACACAATACAGCTGTGAACGTCGTGTGTGTGTGTGTGTGTGTGTGTGTGTGTGTGTGTGTGTGTGTGTGTGTGTGTGTGTGTGTGTGCGCATTCACATCCTGGAGAGGCGTAGATCAGCTGCATTATGCATGATGAAACCTTGCATAGGTTATGACTTCTGCTTCTCCGGCATACATATTCATGCATGGCTCACTGGCAGGGCGTGTAAAATAGTTCCTGCGACTCTGACAGCCTAAGCTGCAGCTCCAGTGGTGCCATCAGCGCCTCCAACACCTTCCTGTAACGGCTGGTTTTCTCTCTGGAGCTGTGTCTGAACGAGGCTGATGAAGCCTCCTGGGTGCAGAGGAACGGAAACAACACCTTCACGAACACCGTGCAGCACTGTCAATACGGCTACCTGGGTATCAACTGTCCACCTGCTGCAAGGGTTGGGCAACAACAATTTTTGCTTTTGTTACGTTACAAATATAACAAATCATCAGAACTATTCTGAAATTGATTTTTTTTTTATTCTGTTTTTCAGTAGATGATACTTTTCTGGGGAGAAAACCCCCAAATTCTCTTTACAATTTTAAAGATCTTCTCCACTTGTGTAACATATTTTAGACATGCCTTCTGGTTGTGGAAAATAAGACTTGTGAGGACCTCATTAATGGATCCAGTAAAATAAACTTGTAGTCAGGTGGTCATTTCTTGAGAGAAATATTTTGGTGTGATTGTTACACTATATGGTGATGATATTTTCCTAATCTTAAACAAATTCTTTGAAAGTTGGAAAACAGTAATGAAACAACAAACAAAGGTTCCAGTAATTTGCACGTGAAATGTAGAAAATATGAAATAACATTTTTGCACTTAGAAACAAAACAGTTTGACTCAAATGCCCCTTTTTGAAAGTCATGCTGCTAGCTTCTAACCTGACTTTCGTCAGATGGATTTGTTACGCTGAGGTCCACACGGCGTCAACACATCCATCTGGTATCACTGCCATTGGGAGGGATTTCAATACAACATAAAATGGATGAGCCAATCAGGATAGCTGGGCAGGATTTTCGTAGATATGACGTATCAGAGAAGCGACTATTTTGATTCAGACAACAATGTCAGCTCGTAGTGAGGAAACAAGCAGTAAACATTGATGCTGCTATTTCATCAGTGTTTTCCAATCTACTGAATATTAAGTATTTAAAAGAACACCAGAGAGCGGCTTTGAAGGCTTTTGTTAGTGGTAACAATGTTTTTGCCCTTTTCCCGACCGGGTTTAGCAAGATGGTAAATGGCTTGTACTTGTATAGTGCTTTAACTAGTCCAGCGACCCCAAAGCACTTCACAATACAATCAGTCATTCACACATTCACACCCTGACTGTGGTGAGCTATGTTAGTAGCCACAGCTGCCCTGGGGCAGACTGACAGAAGCGAGGCTGCTATACATCGGCGCCATCGAGCCCTCTGACCACCGCCAACAGGCAATTTGGGTGAAGTTTCTTGCCCAAGAACACAACAGCTGAGGTAGTCAGAGCGGGGGCTCGAACTGGCAACCCGCTAATTGCAGGACGACCTCCCTCTCTGCACCACTGTCGCCACATGAGCTTGTAGCACGTCAGAAAAAATTATGGACAAATGGTTTATCTAATCATATGCAAGGATTTTTGATAAGGCCCCTCCTTCTGAAATACGTCTCCAATGGAGCAATCCCAGATGGATGTGTGGAGCCGTGTGGAGCTCGGCAGAACTACATCCATCTGGCAAGAGTCAGGTTAGCCAGCTTCTCCTTCCACCCTTAAATGCTCATGGGACAAGACAGTACACATTTAGAGGTTCAAGTAAATAAGAATATTATATTTTTTTAAATTTTAGTTTGTTTTGCAAGATAAAATAAAGGTTTCAAATATTCCAAATATGTTTTAGACTCTGTAGTTAGTGTACAAAAACAAAATCAAGGTTTGACCAATCCATATTTAGCTGTTTTTGTTTGTCTAGTTTTTAGTTGTTTTTAATGCTAAAATTGTAGTATTAAAACCTTCACATGCAACTCTGGTTGCATGTGAAGGTTTTCCAATTAAATTATCGTGCCCTGTTGGTTTATTATCTTTTAGTTCTGTGTTTTACACTTTGTTTTTGCTTTGTTAGTAAATTAAGCGTTTTGTGTATTTATCATAACAAGACCACGTGACCAGAAATACGATATTGCACATGCATGCACGGAGCCTTCAGACATATGCAGCATTAATATGACATTATTATCACAAAATACAATCATAGTATGTTTTCATTCTTACCTGTCAAAGATAATACTAGTAGATCAGGTTTGTACTGTGAATCGGTTGGTAGTTCTTCAAAGTTCTTCTAAAAGGACTGAGTAAACACTATCAGGATGAACCCTTGGTGTAAATTGTTTTATTTGAAGATGAATATATCATTTGTTGTGTTTTCTTTTTATGGTTAATGTGTGATTAGGCCCCTTTAAACATAGTAAAACAGCCATTTAGCTGATTTCAACTGTACTGTTTCACAGTATTCTTACAGGTCTCTCAGATCATATGTATCTTGTCTCTAACTTCTCCATCGTGCTTTGATTGTTTTTTTTTTTCATTTACTTAAATTGAGTCCTCAAATACTGCAAAATCTAATTATTTTAAAGTGATGTGGTGTTGGCCAACTGACTCTATATTACTCTTTCTCATGTTCATTGAAAAACTGTCCAGTTGTTCATGAACTAGCCAAACATGATTTAATTTGCTCCAAATAAATGTAAAATCGTCAGTTAAAATGAAAATAATAAATATAATAATAGAAAATGTAGCAGTAATAAACTATGATAAAAACAGTTGAATCTTTTTATCCAAAGATTGTACTCGGAAATATACTTTTTTATCTCAAATATTTCGGTGCCTTATTTGTGCTGTGTATCAGATGTATTTTCTCAGTCAGGTTTGTCGATATTTAGGTTCTCAATGTGATTGAAGCATAAAATCCATGAGTGCAAGGGACTGAAACGCTTAGGAGAACCAGTAATTGGAGATCCAATGAACGCAGTTGTCACCAGAGAAACTTATCAGGTATATAAACAGAGGTGTTAATGTTGGCTCAGCAGAAAATGAACGGCAAAAAAAAGTTTACTTTGACTGTTTCTATGCACTAACTTCAAGTTTTGCACTTCTTGTGTTTTACACCTCACTGTCAGTTGATTCTACAGTGTGCAGGTTTATATAATGGACTTTTTTGATCTATAATTGACTCTATTAAACAGTAGATGTAATGCAGTATGTGGTTATTGTACTTAAAGGTCTGAATATGTTTGTTATAGTTTTCAAATATTGTCAAATAACCTACACTTTATGCTGATACTGCTTTAGCTTGAACCTTCACATGAATAAGCCTGTGTGGTCACAGTACTGAAAAATATTTTGTTTGTAATGTTGTATTGAATCAACGGAGCATCCGATAGCATTAGTGCAATGCCATGAATCTGGATGAAAGTACTTTCTAAATAAACTATTTAAAGCTAAAGAACATGCAATTTATGAATCAGAAGCGCTTCAATGAAGTTGCTCTTTCTTTAAATTAATTTCCTTATGTGTTTAACAGGATAACCTTTAAAGCTCATTAAAAAAACATGTAATGTATTTATGTTCCTGTGTTTTTCTGTCACTGGTGCCATGGCTGTTTTCTTTCCTTGGCAATGCATGCTATGATACTGGTTGGCACAGGTGGTCGGTAATGTTTGATCTGCTGGTTTTAAATGGAGTGGAAACAAGTGCAGCACTGAGCCTTTAAACACACCTGGTCGGGTGGCTTTGTGATGCTATCTGTAGGCAGTTTGCCTCCAGATACTATTAATCTGCCCTCTATCTCCAAAAAGGTGGCCATTTTTTTGTTAAAAAAATTCAGTCTTTTCTAATACTTTCAAGGTATTGTGCTGGTTATGATTGGCAGTCATCCAGGACTTGCTAAATTCAAATACATGGGTTAGAAACACAACTGGACCTCAGTTATCGTGGTTCAAAAAACGTTTCACTGCCTTAACTGGTGGGCTTTTTTCAATTCAAAGCTAAGGAGGGAGAAATTCCAAATTTTTAAGTGTCAGGGATGTGCAGTTCTGCATTTCTAGATTCACATGCAAATTGACCTCCACTATGTTTGGAGAGATGTTTGGTGGGACGCAATAAGGCTTAATTCTGAACTGTACGTTTTTTTTAAAGCCGAAATCTGAGGCCTCCTCCTCTGTTTAGAGATAGTTGATGCCTTGATGCAAGGCAATAATGCTAGCTTTATCCCAATGTTATGAAATAATAATAAGAACATGCATACAAAATAGGGTAAATTACAGAAACTCATTATTAGACATGCTGTTGTTTACAATGCTCTGACAATCAATAGTGTTGTAAGGATGGTTTAATGTTTATTTGCCACTTCTTTAGATGTTGACACAATATTAAGAAAGCAAGCGGTTATAGTTTGTTTATCTCCACAGGTTTTTATTTTGCAGTTGTCACATGTGGTCTGTTCTGTAATTTTCTGTGATTGGTATTATGTTGCTCCAGAAATTATATTGAAAAATGGAATTGCTTGAGTCTCTTTATGGTATGGATTAAGGCCAGCTTTAAAGCATAAAGACTAGTATGTTTAAGCGTCCCTAATATGGAATAGCAAGAGCTATGACTGACCAGGAAAGTATTCAAGTTAGAAGTATTCAGTTAGATAAGAATAGCAAATGAAATCTGAAAATATACCCCACAATACAGGAGAAAAACTTAAGGTCTCCTGGATTTTTGTGTTATTCAGCGCCAGTTTTCAGGCACGAGGTAAACCATCCTTTTGGGACGTTGTCTTGTAACTTGTAATACACACGAAACCGGGCTAGAATGTCCAAGAATGAAAATAATAAGTTGTTGCTCTGCAACTTTTTCAAAATAGAAGAGAGCAATGTTAAAGGACAAATATCAGCTAAATCAGTGTCATATAAATTATGTTTTTCCTCCGATTATCAAGCTAAAACCCTCATTAATTGCTAAAAGCATGCAATGCAGGGAGTTTTTGTTGTTTTGTTTTCATTGTAATGGACGTCATGATTTTGTCTCCTGTCTGCAACACAGTAATGCAGTGATGTGTCAGAACATTTATTAGCGATGCGCCAATCAAGAGTTTTGTGGCTGATTTCCTACCTCCAGTTAAAAATGATTAATATTGGTTGCAGGGAAGACATCGTCGCACTGTGTGTGAAGGAAAGCAGTCACTGTAAAACATGGTTTTAGTGACAGTAAAACAAAGATAAATGATTGTGGCATCATCATTTTAAATTGGGTTGTGGATCTCCCATTAGCAATTAGCATGGCTGTCAATACCATAATAGTAGTTTCTGTGTGCACGGTATTCCCTAGAATGTAGATAATTTTAGGACTGGGCAATATGGCTTAAATATAAAATCTCAGATTTTATCATACCAAATCTGATTAATCAATTTTACTCCCCTCCATTTTTCACAAAAATAATTAAAGAAATTATTTGAAAAACGTAATTTTATTTCAAAGATTTTGTCTGGTAGTTGACCTGAATTCAAAGTGTAACTAAATACAAGCTATGAAACATGCTTGTTAAAACAAGATGGTGGCCCTGCAGTTGTAAACAAAGAAAGTATTACAAAATGTTTGCTGCTAGTGGTATTACACAATGAGCTAAGAACAGGCTTCACTTTGCTCGTGCAACCTCAAACTAACTTAAAAAAATAAGTAAATTAATAAATTAAAGTGTCTCATATTATGGTAAAAAAGTTCCCTCTTTACAATATTTTGACAGTATATTTTCCTAAACATATATTCAGCGTTGCATGCTATTCTCTTCATGGACGCCCAATGAGTGCATTGGCTAAATAAAATCCCATTTTTCCAGAAATTAAATCTTAATAAATTGTGAATTTGAATTAATCGATTAAATCGATCAATCGCCCAGTCTTAGATCATACCTTTAAAGATTGACAACATTTTCTAACACAGCACATGTGACAGATAGAGACAGAAAGCTCCAGAACATAAAATGACAGACCTACATCACAATCTGTCCAGGTTCCTGTTATGTGCTGAAAGTCTTGCTCTTTCTTGCTCCCTTGCAGACTAAATAATTCTCACACACTTCATACAAAATAGTTTCCTCTTGATTAGCTTCTTACATCTCTGACTTCAACAACTGTCTGATGCTGAAAATAGGAATAATAACCGTTACCTCCCCGCAGGGTGTTGCTGTTTGAGCAACTTTTCGCGGTTTACATATGGTGAGTTATGGGTTCACTGATCGAAAAAAAACATTGGAGTCTTTAGTTTCCAACTGGCTGGTCATCAGTCATGACTGCTCAAGACTGACCAATCTCTATGTGCATATCTAATATTTATGTATCAGTTTATTATTCTTGTTTTAATAACAAATGGCTCCTGCTACCCGTAAAGCTATAACCTGTACATTAAAATACAAAAAGGCCTTTTATCTTTTATTTTTTGACACAGTGAAGAGTATTTTTTAACAAATGTTTTTATTTATTTATTTATTTATTTATTTTGTGTGTGTGACCAGCAATACCAGCCATACCCCTACGACCTTTATTACTTGCAAAGGGCAAGGGATCCTCCTATCGAAATTATGTTAATTTTACCCATTTGCAAGTATTTAATAAGTTATAATTTAGTTTAATTAGAGTATAATTACTTTTAATATTAGCTGTCTCTAATATTGGAGACATGGGAAATGAAATGATTGGATCTCTCATTCTTGTGAGAACCTTTCAGCTAGTTTCCAGTTGCATTCATGGATGTAGCACCTGAGTTTGTTGTTTCATTTCAAAGCAGCTCTAGAAACCATATGTGTATTCATTATCCCTCAAGTCACTCAACACACATGTGTTGCTAATATAATTCGAATATCATGAAAATGTTGATTTTTTTTTTTTCAGTATTTCCATTCAAATAGTGAAACCTGTATAATATATTAATTCATTACACACAAACTGATGATATTTCAATTGTTCATCTCTTTTGATGATTATAACTGACAACTAATGAAAACCCCAAATTCAGTGTCTCAGACAATTAGAATATTACTTAAGACGAATACAAAAAAGGATTTCCAGAAAAGTTGGCCAATTGAAAAGTGTGAGCATGTCCAGCACTAAATACTTAGCTGGAGCTCCTTTTCCCTGGATTACTGCAGCAATGCAGCATGGCATGGAGTCCATCAGACTGTAGCACTGCTCAGGTGTTAGGACAGCCCAGGATGCTCTGATAGTGGTCTTCACCTCTTCTGCATCGTAAGGTCTGGTGTATCGCATCTTCCGCATAACCCCATTAATTTTCTATGGAGTTATGGTCAGGTGAGTTTGCTGGCCAGTTAAAAACACGGATACCTTAAACCAGGTACTGGTAGCTTTGGCAGTGTGTACAAGTGCAAAGTCCTGTTGAAAAATGAAATGTGCATCTCCATATAGTTGGTCAGCAGCATGAAGTTCTCTAAAACTTCCTGGTAGACGGCTGCGTTGACCTTGGACCTGAGAAAACACAATGGACCAACACCAGCAGATGACATGGCACCCCAAAGCATCGCTGACTGTGGAAACTTTACAGTGGACTTCCAGCAATGTAGATTCTGTGCCTCTCCTCTCTTCCTCCAGACTCTGGGACCTTGATTTCCAAAGGAAATGCTAAATTTAATTTGATCAGAGAACAAAACCACTCAGAGGGCCACTCAGCAGCATCCAGTCCTTTTTGACTTTAGCCGAGGAGAGACGCTTCTGTCTCTTGTTCCAGAGTGGTTGACTCCAGCAATGCGACGGCTGAAACCATGTCCTGCAGACGTCTATCTGGTGGTTCTTGAAGCTCTGACTCCAGCTGCAGTCCACTCTTTGTGAATCTCCCCCACATTTTTTTAGTGGGTTGTGTTTCACAATCCTCTCCAGGGTGCGGTCATCACTATTGCTTGCACACTTTTTTTCTACCACATCTTTTCCTTCCCTTCGCCTTTCTATTAATGTGCTTGGACACAGAGCTCTGTGAACAGCCAGCCTCTTTAACAATGACCTTCTGTGTCTTGCCCTCCTTGTCCAAGGTGTCAATGGTCATCTTTTGGACAACTGTCAAGTCAGCAGTCTTCCCCATGATTGTGTCGCCTACAGAACTAGACTGAGAGACCATTTAAAGGCCTTTGCAGGCGTTTTGAGTTAATTAGCTGATCAGAGTGTGACACCAGGTGTCTTCAATATTGGACCTTTTCACAATATTCAAATTTTCTGAAATACTCAATTAGTTTTTTTATTAGTTGTCAGGTATAATCATCAAAATTAAAATAAATAAACACTTAAAATATATCAGTCTGTGTGTAATGAATGAATATAATATACAAGTTTTCACTTTTGAATGGAATTACTGAAAAAAATCAACTTGTTCATGATATTCTAATTATATGACCAGCCCCTGTATACGCTACAATATTTTGCGCAGTAGATATTAAAAGACATACGTTCTTTGACGGCTTTTTTGACCAATAAATGGAATTTGCCACACACGTTTTTGACGTGCAACCGTGATGACTATCGGGTAGATCCACTTTCCTTTATATAGCCTACCAACACTAGACGGCTTGTGTTGGTAGGATGGTGTTTGGTGGATGCTCCTTTTGTACCCAATTTTGACACCCTCACTCAATCTAATCTTGATTTTGACTTTTACTTAAACTCAGTTTGATTCAGTTTATTTATATAGCACTGACACCTGAGTGTTGTCTCTTTTCACTTCACCAAAGAAACAGCCGGTTTGTGCTCAAGAACGTAGTCATTTCATTCCAATCATACACAAAGATGTGAAGTCAGTAGTGTAAACTCCAATGTAATCCCAGCTATTAAACACCGAAATCAAGTTGAGTTCATTAATCCGGTAGGTAAAATGTTTTCTTTCTAAGGACACGCAGCTGATTGCATCAAGTTGTTTTCGACTTTGCAGCAATCCCTCATATTGAGCATGAATGTAGCGACAGTGGAGAATAGAGCTCCACTCGAACCGGATGAAACCTCCATTAGAGCCTGGCTCAGATGGAGATTGACTTGTGCCGCATCTATGCAATTCTCTTTCTGTTTGCCTTTTACTAAAACTGTTTGAAGTTTAATCAAAGTTGAGTTTGTTTTTTGGGATGTTGTACTTGTAAAAAAGCAGATTAATTAAATAAAAAAAAAACATAATATCAGAACTCTTTCGGAAAGTGGGGTTGCCAGATGACAAAATCTTGAGATGGCACTGCTATCATATTAAAGGGAAAAAGTGTGCCCCTAAAGAAGGATCTGAATTGTAACATGGATAAAACTTTAACTAAATTCTATTTTTGGTTGAAGAGGATCTACGCCAAAGCCAAAACGTCATCAAGGGAACATTTTGCTAACTATTTGGATTAACAGACAAAGAGTTTACAGTGTTTTTAGGTTGTAATGTGGTTTACTATGGCGGCCATAGTTTACGGTTATTAGGAAGAGTTGTTGTGTTATTGTTTTAAATCCAGACAAAGCTAGAGTGTCAGAGCGTCCATTAAAAGCCACATTGGCTCCTCCCAGTATGGCTGAGAAAAGAATGCATGTGAAGGTTTTCATCTATTTTCATGTGTGTATTTGTGTTCCAGTAAGTGTGTGTGTCTTTTCCATGGTTTTGACACAGCTTTGACATGGTTTTGAGTGGCGGGAGTTCTTTCAGATCCACTTCAGTCCCAGTGCTCCCCAGCCCTCCAAATGCCCATGCCTCCAGGCCATATAATCTACTGTATGAGAGGTTCTTTCGCTGTCCGCGATCCCCTCCCCCCAAGCTGATAGGGTGACCCCTCACTTCCCTACTTTGCTGCTGTCCCCCCATTGGGAGATTATAGATATTGCAATCTTTAATATGGGCTTTATGCTCAGGGGCCATTATCAGTAATCTGCGGAGGGGAGGGAGTCTGACCTGGTTTTTGGAGCCCACCGCTGGACTGCCAGACATATTTTCATATACCATCTGTAACATGTTGCCTAGATCCATCAATCTCTGACCAGGGATCCTCCTTTATTTTAAACAAAGCTATAATTATTAACCCAGTGGTATAGATAAGATGACTGTTTTTATCTCCGATTGTGATCATTTGAGTTCAGTAACAATATATTGAAATTGCTGATAATTTAGAACAACAGATTCTCTTGGTAGGGTGGACTATCATATATTGAGATATTTTTGCAATAACTTAAGGAAGGAAAGAAGGAAAGACTATAATGCTGTTGTTACATCTGCTCAGATTTTAAGATGTTTTACCTTGATTAATATAAGATATGTGGAAATTGTATATTTAAAATATTAAGAAGACGGCAATGTAATTAACTTATGTGGAAGACATTCATTCACTATCCTGACAGAATCCACAAATCTTTGTGAAATTGCTAATCTAACAGCTTGTTTTCCCTTTATCAAACATAATATCCAGTGTTGTATTGGTAAACTAAGAATAAAAACTTTCTGGTTAATGAAGTGTGGATTTCCACAGCAGGATTATTATTTTTAAAGCACACAGTAGACGACAAAATCAAATTCTGCTGTGTGTGTATTTGTGTTATTGACATAAAAGGAGGCAGACACATCAGATAGCATTTGTACACAGAAGACAAGTAAAGTAGCCTGACATGATCATACTCAATTCTAGTCAGAATTTGAGTCTGATACTGCTCCATAGAGCTGTGATTATGGGGCGTGTTTCGAACGAACCAGGAAAAAAAATTCCTCTGCACTCAATTGGATAGACCTACAACCAACGGAGTGTGTGACGTATGTTAAGCGACGCATAGTTGAATAGTGTGAATTAGCGAACGTACAACGTTACCTACTATGTTTACAACATGGGATTCATATCACGACATTGCGAGTTATTTACTAAGTCAGACAGTCAGATGATCTCTTAGCATTTGTAAGTTAGATGAACTTCGTCCATGACGATACCCATAACGTTGGCTTGAAAAACATCGGAGCCTAGCTTGTCCCTCCACTTGTTGTTCAGCAGCCAGGATTCCGGGCTTCCGAAAAGGAGCTGGCAACGACCGCTGGCTATATCCACCTCGTCGTTCACGCCGAGTTGCATCGCCGTGATGCCCATTTCAGTTGCTTCTTTCACGAAACGAATTCAACCCAACCGCGCTTTGATGACGTGGTTGATTACGTTACTGTTGATCATCTGTCCATCACCTGACAATTTGATTGGCCCGCCAGATATTGGGCGAGCATACTCGCGCTATTGAGCAATGCCAGACCGAACTTCCCGACCTAAAACGCAGAAATGTGATTAAAAAGGGGAAACGTGGCAAGAAAAGCTACAAACCAGAGAAATCTGAAACAATGCCGATCCCTTGCCTTGCGCATCGTGTGATGTCAGCAGAGGCACGTCAGTAGGGAAGCTTGTTTTGAAAGGGTAGCCTTCATCTTGAATAAATAACATTTGATTGTGAAAAAGAAAAAACTGATCATGAAATGTCTTATGGTCTCTTATAACACCTGAAGTATGTTTTGATTTTATAGAAAACTGGCAGCTTTATATTCTGGTTGGCCTAAAATTTCAATAAATTTCAATAGATTTATGGATAACAATCTTGACTGGTCCCCAGAGACATCGTCCAGGTTGACAGGAGTCTGAGAATAATATGTAATTCTAGGCTCGAGTCAAACATGTTTCTGGTCTTGATGGGGTCAAAATCAGCCTTCAGTCTCTGATTGGTCAAAAAAACAAAAAAACGCAGAAGTTCCTGCTGTAGTAAAAAGTAAATACCACTTTAACCCAAAGCCTCATGGATAACGCCCCTAGAAACATCTCTGACTTATCAACCTTCTGTGTGCCCTCCTGACCACTGAGATCCTTGGCTTGTGCCTCGCCCACTATCTCCTGGTCAACCTTTGTTATAATGAGAGATAAAAGGCTTTTTTCCGCTCAAAGCCCACCCCCAGTTCTTCGAACTCTCTGCCCACTGAACTCCAGCGCACCAAATCTCTAACTGCCTTCAAATGTCTTTATAAAACCTTCCTCTCTGTAAGAGCCATTGGCAATGTCTAAGATATTTATCACAAGCGCTATTATTCTCCTTTTGTGAGTCAAACCAGCTCACCTTCACTTCCCTCTCTATAGCATACTGTACCACAGGAAGAAATTCATGGAAAATACTATGATCAATAATAATATTAACGATAATGATAATAATAATAACAATAACACCTTAAAGTTTTGTGTTGAATTTGTATGGAAGGAGTAAGTGATACATGTTACTTTTTGTTAAAAACTTGAACAAAGTATTTCTTTGAAGGATTTTTGTTTGCAACGAGAGATTGTGTTTGTGAAATGAGTGTGTGTCAAATAGAGAAGCTGAAAAATGATTTTGCAAAGCGGTGATGTAGCTTTTATAAGACAAGAAAAAAACAAAAAAACTAATTAATGTGGTTTTTTTTTTTACCACCAGTAGATCTAGGGATATATAGTATTTCAATATTTTTTTTCAGCCAACACACGAACATTTTGATGTAAATGGGGGGGGGGGGGGGGGGGGTTATATTATGCAGTTGGTAGCCAAACTTTACATCTTCTAGTTTCTTTGACAACATGTTAAAAAAAATCTGTCCTAAATTGTAAAATGTATTGGGGGGGGGGGGGGGGGTGGAGGAGGAGGAGGTGTTGAGCATCTGGTCAGTGGCTGTATATGAGGTGACATGCAGTAAATCAGAGTCAATTGTGGTTAAAATCCACATCTGTCCATCAGAAGTGTCCCCCCCCTTTCTCTATGTACTCCTTTTAATCTCACCCAAACTTGGTGCAACCCACCCCCATCTTTCCTCTTTTAACTCTCCTTTTCTCTGCTGGAGGTGTGTGTGTTTAATCTAAGGGCCTATGAATAACATGGCTATGAGTGTGTATTTGTGTGTGTGTGTGTGTGTGTGTGTGTGTGTGTGTGTGTGTGTGTGTGTGTGTGTGTGTGTGTGTGTGTGTGTGTGTGTGTGTGTAAATATGTAAGGAGATTAAATAGACTTAAATCTCTGCGTCTGGCATAGAAATTCCAATCACATAACCTATCAGCGAGTTCCCTCCCTCCCCGTCTCTCTGTTTGTCTTTGTGTATGCGTGCACAAACTGCATGGAGGTAACAGACTACTCCTCCCACCCCGTCCCATCCACCTAAACCATCACAGGCTTTAGCCCAAATCCCTGGCTTTTTGAGTCACATGACTGATGTTTGCAGCTGGGCATTTGACATACATTTGTTATGATTATTTCGCAACACATCTGAAGGACGTTCCCACCCGTTTCAACTTATTTCTGTCATGGCGACGTGGGCAAGAGCTGTTTTGACATGTAGTAACCTTAAGTAAGTGAAGAACACAGTTTAATGGAATGAAAGGTGCGTGCACATTTAAATGCAAATTTATAACATGGTCTAATTGCTTTCATTACTGATGACAACTTTTTAAATAATTCAAAACTAAAAAGCAACAGAAAGTTCTAAACCCTAACCCTAAGAAAATGAGGTATTAATCACAACAGTTATGTTAATGTTATATGCAACCTTTGCTTATTGTTAATTTGATCTCAGTATAATGTAAAAAAAAAAAAATTCAAATTCCAATATTTGTGCTTTCAATAAATGCAGTTTGAATGATAGTCAGTGGTACCAAAAAAATAAAATACAGAAAGGCCACATATGCTTCATTAGGTTTGAAATGTAAAATAAAATAATGAAAAATTACAATTCACCCCACAGTACACAAGCTGGCCAGTTGTTTTTGTTTGCTCATTTGAGCAACACAGCTAGAACTATGCAAAAATAAAGTACGAAAAACTTGACAAAAGGACCCATGAGGATTAAATCCTCATACTGTGAAGTACCGTAGTCGTAAAAGCTTAAAATCTTGGTATACATAGATACTGGTAACTGACCCATGTCTGCTGCGATGCTTGCCTCTTTAAAGTACCATATTGGTCCTGGAATTGATTCAGTTTGGGTTTTTGGTGTTTGGATCGTACACCGCATAAAATACATGCTTAAACCTTGTGCTGCTAAGTAAGAATGTTTTGTCTGTTTGCCTCTGCAGTACACAGTGAGGATGTGGGCTCTACCAGGCTGTACTTTGTAAATGCCTCCCTGCAGAGGGTAACCTACTCCAGCTCAGTGGGGGTGTCCCTGCCCTGTCCTGCAGGGGGCACCCCCAGCGCCATACTGCGCTGGTACCTGGCCACCGGCGACGACATCTATGACGTGCCCCACATTCGCCACGTGCACGCCAATGGCACCCTCCAGCTGTACCCGTTTTCGCCCTCCGCATACAACAGCTACATCCACGACAACGACTACTTTTGCACCGCCGAGAACCAGGCGGGCAAGATCCGCAGCCCAAACATCCGCATCAAAGCTGGTGAGTAGCAGCGCCCGACAGTGGTTTAAGCTGAAAATAGAGCAGGTTGGATTGACAGCTTCAAAAAAAAAAAAAAAAGCCCAACCCACACTGAATCACCTGCCCTAAAATAGCCCTTGACCTGAACACAGATTGACCTAGAACACGGTCTGCAGAGAGAACATCTGCATCGCTCACCGCATCAGGCCTCGGCCTTCAATCGCCCCTGTTAGACAGAGGCAGTGATGAAACGGCGCACTTTCCTCTAACATCAGCCCTTCAGCTTCTCCATCTGCTGAATGAGATGCAAAACACAAGTTCAGCTTCTTTGGAGTCCAGATCAAAGGAGATGGCCAGGAACTTCCAGTCACTTGGGAAAAGTTCAGAACAAAACATTTTAAAAGCAAATTGAAGATTTAATAATGGGTCTTTTAATCATTTTTTTTAATCACCACATTATAATGACACGAAAATCACTGCCATTATAGAGCTTTAACATATTTGCAGTCAAAGTGGACTCTGTGGTTGCCAGGGTTCCCATGTTTGAAACAAAAGAATGTGTTTTGAAATTAATCTTTATGGAATTGACTAGAGCTTCAAAATATATTAAATCGCAGCTGTCCACGGTATCAATGTGTAAACTATCGCTATCACAAAGGCCTACATGGATGCAAGATTTGATAGAATATTTATATACTTTAAAACTCTGCTTGCAAATCCTATATCTTGCCATTTCGATGGACTGTCTTTCATTGCTATCTAATATTTAAGGAAGTTGCTGAAATGGTTGAAAAGTGAATAATTGTTTTTTCAGAACCTCCAAAAAAAATGTTGAATGTCTTTTTGGACCAAACAATGTCTGACTTTCTAAAACCAAGATAATTAATGCCTGAAATAGCCATAATGAGGATCTCCATAAGTGTTTGGGGATCAGTTATCAGGATCTTAAAGTTCATGGACAATAGTGGGGATATTGTAAAGATATGAATAAAAACAGAGTAGTGAGGTAAATGCGCGTTAATTACAAACTATACTCTCATCACATTTCACAATTAGTTTGCAAGTGCATGTCTTTCTAATATTGAGCCACCTCAGAACGCCCTTAGTCATATATTTATGAGACGCAAGCATATATATGTTTACAGATATTATGTTGGTATACAGTTTAAAGCAGACTCCTTCATCATTCCCAACAAACCTCACTGTTGCTTTTCTCATCTATCTAAGCAGCGAAGCCATCGGTAAATGCTCACCCATCTCAGCTACAATCATAAGCGCTGCTTGGATACATCTGCAGGTAAATTATGACATGAATGTGTGAGGAATCCTGTAAAATATGATACCAGAGGAATTTGGGGTGTCAAATATTTAATAGAGAAATCCTCAAAAAGCAAGAGGCTGCTGAGGAGAGGGATATAGGAGAAAATAATTACTTGCAGCAAATCATCAGAAACTAGTGTTCTGGTCTCTTATCTGATGAGAAAAAATAATTTGAGCCTTCTCTATGTGCTTAGTTCACCAACTTTCTTTATTTCAGCTGGCAGGCACCTTAAATATAATACCACAGTATTAGTGGTTTTATGCAAAAATGTTAACAAAATAGCACATCAAACCATTGCTTTAAAACGGAAAAGTAGCCATATCTCCTACCGCTGCTAATATGATTAAACAAACTGGCTGTTAGAATTGTAATGCTATATGTAAAGGCTGGTTCACACGGCAGGATTTTAAAATAGTCGGCCGATATTCAAAGCCCGAGAGACACCACACGTAACGATAAAAAAATCCTAGATAAAACATGTTTGTTCGTACAGCGTGTGGTGTCCGGTCAGACAGCAAGCACAACACACCACACACCAACAGATTTTGCTTAAGATCATTCGGATGTCAGAGGGAAATCTTGTGAATCCTTTCAAGATCAAACGTAAGTTCAGAGTAAATAAACATGAAAGATGGGGGAGAATAATGCAGATAGTGTGTGGACTGATTTTAACGGGAAAAAAACATAAAAACAAAAGGCGTTGGTTAAAGAAGCGGAGACAACACGACCGACTCTACGCTTGCTGTACTGGGAAATGGAGGCGAGTTGGGTCTTTATTTTTTTCCTCTGGGAATCCCTCACCTCGCTTTCTGATTGGCTACACATCTCATTCAACAGGCTGCTTGCTCGTTTGTCATTGGAGGACACCACACATGGTAGGATATTGGGGAAGACAATCCAACATGTTGAATAACCCCGATTTGAGGTTGGAGCGGTCCCGACGTTCTACCGAGCGGACCCGATCGCTCTTAACACACCACACACGGCAGGATATTCTCTTAAGATTATTTTAAGAGACACACCAATAATCTGCGCCTCTCAGAAGTGGGAGATCGGGGCGAAAATCGGGCTAAAAATCCTGCCGTGTGAACTGTCCTTAAGCCACATTTATTTTGTGATTTTGATAACCAGATTTGAGTAAACATATGGAATAAACATCTGTTATATTTAGTAGTGGTTTTTAACTAAACATCATTATTATGACGAATTTTGCACCTTTTAGCCATTTCGCTTTTTATAACCTAAAACATCTATAACATGTTATTAGCTGGTTATTTAGTGGAGCTCCGGTAGGGCGTGCAGTCGCTTGTTAACCTGGCCAGCCAGACTGACTTAAGCCCTGTGTAAATCAGTCTGGTAAAGCTCCGTTCCCTCCGGCCTAAAACAGACCGGAGACAGGACATTACGATGCATCACTCTCAGCGGCAAAATTACCCATAATGCAGCAGCGCTTTTCTGTAACCATAACAGATACATACGGATATTTTTGTTGCTTGGTGTCTTGGAAAATTAAGAAAGTACATGTGAGTACAACATTTATCTTACATATATATATTTTTAGGCAAAAGCGGCAAAAATTGTTTACTGGAGAGTTTGCTCGATGGCATGACATGTGTCACGGACCACAAATAAAAAAAAACAGCACGTTTCTTAGTTTTTTGCGTCACATCTGTAGTTATCTGATTGGTGCTAACCTGTTGAAGCTGACCCCGTTAGTCCCGCCTTTGAAATCGAGCTCTACCAGCTCCTTACCAGACTGACACGCAGGGTATACAGCATAAATCAGTCTGGCTGGCCAGGCGAGTCACTTGTAGCTTCCCAGCTCTTCTTTTAAAAGCAGTTTTACCTTAGTACCAGTGATGATGGTACACTGATAGTTCGTTTTTGTTTTGTTTTATGTTTTTTTGTATGCTTTTTTGTACTAAATAATCCTAATTGGTCTGAGTTGTGAGAGACAATTGTAGAAGACTTCTTCTGCCAGGTGACCAGCCGTGCACAGCAACAAGTGGGAGAGGGATTCTTTCGCTTTCATCTTTTTAAAAAGACTTTTAGCCATGAAAATGGTACAATGGACATTTTTCACAGTTTTAAAGTTGTATTTTTAAAATATCCACTGTATACCGAGGTAATCAGGCCACACTTTAAAATAAAGCGCAACGTTTTCTTTTGGTACTTATGTAACACTGAATACCAATAACTAATTGATGTTTTTAGTGTTTTGACCTTGAGGGGAAGAATCTTTCTTTAGTAAAACGTACACAAAAAGTCCCATATAAAAGTTATATTTCCCAAAAATATTTTTTTTCATAATCTAACCAAGAAAAAAATCTTAGCTTCCCTCTGAAATTCAGGTAGTTATTGTAGATAAATCGACAGATACATTTTATTGCAGACCCATGGTCTATAAGAACAGTCTATAAAAACTACAGGTATAAAAGATAACAGAGCAGAAAGACATAAAAAGAAGTAGTGTTTCCTGGATGATACACTACACCACACCTGAAAAGGCTGTTCCTTATCCCCCTTACCAAAAGCTGGCAACCCTGTGGTCACTGTCATGCCAGTTTTTTGGCACAGCACATATTGATTAATTAAATAAACACCAGGGCAAAAAAATCTTTCCCATAGTGCATTAGAATAGATAATCAATCATCAAACATCAGCTGATACTGCAGGAGTCTAATTTTGGACATTTTGACCAGTAGTTGCCTCTGTTCCTGTTACATTAGGTTTTTCTTCTCCACCCTCTGTCTGCTCTTTACATTTTCCATCTTTCCTCTTGTTTCAGACTAAACACGCTTATGTAATTCTCTTTTATTAACAGATCAAAATTGTTTATTGATTAAATAATGTTAGGCTGCTGTAATAAGCTAGATTCCATCAGTACATTTGAGTTTTTTGGCTCCTCTGGCCTCTAGGAATACAAGTAAAGAACCCAATTGACAGATACTTCAAACACACAATTGGATTACCTTTAAACCACATCCATTGTCCCACTCTGTACACTGTTCCTCTCATTCATTCTGGCCACTTTGGTCCCTCCCCCTTCCCTCCTGCCATCAACATCTGTTTTCATATTCTGCCTCCCAACACAGGCCTGAACTAATACTCATATTCATTCTAATACTAATACAAGAGCCAAGTGGGGGATTTGAGCTGGGACCCAGAGCTACATGGCAGCCGGTTTGCTGCCTTCATTCCCACATGACCAGAAAGCCCAGCCTCAGGAGCTGAGGGGGGGGATTAGCAGGAAGCAAACATCCTGTCGTTGGTGGCCTATGTCAGGCTTGGGCAGCGATTGTGATCAGGTCACGGTCGGACAGAATGTTGATTTTTATTTTGTTACGGACGATTTTGCCAACGAATGGTTACAGACAGGCCAAGTGCTTTATGGCATTAACACCTTAAACTCCATCAAAAACGGCTGATGAGTTGGAAAATGTTGATTAAAACAAGAACCCATCTGATCTGTGAAGTCTGATGTACCTATTTAAAGAAGATGTAAATTTCTGCGCATGGTTTCCCCTGTTGCAATCGGGAATGTATGCATACCATCTCCGTGTCTGTTACCAGGCAAGGGATTCCGAACCAGTCTCTTAGCAACCTTCAGATACGTCCCGGCTTTCATGTGATTTTGCTAATGAGCTCCTGCTCATTCAACAGAGTGTAAAATATTGCCCGAACCTGCATAAAACCAAAGCACCAAAAAAAAAAAAAAATCCCATTGGTTTTTGAACCTCTGTACATCGTATCCTTCTGAAGTTCTGTGCACAAATGGTGTTGATGTAGAAAATGACTTCCTTGATTACGGTGATATGATTATGATGCGTTATGATATGATTACCGGCGGCCTGAGTCACGTACGGTGAAAGGAGAGATGAGAATCGAAGTGTGGTTGTAATATTTCTGTGAAGCCGGATTCTGGCAAAAACAATTTATGAACACATCTGTTATTTCAATAACTCACACCATCCCATCATTAAATGTTGATTATAGCCAATTAATACATTAGTCGAGTACGTTTAAACATAAGAAAAGTTATAACTTAACCTTACCTGATAAAACTGTATTTTCATACTTCATCTTGATTTGTTGCCATGTCCTTTCAACGTCTATCAGGTTGCACCTTGACACGTAATAAATGCGCTACCAGACCCCCCCCCCCCTTTTAATTCTACATCAAATAGCACTCATATCACTCATGCATTTACTTTCTCAGCAATTCTCTGCCACTAACTCGCTTTTTCTGTAGCCATCCATCCATCCATTTTCCTGACCCGCTTAATCCCTTATGGGGTCGCGGGGGGAGCTGGTGCCTATCTCCAGCGTTCACTGGGCGAGAGACGGGGTTCACCCTGGACAGGTCGCCAGTGTCGCAGGGCAACATTGTTTATTTTGTTAGTTATGGTTTAATATTATCCATATGCCTTCATTACAGATTTCTAATTCCACTTGTAGGAAATGCGCTCTTCCAGGCTTTGTATTTCCCAGTGTTGCCATGGTGAATCGCGTTATCTGCGTCCCATTGATGAGGGCTTCTTTCATGCTCGTGCTCACGCTCAACTCAGGGTTGATTAGACGCTGAGTTTAGTTACCTGATCTGTTCTGAAACTGAAAATGCTGAGTATGACAGCGTGAGGTAGAACTACTCAGAGTAGCTGCTTTCTACTCAGGGTTGAGCGGCCATTCTTTCTGAAAAAAGGCCCAGGGAGGTGCTGATTTTTCCGTTGGTGTTGCGATTCATCGTTTACAAAATGTGTCTAATTAATGTTAAACTAGACCAATTCACTGCTACAAAATCAACAGCTTATCACTTATTTCCAGCTGACCTTAACCCGGCAACCACACAGCATCTCCTGTCTTCACCTACGTAGGTATCGAGAAATAGGGTGTGTCTCAAGTCAGGGGCTGCATCCTTCATAGGCTGCTTGAACCAATAGGAAAATTCAACTGCAATAGCCAGTCAACCCTAAGTGGGCAGCACTAAGACGCTTTTAAGACAAATATTGTAGAAGTTCACTTTTTTTTTTTTAAATTGCACAGTAACATTAAAGTAGCACCGTTTGACCCAGTTTATACAGTTTATCTGCAAAAAACAAGAAAGCTGACTTTGGGGTGAGTTACGCTTTAAATTGTGAAATGTTTTACTAATAAATAACACATGGTGTTTGTCATCAATACATTTTATTTAATGGTATATTTTCTTTATCAACACAAAATTACTTTAAGCATTTGGTCAATTAATGAATGAGAATCAAATGAAGAGATGATAAAACAACGTTTTAAACAAAAGATTGTGAGGAATCATGAATATGTAAATGGGGGGAAATAAAATCCCTGTACAGTTATTTACAGTGGAGACAGCGGGCATTCGGGCTCCATCTGTTTGGTTTCACAGCTGCTTCACGCTGTCTCGGTTCTTAGGCAACAGGAGTTGCGCTAAGGTAAGGGCGGGGACAGCCGATGAAGGCTCGACCGTCCCAGTTCACAAGCCGATCTCTTCCAGTATTTTACGCAGCCGACGAAAGACCCGGCCAACGTAGACACGGTCCTCCGAAGGATGTGGCCCCTCAATTGGGACACATCCTTAAAGTAAAAGCAGACATAGAACGTCATAAACAATACATTTTGTTGAGACGCTTTTTGCTTGTTTGTTTTTTATAAGCCCAACTGCTCCAATGAGGTGAGGCGCTAAGGAGAAAGAGTGTTTGGAGGTCAGCTGTTTCAAACCAACTCCCTCCCAATACAGAGGCACAATGCTGTTCAACGTCGCCATTGTTTGAAAGATTATCGACTGGCTGACAAAGGTTTTATCTCTGTGGTACACTGCCCTCTATGCATTTGGCATGTTTAAAACAACGCTCAGTGGTGTATTTGTGTGGGTTTGTGTAGATGAAAACTTTTCTGAAAATGATCCTGTTTGTCTGATATTAGTTTTGAAAATGATGTGGAGGAGCTATTCAACCTGGCTATGTGTGTACAAGACGTTAATCTCATTTTACCAAAACACAGTTCCTGTTTGAATCCCTGCAGAGATGTAGATAAGTCTACATTTTATGTTTTGAAGTCTTTTTTTGGCATCGCTCCCAAACAACCAGTTGACGTGTAGATAGCATCTTAAGATAGTTATAGAGTTGGCGAACATAGATGTTACACCATGATGATTTAAAAACAAAATCTCTGACCATCCTCTTCACTGTGTGATAAATTTGGGTCCTTGGCCAAGTCAGAGGCTAAATGAAATGGGCCTCTGTCACTTACCTCTGGGAAACAAAAAGTCATGGACTACTAATTAGATATTCACTGAAACACTAATACATAAAGTTTAAATAAAAAAAACAATGCTACACCTACTTTTAAAAACTTTTTGAGGTATCAATAACCTTGCCGCCGAGTATTTTATTAAAAACAATAAATGTGCCCAGCACTCTACAACCCTGGACCGCGTCTGTTTAGTCTTATAACTACATACGTGTATATAAAATACTTCTAGAAAACCTCTATTTAATCTTTTCAGTCCTTAAAGAAAATAACCTTAAAAACCTTGTTGAGTGGTAGCTGAAGAAATGCTTTTAATATTTTTTGTGTGTATTTATAGTTTTCAGGGAACCCTACACTGTGCGGGTGGCGGACCAGCGCTCAATGCGGGGCAACGTAGCAGTGTTCAAGTGCCTCATCCCTGCTGCCGTGCAGGAGTACGTCAGCGTCGTGTCCTGGGAAAGAGACACCGTTTCCATTGTTCCAGGTAGGAAATCAAATAGCGGATTGTGGAGTGATTTGGGCTGGATGAATTGATTGCTGTGTAACTCCTGGATGTGTATGTCTTTATCCTTTACGTCTGATTTAGTGGGAGGGGGGTTTGATGCAGCGCTCTGCTTGACCGAACTCCTAATGTGTGTCTTCTGTCTGCTTACCGTTCTGGATCACTGATCTAGGGGCCCTCATCCTTCTCCTCCTCCTCCTGTTCTTCCTTGACCTTTCCCTCTTTCTGTCCCTCCTTTCACTGCTTTCCTCATCACATTGTGTTTTCTCCAGCTAATGTCAATTCCTGCATTTAATTTAGCTTGGCGCTAAAGAAAACTTAGAGACAGACTTCCTTCCAAAAGTCCAATGGTTTCTATTTCTGTCCACTCCCCGCCTGTCTTTCCACCATGTCCTTGAAGAACAGGGCCACAATTAGAGACACAGGATGTCAATAGGACTGTGCCGTCACATTCATCTTCATTAACCTCATTTGGGTGTGAGCGTGTCTGACAGAGGATGGTGGAGAAAAGAGTTGAGCTCGATGTTGCGCGGCACTTTTTTGCGTTTTTAATTTTTATGTTTGGGATGCACATGCAACGTCTATTTGTGCATTTAAAACCACTGCAATCCCAGTGCAGAAGAGAGAAATGGGCGAGAAATAAGAGAACCGCAAAGAGGGTAGTAGAGCAAGAATAGCCTTAGGTCCTGAAGCAGATGGTGTTCATATTCATATGTAAGCGAAAAGACACTGATACCATGATGCATATGTACTGGGCTTTATTTTTATTATATCTAATAAATACAAACTGTGAGGTGCTGTTGATTGAATCTTAGAGATTTCATAGTGAATTGTCTTTCAGTCTTGTGTGTTGCTGATCTTTCTTTTTCTGGCCTAATCGTCCATTTTTCCTCTATTTGGGTCTTCCCCAGACTTTCCAGTAGTAGAAGGTTTTCATTGTAAAGATTTCCTCGACTATTCGGGTCAATTTATACAGAACTAGTGGGTCTACATGGTCATCTTTCCTTAGTATTGCTATATGTCAAGTCTCTGTTTGAATTTTAGCGAAACATTTATTGCTACATTGTTTCACGTTCATCTGAAAATATACCAAGGCACAAAAGCAAATTCAATCTCAGTAAGATTTTCACCTTATTCATTATTTACGTAATTACCATAAAGGTTTTGTTTTGGATGTGTCCAAAATATGTGTCAATGACTGGCATTAACTCTTTAAAATTCTGGTTGCAGTTCACTTTACCCTATTGCGTTTATTTTGTGATGGTTAAAGTAATTAGTTTATTTTTTTGCCATTGTTCTTATACATTAATTATTCTATATTTCCTTAAAAAAGTCTGAAATTTTCACAATAAACAATTATTTGACTTTTATATTTTTTAATTTTCACACTTTGAGTAAAAATTGGTTCCTTTCTAATTTGACTTTCTCATTAAAATCTCCTGCTTTTCCTCTACTTAAATATTTAACTTTGTTTATATATTGATCGCTTCAATTTTAATATGATTCCCCGAACAAATTCTTCCAATGCCCTTAGAAAGTATTCACCGCCTGAGATTTGTCACCTTTCACAGTAACAGCTTTTATTCATCAAATTATGGTTAATATACTAAATAATTTCAAATAATTGCATAAATATTCACCTCCTTTACAGCAGTATTTATTAGCTGCACCTTTGTCTCCAATCACAGCACCTAATCTGTGTGAAAACGTTTCAGTCAGACTGGCACAATTATTCTTCTAGACACAACAGCTCAACCTCTTTCTGCTTGCGTGGGGATGGGCATGAACAGCTCTTTACAAATCCAGCCACAAATTCCCAAAACGAATGTAACCTTGGTTTTCATTTGGCCCGACCACCTTGTTTGAGTTGAACCACTTTCATGTAACATTTGCTCTATGCTTTGGGTCCTTGTCGTGCCAGAAAGTAAATCGCCTCCCAAGCATTGGGCAATATTTTCCCATATGTCTTTACCTTACAGGGCATGCTGCTAAGAAGTATCCCCAAAGCATAATGTTGCCATTATTTATTTATTTTTTTTATTTTTTTTGGTGAACATTTTAATGATACATTGAGTAGAAGGCTCTAAAACATCCAGCAGAGGTGAATAATTTCTATAGGCATTGTGGATGGTCTGGTTTGGATGTGTCATTTCTCTTTGTGCATATTTCTGGTTTCTGTGTATGGCGTTGTGAGGCTGCTCCGTGTAATTAGGGGTATATAGGTCAGTTGATGAGCAGTGAGTGTGAGAATCAGATGCCAAACGGGATGAGCTGCACACTGAGCTCAGGGTTAATTTCTCTTCGACTGTCTGAAATATAGCAAAGACTTCCAGTGAGGCGGAATCGGAAAAATAAACAGAAACAAATATTCAAGCAAAACTATAGATGCTGATCTCCTGCTTCACCCTTAACCCTTCCCATACTCTCTTTGTACTTTCCTCCTGCTTCTGCTCCAGCGAGGGCCTGTCTGGATGGATCTAATGAAGATGTGAAAATTAAAATTGATTTTGTTACTAAAGGCTCCGTGCATGTGTGTGAGAAGCTGATTGCCTGTCTTGCCTGTCAAAGTCCTGTCAGCTGGTTTTAAGAAACACAGCAGGAGGTGTTACGACTGATACGCCGAGGGTAAATCCACTGTGCAAAGGTGAACACATTTGTTTCTTTTCTTCACATAGTCGAGTCATTCATTTAATAGCTTGCCTTTTTTGTATTCGGCACGAGAAACCTTTCAAACTTTGCTTTTGGACCACAAAATAGATTTGAGTTCATAAAAGATGACAGTTTTATTTTGAATAACATAATAATGCAAAAAAGATGATGATCCCCTTCTGAGGCTCATCTAACCTGCCTTTTATCTCCCAACCTAGAAGCAGGGATAATCAAAACTTAAGAGAAGGAAACATTTCCTCCACTTAATGGTCTATGGGGACAGCGAACATCAGAACAGAGGAAGAGGATAGTTAAATCCCAGTGAGCTATATTACATTGTCGAGTGTATTTTCATAAGTCATATGGACTAATTTTAGCGGTAGTAATTTTAGACTACCTCAGTTCTCTCCATCTTAGAAAAAGATGCTTGAAATGAGAAAGTCTTATGAATCTTTGTACCTGGTATTGAATAGAGTTGTTAAAAATAGGCCATGATACTAAGCTCCTGTCTAATATCTCATTTGAACCAATGCAATACACGCAGTTAAGTAACAGCAGGTACTATGTGATCAACATTAGTGTTGCATAGTGATGTACCAGTCATAGATCTGCAGCCAATTGGCCAGCTCTGACCTGATGAAAGCAATTTTAGCCTATTCCAGTTTCCCTTTGACCGTAATTACTTGCAGTGTTCAAAATAGTTTTTCTTATATTAGAAACAGAGGTGTGTTTTAGGTCACATCCACACAGAGTTAAATACTGTATCCGCACAGAAAAGTTGGAGCAGAAAGATGAAACCGCATGAAGCTAGAAGAGCCGTAATACCCGTTGTAATACCTATGCCATGCCAGTGAGTGGCGCAGTAACACCGCTACAGAAGTAAAGAAGGAAGCAAAAGGAAGAAGAGCCGGGAGAAAACAACAAAGGCGGGAGGGAGAACAGAGGCGTTTGTGTGCAAATCGTCCATCTTCATGAACGCAGTAGAGGAGCAAAATTGGTGTAAAATTCACAATTAACTGAATAGTGTCTGAAGCACAACAGCAACTCCAAAGTCCACCATTGTTGTTTGTGTTGACACATGCGCGAAAAGGAAGAGGCGAGGTCTACGCTAGCTCGCCTGGGCAAACACGACAGTTTCTAGCTGATTATGCGGCTAGGGATGTCAAGACGGAGCCACTGCAGGGAGCGGCTTCAGGCTTATTTGATCATGATAAATTGAGGTTATCTAAACCAAGCGTCCATCTTGATCGTTTTTTGATAGTCCTTTTTTAGCCTAAATAGAACCCCAGTACTGGGCGCGATGAGCAGATGTGGCGCCATCTACCGGCAGTATGGCACAACTATCAGAAAGCCAGATGGAGACTAATAAATCAGTAGTAAATAATGTCGGACCGAGCGTGACCCCTCTGCAATGCGTTGCGGTAAAGTAGCACTTCATAGCATTGCTATTACTATTGTCACAGTATTAATACGTTTACTCATGTTACTCAACTCTGCAGTCACATATATATATATGTGAAGCACATACCACCACTTTTCAGAATGCTGAGAATTTGTTGTCCATTTATAGATATTGACAGATTTTTGTTATTCCCAACTGCAAGCTCCACAGGTTGTCCTGAATATGCTGCTCCTACATGAGGTTAAGTACTAGATTTGTTAATGAGCCTTCTAATATGTGTATAGTTGGTTTCTAAAATATTATCTTTCTTGACTCATAGAAGTACGATCTTCAATAGCTGGACTCCTCTTTTACTCTGACACAAAATGCTTGTCTAACAATAACATATTTACTTTGTATTTTGATATGAATGTTGATAATTTCACTTGTAGTATATTTTAGCGCAGCTATATTCTTTACGGACTTCTGTCTGGCCACAGCGCGCAGAGTTACACGACTCAGACCAGGAGCTGCAGCAGCCAATAAACTCTCTCTTTCATTGTGATGAAACATGACAATTACTGACTGCACAACAACAGATATCAGGGTGTGAGTTTCATCATGGAGCCTGACACTGATTCATAAAAACCTTGAGCTGTATAGTTATTGTAGTGATCAAAAGGGACCGTTTTGAATTATTTAGTCATCTCTGGCCCTCTTTAATTAGTTACTTTTTGTGAGGACTTTGTGTATCTTGTCACAAGGTGATAACACAATCAAAAAAGATCTATATTGCCAGAGTTCATTTGAGTTTTATTTTTGGATTAGAAAGGAAACAAGAGTTCTACTCATCTTTCCAGTAGTTTCAAAAATTCTGATTACATTTGTTTTTAATTGATTGATTTTTTTTTTTAATTGGACTTGGATTAGTCTGCATGGGGTCTTGGAGTCCTTCTGCCTTTAAAGGAACATTTGTGCCGCCACTAACCTGAGGCGAAGTTCATTCCTCTAACTCTCCTCCAAAATTTCTCACCATCTGGACACAACATCGGGATAAGCAAATGCCTAGACAGCCCTGCTTCTGCTGCATTAAAAATGCTAATGCCCGACTTCATTTTCCCTCCGTACATGCACTTCTTTCTTTTTTTTTTTTCCACAGTGGAGTCATTAAGTGCGGACACTGATCATTAGCACCAACATACTGGTCGAAAGGTGGAGTTGATGACTTAACACAACGCAGCCGTGCCCTTTGAACCCCAACGGGTTCCGTTTTGTCAAGCACACACGTTACCCATCTGGTGCATGGTGTGTGTTTGTGTTTGAGTGCATGCGTGTCCCCTCGCCTGTCCCACTTTCACGTCCAGCCAGGACACCGAGTGGGGTTTAAGAGGGGAGGGGTGCAGGCAGACTGACCTATTTTCCTCTCACTTCCCCCCGTCCCATACTGTACTGTGCCCGTAGTTAGGCCTTGTATGTGTGTGTGTGTGTGTGTGTGTGTGTGTGTGTGTGTGTGTGTGTGTGTGTGTGTGTGTATGTGTATACGTATGATGGACCCCGGTGAGACAATGAAGGCTACTAGTCAGAACGAGGATCTGAAGCAGGAGAGCTGGAGCAGGGACAGAGAGATGGAGGGTATGTGGACAAGCATAAAAAACAACAGTGGGGCACAGTGAGAGCTGCGCCTGCAGACTGCAGATCCAGGCAGCCAGTCTAACCAGCAGAAAGCTAATGAGAGGCTCTGATGAATAGAAACAGGACCAGCAGATGGCTGCAGCCACATGGTGGTCCACAGAAGATGCCCCGCAATACTCTATGTAATCCACCTGCTACACAGTTTGCTCATATTTATGCATTTGCAAAGTTATGTGATTTCCATGAAATCCAGTCTTTTAAAAAAAAAACCTGTTGCGGAAGGCTGGAAGAATTGAATCAGTGAAAGTCTGTAAATGCTGCCTTAAGAGGCAGGGTAGTGCAAACTTAGATCCTACGGGGACTCACCAGGTGGCGAGTTCACTTACAGGGTACATTACAGATCGATGGTCTGCCCCTCGGGTCCCCGCTGGATGTTAGGCCTTTCAATAGACATGACAGCGTGCAGCCCGCAAACACACATGCACTCATACAGCTGGAAAACAACAGGCCTGGTGATCAGTTTACTGAATCACTGTAAACTGTAAACATAGGAGCACTATGGCGAAAGCTGTTCGCTCCACTTGTGAAAGCAAAATCTGTCGAGCTCTATATGGCATTGAGACATCAATTCCTATTGCCACATTGCTAGACAGGACACTAGGGGGGAAAAAAAAAAAAAAATCAATTAAGTTAGCATTATGTGTGTGTCCTTTGGTATCTGATTTTGATCTAATAGTTCGTCTGAAATATAAAATAAAGGTTTTTTTTCAGTTCCCCAAAGGAAAATTGAAGATATGTTATATTTCTGATTATTATTAATGTTTTTTATTGTTATTTTTGTCATGATTCTGTCCATTTTGGAGGTCTTTATTAGGAAAAAGTGCATTTTTATAAACCTGCCTAATCAGCATTCAGCATGTCTAATCCAAAGAGATTATTTGGATTATTTGGAAATATTTTCTCCTGACTCCTCCTAAATAACATTTTTCTAGAGCATCAAAATGACTCCATGTCAGTTTGCTCATTTGCTACTTTTCTTCTCCATGCCATTCCTATGAATTGCAGTTTACTTCCTTACTTTTTCTACCTTTTTCTACCATGACGTAGACGTAACCGTTACATATCCCTTTAAACCATGGCCTCTGGGTTTTTCTTTTTAGTCTCCCTCCATTAATTATGTGATGGAAATATTGAGATATCATTCATAATTCAATTTAATATAATATTACTTATGTTAAACTTTCATTGGTGAGGGTTCCGATTTTAGTTTGGGCCAATCAACTCTTATTAAATATTAGGGCTTAGGAGCCATGACCAAAGTTATTTTAAGTGACCCTGCTTGTACATATAGTTTATTAGAGTAATAAAAATTAATTTCCCACTAGAAGACTAGATTATAGAAAATTTCTTTAAACTGCAGGTTGTTAAAATGGATTTGAAGCGTCTCCAAGGTGGGTACTTGATGCTTCATCAGTACGAAACATCGACAAATGGCTCCATCACTCAACCTACAAAGGCTTGAAATGGCAAAGGGCCAAAATGTCAAGAACCCACTAGACCTACATAACCCATCAGAAAAAAATAACTAATTTGTACGAAAAGAGAATTAACTTTTTTTTTAATGGAGTTCAGCCACCTCATGAGAAGGGATGACACATGTTACTGGCATCTCTAGAACAGGAAAAACCAAAATTTTAGCAACACATTTGGTGGATTTAATAACCCTCCTTTTTGTGTCTAACAGTTGAGTAAAAGTTTCCAAAATCGCAAAATGTGTATTATAGAAGTAAATGTGTTGTTTAATTTCTCTAAAGCGCCCCAAAAAACATTTAAAATCAGAAATCTTACACTCTGTTTTTGAAGAATCACTGTTCAGTGTAGAGTAATTCAGGTTAGTCCTATTTCAGTAAAAACAAAATCTGTGAAATAGCCCTTCAACATTCTGCCTATAGAAACCCCAAAGCTTATGGTAACCCAAAGTAGCCAAAATGCTGCTAGATAAACCATTAAACATAGTCAAGTCTTCTTCGATTATAGCTGCCAAGGCCAATGACATCTTCATTAGCCTACAAGTCAAGAATTGCTTCTTTTTTTTATTTCTTTTCGCTTCAAAACAGGAGTTCCATACAAATATGCAGTCTGCCAAGCTTAAAGTACTCAGCTTCATATCCTGGACTCATAATGATTACTTACTTGACAAAGTCACGTGCTAAGATCAGTTGGCAAGCACTTTTTGGGACAGACTGTTGACATTACTGTGGTGTTTCTTTTGGTTACTCACAACATGCATGAGGTGGCTGCTCAGCGATTAAAAAAGTGATTGTCATGAGGCTCCAGAGAGGTGCGGCAGAGAGGGGACAGAGGCAGAGAGAGACCTCGTGGAGAGCAGCAGCGTGTGAGGACACGATGTCTGTTTGTACTGTAAATCTGTGCCTGTGCACTCGGAGCAGGAATAAATTAATAGATACACTCGTCTGGAACACCGCGGACTCTTGTAAACAGTTGTCTCACACACGGGCGTGTGCGCACACACACACACACTTGCTTTCAGAAAGTACAAGGAGTACAAGGCGCAAACATGCATTGCCCTCATCCGTAACACAGTAAAGCCATTTTCAGGTTTTGCACGATGCTGCCTGAATCGGGCGTACTCATTAAACATTAACTCGGGACACATTAAGGTAGAGCTCTGCCCTGCTGTGTGACGGCTGTCCTGTTGTTGTCGTTCGTCTCGGGCTGCCTGGGTGCAACGGGGCGCTGTGTGACAGAGGAGGACAGGGAGCACGTGGCCTCCCCAGGGCTCTTGGAACAAAACCCTATCGACCCTCGCCTCCCCCCATCATCACTGGGTCGCACATCATCCTTCTCGCATCTCTCCGCTGCCTCTGTCCCATGTGGCACACAGCGGGGCACAAGGTGGGGGGTTAGCGCAGGGACTGCATCATGCAGATGAGGGTGCGGCACATCCAAACATTCCAAATGCACCCGAAATTTAGCTGGGGCTTCTGATTTTGCTTTTCTGAAAGTAAGTGATTGCCACTTGATGTATGGGTTGCTCATCTCTGCTACTTTCTCCGGATATTTTTGCCCCCTCTCTTATTTGCCCCAGTGTGCTGAGAGCGGAGCAGATGGAGTGCTGGCAGCCATCTTTTACTCAGTTAGGTTGAATAGGCACGTGGGTGGGTGTGTTAATTAGCACAGATAAGTGCATGTGTCTGCATGCGTGTTGTCTGTGTGTTCAAGGGGCACAATAGGCATAATTATATCTGCTTGAGAGGCCCAGTTGTGTGTGTTTGGGAGGGGGGGGGGTAGAGGAGGGAAGGGGGAATGGGGTAGGACAGGCGGAGTTCAGCAATGACCCAACTGCAGGCTTTGTGTGTGCAGAGCAGAGGGCTGACAAGTGTCGGCTATTATTGACTATTTACACACTGCCACACTCGCCGGCTCACGTGCACTTAACGCGCATAATGCATGCACTCCATCGTGGCTCGCAGTCGCTCCACTCCGCCTCCGCTGGCTTTGTGTCTCCGCCGAACACAAAACGGGTGCCGCGCGGGCATGTTTACAGTGTGTCAGTGTATCAGTGTCACTCACCGTAAGAGGAAAAGATGGGAAAGCCCCCAGCGAGCACATCACTCTGACAGGAGTGTGGTCACTATCTTTCCTCCCAAGCCAGGCTTTGTTGGTGCAGATACTGAAAGAGACAGAGAGCCGGTGAGGGATGTACGGATGGCAAGGCTTAAAGGAAACAAAAGACTTTATGCAAAGTAGGAAACTATTCTGATTGGATGTTAAAGTTGTTGACATCCTGTCACAAACCTAATGAGTCATTTAAATCCACACCCTGCATCAGATCTACTATTGTCTGTCTTTCATTGTTTTAGATTGACATATCTACCAGAAGTTTTAAAACTCCTTTGCCAAATTACGCTTACCAAGTGGAAATACAATGCCTTGCAAAAGTATTCAAACTTTGGATGTATTTATTGTATTTAATTGCATTACAGCCACACCATTCAATGCATTTCGGTAGTGATTAACTGTGAAGTTGAAGGAAAAGGATACACATTAAATCTAATGTAATCCTAGTTTAAATGCAGCTTTTCTGTAAAGTTCATAAAAAGTCTAAAGCAGGGTTAAGTTATGAAACAATAGTTTAAGCTTTGAAGCACTCTCAGTCTATCAGCGTATGATGACACTGGGAACCTGACCAACATCTGGACATCCACCTAAATTGACAAGGAGAGCATTGATGAGAGCCAAGAGGTCCATGGTAACCCTGGAGGAGCTGCATGAATCCACAGCTCAGGTGGGAGAATCTATTCATCACACAACCCCCCAAATCTGGCCTTTATTTAAGGCCAGATTTGCCTTGGTCTCATGATTTATTCATGAGACCAAAACAAGACTTCTGGCAAACATGCATAATGTCAGGTGTTGCTGGAAACAGACATTTAATTTCTCCCCAAACAAAACAACCCCAGTTGTGAAAGTGTGGTGGCAGCAGTATCATGCTGTGGGGATTTCTTTTCCAACAATGAAAGTAAAAAGTTCAGAGCTAATGGGAAGATGGAGCTAAATACAGGGCAACCCCGGAGGCAAACCTATTAGAGGCTAAAGAATACTGAAAGGAACTATAAGTAATAATGATACCTAGTGGTTAAAATCAGATCATTACATATGCAATGCCTTTCACGGAGACCTGCCGTAAAACTCCACTTACTGGCTTCCATATTTGCAGGCTGCTGCTCTTTGGTCAAAATATAATACCAAATACTGCAATCTGTTTTAGGAACCCTGAGAACTCTCCTATGATTGGCTCAGGAACCAGGTAGTAAACATGGACTACACTCTGAACCGAAGTCGTTCCAGACCATACCTCCAGGTTTGAAAGGAGAAAAACTTGACTGACATTGTTGATGGAGAGGACCAATTGTTTATAGGGAATGTTCCTTCCATCCTGGGTGACAAATGAAAATTATTTAGGTTGATTTTACTGTAAATATCTTACTTTTAGCTCCCTTAAGGCTGACTCACAGATTTACCTTCCAGGAGGATGAACAACCCTAAACATACAGCCAGATCTACGATGGGATCCTTTAGATCAAACTTTGTTCATATCTTAGAGTAATACAGTCAAAGTCCATACCTAAATCCAGTTGAGAATCTGTAGGTAGATTTCAAATTTTATGTTCACAGATGATTTTCGTTGAATCTTACTGAGCTAGTCTGCAAATGAAAACGGGCAAGATTTTCAGTCCTGATTTGCAGCGCAGGTGAAAAACAAAAGCCTAGCAGCTGTGATTGCAGCAAAAAGTGGCTCTACAATGCCACTTTGTAGTGGGAATGAATACAATAGAAATACAACACATAGATTTATGGGTAAAACGTGTTGAAAATCATCTGTTTTGTTCCTATGACATTAAATCTCAATAATACACATCAGAAGTAAATGGTTGTATAGTGGGGAAATAACTTGGAAAGGTAAGAATAGTTCTAAGAGGCACTGTATACGGTATTTAAAAAAACAGAACAAATGTGCTTTTTTTCTCCAAAGCACATTAGCTGCATCTTTATTATCAGCTCCAGCCTGTAATATTTGCATTGACTGTATGTATGTATGTATGTATGTGTGTGTGTATATATATATATATATATATATATATATATATATATATATATATATATAATATACAATTTGTCTTTACTGGTTTGGCAAAGGATATGTGCTAATCTGGACTTTAACCCTCCCACAGTCTTTAAGAAGAAGTGAAAGTAGAAAGGCTTGTGTCAAGGCTTAAAGTAAAAGAGGTGGAGGGTTTATGTGGCCTAGAGTGGGAATAGGATTTAAGTAAAGAGGTTTTACCCCCTTTTCTTTGGCTCCCGTCTATGCTTTTGTTAAGGTTAACGAAAAAGGGATTAATGCGAGGAGATTATGGCTGGCTCTGCTTGGAAATTGTGTTTAAGGAAATGTTTATTTACTCAAAAACTAGGAAGCGTGGCAAGAAGTTTGGGTCAGGTTTTCAATCTTCATATCTGCAGTGATTTTTATTCTAATCCCGGATTTAAAAAGAATTCCTCGTGAGAGTCGGGGAATTACATCCTACTTTTTGTATCAGATTTAATGAGATTGTCACATGTAGTAAAGCCGTCAAACTAAACGTTTTTTTGTCTTCTCAAAATGGACAACTAGATGTTCATGAGGATAGAAATACATTTTCCCTTTAATGTTCTGATGCAGCTGAAGGTTTTACATCTGAAGGGAATTGTGGTCAGGGATTGAATGTTACCCAGGCACCGTGTTCCTACATGACCTCCCAATCAAACCTATTGATTCCACTCACTATAAGCTGTCCAAATGCACAGATGGGTCAAGTCAACACTGCTGGCCCTGATCGACTGTAACAGATAGGAAGATGAGCAGCGCACCAGGAAGGCTTGTGCAAGGTTAACATGATGGAGAAGGGTAGCATTGTTCTGCAGCTGTTGTTTGTGGATTTGCTTGTACAAATTGTATGTAGGCAAGTCAATAATTCAACACATGGGTTGTTGTTTTTCTCTGCTGTCAAACTCTCTTAGGACTAGAATCAACTACAAAACAATAAAGACAGCCACTGTTTCCTTTGACCTGTTTGAACTTGGGCTGTTCCCTTAGTAGACAGATGTTAGATTATTTTTTATTTTTTTACATATACTGTTTTATGTCATACTAAAAGTGGCAAGAGAATGTGGGTTTAAGTAATTAAATACATTTAGAGCATGGGGTGATGCCAGGCTGAATGGCACGGTGGTGCGTAAACACATACAGAATTTGACGTTAACTAGAAATTCTAACTGTAAAGCTACGAAGGAGGCAAAAACAGTAGTTTGCAGTGTCATGAAAGCTGGAGTGCGTCCTACCAAACTCTGGTAATCAGTGCTTTACCTGTCAAAACATACACAAACCCAAAAGCAAACCAGAATTTCCAGATCAGTTAACGTGTGGGCGGATAATGTCAGCACAAGGTGGAGGAGCAAGCTGTCCTGACAGTAAACCGAAGAAGCCATGCAAACTAAAGGGGAGCATAAAATAACTCAGTAGTTCTTGGATTATGAATTGATTTTGGAATAATAAGCTCTTTTTTTTTGTAAAATACCTGGCGATAACATTTGTTGAATTGCCGCTATATAAATGATTGAATTGATTGAACTGAAAAATCAACCAAAACTGAGTTTTCTTGCATTCTGATCCTTTATATCCTGTCACACTATTGCGTATCTATCTTTCTACGCATCTGGCTCTGTAGTATGCATAAAATGTGTGGAAATCTAATGGACGCTGGTGGGAAGATTAATTTAGATGTCCAAAATTTCACAGCATGAGCGTCACAACTCGGAGAGACCATATTTACCGTGTGTGCGACACTGTTCCAGAATTGATGCAAATGCTTCTCAAATGTTGCAGCAATGACACAATTATAACCTCACTTATTTTCTGATATTACGCTATGCCGACTCTCAGTCTGCACTGACATACCAAATGCTTGGAGTGCATGGGAATTTTTTTTCCAATTAGTTCAGCTAATAATGATATGGATTCACTGAGGGCAGTTATAGATTGTGCATTGATGAGTAAGGGAGGTGTCAGCTCCAGACGCTCGGGAAATTATTAGGCATTCGTCATGTTTTGTAACCTGGCAAGCCAAATTGATAACGTGTAGCATTCTCGATTTAGTTCTACACATTATCAATCTGGGCCTGCTCTCACTGAATCTATTCGGAGAAAGGAGGGACATTCAGCAGAACTTTCCAAGCTGATTGGGCGAAGCGACACGTAGTGCCCGCCTACCACAGTTTGGATTTAGCCAGTGACAGTATCAAATGAAAATGTCTTTAGCAGACACAAACATCTTTGACATCCAAAAATGCACAAAGCGCTTCTTGCTGTTCTTCTTTCAAAGAAATTGTGGATTCTGAATAAACGGATGTGATTGCAGCAGCTACGCGTGCGTCCTCCTGCACTACCAAGTTTATTTTGCTTTTGTCACAGCTGTGTGTCCTGCATTAAGCTATAATATTGCAACGTGATTGGCCGACTCGTGTAGGGTCGCATGTCGAACAGTTGAGTGGGACAAAATGGATATTCGGGTGTATTTGAATGCACAAATTCAGCTTGAGAATTCAGCTTGCAAGCAAGGCTATATGTTTAGAGCCACGTGAAAAAGTATATATTTTTAGAGGGACTTGGACACTTTAATTGCATCTAGCCTCCAGTGTCACCGCAGTACAAAACATGTTGCATTCAAAATATTTTTAAATTGGAAAGACTTTACTTATTGTGTCGAATGACATGGTTAATCCAGATTAATGAATTAATTACAGTCTATTATTAATTAGATAAAATATTATTTCATGTCTCACCACTAATAAATGATGTGAAAGAGTGTTAATTGACAAGAAAATCACCGCAGTGGTGCTTTCAAACAGCGGACGGTTTATAACTAAAGGAGAAGAGGAAAAGTAATTGAAGAAGTTTATTCCTCGTATCCAACCCCAACTACACAGATTGACCTTATACCCTCTACTTGAGGCCATTTTTCTACGGCTTTGCTGTATTTTGCAATGAATATTCATTTTGTGGTTACAGTAAGCCATACAGATCCCTGTAAACATGAAGCTGCTTGCAGACTCCATTCTACTGCCTCTCATGGTTGGTGAGACCCTCTTGAGCAGGAACAAAAACAGCGCTGTGCCCATGCGGAAATTGTGTGTTTGGCAACCAGATCATTGCTGCAGTGCTGCACTCCAAAGTAAAGAAAACTCCTTCACTAGCTTTAACAGCAAACTGTTCATCAGATGCTGCCATTTGCGCAAAGGGAAGAATTGCAGTTTCATAATTAATACTAAAGGTATATGTATTCTAAGAGAATTGGTTTGAGTCTTTTTGAGTGACATTTTGATAATGAGACTGAGCTCCTCAGAGTTGCTTTTTATCATAATAAATATAGACAGGTAAGCCTAAAGTTAGATTCAGGTTTAAAGTAATCTTTTTGCCAGTATGTCGTTGTTGTTTTTTTTACCTGAAAAATGTTTTTATGTTTTGGAGTGGTCCGGCCAGAGTCTTGGCTTGAACCTAAAAGCGAATCTTTGGAGTTAGCTAAAGATTAGAATAACTGCAAGGATGCCGTCCCACCTCAAAGACTAGGAGCTCATCAGCAGACACAAATTATCAAAATACCAGTGGAAACAAGCGGAAAGCTGATCAGCAAATATATAAAGGGTTGTTTGTTTAGTAGTAGTAGTAGTAGTAGTAGTAGTAGTAGTAGTAGTAGTAGTAGTAGTAGTAGTAGTAGTAGTAGTAGTAGTAGTAGTAGTAGTAGTAGTAGTATTAATGTATCATATTTTGAGGTTTGACTTTCCCTTTTTCTATCAAAAACAATCTATTTGTTTACATGAATATAATTTACTTCTAAATTTGGCCGGGCATTTGAATAATTTCGGGAATAGCAAAAAGTAAAAGATTCCCTTTAACTACTTCATTGATGAAATATTTTCTTGTTGGGGCATTAACTAAATCCTTGTTTCCTAACATTTGCGATTATTTTTTTTCCCAGAATTATACCCAAATAAAGTGCATCATATGATTCTTTGATCCTGTTCGTCTTTAGGGTCATTTCTCTGTCCTGCCTGGTAAACCAGTCTGTGTCACTGTCCGTATTCATATGTGTCTAGCGGTATTTATATATCCTCTCATCCTCCATATCTCTGCGATGGGCAGTGGCACTCCTTTGCCACCAGCGCTCTAATAGGCAGAGACCAGGCGGCTCACTCAGCGCTGCTAATGCAGCTCGCTGCCCCAGGCCATGGGCTAAGCTGGACTACACTGCATCACACACAAACACACACAATCAGACAAAGACACAAACGCATATGATTGGCCCGCCACAACTTCAACTCTTTGTCTTTATCTGAAGCTAAACAGGAGTAAGGTGAAGAGGTGAGAGCTTTATGCTGCTGGATGTTTGCTTCGCAGCACAGTTTTAAAGTCTCGTGTTCCTTCCCTATTGATATTGTGCTGCACAGTCAATTAATGGTTTGGTAGAAGTTAATGGGGCATCCTGCAAAAGGGTAGGTGTGTGGACTGTGGCAGCACGTGTCTGAGCGATTCTGTGTATTAGGATGTGTGCGTATATAGTTTTTTTTTTGTCTCGTGGGACTCTCATTATCACTGCTGTCCCAGATGTCACCCAGCACATGAAACACACGTCATGAATAATGGAGTCCTATTTCTACATCTCTCCCTATTCCTCTTCCGTCCGCTCAGCCTCTTCCCTCCTCCATCCCTCGTTTCCTCTGATGCTCCCACTGTTTCTTAATCTCCCTGCCGCTACCTCTATCTGGGTTGGTCCATTTAGGCTGTCTGGTTGGGATGGGACGCAGTCCTTCTGTGGCTCCGTTGAGTTATTATAACCATGTGCGTCTTATGAAGGCAGCCGGTTTTAAGTCTGCCCTTGCAGATCCGTTCAGACTTTCCACAGTTCAGTCCCCTCTCTCCCCTCCCCCCCAGTGTTTACTGTTTAAAGTCACATAGGGCAAATTGGGACAGAGGAGCCAGTGGAGCAGAAGAGACGAGGTCTCATCGCCGCGGAAACTGGACTCTGCTCCGTGTCTATACCCTGTGTCACCCCCCACCCCGCCCCGTCTCCTCCTCTACGTTCGTTCCGCTCAACTTTCAAGCATCGTCCGTACTCACGCAGTTGGTGGACGAGAGCTCACACGTAGGCGCGAGGCAGGGCAGGGCACGTATGATTGAAAGATGAGGTAAGCAGTCAGAATTGGTTAGGGAAAAGGACAGTAGTTAGGATTAGACAGTGGAGCGTGGCTTTTTAATGAAAACATGACAGAGCTGCGGCTTCTTCCAGCGACTCGATCGACCCTCTTCCAGAAAATGAGCAAGTGACAGTGACGCGAGCGGAGAAAAGAGAGAGCTGAGCGCTGAGATTCAGACATTCCTTATGCCGCGTTGGACTTAACCGGCATATTGATTCATGCGCTATAGGGACAGTTTGGCCGCCTTAACAAAGTCTCTTTTGCTAAGGCGATGCAGCAGAGTGGACTCTCATTTATCAGTGTGGTTGAGCATGGGCTGCGGCAGTAAAACTTAATTTGAATGTGTTATAAATAGGGAACTAGCCAGAGAAATTTTGTTGCCAAATATCCATTGTACAAAACGTGTACATTTTTGAGTAGCATTCAAAAATCCTGTTCCTCAACTTTCCTGCGATGAGAGGTCATCAAAAAAATCAGTCACCATAAAACCATGTTTTACCATTTTAAACAAAGACAAATGATTAAGAAGTTGACATCATAAACTGTCTTTAGCATCTGTTACAAATTAGTGTGGTGAGCAGCGTATTTTGTTAAAATACACACCAGTTGGTTCTAATGCCCAAACTCCTTTGCTTTACTGTGTTAAGCCTTCTGGATGTCTTGCTCTTTCGCTATTTCACCATCTAAATGTATAAATGGTAAACGCCTCACTGATTTGTAAAATACAATTGCTTAATTTGAGTCCGCTTCTCTCAGTGACAGCGTCCACACCGAAGTGGCTTTTTGTTTCTCTGACCAGGTAATGCATAGGTATGGCACATTCAAAGACTGAAAGAAGGTTTTATTTTTGAGTTTCCAACCAGCCAGTCAAGAGTCAAATCCAATCGAGGTTAAAAACCAACCAATTGCAGTTACTGGCCATGATTTCAGTGGATATCCAGCCAGTCATATAGGCAGAGTCGGTGGGAATACAGCAGAATGCAGCTAGGGCAGAGCCTATTTCATAGCAAACAACTGAATCTGCTCTACTCTTTGAATGTACACAGCAGAGAGAGGAAACAGACAGGCTGAGGCGTACTCTCGCTCTGAATTCAGATGTAACTCCCTTTTTTGCATAAAAGATTGGGGAACAGAGACATGCACTGTTGCATCCCCCTTTAGCTAGCCCTCTATCTTTCCTTTGACTTTCCCAGTGTTTCCTTTCTTCCCATTCCTTCCTATTGCTCAACATCAAGTATTTTCCTAACACTGTCCATTTTCCGCTTTAACGCGTTCCTCTAATGCAAAACTGGACCGCAGCCATTCACTGACTTTGTGGCGCTAATTCCAACATGTGCATTTATTAATTTTTTTCCTGCCAGCGGGGATTTTTTTTTTTTGCGTCCTATTTTAAGCTTGTGTGTTTCTGAGCGTGTGTGAGTGTCTATCATGTCAGTATCCGTCGGCGCGGAGAATATTTCAACACTGCAGAGAATGCCTCCAGAATATGCTGCATTTTTCTTTCTTTGTGTCTTCTTTCATTGACAGTCACAACTGTTTGATCTGCTCCTTCTTCACTCTGTCTTCTAGCCTTCTTTCATATTCTTCTCTGCAACTCGGCTAAAATCACATTTAGTAATGTTGACTATATTTCCTCACTCAAACTCAAAGCCTTTTTGTCCAGCAAAACAATTTTCAATGCGTTATTGTAATTCAGCTGCAATATTAAAATTACCAACTAAGCTTTGAAAAATAATGTGCAACGTGTGCATTTAAATGGGAGTTTCGTTGATATATGAACGTCTAACCACACTCTAATCCACTAGAAGAAGAGAGAATGTAGAGAAAGTACATGTCATTGATCACATCCACGAAGCATTCTTGGTGTAAACTTGTCCTATTCTGAAATATCAAGGCATGTTGTTGGTTTCTTTTGTACTCTGAATGCAGTGTCCTGTAAAATGTTTCCAAATCCTTTTAACTTTTTTTTTCTTTTTTTTTTACACTTTGTCTTGTTACAAAAACCCAATCTTCACTGTGTTTTATTTGGATTTGGTTTGCTAGACAAATACAAAGTAGTGCATGATTGTCAAGTGAAAGCTAACGGTTGAATGCAAATGCAGGCCACACTTTTCAGATTCTTCTCCTGCTTTATACAGTAGAAAAAAAACTTTGTAAAACATGTATTGATGTCTTTCCACTTCACAATTGTATACGCTTTGTGTTGGTACATCATGTAAAATCTCGATAAAAGGCATAGAAGTTTGGGGTACTAATGTGAGAAAATGGAACAAAAAAAATGGAGGTATGAATATTTTCAAGGCACTGTTTTGTTTTGAACATACGTCTTTAGTAGATAAACGTGATCTGCTCCCAGATAGCTCTTTCACAGTGTGTATAACCTTTGACCTTCAGCTACTTTTTGTATATTCACTCGTTTCTTAGCTGTCATATTTAGCTATCTTTGTCCTTGAAATACGAAAAGACCTTCCAGGCAATAAACTAAGGCCATTAGCTGTAATCTGTGTTGAGTAAGATGCAGACTCCAGGGAGCAGGTTTTAGTGATCCACCACAGAAGGGAACAGGAGTGGGAGTTTAATGGCTGATTAGCTGATTAGCCTGATTGTGCATGCAGAGGGGGGCCCACAAAGACTGGCACCTTTCTTTCAAAATCCGATGATCCAGTCTAAATGTTGCAGGAAATTTCCCCTTTACAATTTACACCGCGGAGACGTCGAGAGGCTAAAGCCATCTGCATTGAAAGCATGACGAGAGTTTTCTAGCTGCACTTTGACCTTTAAAGAAAAAGCCAAAATAAAAAATACTTTTAAACCAAAAAATGTTGCTTTTTTTATGTTTTCACAACAGTACTTGATAACAAAGCTACATGCTGCTCAAAACTAATCCAGAGCAACTTTATGTTGACACTGTTTTCATTCTGGGTTCTTCCAGAGCCGTTTTGCATTTCCAAAACTACAAAGGTTACACGGTTGCTGCCTGTCATCCTAAGCAATTTTCAAAACAAAACATGATTTAATAATTGGTGAGAGTACGCTGAAATCCTAACGCGATGGCGATGAGAAGGCCCTAGCAACAGAGAGAGGATGAAGGAAGCACGAGTAGGAGGGGAGGGGGAAAGATGCAGAACATCAATAAATAATGGCCCCGCTGAGGAGGTGGAAATATGGGCCTCGTTATCTTTGCACCGACGCCTTCATTTGCATGTGAGAAAATGAGGCTGCACCTAACTCACAATCGCTGCATGCACACTTTTGGACCCACAAAGGCCATAGTATCTCTATTTATAGACAATGTCATGTTTTTATTTTTTTTTACCCCTTACTCTCTCACACACATTTATACTTGTAATATTTTCCCTTTTTCCTTCCTGTTCTTTTAAAAAATCTTTCAAAAAATCCGTTCTTGCAGCAGGTTTCTACTGTTATGTCACTGCATGGCTGCCATTTTGTTGAATAAAAAAAAAAAGACAAAACAAAAAAACCCCAGAGGAGACAGCAAATGTTTATTAAGCAGCAAAAGTCTGTATCCGTCTGTGTAATGCGCCCTTATGCTGCAGAAGAATGTGAGAGTACATAGAAGGTCTTTGGTAAACACCAGGTAGTGGTGCGCTAAAGCAGGTTTATTCCACATAACTGCCCCTGTTGTAATTGGTCTGCAGATTAGAACGTATTAATTTTATTCTTTGCGAATGTAGGCCCAATTTGGGCAGATTTTTTATTTTATTTTATTCCTAACTCTTAAAATCTCTACGAGTCTCATCTTTGTTTTTGAATTTTTGAATTTCACCTTTGCTTTAGGCTGAAACATTTGAAAATTACCTTTTATAAACATAACAGCAAAATTCAATGAGTAAAAGATACGCTTGCGAAAGAAATGAGACTGAAATGAATTTGATTTTGTTGTTATTATGAAGTTGTGAAATATTTCTAGTTATTCTGGTGCAGCGGTTGGGATTAAGAGACTGAAATGATGGCTCCCATCTGGAGTCCATCTGCATGCAGGAATCATGAGCAATGCTGTTTGACTTTTTTCCATGAACGCTTCTCATTGATGCTGACCAAAATCAGGCGAGATCCAACAATGTCGACTTCCTCAAGGCAATGTGGCTGCTTTCAGAGAGCTTCTTTGGTACTGAAAATACTTTTTTAAAGTGTTGTTTTTTGTTAAATTATCCTAATCTGTTAGTCCTGGGAGCCATTTAGTTTTTTCTGAGTCCTTTTTTATATGTTTTTGGTTGGTGGATTTTTTTATCTATACAATTAAAACCAGATATGTAGACACGCTGTATAAAAATAAGATTACTCTGTCTTTAAATAACTTCAGCAAGCCCAGATAATGTCATTGCTTTGTAAAGCATGTAAGTTTTGCAGGGAATTTTGGACCTGTACAAGGGTATACCTGGGAACAATTTCAAGATGCTCAAAGGTGCCACATATATCTGTTCAAACAATTATACACAAGTATTTAGTAGCATGGGATTGTCGAGCCATCATGTCATTCAGGCACGGGGCGGGTTCTGTGGCGCAGAGATGAATAAGTTTTGGTGTAGAATGTGCAAATCAACTCCAGAACAAAATCTAGAGATCCTGAGAAGATTCAGCGAGAGAGTGCCTTTATCTGTATTAAAACAAGATCTTTACCAACATGAGCTGACATGAAACATGAATATAAAAAGCTAAATTACAATTTGGAAATGCACTTGTGACATAATGACTTAAATCTTTTTGAAACATTTGTCCTATGGTCTAAAGTTCGACCATAATGAACATTGTTCCAATTTTGAGAAACTTAGGGAAGCTTGAAGGCCCAACAAGACCATCCCAGCAGTGAAGTACGGAGGTGGCAGCATTGTGTTGTGTGGGTATTTTGCTGCTGGAGGGACTAGTGCAATTCACTAAAGAGAGGGTGTCATGAGGAAAGAAAATGATGTGGAAATATTAAACTAACATCTCCAGCCATCATCCAGGATGCTGAAGCTGGGGCACAAATTAGCCTTTAAATAGACCCTGACCCTAAGCATAAATAAGCCAAATCATTTATAAAGTAACTTGAGGACAAAAAAATCAAAGTTTTAGAGTGGCCGTCACAAAGCCGTGATCTCAGGTGCTAAGGGAATTTGTAGGCGGAGCCTAAAAGTCGTGCATGAGCAAGGCGGCCTACAACCTGACCCAGTAATGGCAGCTCTGTCTGGAGGAATGGGCCAAAAAATCCAGCGAGCTGCTGTGAAAAGCTTGTGGAAGGATAACAGAAAGAAAGCATTTAGGAAGTAAAGACAAATCTGGTAACACTGACTGGTCAGAAAAAGTTAAGAGTTTTTTTGTCTTTCTTTATTTCTGTCCAGATCAAGTGAATTACAGCTAAATGAAATCTAAATGAAAGATATAAACTCCACACCTGTAGACATGAGGTTTCGCACATTTTGCTGCACCTGCGTATGTATGTGTGTGTGTTTTGTGTACGCATCTATCTGTTTATGTGATGCACGCCGGCTCCGCGTCTCATTATCCAGTCAAGTCAACATGAATAAAAACTAAGGGAGCAGAGTGATTTCAGATTTAGTAATTAATATTTTACTCTGTCTGACACTCTGCTTAGAGACCGGGGGCTTGCATAAGCAAGGGAGATAAAAGAGGTGAGGCAGACGATGTGAGAGTTCACACAAAGACGGGAGGAGAGTCATCTCAAGATTTTGCAAGCAAACGACTCAGGATGGACAGACAGCGAAAGGGATTATGCGAGTTGTGTAATCAGCGGTGTTTCAGGAGCTGCAGATGGGACGAACGCAGCCCACTGCAGAGGACCTGGGGACCGAGACAAAAAAAGAAAATGTGGCTTTGACAGATCCAGCTGACTCCCCCCTTTTCTCCTGCAACCTCTCTCTCCCTGCCTGTGTCAGAGTGTTGTGACAGGCATGTCTTCGGTGTTGTGGGAGTAGCAGCCTTAAAGTGCTCATTATCCTGTAAGGCTTCATTCTGGGGGGCAAACAAAGGCTGCTGTGAAATTGCAGCCTGTGCCTCCTCTAAGGTCATGATGTTGTGAGAGGAAACACACACACAGTCCTTAACTGCCACCTTCACCGTATCAGCTCAGCCTCCTGACTGACAAACACAGGCATTTTAGGTCAAATATTGATGCTTATAAGCAAACTTACACTTACATACACTCGAGCACAGACAAGCTGCTGGCGGTTGGGATGCTAAAGAGCACAGGTATTTGATATTTACAAATTAAAATTGAGCGTATGATGGGCTGGAAATTTTTGAAAAATCCCATACCCAATACATCATTTGTTATACTATAACTTTATCAAGAATGGAATTGTTTAATCAAGACTACCCACAGTTTTCCAAAGTGGTTGCAGAATTATGAAGACTGAGGAAGAAGGGATGGAGGAGTAGATAAAGACTGACTGGAACTGCTGTGTTTTTAAAGTAAACTTAAGAAAATGTACACTCTAAAAAAACACTTGGTTTAAAATGGTCTAATCTGGGTTATTTGGTAAACTCAATCCTCGTAACACTTGGATCAATTACAACTAACAGAACTGAGTTACTAGTTTGACCGAGCATACAGGGTTAGATTTTCAACTCATAAAAATCAAATATAATATAGAGTGGCATCACAAACATGAAGGCCAGGTCTGCTTTCTTCCCTCTTTATTCGCCTTATAGCAATCAAACCCGTCTTAGAATTGCTGACCTGCTTTTTTCATGTTTCCACTGGTATTAACACTTTATCTGGTGATGAGCTGCAAGATTTTGAAGTTGGAGGGCCACTTTGTCATCACCCTAATCTTTACCTCCCTCCACAAATTCTCAATGAGATTCAAATCAGGATGGACCGCAACCTTTAATATTACTACCAGTGAGAGGAAACATGTTGTTTAAAAGAAAAGATGTCTGAATAATTTTGGGAACCAATGTAACACAAAGATCTTAAATAAAACTATAACATATTTTAAATAGCAAAGCCACGGCTACTACACAGCTGCCGTTAAAATGTTCCATTTATGATTACAAGTCTTGTGTTGTTTGTGACGTGTATTTATTGTTTCGATTTTAAGATATGGAAACAATTATGGAGAGCAAGAGAGTACAGCTGAGAGAGTTTACAGTCACACTATTTAAAAAGAAAATTAGCTGCTTTATGCACTCATGACAACAGCTGACCAATCAGTTTTTGTTTAGCTTAAGATATTTGGATAAATCAAGAATTAAATTGTACTTCAGTCACAAGTAGTGACATAGATGTAAAGTCAGCCCCAAGGTTGGGGTGTGAAGTTCCTCCTTTGCATTTAAAGAAACAGCACCAATATGAGTTCTTCTCAAACACACCTCAGAACAGGGATAGAAGAGGAGCCAGTGGAGCTACAATAACAACAACTGAGACCAAAGCCTTGCAGTTGCACTTTATATAAACCATGAATGATTTCAATGTAAAAAGGAAGGTATTAATAAGCATGACATGTCCTCTTTAAAGGGACTTTATAATTGAACTTTTTCAGATCTGTAACTGGCCCGTGCCAATAAGAGGTGTGAATATGAGCATACCAGGCATAACTCCGCAGAGGAGAGAGAAGACAACGTAGAGACAGAAATGGCTTCCCACTGTGTAAATATTATACATACCTTAAGGCTATAGCTTTTTAAAATAAAAGGACGATGTATAGACCTGATCTATAGAAAGAGTGATCTTGTACTATATCCAGAGCACAATTAATGAGACCATAAGGGAAGAAGATGCCATTGGGTGACAGATTGCCTCCCTGTGCTTAACGGGTAAAAAGCTAAGTTAACCTGTTCTCTGGTGTGTACTTAAGTCCTTTACACAACCCATTGAATGGCATATTTTACTACCTTACCACTTTATGTTTCATCCTGTAGCAGAGTTTCAGTGAAGTCTGATCAGTCAATATGGTGCTCTGTGAAGAATGATAAAGCTCCTTCTACTCCAACCCAACAAACCGGGTCACAGTTGATGTTTGGTTGAAACTACCCAACTTCTGTTCCAACGTCATAACCCCACCGCTTGGGTTACATAAATAACCCCGTAGTTTTTTGTGTGGTATGGAGATGGGTGTGGGTTCCTATAATTCCGCAAGCTGCATAAAAGGCCTGGTTAACGTGCACACGCACATACAAAGCAAACATCTAAACAAAATTTTAGTGTGCTTATTTCGTTCTATGGACATGGATGCAATCATAACAAAGAACCCAGCAATTTTTGGGATTTAGATGGAAACACACACACAAACTCTTATCTAAAATATATTTGTTGTGGAAAATGAAAATATGAAGAAATGGCTTTTTTTACATGGGTTATTGTGTTGGAGAGAAGCTTTTTTTAGCCCAGCCACTAAATAAAAAAGCTGACAGAAAAAGAATAAGAGTTAAGGATGGTGCATGTGTTTCCTCTCACAACATCATGACCTTAGAGGAGGCGCTGGCTGCATTTCCACAGCAGCCTTTGTTTGCTCCCCACAATGTTGTCGCTTGATAATCTGTGTAGCATTTCATCTGTAAGGTTGTATTAGTTATCATTTGGATTTTGTGGAAGAGTAGGGATTAGGCTCTGTGAACTGTGAGACAATTAGTTTGGTTCAAGTGACCGAAGTTTGTCCTCCAGCTCTTGACCGAGCGCCAGGTTTTTTGGAGGCGACATCATTAGCCAGGTAGAGACAACTGCTCCGGCAGCTGTTGGTTCTCCGCACAGCACGCTTTAGCAATAAGCACAACGTATTTGTTCCAGAGTGAGAGAGCACGAGGGACCGGGAGAGTACATTTTATTTTGTATTGGATGCTTGTGAAAAACAAATCACGACATTGTTCCCTATTAGCATCGTCACCACATTCTACTGAGCTGTGGTTGGAAGCCAGTTGATACACACTCCATATTAAGGAAGCATTGCAGCTGAGAAATTACAGATAGAGGGGCCCTGCAGAGGATAGTGAGGGGAGCTGAAAGGGTCGCTGGAATGTCCCTCCTCTGCCCAGGGTCGGTTTCAAACCTACTGCAGGAACTGAGGCTCCCGACACCCTCTCCATGGGCATTTTGACCCGCTGCCATTAGACAAATTTTAATTAAAAGCGGCTCGTGCCACGCAGCTTTCGCCATCCTGCTGTTAATAGACTGCCCTTATTATTTTATATACTTGCACTTGTTCTGTCATACTCGAATATTTACACACACTGGCCGTTTCTCAATTCACAAGTATGCGAGTACGGACTCGCGTTCTCCCCAAGTCCGTACTTGGCCAAGTACGGACTTGGGGAGAACGGGAGCACGCAGAACGTATCTCTGTGTATTGGAACAGAAGCGTACTCGTGACATCAGCACACGCACAGCTCGTCTGGACCTGCATTTCACCTCCTGTTAGTATCAGTCTTTAGATAATAAATTATTACTTATATTGATCATAAAATGAAATAATTTTATGAATAATCTATTCATTATTGAATGTGAGAGGTAATATTTTGTGTTAAATAAATTATAATTTAAGTTCTTTTTTAACATACAAAACTATTCATACACTACACCATATTTTATTGAAAACATTTTTAAAACAATAATGTTTTAAAATCTAAAAAAGCCTAAAAAAAACAGAATCAAGCTGCGGCCGCGGTGCATTCTGGGAAAGCGGTCAGTCTAAAGAACACAGAAGTCTGCTCTTATGCAGGCTCGATAAAGAGGGCGGGGCGAGAACAACATCGGGGGATTTGGTCCGTTCTCGGTCTGGTGTTCTTGGCAGTTGGAACAGGGCTGAGGCTGATGAAGTGTCACAAGCACACGAGAACGCTCAAGTACGCATATTGAGAAACGGCCACTGTATAAAAAGACATATAACCCCTTTTCACTGTGTCTGCCACTAACCAGACTAAATATTTCCTTTTTAGAAAATTGTTCCTCAGGATGAACCAAGTTTGTGGAGGTCCACCATTCCCTCCCTGATATCTTGGCTAACTTTCTTTGATTCTCCCATGATTTCTCACATGGAGGCGGTGTGTTTGAGGTGTATGTAAATAAAAACGACCACACGTGTGTCAAATTAACTCCCAAATGTTAGGGTGCTCTATCCATGACATCATCATCTGGGATTTCCCCAGTTGCTTCAAGGCATTACGCTCTTAATGTCTGTAAACTTCTGTATTTGGAGAAAGTAAGAAATAAGTTCTGTTAGTTCTCATAGTTTAGGAGATGGAAATCATTCTGGTCGATCCTCACTGAACTTGCAGATCAAAGAGAAACACTGTTTTGTTGTGTGCTGTTTAGCATTTAATAAAATGAGACTAAATTGAGTTTTGGTTATTGCTAAGTCACCTTGGTCTTTGTTGACTGTGTCCTCCTTAGGTAACAGGTTCTCTCTCACCTCCTTTGGAGCTCTTTACATCTCTGATGTTCAGAAAGAGGATGCCCTCTCCACATACCGGTGCATCACCAAGCACAAGTACAGTGGCGAGACGCGGCAAAGCAACGGGGCCAGGCTGTCAGTAATGGGTCAGCGCCTATTTTGATCAGCCTCCTTCCTGTATTGTTGTATTTATTTTTTACATCATCACTAATTGTAACCAAATCTCTACCCACCAGACCCCAGCGAGTCCTCGCCCACCATCTTCGACAGCTTCCAAGCGGGGGAGGTGTACGCAGGCCAGAGCATCGAGCTCCCCTGCATAGCGGGCGGCTACCCGAGCCCCACCGTGCGCTGGCTGAAAGATGGCCGACCGCTGCCCTCAGACGCCCGCTGGACACGGCGCTTGACTGGGCTGACCATCAGCGACCTGAGGCAGGAGGACAGCGGCAGTTACGCCTGCGAGGTCACCAACAGTTTTGGCTCAAAGGAGGTGTCTGGACAGCTTCACGTTATAGGTGTGTGACACACACACACACTCGCAGACAAATAACCTGACAGTTTCTCACCGTGTCTTCATAGTGAATCATCCTGGCAGAGGGACACATTTCTGAGCTGTCTTCTTTTTGGTTTGAGGCACGACTCGCCAGCGATCACACTTCGAGTGTGTCGGTAACAAATGCATGTGAGCTGCTCCATGCCCCATCATATCAGGTCTCAAAAAGAGAGACAGGGGCAGTAAATTGCCGAGTGTGACTCCATAACACAGCTGCCAGCGCCATTCACCGTCACACACACACACTGAGGCTGAGGAAGATGGAGAGGAAGACGAGGGGTCACAGAAGGGACAATCAGATGTCCAGACAGTGTTGGAATGACATTATCTGCGATGTAATAACAGGATAATAAGAGCAGGTTATGTACACTGTGAGAAGTATACAAAGAAACAAAGGCAGGGAGGCGAGACACAAGGAGGGAATGGAAAGGGAGTAGGCTTTGCCAGTGGGCACATCATGGCAGCACACTCTGTGACTCTGACAGGGCGAAAGGGAGGCGGGGGGAAGGGGGGGGGGGGGGAGACACAGCGATGCCCCCAGCATATACCACCAGCTGCCTTATTGCTCACTGACATTTACACACACACACATACTCCCCTTAACACACAGGCACACTTATAAACACACAAGTGGACAGAGATGTGAAGAGATATCTCCAGCTGCTTTTTTAATGAGTGTGTCGAACTGATTGAGTCACCACTGCTGATTGTGCCCTCTCTGGCCGTCTGCTTGGATGTAAACACCTACTGTACATTTAAATCAGGGTGTCATGATGAGGCCAGTGTAATGGCTTCAGAGTCCCCCTTTTGTTTAGATAATGAAAAAAATTTTTTTTTTAAATTTTAGTTAGAGTTGCGCTGATAAGAGATTTTGGGGCTGATTTCTAACCACATGGTTTTGTGAAGCTGATGCTGATCTCAGCAGGCTAAACTTTCTCTTTTTTGGATAGAAAATAAAGTGAACCACCCTAGAAATGAGATGAAACAATGGATTCTTAAAAACAGCTCAAACCTTCAGCGTTCTCTCCGCATGACTGAAGATTTCGTAGCGCAGTGAAATCCTCCAGGTCATGCAGACAAAACCTAATGAAAAGAAATCACAGGATACTTCTTTTACTCATCTTCAAGAAAGATTGGAAATAACTAACTTTTTACTTTTTTTGCACGGTACAGAGGCAATGTACACCATATCACAAGATAGTATGAATTTTTCTACTATGTATTTTTAAAAATAAAATAAAAACCTGTGTCTGGCCTTTTACTGTTGTTGTGGTTTACTGTTACGTGTTAGAATGATAAATAATTTTTTTTCATTTATTCTAACTATATGGGACCCTTAAGAATCTTTTTTGTTGTGTTTGATCACTATTAATCATTTATATCAAGAGCACAGGCTACATCACCCTGTGTGTTTGAGAGAGAGCTGCTTGTGTTACACAGCTGTACATTCTTAGCGATTTGTATGATCAGCACTGTTATCATTCCTGCTGGTGAAAGTAGTAAGGATCTATTTTGATGACGAACAGATTTGGACTCTTTAAAAGGGTAAAATAGAGCAAATTTGCTGTGTTACGTTCAGTTTTCTATTACCTGCTGATGCCTAACGTCTGAGTCTGAATGATGGCCATACCACTAGAAAATGTTTTTCTTTTTAGACGGTTCTCGCACCTTTTATGCTTCCTCCAATTTCATTTTTCAGCACCTTACTGATGCTGATTATAGCAAACTGAGGCTTTTAAATATATTCAATGCATTAAACACCAAGGACAGAAGTTGTAAGTGCAACTTGGTTGCAAGGATGGCGCGTTCACTTGTCGGAAATGCATCAGAATTGAATTTTTTTACTGGCCAATCTCTAATCAGGCTCCTTTAAGAGTAAACTCAGTGCCCATATCCCATAGCAAAAACTTTTTTTTTTATAATCCAATTGAAATCCTTAGTTGGTTTACTAACATTCATAGGAAAGACCATTTAAAAACCACATACTGCGTTTGTCACAATCAACTGATAGTGTTCAGACGTGTAAAAAGACAAACAAAAGATAATAACTCATAGTGTTGCTCTGCATTTTCAGGATGTTTGTTCTGACATCAAGTGCTTTTTTCTTTTTCAGATCCACTGAGAGTGACGCTGTCTCCAAAGAACATGAAAACAGGCATCAGCAGCACACTGTTCTTCACTTGCACCGTGGAGGGTTCTCCAGAATACACCGTCACCTGGTACAGGAACACTGAGCCTATTGTTCCCGACCAGCACATTTCCATACAGGGACAACACAACGACACCCTGCAGATCACTGCAGCTCAGAAGTTCCACTCCGGAGCCTACCAGTGCTTTGCTTCCCGAAAGGGTCACACAGCTCAGGACTTTTCCATTATTCTCTTAGAGGGTGCGTGGACAACGGCTATAGGGACACTCAATAAGTGGAGATTCTGTTTACCAAAAGAATCTACTAAATGATTTGGCTTCTTTTGGCTTAAATCCATTTCCTCTTTTCCTCTCTGTCCCCTCTCAGATGGTACTCCTCGTATTGTGTCTTCCTTCAGCGAGCGGGTGGTGAACCCCGGCGAGCCTTTCTCCCTCATGTGCGCCGCCAAAGGAGCCCCACCACCCTCTATCACCTGGACTTTGGATGAAGAGTCCGTGGTGCGAGATTCCACCTACAAGACCAGCCAGTACACCCTGTCGGACGGCTTGACCGTGTCTCACGTCAACGTCAGCAGTCCGCTCATTCGAGATGGGGGAGTGTATCGTTGCGTCGCACGCAACTCGGCCGGTAGCGCCGAGTACCAAGCGCGCATAAACGTAAGAGGTGCCTGTCTGCTTTTCAATATAAATGCACTCACACCTGACTCTATACAAACACGCAGGGCTTAGTTAATATCTATCTATCTATCTATCTATCTATCTATCTATCTATCTATCTATCTATCTATCTATCTATCTATCTATCTATCTATCTATCTATCTATCTATCTATCTATCTATCTATCTATCTATCTATCTATCTATCTATCTATCTATCTAAAAACTAAGTCCACCCTTGCTGCTTTCACAACATTTCAAAGGGAAAGGAGACGCAGGTTTGTTTTACTGCAGTGCTAAGCCAGAAAGACATCAGCAGACTTTAACAAATTTTATTTCGCCAACAAAGCATATCAGCACAAACACATCCCGCTAACTATTGGTGCACGGTGGTGGAGGAGTGTGGATGTGTGCTTGATTTCCAGAGACAGCCCTCGTAATTGCTGAAATGCTTTGGTGGGTCTGTTAGAATGGGATGTATAAACATATTTGTGCAAATCTTAATGAGCTGAAGAGCGGCAGAGAAAGTTACAGAAAACTACTTTATGTACAAGCTGTTGTACCAAGGGGTGTACTTAGTTTTTCTATGTCTGTCAACACGGTCATGGGAATGCTCTTCCTTTCCCATGATTGCATCTATGTACACTATGTTGCCAAAAGTATTCGCTCAACCATCCAAATGACTGAATTCAGGTGTTCTTATCACCTCCATGGTTACAGGTGTAGAAAACCCAGCACTTAGGCATGAAGCTGCTTAAAAAAACATTTGCGAAAGAAGGGGTTGCTCTCAGGAGCTCAGTGAATTCCAGCATGGCTCTGTAGCTGGATGTGACTTGTGGAACATGTCCACATAATACCACTGTTTGTGGTATAATAAGGCGGAAGCAACTGGAAACAACAGACGTAGACATGTAGTGGTAGGGCACATAAAATGTCAAAGCAGTACTGGGGAGCATTGTGTGCAGAGGTCAACAACTCTGCAGGTTCAATTCCTAAAGACCTCAAAACCTTCTGTGGCCTTCAGATTAGCTCAGGAACTGTGATCAGAGAGCTCTAGGGAATAGCTTTCCATAGCCAAACACTTGCAGCCAAACCTTACATCACCAAGTGCAATCCACAGTGTCAGACGCAGTAATGTTAAGCTTGGCGCTGCTTGACTTTGTCTGGGGCCACAAATCATGTCTCCATATCTAATAGTCCAGTGGACCAGTCTGGGTTTGGCAGCTGTCAGAAAAATAGGACATGTCTGATTGTGTTGAATCAAGATGCAGAGAAAGTTATGATGCGATGTTGCTTCTCAAGACGTGGGCTCGGCCCCTTATTCTTAGTCAAGGAAATTTTAAAACGGTCACGGATTCCCATAAACACACTCCCAAACGTTGTGAAAGGCTATCCCAGAAGAGTTGCACCTGTTATAGCAGGGAAGGGTGGACCGACATCATGTTAAACCCCACAGAATGTCCCTCAGTTTCCTGTGCATGTGCTGGCGGATGAGCAAATATTTTTGCCAATATAGTGCAACTATCAAGCCAATGTAGCTAGCTAGCTAGTTTCTTTCTGTATTTACTAATTTAGATCCATAGCAAGCCTGCTTAGGATAATTAGATATTAACAAATACCCTCAGTCAGATTTTAGTAATGGGGGCATAACTAACCTTCCTCTCCACTTGTCAACTTGCCCCAATCACTCCATTCCTCAACTTTTATCTCTTCACCCTTTCATCCCCATTGGCTGCCCCCTATGACCTCTGTCACCTCATCCGCCCTGTTCTCCTACTTTCGGGTCTGTCCCTGTCTCCCCCTCCATCCCCTCCCTCTCTTCCCCGTGTCTCCAGGTCCGCCTCGAATTAGACCCATGCGAGACATCACAGCAGTGGCGGGCAGAAACACATATATAACGTGCCGCGTGATTGGGTACCCATACTACTCAATCAAGTGGCTAAAGGACGGCATGCAGCTGCCCGATAATCACCGTCAAGTGGTGTTTGAGAATGGCACCCTGAGGCTCACGGACGTGCAGAAGGGCGCCGACGAAGGGACCTACTTGTGTAGCGTTTTGATCCAGCCCCAAGTCTCAATCAATCAGACCGTTCACGTAACAGTTAAAGGTAAGAGTGAAGAGAAGGTATAATTATCCATCTTAAAAAGCCAACTTGTATAAATTGTAAATTATGAAGGTGTGTAAAATACCTTGAAACTTATCTTTTATTCCAACATTGAACAAACAAGCATTGAGTAAGAGTGTATGCTGTCTATTTTAGTTATTTAGGGTATAAAACATCCAAGACAAATGATAACGCCTCTCATGCCAGCAATTAAGACTTCCCAACAGGCTGGTGGTCCAAATCGTATGACCAGAAATGGTTCACCAGACACAAAATCCACCTTTTTCATCTCAGTCTTCAGACTTGAGTCGTATAGAAACCCTATGAAGTAAGCTGACGAGAAGAGGGCATACGAGAGGACCTAAGACATGGGATGATCTATACTAGAGAGACTGTGCAAATAGAACTAAGCGGTTTTAACAAAAATTGTTTGTACAAAGTATCTTACGAAATATTTTTTTTTTTTACCAAGCTATTTGCATGTTGTTTCTAGGGGTAGATCACAATTTAGGTCTCTTTCAAATTGGTCTCATTGTAATAAATTCATAATAATCATGAGAACTTGCAATGATTTTATTTTTTATTTTTTTGACGCAGAATGGTAGCGTTTAGAGATTCGGGTCTTCTGCTGTAAATTTCGGATGTTTGTGTCGTTATGTTGCTCAGCCTGCGAGTCGGCTAACGATGGTAGCACGGCAGCTGCAGAGGTGTTTAAGGGTGTGTGCATGTGCCTGAGTGTGAGTGTGTCTCTGATTTAATTAGATGAATAATAATGAAGCCTAGATTAAATCCCCCAGATGTCTCAGCTGTAGTACCCCCACCTCAACCTCCATCTCTATGGCAACCGAATGACTTCCCCCTGCCAATTGGACTCTAACCAGAGCAGCTATTATGGGCTGCAGGAGATGGGGGGCTAAAGGGAGGGTGGCAGCAAAGGGAGGGTGGCAGCAAAGACGGGGCCCACTGGCCGATGACCTTCTCTATCTCTTTCAGCATTGCTCCAGATGGCCACACTGCCTCCATCTATCGCTGCCTTTATTCCTCTGATTCTATGTGTGCTCTCCCCGTCTCTCCTAGTACCCCCGCTCATCCAGCCCTTCGACATCCCCTCTACCTCAGTGGGGAAGCTCATGTACATCGCCTGCGTGGTGTCATCTGGGGACATGCCCATACGCATCACCTGGCACAAAGACGGCCAGCTCATAGTGCCAGGCTCTGCCTCTGGCGTCGCAATAGAGACCAAAGAGTTCATGAGCTCCCTGCAGATCTCCAAGGTGACACTGAAGCACAACGGGAACTACACCTGCATCGCCAGCAACGCCGCAGCCAACGTCAGCTGGGAGAGACAGCTGATTGTCACCGGTGAGGGGCTGGGCAAGTGCCTCAAACGTGCAAGGCAAGCTTACAGAGGCATGATTGTTTCCCCTTCTCTATCTTTCCTGTCTCGCTCTCAGTGCCGCCACGTTTTGTGGTTCAACCCAATAACCAGGACTGCATTTATGGAAAGGCTGGAGTTCTGAACTGTTCAGTGGACGGTTACCCACCTCCAAAAGTCATGTGGAAGCATGCTAAAGGTAAAATTAGCACTCACATCCTCATACAAACAGGGCAAACTGAAGGCTTTGACTTGCTTTCCTGCATGGTTTTTGTTCCTATCTGCAGGTGTTGGAAACCCACAGCAGTACCACCCCGTCCCGCTCACCGGCCGTATCCAGATCATGTCGAACGGCTCCTTACTCATCCGACATGTCCTTGAGGACGACCGAGGGTACTACCTCTGTCAGGCCTCCAACGGTGTTGGCTCAGACATCAGTAAAAGCATGATCCTCACAGTCAAGAGTGAGTGTCAGTCAGTTCTTCCGCTGGCTCAAGCACATTTCCTTTTTATAACCACATCTCCTGGATCGTAGAGATCCGTCTTGTAAGATGCACTCCTGCCCCAGGCTGTTTCGGCCTGTACTGAACACAGCAAAATCTTGTCTCTGTCCTGCACACCCCTAACTGGGGGTATCCTGGCCATTGATTTTCGCGTTTCGGCTGTCAGTTTGGGTGCTCCTCAATGTTTTGCAAGAAAAGGGGGCTGCTGAATTAGTGATAAAAACATAACCACAGGATCCCCATTCAATCAATAATCCACATGTAAGCAACAGAGGAGAAGGAAAGAGCAGAAATCTTGGAGAAGAGGTTAAACTAGGGAAATAGGGTGTGACGTAAGGGAGCCACTGAGGCTTGAAGCGTGAAATGACACCAGGGAACGTAGGGCCAGAATAGTGATATCCATGCATTTGTATCGTATCCACAGTTTCCAATACCACAGCCCCAATCCCTCACCTCATTACTCCATATAAAACTATTCATTACTCTGACACATGTCTGTGGATCTGCTCAGTTCCCGCCATGATCACCAGCCACCCCAACACCACCATGGCAAGGAAGGGCCAGACCAAGGAGCTGAACTGCACAGCACGGGGCGAGCAGCCCATTATTATCCGCTGGGAGAGAGGAGACACAGTCATCGATGCAGAGAGAAACCCCCGGTACTCCATCACCATCAACAAGAAGGGAGATGAAGTCATCTCCACCCTGAAGGTGAGATTACAAAGCTGAGCCCTTTTTTTTAAATAAACTGGGAGAGGTTATTTGAACCTGTTTATAACCCATGAACCTTTCCGCATTTTGTCTCGTTGCAACCACAAACGTCAATGTTTTTGATGGGCTTGTATGTGTTAGAGCAACACAGGGAAAACAATGCACGGTTTTTGTCATTTATTTCCAGCAAAAACCCAAACATTTTGAATGGACGGGCTGACGGATGATGTGATCAGCCTTCCTCAGTCAATAATTTGGAGAACCACCATCAACTGTAATATAGCTGCTTTGCAAAATAAGCCAAGCTCAGTCAGATGGATTGGGGAGCATTTGTGAGCATCAATTTTCAGGTCACGCCAGGGATTCTAACCTGGATTAAGGCCTGGACATTGAGTGCTGCCATTCTAACACATGAATATGCTGAGATATAAACCATTCAACTGTGGTATAGTTAAATAGCTCTGGTTTTACATCTTTTGAAGAGTCTAACACGTTATCCCCTCGGATCGCCCTTTATTGAGCTTCATCCATCTTCCCATCAGTTAAGACCAGCTCATCTCTCCCTACTGAAGAAAGGATCCCCACGATGCTCCACTAGAAATTACAGCACAACAATAAACTCAATTTAAAAATAAACCTAACTGTAATCAGTCGATCAATCAATCATTCATTTGTATAGACCTTTCCACATCCACAACAATGGAGACCAGAGCACTCAATAAAAACAATATATAACCGCAAAACCACACAGGGAAATAAAGGAAAACATGAAAAACCAGGTTAAAAACAATGTAGATGAAACAAAATAATTAAAACAAGGTAGATACGACCAGTGGTGCCCCCGCAGTTGTAAGTATTAAAAGCCTGTCTGCATAAAATGTTCTTGAGCTTTGATTTAAAAAGGCCAAGTTGAGGTTTAGATTGAAGATCTAGTGGAAGCTGATTTGAGAGTCGAGGTCGAGGTGCGGCCACAGAAAAACCAGTAACATTTTTACTTTGTGCAAATGTTGACTGTCTAACCCCAAGAACCTGGTGCAAATAGGAAAGCTTGATGACTCAGATGAATCTATCCTAAAATGGACAGGTAGCCAATGGAGCAAAACTAGAACAGGATTTTTAAGTCTGGTCGGTCCAGTCTAAATTCCTTTGGCCGCTTGTTTTTCTCTGCCACGCTCTCCTGTCCTGTTGCTGTCTGGCTCTTCCGTTTGCATCTGTATGTTTGAGGAGCATGTGCACCTGCACCTCTAGGCTGCCAGGGGCGTGACTTTGATTGACAAGTATGATGAATTAATCTGATTAGATGAAGAATGACACAAAAAGTGCGGATTGGCAATGGGTGCTGAGAGCTGCACGCTGAGGAGAATCTTTAAGTAACCAATTAGAGACCGGCATGAAGTCACATGGAAGCTGAAACATTACAACGATACATACACACTCATCTGTCCGGCGTCCCGTGTCGGTAAATAACAAGACTTACACAAAAACATAAACCTCGATTAAACCCAACATGGAATGGGAATGCTGAAAAAAATGCTAAGAGAGCAGATCTGATCATTACTTTTTATATCGGAATTTATGTATTTCCTGTATCTACACTGTTTTCATGCGATTTTGATGAGGGCGGCACCAGAGTTCCCCCTATTGACAAGCCACCATTGTGATTATTATTTTTAGTTTTTTGGCACATATTGTGTTTTGCATGTCTGCCTAGAAGTAACATCTTGTTGTCTTCTAACCATTCTTCTTCTTTCACATCGTTGCTATGTCCCCTACATGGCTTTTATTTTTGGGTTTTCTTCGTGCCTTTCTTCTGTTAAGGCCAGATTTCTGGACATCACAGCTAACACTTGTCCTGTCAACTGTTTCTCCCACCTGTAAATTGTACCTCAAATAAAATCACAATAAAATACAAAGAAATTTAGGAGTTTCACACAAAAACTGTGGAAAGTGTTTTATGGTTATGAAAACTAATGCATATACATACATTTTGTCTCTAAATGACATTGCATAATTTGTTTGGGAAGCTTTAGTAATGCAGGTAAGACTATGTTTTGCCCTCTGCTGTGTGTTTCAGGGTTTCTCAAAGGTAAATTAAAGTGTTTTAGTTAACAGTAGTCCAGTAAAACATATGTGACCTAATAAAAGCTGTTTTTTAAGCCCAATACTGAATATTGCATATTGATGAAGAATCTATCTGAGGCCCAAGCTGTTATGTACAGTTTGTGGTATGTACAAATCTTTTTTGGTGCTCTTCCTTTCAGCTAAACCCAGCTGAGCGAGGAGATTCTGTCTTCTTTTCCTGCCATGCTATCAACTCCTATGGAGAGGGTCGAGGGCTCATCCAACTCACAGTACAAGGTCTGTTTTTCATTATTTTAATGTCTAAATAACATCATTTATGTGTTGCTGCACATGCTGTATGGATGAACATCCTAAGATTCTGCAATGCAATAACTAGTCCAGTGTTACTGGTGGCACTAAACTGTCCCGTTTTCCCTCTCCCTTAAACACAGAACCACCAGATCCTCCTGAGCTGGAGGTAAGGGAAGTGAAGGACAGAAGCATGAACCTGCGCTGGATCCAAAGGTTTGATGGCAACAGCATCATCACCAGCTATGACATTGAGTACAAGAATAAATCAGGTAAAACAGCTCAGATTTGCAGCTTCATCTGTTCTTTTCTTTTGCACAGGTTTTGTTAAGAAACCTTAATTCTGCTCATGTTCGACAGACTCTTGGGATCACATGTACACGACCAGGAACATCTCACCTACGAACAACCAAGCCAACATTGTGGAGTTGCATCCAGCATGTGTGTACAGCATCCGCATGTACTCCTATAACAAAATTGGTCGCAGCCTCCCCAGCAAAGAGCTCACCATCAGCACTGAGGAAGCACGTAGGTGTTTGATTTTCTCAGGTTTTCGGCCTGTTCGTTGTGTTTGGCTATGATTTACTGTTCTAACGATGAATCCTGATCAAACAGCACCTGATGGCCCCCCGATGGACGTCGTCCTCCAGCCGATGACATCTCAGAGCATACGAGTCACTTGGAGGGTAATAAATCATGTTTCTCTTGCATTTTTAGCATCCGTTTGTCATATTAAACCGTGAATATTTTTTTAGATGTAGGAAATTACTTAAATACCAGGAAAAGGTCCATACTGTTGTATTGCAGTTTATAAGAAGCAGCTTTGTCTCTTAAGATTTGTATGTTTTGACTTTTTTATCTCAAGAAAAGCAACATATTTTAACTAAAACTGCTGAAGTGTAGATTTTAAGACTGGGAGATATATTAGATTTTTTTTAACCTTTTTCAGAAGTTAAAAACATTCACATGTCCAAATGTTGCTTCTTACAAAAACAGAATTATTCATATATTTACAGAATTTCACATGTTTTGAAGCATTTGTGCCAAAATCCTAAATGCACAATCACTGCACTTTTGTGGGAATGCACTCTGCTCAGTACATGTTTTTTTTTAAACAAAAACACTGATCAAAATAAGTAAAAGTTTTGTTAATAGTGAACATTTCCCATCAGTTTAGCTCCTAAACATCTGGTGCACATAGCAAGGGACTAAAGAAAAGAACGCTTTTGTACATGTATATGTACACACACACACATATATATATATATATATATATATATATACATATATATATATATAGTCATATATATATATATACACTCACCGGCCACTTTATTAGGTACCCCATGCTAGTAAAGGGTTGGACCCCCTTTTGCCTTCAGAACTGCCTCAATTCTTCGTGGCATAGATTCAACAAGGTGCTGGAAGCATTCCTCAGGGAGTTTGGTCCATATTGACATGATGGCATCACACAGTTGCCGCAGATTTGTCGGCTGCACATCCATGATGCGAATTTCCCGTTCCACCACATCCCAAAGATGCTCTATTGGATTGAGATCTGGTGACTGTGGAGGCCATTTGAGTATAGCGAACTCATTGTCATGTTCAAGAAACCAGTCTGAGATGATTCCAGCTTTATGACATGGCGCATTATCCTGCTGAAAGTAGCCATCATGGGTTGGGTACATTGTGGTCATAAAGGGATGGACATGGTCAGCAACAATACTCAGGTAGGCTGTGGCGTTGCAACAATGCTCAATTGGTACCAAGGGGACCAAAGAGTGCCAAGAAAATATTCCCCACACCATGACACCACCACCACCAGCCTGAACCGTTGATACAAGGCAGGATGGATCCATGCTTTCATGTTGTAGACGCCAAATTCTGACCCTACCATCCGACTGTTGCAGCAGAAATCGAGACTCATCAGACCAGGCAACGTTTTTCCAATCTTCTATTGTCCAATTTCGATGAGCTTGTGCAAATTGTAGCCTCAGTTTCCTGTTCTTAGCTGAAAGGAGTGGCACCCGATGTGGTCTTCTGCTGCTGTAGCCCATCTGCCTCAAAGTTCGACGTACTGTGCGTTCAGAGATGCTCTTCTGCCCACCTTGGTTGTAACGGGTGGTTATTTGAGTCACTGTTGCCCTTCTATCAGCTCGAACCAGTCTGGCCATTCTCCTCTGACCTCTGGCATCAACAAGGCATTTCCGCCCACAGAACTGCCGCTCACTGGATGTTTTTTCTTTTTCGGACCATTCTCTGTAAACCCTAGAGATGGTTGTGCGTGAAAATCCCAGTAGATTAGCAGTTTCTGAAATACTCAGACCAGCCCTTCTGGCACCAACAATCATGCCACGTTCAAAGTCACTCAAATCACCTTTCTTCCCCATACTGATGCTTGGTTTGAACTGCAGGAGATTCTCTTGACCATGTCTACATGCCTAAATGCACTGAGTTTCCGCCATGTGATTGGCTGCTTAGAAATTAAGTGTTAACGAGCAGTTGGACAGGTGTACCTAATAAAGTGGCCGGTGAGTGTATATATATATATAGTCATATATATATATATATATATATATATATATGTATGTGTGTGTGTGTATATGTGTGTGTATAGTCATTCAGTAAATTAGAATATGGGGTGCAATGATCCTCCAAAGGCTCCTACCTTTTGAAAATAACTACCTTTAAGCAAGTATTAAACATACTTTTCATTAAGCTCACAAGAATTACTGTTATTACCAGAAATAAGGGCTTTAAAACATCTGTTTGGGAGAAATTAATCTAAATAATGTGTTTACCTTAGTTAATTGGGTTAAAAAACGACTTTTGAATATGACAGTATACAGACAGACAGACGATACTTTTTAATGTTAAAACATAAAAATGCTAATTTCTGGCGAGCATTAAGCAATATCAAGTCAGATACAGCAGGCGTTAAGAAAGGAATTAAATCATGTATTCTATTAGCAATGTTCACTGATTTTGAGAGGGAAAAGACACCTGATCATCACCTGATCAGTTTACAATAAAACCAGATGTTAATTTTGTGCAGTAGATTAACAACTCACAAACTCATTAGTTGGGAGTTGTAACACTACATACATGGAAATCAACTATTATGTGTTTTGGCAGTTTAACGTTTTTTTAGAGAATGTAAAGACTTATCGAGAATAAAAAATATAGCTAAAGTAGTTGAAACTAACCAATAGTCAAATAGTACTAAATTACTGGCTGTTTTTATTTCACAGATTTAAATAGTGGAATTTTTATAAATGGGCAAAAACACTAATAGATATTATTCTGGTCCTCATTTTAAAAACTGTCGTGGCCAAGACATTTTGGAAAATCTCAATGCAACACATACAGTATCCATTAGATTTATGTAGCACCATTTCTTAGCCCTAAATCACGTGAGATTAGAAAACGAAAATGCAGACAGTGAGTAAGCGTGTTAAAACAATTTTTGATTCTTTATGAAGAGCTGAAAATAAAAAAGTATGTCCTCAGTTGTAACAGATATTTCTTAACAACCAGCTGGAGATGACACCTGTCATGGTGACATTTATTACTGATTTCTAGTCAGCCTAGATATGATCATACTCTTGAATATACAGAAGTTAAGACACCCAAACAACTGTGCTGTGATTCTATGGTTCATGTGGTCGAAGTGGGTTCCCACTTCTTGCTGGTAGATCTGAATGCAGCACCAAGCCTACAGCAGGTTAGTAAATGGTGCACAGCCACAAAAACAAGCTAGAACTGAAATTAAGGCTATTTGGAAAAAATAGACTCAAAAACCCCAAGGACAAACATCAAACCCAAGCATTGCTTGACTCACGGCATCCAGACTCGGTTTCTGTTCCAAAATGAACTTCTTCTTTCCTCCAAAACACCTAGGCCCCCAAGAAGGAGCTGCAGAATGGGGTGATCCGAGGCTATCAGATCGGTTACAGAGAGAACGGACCAGGCAGCAATGGCCAGTACAGCATCGTGGAGATGAAAGCCACAGGGGACAGTGAGGTGTACACCTTGGACAACTTGAAGAAGTTTGCTCAGTACGGCGTGGTTGTCCAGGCTTTCAACAGGGCTGGAACTGGACCGTCCAGCACCGAGATCAACGCCACGACACTGGAAGATGGTATGATGGAAAAAAGAGGAATGAGGGAGTAGATTTGGATGTGGTGGGGGTGTGAAAGGGAATAAAAAGGGTCTAGAAGGATATTTTCTTCCTGAAAACGTTTCCAGGAGTCGAAACGTTTTCAGGAAGAACTGAGCGAAAGTCCCATTGCCTCCAATTTAAGCCTGTTTGCTGTCGTGATGACCCGCATTACTGAGAATTTGCACAGGCATGTCCAGAAGGATGTTTTTTAAAATGCTTCATTTGAAATACTTCTCTACAGACTGGTAGCAGTTAAGCTTTTCATTATTTTTATGACTTTCTTCATTGCAGGTACGGAGTGAAGACATCAAAACTATGACTCAAAAGTATACAGGATTACGGATCACAGAATTGTGAAATAACTTAAAACCTTTTGTGCATTTTTAGCTGTTTCTTACCCGTCTAACCTTGACTGGTTTATTTTAGCTGAGATTGCCTATGATTGATGATATTTAGTTATCCCTTACTTTTTAAGGTGTCATCTGCTCTGCCAGATCTGTCAAGTCTTTTTGGGCACATAATGTTAACCTTTGAATTAAACCCAGTATTTTATTTTATGCCCATTTATTTGCACTGACCTTCCGTTGTTTTGTTGTTGCTGTTTTTTTGTTTGTTTTTTCAGTGCCAAGTGAGCCCCCACAGAATGTCAGAGCAATCTCGGTGACGTCGGACGAGGCGGTGATCACGTGGTCAGAGCCCCCGCGCATGACACTGCACGGCGTGCTGAAAGGCTACAGGGTTGTGTTTTGGTCCCTCTTCCCCGACGGAGGTGGGTGCTGTGGGGGCCGGGCCCAGTGGCCGATGCAGAGTAATTATCACCTATCTCATTCTAACATTCACCGAAAACCACCCTCAAAGTCTACACACGCGTGTGTCAGTGCTGTGAACTTGTGCTTGTTCGTACCGTTCTCATAAAGCTTTTTGTGTTTCTTTGGACTTAGTTCTTGTCGGTGCCTTGCAAACGAGTTCATACCCTCAAAACCTCTTCACACGTTCATGTTGCACCAACAGATATTATTGTTGTATTGTAAGAGTTTATGTAATAAACCAAAACCAATTGTGGAGTGGAAGGAAAATTATACATGTGTAAAAAAAAATTATCTGGAAAGTTTGGTGTGCATTTGCTGCAGTTAATCTGATAAAATACAAAAAAGAAAAATATTTCCAGTGCAACAGCAGGAGTCATCCAATCAGTAAATGGAGTCTACCTGCGTTTAATTCATTATCAGAAAATAGAAAGAGTGTGTGACAGAGCTACAAGCCTGGGCAGCATTAATAAGAGAAGCAGCCAAGAGGCCCATGCTAACTCTGGAGGAGCTGCAGAGATCTACAACTCAGGTGGGAGACTCTCTCAAAGGAACAACAATTGGCACTCCACAACTCTGGCCTTCATGGAAAAGTGGTAAGGGGGAAAGCCAGTGGGGAGAAATATAACAAGTAGCATTTGCAGGACCTACAAGCCTGCACACAAACTCAGACCGAGGGACAATTTAGAGAGGCCAGTTAACCTGACCTTCATGTCTCTGGGCTTTGGGAAGAAGCTGTGGAGAACCCACGAATGCAAGCTCCATGCAGTAAGATCCTGGTCAGGATCCAAACCCATTCAAACCTCCCTGCTGCAAGGCAACAGTTCTGAACCACAGGAGTGACGAAAATGTGGAATTATTGCATCCGACTATTTATCAATACCACCGGCAGCACGGGATTTTCTAACATCGCGCAGACCTAGTACGAAGTGGTTTTGCAAGGCACTGCGCATTTTGTGTAACATAGTGTGTGTGTGTGTGTGTGTGTGTGTGTGTGTGTGTGTGTGTGTGTATATATATATTTTTCATTTTTTTTTTCTCTTGAGAACAAATTTTTCATAACGAAATCCAAAATTCATAATAACCATTTTAAAATCCTCCTAGCTCTTTTAAATGTTTGTATTACTTTCTCCTAATTACTACAGCTGTGAACATTTTTTTTTTCGCCCTGTTTTTATTCAGAATGGGGAGAAATGCAGAACATCACCACCACACGCGAACAAGTGGAGCTGCGAGGGCTCGAGAAGTTCACCAACTACAGCGTTCAGGTTCTGGCCTACACGCAGGCCGGTGATGGAGTTCGCAGCAATGTCCTGTACATCCAGACACGCGAGGACCGTGAGTTTATTGTTTCTAATTTATTTGTCCAAACACTGTTAAGCAAGCAAAATTCTAACCATGTCAATAGCTGCGTTGAATAGGAGGCAGATAACAAAAAGCACGCTGTGTTGTATCTCTAGCCCATGACAAAAGCCCATTTGTGTTGGGAAGCTCCATTAGCAGTGCTAATGAGAATTAAGAGGCTTTGGGTCCACGGCTCGAGGCTGAAGGAGGGCTGGTGGTGGGGGCGCTGGGATGGGGTGGGGTGGGGGCGCTGGAAAAGAAGCAGGAGGAGGGTCCTCTCTCTGAGCGTATTGCATCCAGGAGTCAGCCGTCAGCTCCGGCCTGCATCCTCTCCTGCCACAGGCGCAAGGATTAACTCTGCATGGATTAGAGAGAATTAATTTTGTGCTTACACCATTGGAGGCAGGATTACAGCTAGATCCATGTCTCTTTATAAAGAAAGAGGAGGGGCGCCGTGAACCGAAGATGCAAAGATAGAAAAGTGATCACTCCATCATCAGGGGTTGTTACAGAAAAATAGAGATAAGGAATTTCTTTTTGGGGGAGATCATAGATCCCTTTGTATTTGTATTAATTTGGGTGTGACACATCTTCCTCTGACTGGCACACTGGTTCATACCGTGGCCATGATGTGGCTGTTAATGCGGCAGCATTGCGCCTCTCCTCCTCATCAATTTGGTTGTGCTAGCCGTCCGTGGCAGACAGTCCGCCTGCCTGTCTGGAGTCTGGGGCAGGTTTTGGGCAGCAGATGGGACTTATCCTTCCCCTCTCTCTCTGTCTCTCCGCCACTCCTACTTTGACATGGCGGTCCAGTTATGGTAATGATCGCTGCCTCCTCTGCCACTCCTTTGCAGCCACAGCCACCATGATCCATCCCATCGGAGATGCACCTACCATTCTCCCCTGGATTTCATCCCCGCCTCCCTCCTTTAAGACCTCCTTGGCTACATCAACGCTTTCTTAGTTAATGTTGTTTTCATGCCGACTAATGTCACGTGTAGGGTTGAGGAGTCAAAGGGGTTAAACTGGGTGAATGGGTAGGTCTGGGGGCCTCTTGGATGATAAAAAGAAGAACTAGGGGATGGATTTATGGGGCTGGGTCTCCTTCTATAAACCCCAGATGAGGCCCACTGTCAGGCCTGAGTTATATTTATGGAGCAGACTGAATAGGCTTGATAGGTAGAGCCATATACTGTACAATCAATGTGAGAAAGCTTCTTTTGTTCTCCTTTTCAAAGCATCCAGTGTCCTGATGTGTTTTTGTGAAGCATGACTCCTTCCCTAAGCGCCTTCTTGAATCATTATCTTGTAATCAGAGCATTAAGCAGTGTCCAGTGTCAAGCTAAAGTGGCTAGCGGCGGATCAGACACTAATGTCTAATCTGTTTATGAGCGTGAGAGTTAAGAGAATGCAGGGTGTCACAGAGTCAGAACTGCTGACCAGTGTCTGAAAGAACATATGTCACTGCCGTCCACCCAAAGAGAGCCCTCACAAGTCCTCCTAGAGCGGCTTAGCACAGGATAAGACGACCAATCTGCAAACAAGCCTTCTAACTTTAACAGCCATCCCAACAAATGAACACACGCGGAGCAGGCCTGAATAATAAGCAAAGTATGTAGCTTTTTAGAGGGCCTCCAGGCCACAGGATGTTTTCTGAAAAGCTAATGCAAAAAGAAATTCAGCCAGTTTTAAAGGTACACTTCCTTAATATTTAAAGAAAATGCTATGTATAATATAGACTCAATCAAAGGGATTTTTTTGTGTCTTAGCAAAAGTCACATTTGTCCCATCTGAAGAGTTTTTCCTTGTACTAATTTAATATACTGTTAGATTTTAGCCAAGATTTGTGTAACAGTCGGTCTAGATTAATTTTTTTAATAAATTGTCTTCTTTGAGGAAAAAATGTGTAGAAAAGCAAAAAGACTCAATTTCAACCAAATTAACATAAGTTATTAATAAAGATCTATTCCACAATGGACCATTACAAGAAGACATAATGGGCTGATGTTCTCGCATCTGGAAGTGTCCGTTAAAAGATGTGCAGCAGCATTTTGGACCCATTTTGGACATTAGCGCTTTTGCTAAACTAGTTAATCAATCATGGGTAAATTGTTACAGCAATGATGGAAATTTCTCACAAGGAAGAGGCATTAGCACTGTCGCTATACTAGTTTATGGCTTAAAAAGCTTGATAATTAAACTGTTACATCTATTTCAAGCTAAGCTTACTAGCAAGTACGTTTAATGACAGCATTAGCGCCATCACTAAACTACCTTACTTGCTAACAAATTTTTTTTTAAATTTGAGTCAACAAAGTGGCATGCAGATCTTTTTCCAAACAACTACAGCTAAAATATTTGATATACACCGTTCATTGTATCTGCCTCGGGATTAAGAAGATTAGCTTGCAAGCTTGACTCCAGAGTTAGCACTGACGTTAAACTAGCTAAAGCTGGAAATGAACGCATGAAATTCATAAGCATCAGTTATTTTTTTTTCTATCAGAATACCATTAATAATAGCTCCTAGCTCCTGTTCCTTGACTTTAACATGGTCAACAGTAAGGTCACTATCTTGGGCAGGAAAGGAGCTTCAGACTGCTCAGTCTTTAATGCCGACGTCGTTATGTGATGGAAACGCACATGGATGATGCAAGTCAAATCCGTGGCTACGGCCTTCTGAAAATTAACTACAAAGCACACACGCTTTTCTCTCTGGCCATTTTCGTTAATTTCCGTGAGGTGGGCTGTGCTTTTTACATCATGTCATGAAAGGGATTGTGGGATTCCGTAGAGTCGGTAGGGGACATCGCAAAGTTCCTATGCTAAATTAGCCACGTGAGGGAGCATACAGGCTCCTTTTCCTACCTACTTTCTTACTGACTGCACTATTCGGACAGCACTTATCATGGCAACCGCTGACGCACTTCCGCTTTGGCTAAAGAGTCCTTACGTATTCAGCTTGATCTTAAAACCCCTCTGTAAAGCAAGTTACAACTACGTAATGTATTGACCCAAGACAACCAGCAGAGGGTGCTGTAGGCAATTAATTGGACTTTTGGAGGCGGTAAAGGAGACACTTTGATACTGTAATATGCCAAAATGGATATTAGAACTTGGATTAACCAAAACACAGGACGAAATGGAGGAAAAGGTTATTAAGAAAAGTTAATTCATCTGTTAAATGTAGACTGCAGCTCTATCAGACTGTAACAGCCCAGTACAGCCAGAAGGATTCATCACTAAATGAGCCTGGAAAGATGCTGCAAATGAACACATTCAATGCATTTCTCCACACAGAGGCAGAAAATCCCATTTTTGAATTTGATGATGCTTATAAAGGATTTTTCCATAGGGCTTTTATTCATTATTCACGTTTAAGATTTGTGTAAAAACAGAATGGAAATGTTCATTTTGAGCATTTTTTACAAAAGAAATTCCTCATTTCTTCAGGAGAAGTTCGTGTACAGTTGCCTTTAAGTTTCTGGAGTTAATGTGTTTTAAACACAATGCTGTGCAGATTAGTTTCTAAGATTTTTTATTTTTTTTAAATCTGTTTAAATCTAATCTGTGGATAATTGCTCCCCGTTTTTCTGGTGATTGCCGCACTCTTACATGTCACTGTTACTTGTATTAATAATCAACATGGTTAATTCATTTGTCCTCTGGAGCCAGGTCCGGCCCTATACCGCTCCGTGCTGGACGTCAGAAACAACAACTGAGTCAACATCATCTGTTAAATCCTAATCAAAGTGAATAAGTAGAATCTGTTACCATAACAAATTGTATAGTGATTGCTAAAGGGTGTCAGAATATAAGCATTATTGAACTTTAAATTTACAAAACAATGTGGCATATTAAAAGTGTAATTATTTTAATAGTTAATATTTATTAGCCTCTAAAATTTACTGTATGCATAAGGTCTCTTTTTTATGACTCAACCAAATCAGTAAGTAAGAGAAATAACCCTATCTCCACCATTTTTCTTTTACATCTGCCACTTTCTGAAAGCTATTTAATCAAATCAGGTGAATGACATTGTATCCTATGGTGAATTTGACAAATTCCTTCCTAGCTCGCTAGTTAACTAAACATGGTTTAAAGCAAGACAGCTCTAGCCTAAGTGAAGATTTGAGATGGTCTGGTTACTGGTGGGTGATTGGTGATCTCCAGAACAAATGCTGCTCTTGGCCCCATAAAGCCTTCAGCAATCTCTGCACATGCACAACCGTGCCCAGATGTACATCTGCATTCCTGTGTGCGCTAACGTTGCTCTCTGGTTTTCTGCAGTTCCCGGTCAACCAGCCGGCATCAAGGCAGTTCCTTCCTCTCCAAGCAGCGTGGTGGTGTCCTGGTTACCGCCCCTCAAACCAAATGGTGTTATCCGCAAGTACACCATTTACTGCTCCAGTCCAGGATCTGGGCAGCCGGTGAGTCCTTCCTCCACGGGGGTCAGTGTAGAAAATGCTTCCGTTGCTTGTAAAAGCAAGTTGATAAAATCAGCCAGAGGAAATGATTCATTTGTCACCACTATAATTAATTGGACCCGCTCGTGTGTGTGTGCGTGCGTGCGTGTATCTTAGCGCATGTCTTTTATTCACCGTGTTTGCACCATTGCTTTATTTCCTGCCCTCCCAGATGAACAGATGAGGTTGTCTTGGCAACGTGATGAGACGTAGATATGCAAATGAGGCTGAGAACAAGCTCACACATGCAGACTGCCGCATCAGAAACGCACACACCGCATCTCAACGTTTTCTATTTATACGCGTGTTGTGGAGCGTTTTCAATTTTGACTAGATTACGTGCACATGAACTGCAAGGTGCGCAGCAAAGTCTGATATAAGGAATGGATCTCACTTTCGTATTATTCGCAAATATTCCTCCCTCCTTGTGCATGAGTGCCATGTAAATGAGTATGGGCAGGAAAGGGAGGGAAGGAAAGGCAGGAGGAGGAGGGGGGAAGAGGAGGCTGAGAGGGAAAAAGAGACACACTATTAGAGGTAGGGAGACACCACAGGGAAATGGGGGGAAAAAGAGAGGGATGGAGGGAGGACAGGCAGGGTGGAAGGGAGGAGCAGAGGAGGGTATCAGTCACATCGAGATGAGAGTGCTTTTGTCCGTCTTTTCATTATCTCCCTGTATCACTCCCTGGATCACCACACCACCACCGCAACGCTGGAGGAATGTTCGAACCCCCCTATACACAGACACACACAAAAGCACACACACATATCCCCCCCTTTCTGTCCATCCATCCTCTCTACTTCACCAAGCAACACAGAGAGGGATAGAGGAGAAAAAGGCAAAGGCTAATGGGGAAGCAACTGAAGATGAGTGCTGAGAGATGTGCCAAATAGAGAAATGTGGGCAGAAAGAGCTGCAAGTTTTTGGGACAAGCTGCCATGTTTTATCCAACTTTATTTTTATTTTTTATGTTTTTTTTTGTAAATATAAATGATCATGCACCTTTTATAATGTTTTTAAATGACATCTATTGGCAGGGTGGGAGAAGTGGTAATATTTTACTACTCAGGACTTCAAAAGAACTTACAGTTTCATTTTTCAAAATGTTTATGCTTATTTATCCTATCTTCCCACCTTTCCAATCAAGTTGCTGACAAGGAAAATGAACGTTTCTAACATGTTTCAGAGAGGTGACGTTGAGCGTGTAACCTATACTGATGAGGCGGCCTAATAGTGTTGCACGTTGTGCTTCTTTTTTGTTCCAGCTTGTATAGACGTGCAGCTAGGAAAAAGTTAAAACTCAATGTCATAGACTGGCTACCTTTAAAATTACTATGCACTTTGGAAAAGTGTTAAATATAGTCTTAAACTTTGGAGAGCAAGACAAACTCAGTGTAGAAAAACACTTTTTCCCACTGTTAAAGATAAACAAAATCTTTATATATATATATATATATATATATATATATATATATATATATATATATATATATATATATATATATATATATATATATATATATATATATATATATATCACCACCACAAGTGTGTGCAGTGCACTTAGTAGCTCATGAAGAACATTTAGCTGCATTTGTCTCCATTTGGTCTTGTTGCACATGTCAAACCAAACCTCAGTTCTGACTCTGATATGTCCAGGGTTTGTGTCCAGTGCGACCCCACTGAAGCTGTCCTGTTGCTGCGTTACAAGAGCCTCCTAACATGACATGGCGTGCTCTCATTCCCAGGCGCCCAGCGAGTACGAAGCCAACCCTGAGATGCTCTTTTACCGCATCACGCACCTCAGCCGCGGCAAACAGTACCAAATCTGGGCCGCAGCCGTGACGACCGCCGGCCGTGGCAACATTAGCGCAAAGGTCACAGTGGAACCTGCTGGGAAAGGTGGGTCCTTCAGGCGAGCCCGCAGCGGAGGAGACATGTACGGAGGTGCTGTGTAAAGGTTATGAGGGAGATCTCCTGCACACCAGTCACTTTCATCCCTCCGCCCTCTCCTCCCTGTCTACTTTTCCCCGCTATTGATTGACAGCTGTGGTATTGATTGAGTTGGGGCTACGTTGCAAGGAACGCTGTTGTTAATTATGTGGTGATGAACAGGGGCTATCTAGTAAAATGACCCCTGGGGAGAGAGGAAGCGGGCAGGAATCAATCGAAAAGGAGGATTTATGAAGAAAAAATGGACTGAAGCGAGTAGTCTGAGGAGGGGCTGCACTAAAACCCTCCACTACATCTTTTTTATTCCTTCAGCTGCAAGTAAAGGCCTTTCCCCTCAGGCGCTTTAGACCAGCAAACAGCACACACAGGCAGACTGCATGGCCCGTATCAGAGATTCAAGTGTTTCATGTCTGTCTGTACAGTCCCGGCAAAGATCCTCTCCTTCGGCGGCACGGTGACCACACCCTGGATGAAGGAAGTCCGTCTGCCCTGCAGCTCGGTGGGAGAGCCCGCTCCCACGATTAAATGGACTAAAGACAGGTCAGAGCCACTCAAACTCAGCTCATATCTCAGAGTCATGACTCAGATGGACCAGTCTGGGTGCCGCTGTCACTTGCTCGAGGAGGAACGCAGAATAAACAACTCTTTTTGACTTTTTTTTCCCCCTCCCATCAGCGACGACTCTGCCATCCCCGTGACGGCCGACAGTCAGCGGCAGATTTTGTCCAACGGCACGCTGGTGCTGCGTTCAGTCAAAGCCGAGGATTCTGGGTACTACACCTGCACGGCTACTAACACCCTGGGCTTTGACACGATCATCGTTAATCTGGTGGTTCAAGGTAAGCAGAGACGGCTTTCTTTGACTTATGGGTTGAAGTTGTTCCCTATGGACTCTGAACGCTGACTCGGTGCGTTTTTGTGTGCGTGTCCAGTTCCTCCTGACCAGCCTCGTCTGACTGTCTCCACTACCTCCACCTCCTCCATCACCCTGGCTTGGATTCCTGGGGACAATGGAGGAAGCTCCATCAGAGGTACTCTCCGGACTCATCTTTCGGTCCAGTTGTGCCTACCGCACCGTTCCTCTTAGAATAAATGTTGCTCCTGAGAGCCACTGTAAGTTTCTGTAAGTTTAATTCTCTTGAGGTCAGTGATATCTGAAACCTTGGGTGTTAAGTGTAAAAAGTGGCGACTCCTCTCCGGACTAGTGAGCTATTCCAAGCTAACTGTCGCCTCCTGGTGTGCAAACGTTGTAACTTCAGCTAGATTGTGGCTGTACCTTTCATTGACGTAAAACTGTCCTGTGTGTCTGCAGGATTTGTGCTGCAGTATTCTGTGGACAACACAGAGGAGTGGAGGGACGTGTTCATCAGCTCCAGCGAGCGCTCCTTCCGGTTGGACAATCTGCGCTGCGGAACGTGGTACAAAGTCAAGTTGGCCGCAAAGAACAGCGTCGGCTCGGGGCGCATCAGCGAGATCATCGAGGCCAAGACGCACGGAAGAGGTGAGAGCATAGTTATGCTCCGTAATGGATTGTTGTAATTTAAAATGCAGATTTATTTAGATTATTTAGATGTACCACATTCTATTTCTAGAGTTTATTCGATATTCAGTAAATTCAAACTTCTATCCCCTATTAAAAATTCATACCTATTCTCAAACAGCACATTAATAACTAAACAGAGTACGTGCATTCTGGGATTTTAGGGATTAATATTTCCAGGGTGGACTGTCAATACAACAAACAAGTTCAATGCACCTTTAAAACAAGAAATGAATGCAAGAGTCTGAATGTTTTGTGGCTTTACTCCCATCCAAATGTACAAACATTCACATAAACTAGCAAAAGCTGCTGAATGCCTTGCAACTTGACATGTCCCCGGCCCATTAACATCTGAACAGGGTTTTCTGCAGGTGAGTGTTTCTCTTTGCCAGCGAATATATACAAAAATCTATTTCATCATACTTACTGGACTTATCATCACTCAAAACAACAGGGAAGTCCCATAAACTTAATGAAGATCTAAGAAGTAGATCTGTAGGTTTACACAAGGTGGGAAAGTCGTTTGGAGCTATTTTTTAACATCTGCTGATTCCAAGATCATTACTTTAAACAACTGAGCATAAGCACGAGTCATGTGGAAGTGTCAACATGTTTCTAAGGTCTGGAGGAAGACCCTGACTGTCTAGCTCAAATGAAAGGAAATTAATTTCAAGAATAACAAAAAACTACTGGAACACCATTATCCAAATGCTCCTGGATCAACACCTGTGAGTTCGGCTAAAACATGCAGCTGCCCACAGTGACAAGCCAAATGCCTCCTGGAGAGAGAGTTTTACAGTCAAAGAAAGCAAATATTGGGCTATTTGGTTGCAGTGACAACAAGAAGTATGTTTGGAGTCGATTCAAGCCTTTCAAGCCTAAGAACACCGTAACGTTTCTAAAGCATGGCGGTGGGATCTTCATGCTGTGAGGGTGTTTTACTACCTATTATATTTGTGTTTTGCAAAAGTGGACAGAATAATAAAGATGCAAGACTACCTCCAAGTATTTAAACTTCACCTTAAATCAACAGCAAATCCAAAAAATAAATGAAAATAATAAAACCTGCGCCTTACTGCAGGACATTTACCTAAAAATTACTATTAATGAGACTATATGCGAAGATTTGACCCAGTATTTGTCAGTGGAAATCCACAGGAAATTAAAAAAAAAGTAAAAAATAAAAAATAAAAGCTTGTTTTCAGAACTGATTGTGTTTTTTGTTGTGTAATTATTCCACCCTGATAGAAGTTTCTAAAAGCCGTCCATGCCCATTTTGACTGCGTGTAAACCTGTGAACAGATGTGTGCAGTATATGCTTTCTAAGTCTATAACCAGCCTGGTTCTCATCTGCTGCTTTCTGTGGTCTCCGTCCATCTCCAGAGCCGGTCTTCAACAAGGATCAGCCGCTGCTCACCCACATCAACTCCACTCATGCAGGACTCAACCTGCAGGGCTGGACCAGTGGCGGCTGCCCCATCACGGACCTAATGCTGGACTTCAGACCTAAAGGCACGTGGGCCTGGCAGAGCCTCAAAGCCAACTCCACCAACCAGCTGTTCCTCAGCGAGCTGCGTGAGGCTACGTGGTACGAGCTGAAAATGAAGGCCTGCAACAGCGCTGGCTGTGGAAACCAGACCTCCCAGTTTGCCACCACCGACTATGACGGGAGTGAGTGTTCCCGTGCTTTCCCGTCACCTTTCTTTTCCCTTACTTCTCCCTGTCGCTGACTTTTAACTTATCTCCGCTGTTGCTTCTCCACTATTCTCAGGTACGATCCCCCCCATTAAATCGGCCCGTGGCGAGGGGGACGATGTGAAAAAACTGTTCTCCATTGGCTCCCCTGTGATCCTGGTCACACTAGGCGTGGCTTTGCTCTTCATCATCCGTAAGAAACGCAAGGAGAAGAGGCTAAAACGGCTCAGAGGTAAGAGATAGAAGAGATAAATGCGCTTGATAGATTGTTGTAACGTAGCGTTAAGATGCATATAGATCAAAGTCCAGGCTAGTGTTGGGCTAATTTAGTTCCTCTCTCATTACAGATGCAAAGAGCCTGGCTGAGATGCTTATCAGGTGAGAATCGAATTAATTTATTGTCTCAATTCTGCAACAGACAACAAAGTAACATGTTACATTATGTATTCTTAGAATATTCTACAGTGCCTTGCAAAGTTTGTCAACCCCAAACTTCAATCTATTTTATTGGGATTTTTACGTGATAAGCCAGCAAATTTATCATGTAAATGACGTTATCAATGTGTGAATTGGAAGGATGGATGAACTCTGATACCCCGTAATAAAATCCAGGGCAATCAATCTCCTTCAGATGGCATTCAATTAGAAAATAGAGCCCGCTTGTGTGGAATTTCATCTCATCAAGCTGTGGCAAGACTTGAAAAATTGATGTTTTTGGAAGGCACTCTCTATATAACATAGAACACATTATTATGCGGTTGTACTTTGTTTTTCTAGCAAGAACAATCGGAGTATAGACACGCCTGTGAAAGGCCCCCCTCAAGGGCCGAGGCTCCATATCGACATCCCCCGAGTTCAGCTGCTCATTGAGGACAAGGAAGGCATTAAACAGATAGGCAAGCTGCTACAGCTCACTAAAGTACAACCATCAGTCCTGAGTGGTTCATTTGCAGCATGCGTATCTAAATAGTGCATCTGCACGTGTGTCTGTGACAGGAGAAGACAAGGCAGCGGTGCCGGTGACGGACACGGAGTTCAGCCAGTCTGTGAATCCTCAGAACTTCTGCACAGGGGTGTCTCTGCACCACCAAGCCCTCATCCAGAATTCGGGGCCTCTGATTGACATGTCAGACATCCGCCCAGGCACAAGTGAGTTGGCTTTTATCTTTAACACTCAAATGTGCGAGAATGGACTCCTTGATGGCTGAGTCATTGACTTTTGCTATAACAAGCTGAACTCCCAGAACTCAGGAATCTCTGTGTTGTCACTCAGACCCTGTGTCCAGGAAGAGCATAAAATCCGCTCACAGCTCCAGGAACAGGTACTCCAGCCAGTGGACGCTGAGTCGACCAAGTCAGTCCACGGCCTCGGCACGGACTCTGACTTCGGACTGGCGAACGATGGGCTCCCACGGCATTACCGCCACAGAGAGCGACAGCTACAGCGCCAGCCTCTCCCAAGACACAGGTAGATCTGTTTGGCATGGTGCTGATCATGAAAATACAAAATAACTCTTAAATCTGACACGCAACATTTACATTTCTGAACGTATTTGAAGAGAGCGTCATCTGTTTTTTTTCCCAGATAAGGGTCGAAACAGCATGGTGTCAACGGAGAGCGCCTCCTCCACCTATGAGGAGCTGGCCCGAGCGTACGAGCATGCCAAGCTGGAGGAGCACCTTCAGCATGCCAAGTTCACCATCACAGAGTGTTTCATCTCCGACAGCTCGTCGGACCAGATGACCACCGGTACCAATGACCCTGCGGACAGCATGACCTCCCTCAGCACGCCATCTGAGCCGGGCATCTGTCGCTTCACCGCCTCGCCTCCCAAACCGCAGGATTACGACCGTGGGAAAAATGTGGCAGTGCCCATACCCCACCGGGCAAACAAAAGTAAGCGGAAACATTTGTGCAGCCCTTTTACGGTGCCTCACCAAAGTATTCACACCCCAAGAACCTTTTCACGGGTCACATTACAGCTACACACCTCAAGGTATTTTATTGGGATTTTATTTGCAACGGACCAAGACAAAGTCGGGACTGTGAAAACGGAAGGGGAAAAGTTTTTTTCAATGTTTATTTGTTTATTTTTTTTTTTACAAACAAAACTGATTAAACTGTTATGCATGTGCATCCAGCCCCCCCCTTCCCCCCCCCCCCCCCAACCCCCGAGTCAAGTGCCTTTTGCTGAAATCCCAGCTCAAGTCTGTTGCGATAACAGGTTTGCACATCTAGAGTCTACATTTTAGCCCCATTTTTCTTTAAGCTCACGCTAAGTCAGGCTGGATAAAGTGCTTCTCTGAACAGCAGTTTTCAATGCTAGCCATTGATCCTCGGTTGGATTTAGATTTGGACCTTGACTGGGTCGTTCTAACACAGGAATATACTTTAATCTAAGTCCTTCCATCGTAGCTCTGCCAGTATGTTCAGGGTTGTTGTCCTGCTGGAAGGCGAGCTTTCCCCTCAGTCTCCGTTTCCTCCAGTATTGCCTTGTATTTAGTTCCATCTGTTCCTGCTGAAGAAAACACAGCATTATTACTACCATCTTTTGCCATGGTGATGTGTAATATTAATTGTCTGCAACAGAGAGCTTTGCATCCAAGCCAAAAAGTTGCATTGGGTCTCATTTGACGAGAACACCTTCCTCCACGTGTTTGTTATGTCCCACACAACAAACACTAGTTTTTCTTTGGATTCTCCCACCTGAGTAATGGATGTCTGCAGATCCTCCAGAGTTCTGAACTTCTGGCTGCTTCTCTGATTAGTGCTCCCCTTGCCTGGCCTGTCAGTTGAGACGTATCAGAGTAAAAGGAGGCTCAATAAGAGTGGATACCATGCTTTTCAGATTATTTTGAGTTAAACATCTTGACAGCCACGTGCAATTTGTTTTCTTTCAGTTCACAACTATGTGCTATTTTGTCCTGGTCTGTCACATAAAATACAAATAAAATACATTAAGGTTTGTTTGTATTTGTAATGTGGAAAAATCTCAAAATGTTCCAGGGGCATGAATATTTTTACAATGTACTTTAAAACTGTTATAACAATATGAATTAAGAGTGACTTTCTGACTCATAAAGAAAGCAAAAAAGTGTAATACTTTTGCTTTTTACATCAGCAAAAAAGCAATGTAATGGAATAAAAGTAAGAAAGTCTAATAAAATGTAAGAACTTTAGAGGATGCTTCATCTTTACCTGAAGAAATAAATATGTGTATTGCATCTAGATAAATTATATTAGATTATATAAGAGATAAGATATGAGATCAACAAGCACTCAAAACAGTGGCGGCACCAGAGAATTAGGAGGGGGGGGGCAAGGGGGGTCTAAACAAAAATCAAAAAAGGCTGAAACTAAGTTGAAACAAACCACAATAAACTTCTTTACCGAAGTGGAAAATATAATGTAGAACATCACCCTGGGCCTTCCTTGGACCCTCATCTTTTTTCTTGTTATCAGTATTAATATTTAAGTTCCTAATACTGTATAAATAAAATTGTATCCTTGTTTTATTTTGAATAAAACTGTATCTTAAATTAGTTTATATAATATTACATATTACACATAGGGTGGTCAGAAAAATAAAGGAATTAATGGTACGTTTGTGATCAATTGCGCCGGTTCATTTCTTTTTATTACTGCACCTTTAAACAACCCCGTATGTTTTGAATCGGCACAGAAAATATGGTAGAGAAGAGGGAGGCTCACTTTTGAACTTAATGTAGGTGCATTATATTTTCCCATTTTATTGCACTAAACATTTTTCTGTCCACAGCGAATTGGACCGGCTGAAAAGTAATATGGTGATCTAAATGACCTTTTAATGTTTTTAGCTAATTCAGGGATAAATGCTTTGATTTTTACCAAACCAACCACAGTATAATTTTCACATCTTATTTCCTTTGTGCCCCCCTTTGGAGAAGGAAAAATGTTCAGGCCTCCCCATCCCAACAAAATGGGTCAAAAACGTAACTTTTATCGTTTTCTGTTTTAATGCATTAAATGCTGGAGATTACCCAGAATCCCTTTTAAGATTTCTAACATATAACAATGGTTTTTAACAAGAAGAATGTTTCGACATTGCCACACTTTTTAACTATATAATATTAACAACATAAATAGCTTTTAGCCTGACTTGTACCGGCAGTTAACTTTTAAGTAGCTATTAAAACGCATATGGCAAAAATATCAAGCCATTAAAGACACACTTCAGTTACATTACATTTTGTACAGTTATATGAGTTTATTAGTAGTATTCATCATACTACAGATTGCAGGTACAGACAGCAGAGGGTGCTGTTGTCACATTTACAATGATTTTGAAGGCCTGTATATTTGGACAAAAAAGACCGTTCTTGCAGGTATCCCTGTCTGTGCGCATCCACACAGGCAGGGATACCCCCCACCCCCCTGCAAAAATTACACAAAGGTTATTTTCATTTCAAAAATGTACATTCCTGTCCTGATCTTTATTTTCTATTTAACAGGCGAGTTCTGCAATCTGCCCCTCTACATGAAGGCAGACCCATTCTTCCGCAAGCAAGGGGACTCGCTGCATGACCCGTGCCCAGCTGTGCCACCACGGGAAGCCTCGATCCGCAGCCTGACGCAGCGGGCGTACCACACCCAGGGCCGTCACAAGACTCTAGACCCGGCCAAGCAGCAGGCCCTGACGCTGGGTCACTCCGGGCTGGGCAGCCTGGGTGCGAGTTCGGGCACCTCCACCTTGCCCCAGAGGACTCTCACCATGCCCAGCTCCAACAACGCAGCAACAGCCTCCACGTCCAGCACGAGCAGCAACCCCACCAACAGCAACAAGGTGGGCGGCTCCAGAGACTCGCTGCTCGAGAGCAGCTCCTCGGCCCTGGGGAGGCTGCAGAAACAGAGCGTGGGAGCCTACTCCAAGTCCTACACGCTGGTGTAGTCCATCCTGCTGCACAGACTTGCACTGCTGCCCCCCTCCTCTGCCAGCGGCACTCTGGCGCTCATGAGTCTGGGCCAGAACAGGCTTGCAGCCATTTTTCTGAAAGCCAAACCAATGGTAAACCGCCCAGCTTCCTGTCTACTTTTCCTTCAGGGGGTGGGGTTGGAAGGTGTCCCGCCCCTCCAGACAGAGACCCAGCTAACCCTACCGTTCATGTTCACATGGAACTATATATGAGAACTACTAACTCCAACTAACAGTTCCAGCCGGCTGGTGCTCAGCTCCACTCAGTTCCTGCAGGAGACACACAGCCAACTTCAGAATGTGATTTCTGTGATCATTTGCAAATATTGACTATACCCGAAGAGCTGACGGCTCTTAAGTTCACGGTGAAGAAGACTATAATAGCCAGTATGAAGCTGTGCAACCATCCTGTTTTTCATACACACACAATGTCCTCCATAGTTTCTATTTCATTTCTTTAGCATTTTATTGGGTCAGATTGCAGGACTTCGGTTAAGTCCCCCGTTTTCCCCCACGCTAAGCTCTCACTCTCTTGGTGTCTCTCAGAATCCCTGATAAGAATTGGCAGACTCCCCGTTCTGATGGTGATCCCAAAAGGTACCGATTCGGGTTCACCTCGACCAATCAGCATCCTCCACTCATCTCCCTGCAGCGGAACGCTGCCTCGACTCTTCAGTCCAGTCACTTACAACCCCAGTGAAGCAGCTGTAACTTCTCACCTTACAAATAGAGAATATTTGGTATTATAAAGAATTTTACATATATATTTCTATGTAGGTATATTATTGACATTTAAGGGAAATGATGACAAAGTATAAACTGTATGCGCTACACCGATGTGATAGTTATATACAGTAGTTTAATGTTAACGGCAAATTTTAAGAAAGGAGACAATCGCTCAATCATTGAATTTAGAGGTAGAGAAAATGTATGAAAAGTCGGACTTAAGAAAGCAAATGTTTAGTATATATGTGAGATATTCTGTATGTTAGTGCGTGCCGGACGAGCTAACAGAAGAGGGACCGCTCTCTTGTTGAGGCGGACTAACAGGAGGCATTGTGGGAAGATTACAACGTCGTTGTTTGCGTGCTTTTTGGGGGGAAACAATCACGATACCAGGCCTTCAACGATGTCGATTATTTAGCTGCTTGGTTAGGTTAATACAGTAGGAATCAGACGTGTTTATGGTGATTATAACTATGTTCCACATTTTGTCACGTGACAAGCGCAGACCGCAATGTGTTTCATTGAGATTATGTCACAAAACCAACACAAAGTAGCGTAGAGTTGGGAAGTGGAAGTAAAATAATGCAAAGCTATTAAAATGAGTCCAAAAATACAAAAAATACAAAAAGATCCAAAAGGTGCATTGTACACGTGACAAAATGTGAAATCTTTCAAGAGGCACAAAGTCTTCGGCAAGGCGCTGTATGTTGTTATCTGAGTGGATCCCCAGAACACCTTTGTGCTGTTTGCCGCAAAGTGGTTGCAGACTTGGGCTGTTCTACGATTTTAGGGGCCCCCTGTTTGTGGCTGGATGGCAAATCATCAACAGATGTAGTTATTTGCTCCTCAGCCAAATAAATAAGCAGAAATGAATGCCAGTCATAATGTGAATGAAGTATTAATAATTATTAATGTCAAGAGATGTTATATGTCAGGGAATTCAGTTTTGAAATTTATATGATGTTCACTGAATTGATATCTTTGTTGTTGTCCTGTCTGAAGAACTGTAAATGTCCTACTCTTTTTTAACACCCCCCACCCTTCCTTTTCGCACTGTTCTACACGGACACACGAACCTATTGGAATGCCTTTTTGTCAAGCATTCCAGCAATAGCGTTTTGTGTTGACTATTTATTTATCCATTTGCTCTGTTGGTTTGTCTGCTTGCTTGGTTCGAGGAAACAGGGGGGGGGGGGGGTCTGTTGATTTTTATTTCTCTTCAGTTTTGTCAGAAATGTAGGTTCCAGGGGTCCAACGGTACATGGCCCGTGTTATACACCAGTTCAGCCAAGTTAAAATCAGGGACTTGTGGCTCTTTCGGTCATAAAAACCAATATTGTGTTGTGTATATACTGGAACGGGGCCTTTCTGTAGAACTGCATCATTTCGGCCCTCGTCCCCCACTGAAACAAACCGAGGTATAAATTTACTCCCCTCCCCAAACCATCCAAGATCCATCGACTCTACCTTTGTCAGTGTTGTTTTTAAATTGAGTCTTGTACATAAAACACAGTTTTGTATGAAGAGCTATTTTCTTCAGAATAAACCAAGGGACGCATCAAGGTGGAAAGTCCCACTTTCAAAATTGAAACAGAATCACAAATTCTTTTTCTTTTTTCTTTCTTAAAATGGACAAATAATTTTTTTCCCCTTATGTTTTTGATACTACTAATTTGTTGGATTTTTAAGTCTTTTTTTTAAAAAAGAAAAACATATTTTGATGTTGTCATTTTTGTCCCGTTTACTTTTTTTACTACCATTATTTTGTATTTTGTTCAACCCTCTGAAAAGTCATTGCATGCTTGCTAAAAGGGAAAAATTGATGGAAAAATGTATGAATTTTTTTTTAAATGTTGAGGAAATCCCAAACATTTCTTTAAGTTGCTTGTTACAGCAATTGCTTGTGTTCAAAGGTACATTTTCTATGAAAAAGCAAAAACTAAAAAGATCATTCTAACACCTTGTGCAATAAAGCTATCTTTCATATGCCATGGCTTCTGTCATTTCCAACACTCTTCTTTTTCAGAGACTGAATTTATATGACCTGATCTTCGACAGAGCAGCAGCAAGTCAAATGTTTCAAATTAGCAAAGTCTCCGGATAAATCCAAAAATCTGGAAAAAGCTAAGATGAAATGAAAAGAAAAAAAAAAGCCCACCGCAACTACTATAACTAATACCAAAGGTTGCTAAATTATTAAACTTGATCATACAGTCACATCAATAAATTAAAATATGGGTTCCAATGAGGCTCATATGTCAGATTAATGGTACTTTTTTGAAAATAGCAACCTTTAAGCAAGCATTAAGCATACTTTTCAGTAAGCCCACATTTCTGTATTAAAAATATTTTTTTTATCGGTTTGATGTAATATTGTAATCCTAAATGTAGTGTTTTTATTATATGTCAGCAAAACTAGGGATATGAGAAAAATGTTGAACTGTTTTAGCAATGGAATTGGATTTGTTATGGCCATGTTTTGGAAGGGATTTAGTCACAAGATATGTAATACTCCATAATTGGGCTGTGATGTTTCTATAAATTTCAGACAAAGGCAGTTAGCCCAGTTGTTAGCTCTGTTGCTTAGAAACAAGGTCCTGGGTTCAAGTACCATCTTGGGCTCTTTTTACTTAGAGATGTATGTTCCACGTGGGTTCTCTCCAGGTACTCTGGCGGTGATGTACTTGTGACAGCCAGTGTGCATAGAAGATGTATTTACATATCAAATTATACATAAATCATATTTCGACAAACGTGCCTTGGCAAGTTGCACCAGCAAGCTTCTGGCAAAATTTGAACTCTAAAATTAACCAGTGTTTGAATTGGAATTGTTGCAATTTTCTTGGTTTCCTGGCATGCAAGTGTTGGAAAATAATCTTGTTTCAAATTTCAAACTCTGAACGTGTGTACATTAGAGGTGAAAAAATCTAACATTTCCACTCAGTTCTGTTTTTCAGTCATTAAAGTTGGAAGTACGGCTTCAATGTGATTCTGGTCCACTGTCCAGCGTCTCAGGACGGGGAAGCAGTGCAGTACCAACACTGTTTATTGTGGGGGTGGTGTGCTGCTGACCTCGACTCTGGACATTGTGTTTCGGTGGGCGGAATACTTCGAAGACCTCCTTAATCCCACCAACACGTCTTCCATTGAGGAAGCAGAGCCTGGGGACTCTGGGTCAGGTTCTCCCATCTCTGGTGCTGAGGTCTCTAAGGTGGTTAAAAAGCTCCTTGGTGGCAAGGCCCCAGGAGTGGATGAGATTCTCCCTGAGTACCTTAAGGCTCTGGATGTTGTGGGGCTGTGTTGGTTAACGTGACTGCAATATTGCGTGGACATCGGGGGCAGTTCCCCTGGATTGGCAGACTGGGGTGGTGGTCCCCCTATTTAAAAAGGGGGACCGGAGGGTGTGTTCCAATTATAGAGGAATCACTCTTAAGCCTCCCTAGTAAGGTCTATTCCAGGGTTCTGGAAAGGAGGGTCCGTCGGATAGTCGAATCTCGGATTCAGGAAGAGCAGTATGGTTTTCGTCCTGGCCGTGGAACACTGGATCAGCTCTACACCCTCAGAGTTTGCCCAACCAGTCTACATGTGTTTTGTGGATCTGGAGAAGGCATTCGACCGTGTCCCTCGAGGGGTCCTGTGGGGGTTACTCCGGGAGTATGGAGTATCGGGCCCCCTAAGAAGGGCTGTTAGGTCTCTGTATGACCGGTGTCACAGCCTGGTCCGTATTGCTGGCAGTAAGTCAGACTCGTTTCCGGTCAGAGTTGGACTCCGCCAAGGTTGCCCTTGGCGGAGTCACAAATTCCAGGGAGGACTCAGAGTAGAGCCACTGCTCCTCCACGTCGAGAGGAGCCAGTTGAGGTGGCTCGGGCATCTGGTTAGGATGCCTCTCTGGTGAGGTGTTCCGGGCACGTCCCACCGGGAGGAGACCCAGGGGAAGACCCAGGACACGCTGGAGGGACTATGTCTCTTGGCTGGCCTGGGAACGGTTTGGGATTCCCCTGGATTAGCTGACCCAAGTGGCTGGGGAGAGGGATGTCTGGGCCTCCCTACTGAAGCTGCTACCCCCGCGACCCGACCCTGGATAAGCGGAAGAAGATGGATGGATGGATGAATGGATGGATGAATAAAGTTGGATGTTACACCATTATTCATACAATAGAAAAATATTTGTCCAAATGGCATCTCTGAAACACACAAATCAACTTTTTTGTTTGCTTGTTTTTTTTTGTAGCCCGAATAAAAAAAACTTATTTCACTGGTTTCCAAGAGTTTTGAGGATGCACAAAAAACACAAGTCCCTTCAGTACTCCTTGAGTTTCCCTTTAAGGCCATCCATGAACAAGAGTGTGCATCTGCTTATACATGTGTGGTTTTGAAACAGAGCAATAAATAAAACCTTCACGTGCCTTTCCCATAGCTGTTCCAAGCCCCGCAGTTCAACAATATGAATATTAAGAAAAAAGGTAAATAAAAAATAAAACTCTGTGAACAGGAGAAATTAGAACAAAGTAAAGACCAAATTAACCTGGAACACTCAAGCTACAACCAAAACCATTTAGCAAAATTGTCAAGTTTTGCTTATATTATACAGACAAAGTAAGGATTGTATACATATAGGAACTCACACCACACAATGAATCAAAACATTGTCATGCTGTAATCTACACACTGCAAAAAGGGAACCAATAGTAAGTAAAATATTCTTCAAATTAGTGTATTTTTCCTTGATTTAAGCAGGTAAATAAGACTATTTGCCAATGGAATAAGATTTCTTGCACTAAAAATATGAACAATTAATCTCCATTATCTTATTTTAGGTGCAAGGTATCTAATTATCCTATTTAAGGGGTAAACGTACTCATTCCATTGGGAAATGGTTTTATTTAACTGCTCAAATCAAGGTAAAATACACTAATTTCAAGAAAATGTTTCTTACTTTTTGTTCTTTTTTGCAGTCCAGAATATTTCTAACAGTTGGAAAGAGCAACAAGCGAATTATGCAACAGTTCAAGATGCAATAATTCAACAAAAGTGCAACACTTACTGGTAGCTTCTTAGGCAACCTCTAAGCTGAGATTATTCAAACTATTGACAAGAGTCTGTTCTCTGTTCATTAGGCTCCACCACAGTTGCTCTCCTCCTCTATCTCCTTCCAGCATCTAGGCAGCTAGGCAGCTAGGCAATTAACTGAATCAACCTGAAGAGCTCAGTCACCCTTCAAAAAGACATGTATGACCACGGGGAGTGTATGTGAACTTCTGATGCACGCTGCTCTACTGGTGTTTTATTATTAGTAGTAGTAGTAGTATCTAAGGAAGGTGCCGTAAATGCAAACTGGACTGGCATTCCTCCTTTTATGAACACAAGGTGGCCACAACAACAAAAGGTTTGCCACACACAAAAAGAAAGGTCAGGTAGTGGCTCCATGTGCAGAGCAGCAGTACAGCTAATTGCAAATGACTTGATCATCAGGTGGCTGGCCTGTCCAGAGAGGGTCCCAGAGGTGGTGGCATTGAGGTTCCAGCATTTTGCTGCAAAGCATCTGACAGTCAACCTGAAAAATGTTCATGTCATGGTGGGCGTTGTGGGTTTTTTTTGTTATGCATGATGTGGCATCCTGCTGCTGCCCAGCATGTGCAGGCCACTGCATGATACGACATCCTGATACCTCGGTCTCTTTATGCCGCCACTAACGCCCTCTAGTGGCCGTTCTAGACACGCCAGCTCCTTTAAAATCGGGTAATTTACATCACTGGTGTGCGTGTGCACCAAATTGCATCCCTCCCGTGGCATATCCTTCTGGACGCTTGTCTGGCAGCATTGGAACATAAGAGATGGCAAACAGGATCCGGTTTAAGGTGTAAAAATGTCAGATTTGTGGTTGTAGTCTGTCGGTGCAGCGCGTTCTGACTTACTTCAACATTTGCTTGGAGCCTACAGTTCACCTATCACCCACCGAGCTGGAAGACTGTTTGTTTACATTTTTACCATCTTATTAAAACTCACCCGTCCACGTATGATGGCGATTTCCTTGATGTACATAACTTCGACATCTCGTACCCAACCAGATGTGAACTGGTTGTGAGCCTCTAGACCCTTGTAAGCTCTCATTTCCTCGAGAGTGTGCAGAGGGTTTTCACCGAACACCAGGTAATGCACTATGTCGCCGTGCTCTACATTTGGCCAATCATCAGGATTACGGCTAAACAAGGCACCGTGGAGGGCATAGGGGTCCATATGGTCGATCACGGAACATTTCCTCAGATAGACGTCCTTATCTGGTCGCTCTAGCGTGCTGGCGTACTTATCCATTCTCGATACGAAAATACGTGTAGGACAACTAGAGATAAGGAAGTGAACCACCCAATATGGCGGACCGGAAGTTGGCCAGTGACGTCAGTGAAAACACCCTATTACTCGTTCAAGCACAGAAATGCGTAAAGGCACGGCCGTCCGTGAGATGGGACACACCCAGATCCCACTGTGCTGTACGCCCGCGCAGCCACAAGGTGGCGCAGTCATACTTTCAAAGCCAGGCCCGCCCGGAGAGGTTGAAGGCTACTGTAACGAGAGGCGCTCTCTTAAAAGAGTGCAATCGCTCATGACGGATATGCTGTGAATAATAGATGCGCCTCAGAGTCCCCGTACACCGGGCCATTTATACCAAAGCTCCTGGTCACTAACCGCGCAGCCAGTCCTGCATAAAACATGCGGTGCATATCTTACTGACGCTGCTGGATGATTTGCATTTATTCATCCGACGGTGCCTTTCTACCGCGTTGGCGATAGCGCCTGCACTTTGGGAAAGTAGGCGACTCTTGAATGTTTTCAGCTTGGGTCGTTTTGCAACCGCAAACTTGCACTTTACAGCGATTTTATGTGACAGGCTAATAGAAGCAGTGCAATACTCAATTGGAAGAAAAATGATATTGTCCATCAAATGCACATAAAACTTTTTTTTTGTATTTTGGCACCCAGCACCAAACCGACCAAACAAATAAATCATCAAACGATCCAAGGGTTTTCAAATAAGACTTCTATAAACATGCCATGCTTTTGCACTCAGCCCCTTTTACCCTGGTACTCCTAAACCAAATCCGGCCCGTTACCTCCTCAGGACAAGACTCTGCTGTCCACCTACACCTTAAGGACAAAGGACACTCTTTTGAGAACCAAAATGTTCACATTTTGGACAAAAAAGACAGATGGTTTGAAAGGGGTGTGAAGGAAGCCATTTACGTTGAGTGAAAATACAACCCTAAACAGAGGAGGACGACTAGGTTTCAACTTTCAAAAACCTACAACACAGCAATAGGGTTGATTCCTTACAATTATCACCTCAACCTCACCCCCATACGGGTGATCACAACATCGCTCCTGTAAGCCAGGCCAATAACGACCCTAACGCATCAGCGTTAGGGTCCCCATTGCAGAGGCGTGGACCAGTTTCGGTTGAATTTGCATGCTATCTAAGCTATTACAAGACCTTTGTAGGGCAGTAGTATATAGCTTGCAACTCCACACTACTCCAGACATTTTGAATTGAGAAAGCTTTCTGGATGGGAAGCGAAACGTCTTTAAACTTTGGAAAAAAGTCCAGTTGTTTTGTTTTTTAACTTTTTTGGAATAACCTTCAGAAGTTGCTACAGTGGTAAATGGAGTCCACCATTGTTTGATTTGATCTCAGTTTAGACCCAGCTGTTCTACGAAGCCCTCAGAAGTTCACATTGGAGAACAAACAGCATCAGGAAGGCCAAGGAACGGGATTGACAGTTTCAGATAGTAAAAATAAAAAAATCATACTCTGCAAGCATGGGACAAGACCGCCCGCCCACCTTAGAGAAACAGCCAAGAGACCCATGGTGGTCATGGAGGAGCTGAAGAAATCCACAGCTCAGGTGGATTATCACCATTAGTCGAACACTTCATCAATCTAGCTTTCAGAATGATAAAAAGAAAGCCATTGTTAAAATAAAGAAATAGAAGATTATGTTTAGAGTTTGGCAAAAAACCATTTAGGTCACAAAGCCAACATGTAGGAGATAGTGCCCTCGCCAGATACAATCAAATTCACACTGCTTGACCTACAGGCAAAGTGGTGTGGATAAAAAATGGAAAAAAAAAACAGTGAACATCAACCTAAACACACTATTTTCATGGAGACACACGGTGGAGGTAGCTGTGGGGATACTTTTCTCCAGCTGTCACAGAGAAGCTGGTCAGAGGGAAGATGGAGATAAATTCAGGGAAATCCTGAGAGAAAACCTGTTGGAGGCTTCAAGACTTGAGACTGGGCAGATGGGCAAGATGGGGATACAGAGAGCTACAGTGAAGCGGTTCTAATCAAAGCATGTCCACCTGTTAGAATGGCCCAGTCAAAGTCCAGGCCTGAATTAAGCTGACTTAAACATTAATGTTCACAGATGCATTGTTCATCCAGTCGCCTACTAGGACGTTCATTCTTAGGTAGAAAATTAGATTAATGAAGACACAAACACCTGTGCAGGAAGTTTTACAAGATTTAATTTATTAACTATTGTACAGTTCACATAAGGCCTTCATTTTCAAACATTGTCAGTCAGACAAATTTCACCATTTGCTCCTGGTGCACATGATACATGAATTTTTTTTTCCATTTTTTTTCAGCTAAATCAGTTCTCGTTCACACAGTTACTTCATGTTTTAAAAACAGGAAGAGGGCGCTCATCCTCCTTCCTTCATGTGTTGTCTTGTTTTTGTTTTTAAGTCATGCACTAATTTTAGGTGGCCTTTTAAACCATTCACAAAAATTGTAAAAATGAACTTCCGATAATTGAAATACACACTAGAGATGTTTTCTACCATCAACTAAAGGGCAGCGTCCCCCCAACCCACCCCTCCCCCCCCAAAGTACAAATAAACAACCATAACAGAGACGTGGTGTGCACCCACTCGTTGATCCTTCCGACAGCACATTTGATCGTGCATTTTTTTCCTTTCTTTTCTTTTTTTTTATGTTGTTTTTTTTTTTTGCTGAAAGCCAGATGATGCAGCAACATTATTTATACACTCCCAGGAATTCTGTTAGTCTGAATGTTTAAGCTTCAAGCTCAGAGAAGTCTGAGAGAGAGAGGGAAAGAAAAAAACAAAAAAAAAACATTTCATTTTACTTCTTTGTTCCAGTCTGTTGAACACATAAAAATTACAATCCCCAACAGTACCAGTAAAACAGATGAGCCCAAACGCAACCAATGACAGCGCTACAATCCTCGCATCGGAAAGACAGCAGGCTACTTTCTTGTTAAGAGTTCAAAAGGTTAAAGTTACGGGGGCCCTTCATTTGCAGAGCTGCCACTGAAAACGGTGAGCAAGCGCTCCCCGAACGGGTCCCAACCGCAGCAGGGGGGGTTTACTTCTCAAACGAGGTTCCGTTTCAGCAGAACCCGCGGTAACAGTATGATCCTACACCCTCCGTAGTTAAAGGTTCTTAACATTACATGAAGAAAAAGAGCTCGGGTCGATGGACAGCACGGCAACGCGTCAAGCGACCTATTGTGTTTCAAGCATTTTGGTTTCCTTGGACACCAGATGATGATGATGATGATGATGATGCGACTAGGTTACACATTCAACATGGCTGATTGCAGACAGCATGGCTTGTCTGATAAAACAAAGTCCCCGATCATCCACCCAGGTCAACGAACGGCGAGAAGAGAACTTTTCCCCCCCCCACAGATCTGGATGAATGAGGAACATTAAGCAGATTCAGACTCTCCGTCAGAACACAAAAGCCAGACAACTAGATCCAATTAAAAGACTAACGTTGCTATTTTTGTTCAGTTTGTTTTTACGTTTTTTTACAAAAAAAAAAAAAAAAAAATCCTGCACTCGTGCCACATTCAGCCGCTAGAGACAAACAATATGGACAATTAACCGATGTGGCATTTCTTCATATTTAACACTACACCATCAAAAAGTGCTTCAGATAGGTCTGTGGATTAAACAAAACAAAAACACGTTTGATGTAAACAAAGTTTGATCTGCCAAAGCTCAGTTGAGGCAATGGGTACGTATGGCTGTTTGAGCGAAGAAAAAAAAAAAAAAAAAAAAAAGAACAGTGATCATTAAAGTGCATCCCTGGATGTGATACCCACCCCCTTTCCTCCCCCACCATGCAGACCCCCTCCAGTAAAGCGAGGAGAGAGAAAGGATAAAAAAGAAAAAGGCAGACAATGATCCTCTGCTTCTATGGAGCAAACGGCTGCCCAAAGGACCTAAAGAGGGGCTGGTCCATTAATCCAGTGGCGGTACTTTAAAAAAAATAAGAGAAAAATTAACATTACATACGATAAAACCATGTTGATGGTGGCCACAATTCATCTCGTCCAGCTTGGGTTGGAAGTGCACTTGCAAGTGTAGCCTTGCAGCGTCCTCCACCTTACTGATAATCGAAGCATGCCACATTTCACACAACACTGTCCACAAATGCCCCCTGTCCCCCTGCCTTCTTAAGATAGATTTGTCATGTCTGAAATGTGTTTAGTGTTTGTTTTTTTTCTCGTGTATGAATGTGTGTGTGTGTGTGTGTCGCTAAGGTCCAGCATCATCAAGGGCACACGCGGTTTCATCGTCTCTCACAGTGTCTCTTGCTCAGCGGGAGAATGGTGGGCGTGGGGGTGCTGGTGCAGCGGGGGCAGCAGGGACTGCAGGGGCGACTGCGGGGTGGTGGGCGGAGACTGCTGCAGGGGGCTGAAGTGCGCTGCGGTGTGGGGGGGCGAGGAGCGGTAGCAGGAGTAGGCGGAGCTCCCGCCGAGGGTGGTGGTGGGCGAGGCGGGGAGGCCCCCGAGGCCCGTCGGGGAGTCGATCAGGGGCTGGTTGTAGAAGAAGAATGCACACTGGTGGATGAAGGTCTCGATGATTGTCTGGTAGGTGCGCGTGGCAGTCAGGGCGTCCATCGTGGTGAAGTCGGGCCTCATGAGGGTGGGCCAGAAACAGATGGACAGGTTTTCGCTGGTCATCAGGTTCACCCTGCTCAGCTGGCTCACCCTGGGGAAAAAAAAAAAAAACACAAGACACCACGTCATGTACAGCTCCTTGGAAAAGCACTCATACCCCTTGAACCTTTTCACATATCGTGGTGTAACAAAGCACAGAACTCTTCTGTATTTTATTCTGCTTTTTTTATGTCACAGATCGACACGGAGTAGGGGATGATCCCAAAGTGGAGAGAAAAGGATCCGTGCCCCACACAGTTAATGCTGTGTAGAACCAGCTTTTGCTGCAGGGACAGCTGCAAGTCTTTTGGGCTTTGCACGTCTAGTCACCCAGCAGGTTTAGATGTATATGAAGGGAATGAAAGGGGACAGGCGTCTCTCAGAAGACACATCAATATCAGTGTTTAATGCTCTCCTTGCCTGGCCCGTGTTTGGCAGGCTTTCCATTTTTGAATGATGGACTCTTCACTGTTTTATAACCCGACCCAGTTGCACTAGATTTTATTTTGTGGTATCTGAGTAAAAAAGGGGCCAAAACACAAATCCAGCCCTCACTTTACAGATGCTGATTTGGAAACATTTTAAAAGGCATCCTTAATGTGGTCCATCCCACCTCGATAAATGAAGATTATGTTTGTGCTTGAAGTGCGGCACAATGCGGAAAACACAAGCCTGTCGGCCAGCCCGTATTCAGGGATTCTAATCGGAGCGCTTACCTGTTTAAGTGGCTCACTACGTATCTGAAGACATCGTAATTCTCCTTGGGGAACTTCCTCAGCACGTCCTTCATGGTGTACAGCCTCTGCTCTCGGTCCATGATTTCTGTAAACACAGAATCATCCCTCACTACTAATCCATCGTATCATATTTCAGCTAAACTCTATCCCCGCATCATCAGGGAAGCCTTTTTCCTCCTTAAACGCCGCAAACACACAAAACAATAGAGGAGAAGAGTTGCCCCTAAAGCCTCCCCTTCCCTCCTAAGGAAATAATCTTTTTGTGTTGGTGTGAGGACCCTCCCAGCCCAGCAGTGTTTGCTTACTGAAAGCGTCCAATAGCTCCACCTGCAGAGCACAAGGCACCAGGGGCTCAGGCAGCTCTGAGAAGAAGCTTTTGAGAGCTCCAGCCACAGTGTTTATGGCATAGTCTTTCTCCACCAGGTCTAATCCATGATCTGCGCAGAAACAGGGACCAGATGAGAAAACGAAGCACCGGTTGTCATCGGCAGCTTGTCACTTTTTGTTTTTTTTAGGATTCAAGGTGCTAGGAGTAACTCACCCTGTTCAAACTGCTTCTGCATGGCCTCCATCTCGGACTTGTTGCCGCTCACCCGGTACAAACCTTCTGTGTTCAGGCCTGAAGGGAAGAAACGGACAGAGAAATGAAAAGGGTGTGGAGGGGTGTATATGGGATGTTACCGTGCGAAGCGGGCAAAGCACAAACACTTTCTTAGCCCTTCTGCAAACAGACATGACTCTATAGCTCCTTCGCTGAAGCACTTAACGAATTGCATGATCATGTTGCAGAGATCTGGATAAAGGCAGCGTCTAGACCATTTGCAGCTCTCCAAGCTTCTTCCTGGACTTCACCGGAGTCCAAAAAATACTATCAAAGTGAAATTGAGCTTTTATACCACTCTGTTTAATCTCCCCTTCCTCTGTCACTTTCTCCAGGGTGGCAATCATAAACCTTTGTGAGCTTTTACTGCTATAGAGGCTTAATGTACACTGTTACGGTGTTTAGTAACAATCTCTCACTCTTCATTGAAAATGGCTACATCTTACAACCTTAAATTGACTTTGTGAGTTTCCTGCCGCCTGGAGGAGATGAACGTATAAAGAAAATCTGCCAGCAGCAGATGTCAGCTCAGCATGAAGGCTGAGGAAGGAAAAATAAAACATCCTAAAGTGTTCAGAGACACGAGCCCTTCCTCCGACGGGGACTTTACCTTTTACCTAACCGTTCGACGGTCAGGTCTTAGCATGGGAAAATTACTGGTATCAAAGTATAACAAGTTTTTTTTTCTTAAAGTTGATTTCTTAACTGCTACAATTTCTCACCCTGTCCTTCCTCCAGACTAAAGTTATTTTAATTAGATGCCAGAAAAAGTGCAAGAGTAGCCAACATTTTGAACTAACCTGTTTGCACAGATTTGCACACACTGAACCACCTTCCCGTTCTGTGTCAGCATTCTGTCTTGAGCTCACATCAATTCTGGTAAATCCGATTAACCTGAAATAAAAGTTCCGCTAGCGACGTAGGATTTTCCTGATTTTTCCCAAACTGGCATCCTACCGCTAGAGATATGGTTTGCAGAGAACCTATGATGGATTGCAACGACCTTGTTGAAAAAAAGCCACTTGTCAAACTGTCAACTCTTAGAATACTGGTTGCAGAAATTTAAACACAAATTACATAGATATTCCTCAGAGTGAAATATTACAAACCTTTATTTCTTGTAATCTGGATGGCGCTAAAGATGATTAAAATGATTATGGGGATAAAAATGACAATGAAGCTAAAGAAGCACAGAGTGTTTTATCCAAGCATATTCACAGAAAGTTGAGTAGAGGGAAAAAGTCTGGTAGGAAAAGGGGTCCCTGCAACAAGGTTAGCTGCAACCTTGAGAGGATTTTCAAGCAACATCCTTTCAAAGATTTTGGCGAAGCTTCACAAGGAGTGGACTGATGTTGGAGTTGGCGCATCAAGAGCAACTATGCATGGACAAATCTCCACATGGACGGCCAATGTCACATTCCTTGTGTCAAGCCACTCCTGAACTAGAGATTAGGTCAGAAACATATTACCCAGGTTCAAGAGAAAATAAAATGGACTGTTGCTCAATGGTTCAAGGTCCTATTTCAGCTAAAAGTAACATTTGCATTTCATTTGGAAATCAAGGTCCCAGAGTCTGGAGGAAGAGTGGAGAGGCCCAGAATCCACGTGGCTTGAAGTCCAGTAGGAAGTTTCTAAATTTAGTGACGATTTGGGATGCCTTGACATCTGCTGGTGCTGGTCCACTGGGTTTTCTGAGGCCCAGTCAACTCAGCCATCAACCAGGAATTTTATAGAGCGCCCAATGCATCTTTCAGCTGATGAGCTTTGTGGGGATGCTGACTTCACTTTCCAGCAGGACTTGGGACGCTCACTGCCAAAGGTACCAAAAGCTGCTTCAATGATCAAGGTGTTGCTGTGCTGTATTTGCCAGCAGACTGGACTGGTGTGAACCCAACAGAGAATCTAAGGAGTGTTGTCGAGAGGATGAGATACACCAGACCCAACAAGGCACAGGTTGATTATCATCAATGCTACACCGCATTGATGTAGTAATTCATGCAAAAGGAGGCCCAAGAAAGAGCAGAGAAATTAACATAGTTTCAGAGTCCTGTCACCTATTGTCTTTTATTGATTTTGGGAGACATTTTAATTTTCTGAGTAACGGGATTTTCTGCTTTTATCTGTAAACCATAATCATTGAAATTACAAGACATGAAGGTCTGAAACATTTCATTCTTTGTCTTATAAATCTGTATCATTTATTAGTTTGACTTAATGAAATGAGTGACAAAAAATATTGAACACAATATTCTACTTTTTTCAGATGTACCTGTAACTAGTGAAACGTTCCGTTTTTCTTCCATGGGATGACGTTTGAACACATTTATCTAAGTATTTTCAATGGGCACCTTGAGTTGAATTTTTGTTTATAAGGCGGTGTGGCTAACATCACATGTTCACTCATTAAACAAAATTTCCCATTTGGCAAAATAAAGGATTTTTCTACTCCTGAGGGGAAAAAAGGGTATAAAGGTATAAACGGTTTATTGATTTAAAGGTGTGGACCCAAACACCTTTTTCTTTTTTGTCCCTTCTAACAGATTTATTTCTATTTCTTAAAGTGGAATTGTTCTAAATAAATGGCAGTTTATATAAGGGAAAAGTTTTTGAAGAGTCTATGGTCTCATTTTTATACGTCACGAATACCTGCCACTTTAGCAGTAGCATGCACACTGTTGAGATCCCCATTAGCCACACTGATCAACTTTTTTAAAAAAAGAAAAAAAAGGAGAGATTTAATCAAAATGCACAAGTTATGTTTTACTTTATGTTTACAAGCTGTGGTACAAGGACAACAACTGGTACCCATGCTGCTTTTAGTGTTGAGAAGACATTTCTGTATCAGGTGCTTATTGAATTTTCTGTAAATTTAGAGCCAATTATCCCAAAAAAGATCAGTGGTTGAAACAAATTCAAAGAGAAATTACTCAGAGGTGAAGTGCAGTGGATCTGGGGCTGGCTGAGAAACCTCCATCTTGCCTAGCTGATTTTATTTCTAATTTAGCTTTTTCTTTCATCAAATATCCAGTGCAATTGGGTAATATTGTGAATTGTTTTTTAGCTATACAGTTTTGTGACTAAATGCAATATAGGTAAATTCCTAATCCCATTTTAGCAGTTTGAAAATAAGACACTTTGGGGGTGAATAAAAACTTAAATGGAATTTACCCAAATCCATAATTGTACTCAAATTAAGAGTTGGACTGTTTAAAGATATGTTTTAAACATATCTTTACCGGGCCCACCATTATCTGGAGGAAGCTGTGTATATGTGAACTGATCAAGTATGCTTTCAAAAGAAGAACACAAAGTGAGCCACACAGTGATGAAAAAAAATGACTGGTTGTTATAGTGTTTGTCTAGTCAATGCCTTCAGTGGAAACAACACCTCAGCTTTTCTGGCAGCCTTCAGCTGGCAGGGATATGGACAGCCCAGAGCAGAGCAGAGCAGAGCAGAGCGTTACTGCTTATTCCATCTGATTTATGAATGAATTAGCACTGATCCTAACTAAACACACCATTTTGCTTTAAAGCAATTGCTGACTGAATACCTCCTGCATCCGGTTAGAAATGAAAGCTCAATTAAAAGAACTTTAAACTTGCATATCTAATGTTAAATCAGTAACTGATAAGAAATAAATTTGGAAAATGCTCATGAAATGATAGTTGCAAAGTCCTTGTTTAGCCAAGTTGCTTATGAATGTATTTCTTTTCAGTTTTTCTTGTTACATACATGTTACATTGTTCATTTTAGCCAATTATTTTCCATAATCTTGTGGAAAAAAAGCTGAAAGTTTATATCAGCACACAGAAACACATTTTCTTTTTTTTAAAAAATGACAATAATCACAGTCTTTCTAGTAGGATTACTAAAGAAAATCTCATTTCAGTATGGTGAGCTATAGAGGTTGATCAGTTCATTCAAATCTATAAGAACAGAACTATATGTACTTTTGACGGGCAATTTGCACAACACTGAATGATCATCGTTCCTAATCTTCACAATACACCAAAGAAACTCACCTGTTTTCTCAATGAAGTGGACACACTTCTCTATGAAAAGTGGAATAGGTCTGTCGGGGGACACCACACTCGCTAGCGGCACTCCAAAGTAACTGCTCTCCATGGGCTTGGGAATTGATGGACGTGGCTTTGATCTTGTTTTCTGTACGAGATGTAAAACAGGGTGTTTGATGAGTTTGAAATATTCAGCAATGCTAAATCCGTCCTCCAAGTGGATGCTAATTCTCAAGGCTTAAAGTGTATCTCACTGAGATTTGTTGGGAAATAATAGTGTACTGTATTCCACAGGCTCAAACTAAAGGGTTATTCATGATTACAATATTTAAAAAAAAAACTACACAACTACGATTTCTCTTAAGCTTAAAAGACAAAATTGTAGTAATCCAAACCTTGGCAGTGCGCCTGAGGCTCTTCAGAATGTTCCTCTTCTTTGGGTCCTCTATCTCCTCATTAACAAGGCTGTCACCTTTCAAAGTCCCAAAGTCGTCATCTTTGGACTTGGACAGAGCTCCTATTTCATCGTCGCTGCCTATGAAGCTTGTGCGGAAACTGCTGAACTTGCCCAGCCGCTTGGAGCGGTCGCGGTACAGACGGGGCTTCACTCCGACTGCTGAGAACTTCCTTCTTCGCTCCAAAGAGCTGCTGTCCGCTTCGCTGTCCGAGCCGTTTCCGTTCGAATGCATCCTGTTGGAGTTGCGGATGGTTATGATTTTGCCCTGCGTGCTGTCGTGAGGAACCGAGTAGATAATCTCTTCATTGCTGGGGCGGGGTTTTGAGACGGCATCGATGGGTTCGGCGTAGTCAGAGGGATCGTAACCCACATCCCCACCAGGGACCCAGGTAACAGCAGAGGGCAGGGACCGGCGATGACCTAGAGTGTCGATGTACGGGCTACGGCTCATTTTCCGGAAGTCAAAAGTGACACCTGGTTTTCCTCTCACCTGAGGGTGTATTTTGTTGTTGAGCTTGTTTTCAAAGTCTCTGATATCAGATATAACAGATATGTCACTGGAGTCTAAGTCAGGCATGTTGAAGCCGCCGCTGTGAGAAGAGAGAGTGCCATCGTAATATGGCGGAGAAGGCTCTACGTCATCCTCTGAATCCACAAACATGGTCACAGGGCTAGGAGAGATGCAGCGTGGGGAGTATACGTTTTCATTGGTGCAGGCTTCAGCAACGTTGTCATACATATGTGTTGCCTCCACGATGTTGCGCTTCTCCACCACCTCCATCAGAAATGAATGGAACATTTCTATTCTGTGCAGGCCTCCCACCACTCCCCCGGACCCACAAACCACACTATTGAAACGACCCTCGATCTCATGGGCCAGTTCCTCCCCCTGAATCAGCTGTTCACAGGCAAAGTCGCTGTCAGTGAGCTCGGCCTGGCTATCGCCTACTGCCAGTAGCTGAACGGGGATAATGTCCTGAACCTCACATAAGAATGCACACAGGGTCTCCAGGGAAGCTTTCCGGGTGACTGAGTACGCAGCAATGTAGCCATGCACTAACCTGCTCTTCCTCAAAGTGAAAGAGGCATGGTATGACAGGAGGGAAAGCTCTATAGCCAGCTTGTGGCCCCCGATTGTCTGCTCCAGCAACACCGAAGTGCCACTATTCGACATAGGTCTACAGTGCTGATGCATCAGGAAAGGGGACAGGAGCTGTTCGATGTCATAGGGGTCTCCGCACATTAAGCACATGACTATACGGAGGTCTGCCTCTGGGGCCGGCTGATGAGGAGAGTCTCGAAGACCGGGAGGCTCGGGGAGGAGAGGCGGAGAGCTGCTACTAAAAGATGTGCTCCTTCTAACGTCAAGTAGGCCCCTCAGCACCTGGTTGATCTGGGTCTCATTTACATTGTGGCCATAGCCCACACCGGGGGAGGCCGGATCTAAAAAGCTACACTGTTGTCTCCTAGCAACTTGTTGTCCCTGTGTTATTAGGTTTAAGGCAGTGTCTCCACCTATATCAACATATGAGCCCACACCTCTTTTAGTGACTAAAAGGAGAGATGTTGGTAGTTGGGCCAGCTGGCTATCCCTTCGACCTAGAGTTGATTCCCTAAGTCGCTCAAGACTTTCTACCACATAAGACAGCGAATCTTTTGAATTATACAGACAAAGACATCCATGAGGGGTAAAAGTGGGGGTGTGGAAGGAGTTTACTGGAAGACGTACGTTTCCCTCGATGGGCCGCAGTGTCAACTCGTACATCTTCCCATCTAAAACGTACCAGTCATCGTTTGTGCACAGAGCCCTAATCTCATTGGCAAATTCCCTGGCCAGTCCGTCCTTTCCTAGTATGACCAAGTTAATTCTATCCGCTTTGGTGTCCCCAAAATGAGCTTTCACATCAAAGAAGGGGTAACACGTGGGGAAACGTGAAGCAAGGAGTTGCTCAATCTTAGAGTCTCCGCAGTGAGGGCTACTGGGGCAGGTTTCCTTGGTGGGGTGATACACAAAGTGAATATGCTTCAGCACAAGAGCATCTCTTTCCGCGGGAAGCTTTTGCAATGCTTTAAATCTCAGTTCCTCTCCCAGAACCTCCTGAATTGCTCCCATCTTCTCTTTGCTAGGCTTGGCATCCACTTCAAGCTCATAAAAAAGCTCAGAGTACTCAAGCAGAAGCTCCTGAAAGTCTTCTTTAGCACGGTCAATAATCTCCTTTTGATGGCGGTTGTACAGGTCCAAGTACTCCGGCTCCTCGAGCCACTGGTAGAACTCTTCATTCATGATGAAGCTGCGGGCCTCCTCCCAAGGTTTGCCGGGTGTGACAAAGGGTGAGGACGCCAACTTTTGCTTAAACTCCTGTCTTATCTCAGCACGTCTACATTCATTTCTTAAATGTTCCAGATGGGCATTGAATATATCTTCTGCTTCAGCCGTCTCCAGCAGGTCTGAGGGGATTCGCTCATCCTCCATGTTGTCTATGTGAGACGTGTCTTCCCATGGAGAATCCTCCAGAACAACAAACCAGTGAGTAAAGTGTTGCTTGGACTCCAGCACTTTCTGCACTCCAGACCAGCTCAGCTGATCTATCTCATCAAGATCCGGCACCAGTGAACTAAGTGCTAAAGGGAGAGTGCTTAGGTATATCCGGCGACGCCTCTCAATGTGCTCCTGCTTCAGGCGGTAGACATGTTGTTGAAATAGCTTTTTGCATTTAGCCGTTCCTTCTAAGAAGACGTATTCTTTGTACTCTGGTGAGGTGTTCATTCGTCGGCTGGCATTTAACCAAGTTTCATTGTGATTCTTGACGATACGGTTAATAAGCCACTCATAGCGATCCTTGGCTGAGGCTATCTGCTGACTCTGGAGCTTCAGGGCTTCAAAGTAAGGTATGATCTTAGGCTTGCCCCTGCTCTTATCAATAAGCTGAACCAACGTGAGGAAGGCAAGATCCACATTTATGTTTGAGCGAGCGGACGTCTCGACTACTGGGAGGCTTTTCTTTGTAATGGCAAAGGTATGTGCATCTTTGATGTAGCGCTCAACACCCTCATCGCATTTGGTGAGCACCAGCACAATGGGCTTCTTGGTCTTGCTGAGTTGGCCGTAAAGGTTTGTGACAAATTTCAGCTGGTCATCAAAGTTACGGTTCATGCCACGGCTCACGTCAACACACAGCAGGAAGCCATCAACCTGCAGCTTCCCCTCTGGCATTTGCTTCTGCTCAAAGTCTTGCTCCAAACCCAGCTGATCTGTACAGAAGTACATGAGCTTCTCTGCTGAAGCCAACTTGGTCGCAGCTGCTCGTTTGATATAGGGCTGCATAGCAGTGCTACGGTGTGGCTGAAAGGTCTGGTCATCTATGAATTCGGTTTGCTCCACAACATGCATCCTGCACTCAGGCCCCTCCTCCAGGACCCGAGACACCTCCCCCCAAAACAGAAAGTGGTCATTGTTAACCACCCGGCCCCCAAAGTCACTGGTGCTCAACACTGATGTGTGATCCAGGTAGAAATCATCAGCACTGGGTCGCACAAACCTATTACACAGGCAGGATTTGCCCACCCCACATTGCCCCTTCTCCTTCTCTGTTCCTGACAAACCCACCACAATGAGGTTGTAAATGGGTGATCGTGCATCTTGCTTTTTTGCCATCATAGCCTCCTGAAACTCATCCTGCCACAAACAGGCACTGAATAAAAGAGATCACGTATATGTTTGTCCATAAAATGCTGATCCACAGAACAGATCAAATTGCTCCTTCTTCTGCTGGGCTTCAGTTACGATAAATGACAGTGCACTGATATGAGCAGTTGGTCCTTTCATTCATTCCTTTTATGAATAAGATCCTGTCAAAACAAACAAAAATTGGAAGTCAGACAAAAAGGCCCTTTTTATCTAAATAAATAAATAAAAACACATTTAGGAATAACGCTTTAAATGGCAACATTTTGATATATTTGCAACAGTAATATGTCATGTGTACATATAGTTTTGCTCATCCTCCTTGTTTTTTTCAGTGTCAAAATGGTTCATTATTAATTCTGAGAGTAAACTATTGATTATCTACCAAATGTGACATCATGCAAATAATTGTACAACGTATGAAATCATTCCAATAACATTCTTATTTATTTTTTGCCATCCTCATTCATTATTACAAGCCAAACCTAATGATGGCCGTGTTTCAAAAACACCTAAGCCAACCATTATAATATCTGCTGGCAGAAGCCATTGCTTATCCTCACAGTGTAGCATCAGCCAAAACAGAAGAACACAGGTTTACACAAATATCTGTGAAAAAAAAAGGAAGCTCACCTATTGTCAATTCTAGCGCCACAGCCATTACACACAACAACGAGGATAACAGACTAGTTAGAATTGTTACGTGGACAAATTCCATTTTGTAATGGCCTTTTGCCTAAACTCAGTGCCTGGCTGTCCCCATTTAACTTTTTATTAACCTGCAGATTCATTTATTGAATCATGAGTAACATTTCCCCTGAGCCAAGTGGTGACAAATTGAAAGAATTTAGACCAGGTCTTTGCATTTGACCAGGAAGATCTTTATACAGTAATCATTAAATTGCTGGACTCACTTTCAGCAGTGCATCTGATCATCTTAAAACACAAAAACAACCATTTCTGCAATGTCAGAAAAGGACTGACATCCAAAATCTAAGGACAAGAATGTTGGGAGTGGCGCTCTTCAAGTGACGGTATCAGCTGATCAGTGAGTAGAGTGACATGCATATAAATGACTGTGCTCTAGGCACCCCATTCTCCACTCTTTTTTTTAAAACCAAACAAATAGGGGTGCCACAAAATGGCCACAAAAGGGGAGCAATGGCCAGACTTATATGCATGATTTTTCTTTATGAATATGAATATGAACATGAAAGGTTTGACGCGTTGCTACATTTGTTAACTTTACTTAAATTGCTCTGGGCCCAGTTGCCTATCATCCCATCCCCCAGCAGCCTTCATGTCAACAGCATAATCAAACTAGATTAAAATCATTTAACGTCAAAATGTGTAATATGAAATAAATTAATGTTGCAAATTATAGAACTTTCATATATTCTGGTTCAAAGTTAGAAGTGTTACAGCATTTTAAAATTCCAATTACCGTTAGGAGTCTTTAAAAAAAAATCATGCTCCAGCTGGGTACAGCTATACAAAAACCTGTTTATACTTTTCTTTTTTTACATGCAATGAACCAAAATTTCAATTTCCAACATAGCAAGATACCTTCTTAAACACCTAAAAAAATATGCAATGGCTTTTGAAGTGTGGTTTACATAATGTTATGTATAGATTTCTCAAACTCTTTAGCTTTACAGTTAAAAACTGGGATCACTTTGGGGCCATATCTTCTTTTTTTACATAAACAAGCTACAGATAACTCTACATCCAGTTATGGAGATTACACAAATTTGTCTTTACAAGCAGCCACAGACCATATTTTGCCAGTCTTTATCCTTTATGAAAGTTTTTTGGACAACTTAAAATGAGATCCAATGCTAAAATGACTATAAATATGGTTTTAAACTTGCTCCTGCACATCACCAACTAACCAAGAGCCACTGGGGGGAAAAAAGACTTTTAGAATCTTTTCAAATTCAAACACGGGTACAATGAAAGCAAAAGGGGCCATGAACTTGCTCACCTCATCTATTTTTAAAGGGCAGATAACTGCTTCTGTCATAGCACTGATGCAATGCTGCTCCAATAGGCACCTCATAAGGCAAACCAAATTATTTGAAGTGACCTTGGCTACCCTGGTGAAAGAGACTGACCAATCGGTTGTATTTATAGCATTAAAAATAAAAAGTGTCTCTTGTGGTGCTCTTTCTTTAAAAGGCAAAGTCCAGCAGGGTCAAAGGCAACTGCGGCCAGCTGAGGTGAGGTAGGCCTGATACCCGAATAAACAGACATTTCAAACAAACCACCCTGCTCAATGTGACGCCTTCTAAGCAGCGATCCAGAGCGCAAAAAGCGGCTCGCAGCGTTGTATAACCTGCTTACAGAGACAAGTTATATGTTCCGCTAAGGATTACCAGTGAACATTGGCTCCAGGGTGCCCAGAGAGCGGCTGACCACGCCAGGCCTGCTGTCTACATAATGCAACTGCAGCGCCGGGGCTGTGGACTGACCTGCGTGCTGCAGACACGCAACGATTAAAGGGAACCCACTTCCACCCAGCTCGCCTGGGGTGTGGGCACTCGACAGCCCCTCCAGGAAAACGGCCAATAAAGACGCCGATCGGAGCATGTTTAGGGCATACATACCATCGCATCGCTCCGCTCCCCTTTCTCCTCTCGCATCTGTCAGGCCAGCGCTTGCCGCAGCCGCCGCCGCCTGATGTGCATGAGCAAAAGCCGCAGAATAAACGCCACGAACGGTGCCCAGATTACGCCGATATCACAACGCTGCGTGCGGCGAGGTCAACAGAAAAATGAATCCCCCACCCCGAGCACAGATGTCTGGATTCTCGCCTCCCTTTTTGTTTTTTTTTTGTTTTTTTTTTTTTTGCAACACTTTTTTTTATATTGTTGCGTTTAAACGCCGGGAAGAAATTATTACGTCCAGGAATATTCTTGCAAAGGGAGGTTTCCTCGTGCAAAATTCGGTGCGTGTATATGTATAAAAAAAAGAATGCTAGTCCAGTCGTCTTCCTCTCGGTTCACCACGTTGCTTTTTCAATCATTATTCTGTCCATTGTTGTGGCCACATAATAACGCTGGCCCGGCGGCGCACACCAGACAACAGAGAGTTTGTCGGAATCGCCCGGGTGTCTCCCTCGAAATGTGCTCCTGCTGCAACACGAATCCTTCATGTCCCGTGCAATTTTAGGAGCCGATCGCGCGTGTGAAAGTGGGATTTCTGTCTGCTTTCCGATAATGGCGGCGGCGGCCCTCCTCCTCCCCGGACCTAGATCTCCTCTTCTTTTCTTCAGCAAAAGGGAGCAGTGGAGACCGAAGCAGGGGAGAGAGGGACTCACCCAGCGGCGCCCTCACACAACTGCAGCAGGTCGGCTCTCTGTTGCTCTATCGCACCACCACCCTGCTGCCTCCAGTGTCTTACCCAAACGCGATTGATTAGTCAATATCATTCCACACGGAATTTAAATAGCATCTGATTCCGTCCAATTGCGAGCGCAAACTATTACAATGATTTAAATAGCTATCATCGTGCAGAAAAAGCAGATGATTTTTGCCCCTTTGTACTTTGTTGTGTTGAATCCTGACACTCATGTAGGCTCAACACAAAGCAGAACAAACGCCCTGTATTTGTGTACATCAGTCAAATATACCAGCAGTGCTTTGCGGAAGTATGATTTGTTCACATTACCAGAGACCTCAATTTATTTTTTTTGCCATTTAATACCCAGTGCCGGCCCAAGGCAGAAGCGAAGTAAGCCGCTGCTTAGGCCCCCAAAGCAGTAGGGGTCTCCCATAAATGCTTGAGTTTGAATACTTGCCATAGACCTAAAATTTGTAGGTTGTCACATTCCTAAAATAATGGCCAGTCATTTTTTTGCCAAAAATATTTTTTTTTGCCTGAGTCCACTCAATAACCTATTGCCGTATTATTTTGTGTTTTCTGAAAACTTAAAAAAAATATATGCCATTATTTTAGGAAGGTGATTGTATTTGTTGTACTTGAGAATACTTTTAGATTTCCGCTGAGAGAAATTAAAGAAATATTGGTTGTTTAGACTTTACTAATTTCTATAGCAGTAGCTCACTCTGGTCGCATACAAAGGTTTTCCAACTAAATTACCGGGCCCTCTTGGCTTATTAGGCCCGAGCAGCTAAGCGCTGCGAAGGCCTATTGTATCTGTAGTGTTAATTATTATTATTATTATTATTAAGGCCTATTGTATCTGTAGTGTTAATTAGGCCCGAGCAGCTAAGCGCTGCGAAGGCCTATTGTATCTGTAGTGTTAATTATTATTATTATTATTATTATTATTATTATTATTATTATTCTGCCCCCCTAAAGAGGGGCCTTTTTGGGGGCTTTCTCATTTTCAAAAACTCACCAAACTTGGCAGATGCATGGTGACTGTTTAAAAATTTTGTATTTTAAGGTCGTCACAAAAATCTAAAGAAAAATGCCTCAACGGCGCCACCTAGAAATTTTCAAAGGACCCTTTGCTATTCACTTACTTCGTCGTAGAGACATGAAATTTGGTACAGTTGTAGAGCTCACCAAGACGCTCAGAATTTACAATTAATGTCATAGTGTAAATATCACAGGAAGTCGGCCATTTTAGATTGAAAGTCTGATTTTGACCTCAATTTTGACAGTTACAGCATCGGTATAAGATCTAACTCCTCCTAGAGATATCGAGCGATCGGCTTGAAACTCGGGCAGTCTGATCATAAGGCATGGCCAATCAAAAGTTATCAAAACGGTGAGTTTTTGAGCATGCTGAAGGGGCGTTGGCAGGGGTCAAAGTTCACCTATTCGCCACAAAAAATAAAAGTGTTATATCTCCTACACAGAAACACACAGAGGCACCAAACTTTCTGTGATTAATCATCATCAGGTCTCCTATAATATCCAATGGTCAAATGATGACATCACTTAGGCCACACCCCCTGACAACAGGAAGTGTCATGTTTTGCTGTAAACGGTCGCTATGTTACCCCTCTGAGCTAATCAACATGAAACTGTGTCCACAGACAGAAGACATGTTGTTGTGTTGTGGATTCCAGCCCCAAGTCGATTCGATGGAGCAGGAGAGCGTGGCGGCGTGGTGAAGTCACCTCAAACGCCGCTGCCATACGTTTGGCTCTGAATTCCACATTTTTGGGCCGAGCTGCATAAAACTCACTTGGATGCATCCTTATCCACCCCCCAACAGGAATCCATAACAAATTTTGGTGGGCGTGACCTAATGCCTCAACGGCGCCACTTAGCAATTTTCAAAGGACCCTTTGCTATTCACTTACTTCATCGTAGAGACATGAGATTTGGTACAGTGGTAGAGCTCACCAAGACGCTCAGAATTTACAATTAATGTCATAGTGTAAATATCACAGGAAGTCGGCCATTTTAGATTGAATGTCTGATTTTGACCCCATTTTTGACGTTTATAGCATTGGTATTTGATGGATCTCCTCCTAGAGATTTTTAGCGAGCGGCTTGAAACTCGGGCAGTCTGATCATAAGGCATGGCCAATTAAAAGTTATCAAAACGGTGAGTTTTTGAGCTTGTTGAAGGGGCATTAGCAAGGGTTAAAGTTCACCTACTCGCCACAAAAAATAAAACTGTTATATCTCCTACACAGAAACACACAGAGGCATCAAACTTTCAGTGATTGATCACCATCAGGTCTCCTATAATATCCAATGGTCAAATGATGACATTGCTTAGGCCACGCCCCCTGACAACAGGAAGTGTCATGTTTTGTTGTAAGCGGTCGCTATGTTACCCCTCTGAGCTAATCAACATGAAACTGTGTCCACAGACAGAACACATGTTGGTATGTTGTGGATTTCAGGCTCAACTGGATTGGATGGAGCAGGGGGGCGTGGCGGCGTGGCATATTCACCTCAAACGCTGCTGTCATACGTTTGGCTCTGAATTCCACAGTTTTGGGCCGAGCTGCTTAAAACTCATTTGGATGCATCCTTATCCACCCCCCAACAGGAATCCTTAACAAACTTTAGTGAGCAGGACTTAGTTTCTCTATAGCGCCACCAAGCAAATTTCAAAGGACCCTTTGGTATTCACTTACTTCATCGTAGAGTAATGAAATTTTGTACAGTTGTAGATCTCAGCAAGACGCTCAGAATTTACAATTAATGTCATACTGCAAGTATCACAGGAAGTAAGCCATTTTAGATTGAAATCTGAATTTTGATACCAAGTTGACATGTAAAGCATATGTATTTGATCATACTTGTCCAGCAGGGGGCAGCAAGAGACCACAAATAAACCCCAAAGGAATTTCTCTTGGTAAGTAAGTGATCTTAACTCTTTGGTTTCCTTGTATATTTAAGTTGAACAGATATACAAATCCTGCTTGAAAACTGACAGACTCTTGTTCAATACATTTCAGTTTTTATTTATATAGCGCCAAATCATGAAACATGTCATCAGGGGTGGATTGGGACAAAAAATTGGCCCTGGCATTTTGGATTAGACTGGCCCACCACATTTTTTTTGTGTACTGAATGTGTATACCAACTGTGCAATACCAACTGTGCAATACCTTGAAGTCAGGATAATGGAAATTAGTGAGTGGACACTTAAAATACTTCCAAAATCTTAATTTATTAACACTGTAAAATGTAAACTCCACCACAGCACAGCAACTATTCTTAGATCAGAGAGAGAGAGAGAGAAAGAGAGGTGTCACGGTCAATCACACATATTATCACGTTACATCATTATAAGAAGTTATTGTAAGTTGCTCATCAGATCTATTCAGTCTTCCAGATACTGTAGGGTAACATTGGACTAATGTGCACTCACTGTGTAAAAGAGGATGCCAATGACAAAATGAACCAGAGAAATGCCTCACTTGTCATCATGGAAAGAAAGAAAATATATAATAACATAATATAAATTTTGATTTACTTAGTCATTTGTAATAAGTATTTTATTTATCTAATTTCCTAATTTTTGATCATATTTTCTTTAAAATCGCAGACTTTTCGCTATTTTTCATGTAAATCCTTGGTGGCGCTTCATAGCGAAGCCGGTGAGGCCGCAGCGAGCTTGGCCTCCCCTGGGATTGCGCAATCCCATGGTAACTGCGCTGACTTCCATTCTGTGAATGCATCTTCCTGTCTCTAGATCATAAATTCAATTGTTCAAACAGTTATGAACTGATTTTCCACAATTTAATATATGTGGATTACGAATTGTGTTTTGGTCATCAAACTGTGTGCAGATAACATGTTTTCGTGGTGCTGGCCGATCATAAACAGCAAAGAACTGGTTGTAGGTGAGGCCAGCAGTTCCTTGGCCACTAGGCAGGGGGCGCTCAAGGGGCACCGCTCGTGATCCCCAAATAGTAGAGTCAAAACAAGTTATTGATGTTTTATTAGCGAGTTTTGCTAAACAAGTAAAGCACTAAAAAGACTCTAAACATACAGCTGGAACAGGACTGATCAGGGAAGGCTTTCCTCCCTGGCAGTGAGCTCCACTGAGACTGAGAGACTTTTAAAACTGAAGAAGATAAAGAGAACTTTTACCGGAAAATGATGATATTTTTGTTCTGAAAGAGCGCCACAGGGACTTAAATTATAAGTAGAGGTAAGACAGCGATACTTATTCATGTTTTGTTTTTGTGATAAAATGTGCATAATGTGGGTTATAGTTTTAGAATGTGTTACAAATGCAGAAATCCATCATAACTCATAAACTGTTACCAATCAAATGACAATTTTTTTCATCAAACAATCAATATTTTTCCATGTATCTTGGTGAATTTATTTGGCTCAATCAGTCTCCTTCAGCACTTTGCAACGAGTCTACTCTGTAGAGTGTATATATTTGTAAATCTGACTCTGATGACGTCAGTGCCTCACCAGCTATGAACTCTACCGCACGTCACTGACTACAACCACCACCACCATATTTTACACCAGACACCGGAGCAGATGAAGGGCCTGCTGTTGGGAACATGTCAGTCAGTTTGACACATTTCGCAGCATCCGTTTGAAGAACTCGTTTCTTTTTTTCGTGCAGTTTCTCTGCGCCTCCCTTGCGTTTCTTATCCATTACTACTGTGAACACCGCTGCACAAAGTTCCACATGGAGCGTGAAGGTGTTTTTCTACTTTATGATTGGCCTAGCCCTTTAGACTGTCAGGGATGATAACCAATGGGCTGCAGTAGCCTGTGGTAAGGGCTGGATGATCGGAACAGACTCTTGCGCTGCTGATATTTTTCTTCATGCATTATGCAAATATAACGAGGCAGATATATAAAATAATAATAATATTAATAATAATAATACATATTATTAATATACATGTCGGGTCTGCCGGCCTGCATGTCATCTAAAGGCAGTTTACAATGTCAAAATCAATCAGATTATACATATTAAGTCAGATTATCCAGATTGGTAAAAGAAATTCCTATATAAGGGAACCAGTTGATTTCATCAAAGTCGTAACAAGCAGCATTGACTCCTGAAGAAGCGTAGAGCCACAGGGAGAGTCGTTTGCATTGTACATGGCTTTGCAGCAATCCCTCATACTGATCAAGCATGAAGTGACAGCAGAAGGAAAAACTCCCCATTAACAGGAAGGAAAAACCTCCAGCCGAACCGGGCTCAGTATGAACGGTAATCTGCCTTGACCGACTGGGGGTTACAAAAGAGAGAGAAGAGACACAACAAGACAGACAAAAAAGCACAGAAGCACACATTGATCCAGTAATCTGTTTTACATTAGATGGTAATAGCAGGTGATCTGTCTTCCCTGAATGATGTCACAGCTAACAGAACGCCAGACCAGGTGTACCTACTATGAAGAAAAAATAGAAAAAACAAAAAGGTAAAAGCTGAAATGACAACAGTCATGCAAAATTGAAGAACAATAGACCCTGATGTCCTCCAGCAGCCTAAGCCTATAGCAGCATAACTATAGAGGTAGCTCAGCGTAACATGAACCACTCTAACTATAATCTTTGTCAAAAAGGAAAGTCCCAAGAGCCAGCTTCTAGTGGAGGAGTTCAAGTATCTTGGGGTCTTGTTCACGAATGAGGGGAAGATGGAGCGGGAGATCGACAGGCGGATTGGTGCAACGTCTGCTGTGAAGCGTGCGCTGTACCGATCCGTTGTGGTGAAGAGAGAGCTGAGCCAAAAGGCCAAGCTCTCGATTTACCAGTCGATCTACGTTCCTACCCTCATCTATGGTCACGAGCTTTGGGTCGTGACCGAAAGAACGAAATCCCGGATACAAGCGGCCAAAATGAGTTTTCTCCATGGTGTGTCTGGGCTCTCCCTTAGAGATAGGGTGAGGAGCTCAGTCATCCGGGGAGGACTCAGAGTAGAGCCGCTGCTCCTCCACATTGAGAGGAGCCAGTTGAGGTGACTCGGGCATCTGGTCAGGATGCCTCCTGGACGCCTCCCTGATGAGGTGTTCTGGGCACGTCCCACCGGGAGGAGGCCCAGAGGAAGACCCAGGACACGCTGGAGAGACTATGCTGGCCTGGGAACGCTTTGGGATTCCCCCGGAGGAAGTGGCCCAAGTGGCTGGGGAGAGGAAGGTCTGGGGCTCCCTCTTGAAGCTGCCCCTGCGACCTGACCCCGGATAAGTGGAAGACGATGGATGGATGGAAAAAGGAAAGTTTTAGGATTAGTCTTAAAAGTAGACAGGGTGTCTGCGTCACGGACCAAAACTGGGAGTTGGTTCCACTGGAGAGGAGCATGATAGCTAAAGGATCTGCCTACCATTCTGGTTTTACAGACTTTAGGAACCACCAGCAGACCTGCTTTCTGAGAGTGAAGTGGTCTGTTAGAAATTACTAAAGTTTGTACACAACATACACATGTGGAATATTGCTAACGTGTTACTTTAGCAATTTTCCAATTGCCAAAGTGTTACTTTTACATTATTACTTTTGGGTGTGTATCCACCAATTTAACTGTCAAACTTTCATAAAAGCTGTCTTAATGCAAGAAACGAAACCCTTAAACACATGAAATAATTAACTTTAAATAACTAAAAAGGTTTTGTTAACTTTTCACATGAAGCTGGATTAACAGCTAGTAAGATACCTTTGATTAAGTTGGTATACTAATGTTTAAACCAGGGGTGTCAAACGTACGGCCTGCGGGCCGGATCTGGCCCGCCGAACGATTTAGTCCGGCCCGGTGGCCAAATGCATTTTTATTATTCAACGGCTGTGTCTCCTCGGTGCATCGACCGATCTGCACCACATTTTTTGTGAGTCGTGGGGGAGCGCTGCCCAACGCATACGTGTGTATTGCATGGTAGACGGGTGAGGAAAATGCATGACAGCTTCTGCGGTGGCTGGCGGCGGGAGGTGCGCGTACCCTAGCGGTGGCCCTTAGGCCAGAGCGGCGCTTGGCTGCGAGGGCCGATCATCACCGCTTGCGGTTTTAATTATTATTAGGCCCGAGCAGCTAAGCGCTGCGAAGGCCTATTGTATCTGTAGTGTTAATTATTATTATTATTATTATTCTGCCCCCCTAAAGAGGGGCCTTTTTGGGGGCTTTCTCATTTTCAAAAACTCACCAAACTTGGCAGATGCATGGTGACTGTTTAAAAATTTTGTATTTTAAGGTCGTCACAAAAATCTAAAGAAAAATGCCTCAACGGCGCCACCTAGAAATTTTCAAAGGACCCTTTGCTATTCACTTACTTCGTCGTAGAGACATGAAATTTGGTACAGTTGTAGAGCTCAACAAGACGCTCAGAATTTACAATTAATGTCATAGTGCAAATATCACAGGAAGTTGGCCATTTTAGACTTAAAGTCTGATTTTGACCCAATTTTTGACGTTTATAGCATTGCTATTTGATGGATCTCCTCCTAGAGATTTTGAGCGATCGGCTTGAAACTCGGGCAGTCTGATCATAAGGCATGGCCAATCAAAAGTTATCAAAACGGTGAGTTTTTGAGCATGCTGAAGGGGCGTTGGCAGGGGTCAAAGTTCACCTATTCGCCACAAAAAATAAAAGTGTTATATCTCCTACACAGAAACACACAGAGGCACCAAACTTTCTGTGATTAATCATCATCAGGTCTCCTATAATATCCAATGGTCAAATGATGACATCACTTAGGCCACACCCCCTGACAACAGGAAGTGTCATGTTTTGCTGTAAACGGTCGCTATGTTACCCCTCTGAGCTAATCAACATGAAACTGTGTCCAGAGACAGAAAACATGTTGTTGTGTTGTGGATTCCAGCCCCAAGTCGATTCGATGGAGCAGGAGAGCGTGGCGGCGTGGTGAAGTCACCTCAAACGCCGCTGCCATACGTTTGGCTCTGAATTCCACATTTTTGGGCCGAGCTGCATAAAACTCACTTGGATGCATCCTTATCCACCCCCCAACAGGAATCCATAACAAATTTTGGTGGGCGTGACCTAATGCCTCAACGGCGCCACTTAGCAATTTTCAAAGGACCCTTTGCTATTCACTTACTTCATCGTAGAGACATGAGATTTGGTACAGTGGTAGAGCTCACCAAGACGCTCAGAATTTACAATTAATGTCATAGTGTAAATATCACAGGAAGTCGGCCATTTTAGATTGAATGTCTGATTTTGACCCCATTTTTGACGTTTATAGCATTGGTATTTGATGGATCTCCTCCTAGAGATTTTTAGCGAGCGGCTTGAAACTCGGGCAGTCTGATCATAAGGCATGGCCAATTAAAAGTTATCAAAACGGTGAGTTTTTGAGCTTGTTGAAGGGGCATTAGCAAGGGTTAAAGTTCACCTACTCGCCACAAAAAATAAAACTGTTATATCTCCTACACAGAAACACACAGAGGCATCAAACTTTCAGTGATTGATCACCATCAGGTCTCCTATAATATCCAATGGTCAAATGATGACATTGCTTAGGCCACGCCCCCTGACAACAGGAAGTGTCATGTTTTGTTGTAAGCGGTCGCTATGTTACCCCTCTGAGCTAATCAACATGAAACTGTGTCCACAGACAGAACACATGTTGGTATGTTGTGGATTTCAGGCTCAACTGGATTGGATGGAGCAGGGGGGCGTGGCGGCGTGGCATATTCACCTCAAACGCTGCTGTCATACGTTTGGCTCTGAATTCCACAGTTTTGGGCCGAGCTGCTTAAAACTCATTTGGATGCATCCTTATCCACCCCCCAACAGGAATCCTTAACAAACTTTAGTGAGCAGGACTTAGTTTCTCTATAGCGCCACCAAGCAAATTTCAAAGGACCCTTTGGTATTCACTTACTTCATCGTAGAGTAATGAAATTTTGTACAGTTGTAGATCTCAGCAAGACGCTCAGAATTTACAATTAATGTCATACTGCAAGTATCACAGGAAGTAAGCCATTTTAGATTGAAATCTGAATTTTGATACCAAGTTGACATGTAAAGCATATGTATTTGATCATACTTGTCCAGCAGGGGGCAGCAAGAGACCACAAATAAACCCCAAAGGAATTTCTCTTGGTAAGTAAGTGATCTTAACTCTTTGGTTTCCTTATATTTATATATTTAAGTTGAACAGATATACAAATCCTGCTTGAAAACTGACAAACTCTTGTTCAATACATTTCAGTTTTTATTTATATAACGCCAAATCATGAAACATGTCATCAGGGGTGGATTGGGACAAAAAATTGGCCCTGGCATTTTGGATTAGACTGGCCCACCACATTTTTTTTGTGTACTGAATGTGTATACCAACTGTGCAATACCAACTGTGCAATACCTTGAAGTCAGGATAATGGAAATTAGTGAGAGTGGACACTTAAAATACTTCCAAAATCTTAATTTATTAACACTGTAAAATGTAAACTCCACCACAGCACAGCAACTATTCTTAGATCAGAGAGAGAGAGAGAGAAAGAGAGGTGTCACGGTCAATCACACATATTATCACGTTACATCATTATAAGAAGTTATTGTAAGTTGCTCATCAGATCTATTCAGTCTTCCAGATACTGTAGGGTAACATTGGACTAATGTGCACTCACTGTGTAAAAAAGGATGCCAATGACAAAATGAACCTGAGAAATGGCTCACTTGTCATCATGGAAAGAAAGAAAATATATAATAACATAATATAAATTTTGATTTACTCAGTCATTTGTAATAAGTATTTTATTTATCTAATTTCCTAATTTTTGATCATATTTTCTTTAAAATCGCAGACTTTTCGCTATTTTTCATGTAAATCCTTGGTGGCGCTTGATAGCGAAGCCGGTGAGGCCGCAGCGAGCTTGGCCTACCCTGGGATTGCGCAATCCCATGGTAACTGCGCTGACTTCCATTCTGTGAATGCATCTTCCTGTCTCTAGATCATAAATTCAATTGTTCAAACAGTTATGAACTGATTTTCCACAATTTAATATATGTGGATTACGAATTGTGTTTTGGTCATCAAACTGTGTGCAGATAACATGTTTTCGTGGTGCTGGCCGATCATAAACAGCAAAGAAGTGGTTGTAGGTGAGGCCAGCAGTTCCTTGGCCACTAGGCAGGGGGCGCTCAAGGGGCACCGCTCGTGATCCCCAAATAGTAGAGTCAAAACAAGTTATTGATGTTTTATTAGCGAGTTTTGCTAAACAAGTAAAGCACTAAAAAGACTAAACATACAGCTGGAACAGGACTGATCAGGGAAGGCTTTCCTCCCTGGCAGTGAGCTCCATTGAGACTGAGAGACTTTTAAAACTGAAGAAGATAAAGAGAACTTTTACCGGAAAATGATGATATTTTTGTTCAGAAAGAGCGCCACAGGGACTTTAATTATAAGTAGAGGTAAGACAGCGATACTTATTCATGTTTTGTTTTTGTGATAAAATCTGCGTAATGTGGGTTATAGTTTTAGAATGTGTTACAAATGCAGAAATCCATCATAACTCATAAACTGTTACCAATCAAATGACAATTTTTTTCATCAAAGAACCAATATTTTTCCATGTATCTTGGTGAATTTATTTGGCTCAATCAGTCTCCTTCAGCACTTTGCAACGAGTCTACTCTGTAGAGTGTATATATTTGTAAATCTGACTCTGATGACGTCAGTGCCTCACCAGCTATGAACTCTACCGCACGTCACTGACTACAACCACCACCATATTTTACATCAGACACCGGAGCAGATGAAGGCCTGCTGTAGGGAACATGTCAGTCAGTTTGACACATTTCGCAGCGTCCGTTTGAAGAACTCGTTTATTTTTTTCGTGCAGTTTCTCTGCGCCTCCCTTGCGTTTCTTATCCATTACTACTGTGAACACCGCTGCACAAAGTTCCACATGGAGCGTGAAGGTGTTTTTCTGCTTTATGATTGGCCTAGCCCTTTAGACTGTCAGGGATGATAACCAATGGGCTGCAGTAGCCTGTGGTAAGGGCCGGATGATCGGAACAGACTCTTGCGCTGCTGATATTTTTCTTCATGCATTATGCAAATATAACGAGGCAGATATATAAAATAATAATAATAATAATACATATTATTAATATACATGTCGGGTCTGCCGGCCCAAACAGCACGTCGGCCCACCGGGAAAATGCCCGGTACGCCCGATTACCAGTCCATGCCTGCATGTCATCTAAAGGCAGTTTACAATGTCAAAATCAATCAGATTATACATATTAAGTCAGATTATCCAGATTGGTAAAAGAAATTCCTATATAAGTGAACCAGTTAATTGCATCAAAGTCGTAACAAGCAGCATTCACTCCTGAAGAAGCGTAGAGCCACAGGGAGAGTCGTTTGCATTGTACATGGCTTTGCAGCAATCCCTCATACTGATCAAGCATGAAGTGACAGCAGAAGGAAAAACTCCCCATTAACAGGAAGGAAAAACCTCCAGCAGAACCGGGCTCAGTATGAACGGTAATCTGCCTTGACTGACTGGGGGTTACAAAAGAGAGAGAAGAGACACAACATGACAGACAAAAAAGCACAGAAGCACACATTGATCCAGTAATGTGTTTTACATTAGATGGTAATAGCAGGTGATCTGTCTTCCCTGGATGATGTCACAGCTAACAGAACGCCAGACCAGGTGTACCTACTATGAAGAAAAAATAGAAAAAACAAAAAGTTAAAAGCTGAAATGACAACAGTCATGCAAAAACGAAGAACAGTAGACCCTGATGTCCTCCAGCAGCCTAAGCCTATAGCAGCATAACTATAAAGGTAGCTCAGCGTAACATGAGCCACTCTAACTATAAGCTTTGTCAAAAAGGAAAGTCTCAAGAGCCAGCTTCTAGTGGAGGAGTTCAAGTATCTTGGGGTCTTGTTCACGAATGAGGGGAAGATGGAGCGGGAGATCGACAGGCGGATTGGTGCAGCGTCTGCTGTGAAGCGGGCGCTGTACCGGTCCGTTGTGGTGAAGAGAGAGCTGAGCCAAAAGGCGAAGCTCTCGATTTACCAGTCGATCTACGTTCCTACCCTCATCTATGGTCACGAGCTTTGGGTCGTGACCGAAAGAACGAGATCCCGGACACAAGCGGCCAAAATGAGTTTTCTCCATAGTGTGTGTGAGCTCTCCCTTAGAGATAAGGTGAGGAGCTCCGTCATCCGGGGAGGACTCAGAGTAGCCACTGCTTCTTCACGTCGAGAGGAGCCAGTTGAGGTGGCTCGGGCATCTGGTTAGGATGCCTCCTGGACGCCTCCCTGGTGAGGTGTTCTGGGCACGTCCCACCGGGAGGAGGCCCAGGGGAAGACCTGGGACACGCTGGAGAGACTATGTTTTCTCTGCTGGCCTGGGAACACCTTGGGATTCCCCTGGAGGAGGTGGCCCAAGTGGCTGGGGAGAGGGACGTCTGGGCCTCCTTTATAAAGCTGCTACCCCCGCGATTTTGCTAAAGTGTTCCTTTAGCAATAGTCCAATTGCTAAAGTGTTACTTTTACATTACTTTTGGGTGTGTATCACCAATTTAGATGTTAAACTTTCATAAAAGATGTCTTAATGCAAGAAACAAAACCCTTAAAGACATGAAATAGCAAGTAACTTTAAAAAACTAAAATGGTTTTGTTAACTTCTCACATTAAGCTGGATTAACAGCTAGTAAGATACCTTTGATTAAATTGGTATACTAATGTTTAAACCAGGGGTGTCAAAGGTACGGCCCGCCGAACGATTTAGTCCGGTCCGGTGGCCAAATGCATTATCATTATTCAACGGCTGTGTCTCCTCGCTGCATCGAGCGATCTGGACCAGATTTTTTGTGAGTCGTGGGGGAGCGCTGCCGAACACGTTCGTGTGAATCGCCCAGTGGACGGGCGGGCAAAATGCGTGACAGCATCTGCGGTGGCGGGCGGCCGGCGGTGCGCAAATCCCAGCGGTGGCCAATAGGCCAGAGCGGCGCTTTGCTGCGAGGGCCGATCATCACCGCTTGCGGTTTTAATTATTATTATTATTATTATTATTATTCTGCCCCCCTAAAGAGGGGCCTTTTTGGGGGCTTTCTCATTTTCAAAAACTCACCAAACTTGGCAGATGCATGGTGACTGTTTAAAAATTTTGTATTTTAAGGTCGTCACAAAAATCTAAAGAAAAATGCCTCAACGGCGCCACCTAGAAATTTTCAAAGGACCCTTTGCTATTCACTTACTTCGTCGTAGAGACATGAAATTTGGTACAGTTGTAGAGCTCACCAAGACGCTCAGAATTTACAATTAATGTCATAGTGTAAATATCACAGGAAGTCGGCCATTTTAGATTGAAAGTCTGATTTTGACCTCAATTTTGACAGTTACAGCATCGGTATAAGATCTAACTCCTCCTAGAGATATCGAGCGATCGGCTTGAAACTCGGGCAGTCTGATCATAAGGCATGGCCAATCAAAAGTTATCAAAACGGTGAGTTTTTGAGCATGCTGAAGGGGCGTTGGCAGGGGTCAAAGTTCACCTATTCGCCACAAAAAATAAAAGTGTTATATCTCCTACACAGAAACACACAGAGGCACCAAACTTTCTGTGATTAATCATCATCAGGTCTCCTATAATATCCAATGGTCAAATGATGACATCACTTAGGCCACACCCCCTGACAACAGGAAGTGTCATGTTTTGCTGTAAACGGTCGCTATGTTACCCCTCTGAGCTAATCAACATGAAACTGTGTCCACAGACAGAACACATGTTGTTGTGTTGTGGATTCCAGCCCCAAGTCGATTCGATGGAGCAGGAGAGCGTGGCGGCGTGGTGAAGTCACCTCAAACGCCGCTGCCATACGTTTGGCTCTGAATTCCACATTTTTGGGCCGAGCTGCATAAAACTCACTTGGATGCATCCTTATCCACCCCCCAACAGGAATCCATAACAAATTTTGGTGGGCGTGACCTAATGCCTCAACGGCGCCACTTAGCAATTTTCAAAGGACCCTTTGCTATTCACTTACTTCATCGTAGAGACATGAGATTTGGTACAGTGGTAGAGCTCACCAAGACGCTCAGAATTTACAATTAATGTCATAGTGTAAATATCACAGGAAGTCGGCCATTTTAGATTGAATGTCTGATTTTGACCCCATTTTTGACGTTTATAGCATTGGTATTTGATGGATCTCCTCCTAGAGATTTTTAGCGAGCGGCTTGAAACTCGGGCAGTCTGATCATAAGGCATGGCCAATTAAAAGTTATCAAAACGGTGAGTTTTTCAGCTTGTTGAAGGGGCATTAGCAAGGGTTAAAGTTCACCTACTCGCCACAAAAAATAAAACAGTTATATCTCCTACACAGAAACACACAGAGGCATCAAACTTTCAGTGATTGATCACCATCAGGTCTCCTATAATATCCAATGGTCAAATGATGACATTGCTTAGGCCACGCCCCCTGACAACAGGAAGTGTCATGTTTTGTTGTAAGCGGTCGCTATGTTACCCCTCTGAGCTAATCAACATGAAACTGTGTCCACAGACAGAACACATGTTGGTATGTTGTGGATTTCAGGCTCAACTGGATTGGATGGAGCAGGGGGGCGTGGCGGCGTGGCATATTCACCTCAAACGCTGCTGTCATACGTTTGGCTCTGAATTCCACAGTTTTGGGCCGAGCTGCTTAAAACTCATTTGGATGCATCCTTATCCACCCCCCAACAGGAATCCTTAACAAACTTTAGTGAGCAGGACTTAGTTTCTCTATAGCGCCACCAAGCAAATTTCAAAGGACCCTTTGGTATTCACTTACTTCATCGTAGAGTAATGAAATTTTGTACAGTTGTAGATCTCAGCAAGACGCTCAGAATTTACAATTAATGTCATACTGCAAGTATCACAGGAAGTAAGCCATTTTAGATTGAAATCTGAATTTTGATACCAAGTTGACATGTAAAGCATATGTATTTGATCATACTTGTCCAGCAGGGGGCAGCAAGAGACCACAAATAAACCCCAAAGGAATTTCTCTTGGTAAGTAAGTGATCTTAACTCTTTGGTTTCCTTGTATATTTAAGTTGAACAGATATACAAATCCTGCTTGAAAACTGACAAACTCTTGTTCAATACATTTCAGTTTTTATTTATATAGCGCCAAATCATGAAACATGTCATCAGGGGTGGATTGGGACAAAAAATTGGCCCTGGCATTTTGGATTAGACTGGCCCACCACATTTTTTTTGTGTACTGAATGTGTATACCAACTGTGCAATACCAACTGTGCAATACCTTGAAGTCAGGATAATGGAAATTAGTGAGTGGACACTTAAAATACTTCCAAAATCTTAATTTATTAACACTGTAAAATGTAAACTCCACCACAGCACAGCAATTATTCTTAGATCAGAGAGAGAGAGAGAGAAAGAGAGGTGTCACGGTCAATCACACATATTATCACGTTACATCATTATAAGAAGTTATTGTAAGTTGCTCATCAGATCTATTCAGTCTTCCAGATACTGTAGGGTAACATTGGACTAATGTGCACTCACTGTGTAAAAGAGGATGCCAATGACAAAATGAACCAGAGAAATGCCTCACTTGTCATCATGGAAAGAAAGAAAATATATAATAACATAATATAAATTTTGATTTACTCAGTCATTTGTAATAAGTATTTTATTTATCTAATTTCCTAATTTTTGATCATATTTTCTTTAAAATCGCAGACTTTTCGCTATTTTTCATGTAAATCCTTGGTGGCGCTTCATAGCGAAGCCGGTGAGGCCGCAGCGAGCTTGGCCTACCCTGGGATTGCGCAATCCCATGGTAACTGCGCTGACTTCCATTCTGTGAATGCATCTTCCTGTCTCTAGATCATAAATTCAATTGTTCAAACAGTTATGAACTGATTTTCCACAATTTAATATATGTGGATTACGAATTGTGTTTTGGTCATCAAACTGTGTGCAGATAACATGTTTTCGTGGTGCTGGCCGATCATAAACAGCAAAGAACTGGTTGTAGGTGAGGCCAGCAGTTCCTTGGCCACTAGGCAGGGGGCGCTCAAGGGGCACCGCTCGTGATCCCCAAATAGTAGAGTCAAAACAAGTTATTGATGTTTTATTAGCGAGTTTTGCTAAACAAGTAAAGCACTAAAAAGACTCTAAACATACAGCTGGAACAGGACTGATCAGGGAAGGCTTTCCTCCCTGGCAGTGAGCTCCACTGAGACTGAGAGACTTTTAAAACTGAAGAAGATAAAGAGAACTTTTACCGGAAAATGATGATATTTTTGTTCAGAAAGAGCGCCACAGGGACTTAAATTATAAGTAGAGGTAAGACAGCGATACTTATTCATGTTTTGTTTCTGTAATGAAATGTGCTTAATGTGGGTTATAGTTTTAGAATGTGTTACAAATGCAGAAATCCATCATAACTCATAAACTGTTACCAATCAAATGACAATTTTTTTCATCAAAGAACCAATATTTTTCCATGTATCTTGGTGAATTTATTTGGCTCAATCAGTCTCCTTCAGCACTTTGCAACGAGTCTACTCTGTAGAGTGTATATATTTGTAAATCTGACTCTGATGACGTCAGTGCCTCACCAGCTATGAACCCTACCGCACGTCACTGACTACAACCACAACCACCATATTTTACACCAGACACCGGAGCAGATGAAGGGCCTGCTGTTGGGAACATGTCAGTCAGTTTGACACATTTCGCAGCATCCGTTTGAAGAACTCGTTTCTTTTTTTCGTGCAGTTTCTCTGCGCCTCCCTTGCGTTTCTTATCCATTACTACTGTGAACACCGCTGCACAAAGTTCCACATGGAGCGTGAAGGTGTTTTTCTACTTTATGATTGGCCTAGCCCTTTAGACTGTCAGGGATGATAACCAATGGGCTGCAGTAGCCTGTGGTAAGGGCCGGATGATCGGAACAGACTCTTGCGCTGCTGATATTTTTCTTCATGCATTATGCAAATATAACGAGGCAGATATATAAAATAATAATAATATTAATAATAATAATACATATTATTAATATACATGTCGGGTCTGCCGGCCTGCATGTCATCTAAAGGCAGTTTACAATGTCAAAATCAATCAGATTATACATATTAAGTCAGATTATCCAGATTGGTAAAAGAAATTCCTATATAAGGGAACCAGTTGATTTCATCAAAGTCGTAACAAGCAGCATTGACTCCTGAAGAAGCGTAGAGCCACAGGGAGAGTCGTTTGCATTGTACATGGCTTTGCAGCAATCCCTCATACTGATCAAGCATGAAGTGACAGCAGAAGGAAAAACTCCCCATTAACAGGAAGGAAAAACCTCCAGCCGAACCGGGCTCAGTATGAACGGTAATCTGCCTTGACCGACTGGGGGTTACAAAAGAGAGAGAAGAGACACAACAAGACAGACAAAAAAGCACAGAAGCACACATTGATCCAGTAATGTGTTTTACATTAGATGGTAATAGCAGGTGATCTGTCTTCCCTGAATGATGTCACAGCTAACAGAACGCCAGACCAGGTGTACCTACTATGAAGAAAAAATAGAAAAAACAAAAAGGTAAAAGCTGAAATGACAACAGTCATGCAAAATTGAAGAACAATAGACCCTGATGTCCTCCAGCAGCCTAAGCCTATAGCAGCATAACTATAGAGGTAGCTCAGCGTAACATGAACCACTCTAACTATAATCTTTGTCAAAAAGGAAAGTCCCAAGAGCCAGCTTCTAGTGGAGGAGTTCAAGTATCTTGGGGTCTTGTTCACGAATGAGGGGAAGATGGAGCGGGAGATCGACAGGCGGATTGGTGCGACGTCTGCTGTGAAGCGTGCGCTGTACCGATCCGTTGTGGTGAAGAGAGAGCTGAGCCAAAAGGCCAAGCTCTCGATTTACCAGTCGATCTACGTTCCTACCCTCATCTATGGTCACGAGCTTTGGGTCGTGACCGAAAGAACGAAATCCCGGATACAAGCGGCCAAAATGAGTTTTCTCCATAGTGTGTCTGGGCTCTCCCTTAGAGATAGGGTGAGGAGCTCAGTCATCCGGGGAGGACTCAGAGTAGAGCCGCTGCTCCTCCACGTCGAGTGGAGCCAGTTGAGGTGGATCGGGCATCTGGTTAGGATGCCTCCTGGACGCCTCCCTGATGAGGTGTTCTGGGCACGTCCCACCGGGAGGAGGCCCAGAGGAAGACCCAGGACACGCTGGAGAGACTATGCTGGCCTGGGAACGCTTTGGGATTCCCCCAGAGGAAGTGGCCCAAGTGGCTGGGGAGAGGAAGGTCTGGGGCTCCCTCTTGAAGCTGCCCCTGCGACCTGACCCCGGATAAGTGGAAGACGATGGATGGATGGAAAAAGGAAAGTTTTAGGATTAGTCTTAAAAGTAGACAGGGTGTCTGCGTCACGGACCAAAACTGGGAGTTTGTTCCACTGGAGAGGAGCCTGATAACTAAAGGATCTGCCTACCATTCTGGTTTTACAGACTTTAGGAACCACTAGCAGACCTGCTTTCTGAGAGTGAAGTGGTCTGTTAGAAATTACTAAAGTTTGTACACAACATACACATGTGGAATATTGCTAACGTGTTACTTTAGCAATTTTCCAATTGCCAAAGTGTTACTTTTACATTATTACTTTTGGGTGTGTATCCACCAATTTAACTGTCAAACTTTCATAAAAGCTGTCTTAATGCAAGAAACGAAACCCTTAAACACATGAAATAATTAACTTTAAATAACTAAAAAGGTTTTGTTAACTTTTCACATGAAGCTGGATTAACAGCTAGTAAGATACCTTTGATTAAGTTGGTATACTAATGTTTAAACCAGGGGTGTCAAACGTATGGCCTGCGGGCCGGATCTGGCCCGCCGAACGATTTAGTCCGGCCCGGTGGCCAAATGCATTTTTATTATTCAACGGCTGTGTCTCCTCGGTGCATCGACCGATCTGCACCACATTTTTTGTGAGTCGTGGGGGAGCGCTGCCCAACGCATACGTGTGTATTGCATGGTAGACGGGTGAGGAAAATGCATGACAGCTTCTGCGGTGGCTGGCGGCGGGAGGTGCGCGTACCCTAGCGGTGGCCCTTAGGCCAGAGCGGCGCTTGGCTGCGAGGGCCGATCATCACCGCTTGCGGTTTTAATTATGTTTTATTTCTGTGTTTTACACTTGTTTTTTGCTCTATCTGTTAGAGCGCTATTGTGTCAGCCCCTCTGGCCCGCCCATTGGCTCTGCAGCAACGTCAGTGTGATTCACTGATCAACAAGGCGTCTACGTACATCAGGGTTCTCGCCAGCGCATTTCAGTGTAATGGGCCGTTACGCTGAAAGTTGTCAATATTACGCTGAAATTAGGCTTCGTTCACACTGAAGGGAAATGCGGCCCAAATCCGATCTTTTTGGCCATATACAACCCATATCTATCATTTTCATAGCAGGCGGAACGGTGGAATTTCGATCTTTTCACTACCCCCCCCCCCCAAAAAAAAGAAATCTGATCTGGGCAACTTCCATATGTGGAACTAATTCGAATACGTATTGTTCTTTTCTCCAAGTGTCCGCATTCTAAACAGCCATGTCGCATTTTATTCGTCTTTCACGTCACTTTGCTGTCTCTCACTACACATCCACGCACAGTAGTAGCAGTTGCCGGTCCACAAAAGACCCTTTTTAATAGCTGTGCTGCTTTCTTCTTACCTTATTTAGTCTCGCTATGATGTGGTCTTAGTATTGTCGGCTCCCGTTGCTCAACAGCTTTCTAATAATAAAAAGGAGAAATGCTGGCCAAAAATATTTTCAAGTTGTTTTTATAACAAAACTTTATTGAACACTTCTAGAACCACCATTACTTCCGTAAACAGTGCGCTGCTGTGTGACGTCTCCTTCTGTTTTCGGCACCCGCGAGTCGCTTTGCGGCCTTGAACCGTTCAAAAGTCTGATGGTGGTCGCATATAATAGTATTACGAATGGCCACCTCAAAAAATCCGATATCAGCAAAAAGTCGAAATTGAGCATCAGGACCTGCAGTGTGAACGTAGCCTTAGATTGTTAAAAACAACGTTCATTTTTAATAAGGGTAACAGTGCTATGTGCTACATGCTAATCTAACAGTTTGACACAGCTGTTTGAGAGCAACATAGAAAAGTCAGTTAAGCTCTTGAACATGCATCTCCTAAGCTATACGGTCTAGGCCCCTTTAAATTTAATATGTAAAAGAACTGGCAAGTTTGCTTTGTAAAAGTGTTACCTTTATAGTTTGATTGTTGTGTTGCCATAACTACAATCAAATACTGTGATTTTATAAGATCACAAATACATATCAGCAAATATTGAGGTTTTGTTGATATGTATTTGATAAATATATGAGGTTTCTGTCAGAGCATCAATGAACAAAAAGCATCATGAAGATACAAGGACCACAGCAGACAGGTCAAGGGTGAAGTGCAGAAGTTCTAGGTAGGGTTATATTATATATAAAAACGTTTTTAACATCTCGTCGTTCAAAAATGTTAAGCATATGGCACAAAAGCAAACCTAGCAAGACATAGATGTCCAGCAGAACTGAAGGGCTGAGCAAGACAAACATTAATCAGGAAAATAGCCCAGATAGTCATTGTAACTCTGGAGGAGCTGCAGAGTTTCTGGAGAGATAATCTGTTAACAGCACAAGTATTTGTTGTGCATGCTACAAAAATGGCTTTTATAGAAAAAGTGGCAAGAATAAAGCCACAATTGAAATAAAACCATCCCAGTTTGTCCCCTATAGGCCATGTAAGGAACACCACAGTCATGTGGATGAAAGTGTTCTGGTCAGATAAGAACAAAACCTGTAACTTTTTCAATTACACGCTGCAGAAAACTAACGGTGCAGATCCACCTGAACTCTCCATCCCTGTTCCAATGAAAAAAACATGGCAGCATCATGCTGTGGGGATGGGGATGCTCCAAGATTTTATTTGAAGATTGTCCTGCTGCGAGTCAACAGTACTTGCTGTGAATATCATCAATATAAATAAACTGGATCAATATATCCGAATTATCTGAAATCCAGTTAAACTGCACTCACTTTTTCGGCTCCTTAACAGCAATTAAGGAGCAATTAAGGAGACGTACAATTGTTCTCAATTGTACGTTGTCAGCCAACATAATTCGTTGGTGTTAGGGGTCAAAACTAACAAGCCATACAACAATACCAGCCTTAGCAGTCCCAACCCCTGAGAGAATCTTAATATAAATAAGTATATAACAATATAAATATATGTTGATTCTGTTCACACTACACAGGAAATTTGTCTGAGTAGAATTTACTCAAAGTGAAAAAATATTTTGAGAGGGACCAAATATTACCTGTTTCTGAGTAAATTTTCTTCACTTTGAGTAAATTTTACTCAGACAAATTTACTGTGTCATTTGGCATCCAAATATCGCCCCTGGAGTTCACCAAGGCTCCGTCCTTGGGCTATTCAATTACCATATAAATACATCCCCCGGTTCAGATTATGGAGTTCTACAACATGTCTTCTCATCCATATCCACAAGATATATGAGAAGATATGTTACAGATGTGTTTACCCAACTTTATTTCTGTTTTACCACATGGCCATAATCGATTATAGTCTCTAAGCAAGTGTATCCATTAAATCAGTGAGTTGGTCTGAATTTTCTCGAGCTTTGTTTTTGGTTTGGTTGTTTTTGGTTCCATAAATGCAAGGATAGACATCAACTAGAATCAAATGGGATAAACATCAAAAATCATAAAAGTTATCTCGTTATGTGTGACTGAGGCTCAGTGGGTAGGGTAGTTGTCTTACTGTTGGAAGGTTGTGGGTTTGATTCCAGCTTCCCCCTGTCATGTGCCGAAGTGCCCCTGGCAAGACACTAAACCCCAAGTTGCCTAGTAATCTGTATATCTGTGTAAGAATGTGTGCAATTGGAGGAATGTGGCTACAGTGTACAGCGCTTTGAGGGGCCTTGGCTAGAAAAGTGGTATATAAATTCAGTCTATTTACCATTTAATTTTAACAGCCGCATAAAATTGCATTTGAGTAAAATCTATTACTAAATCCACATAGCACTATCTTGAAAACATTATAAAAGGTTTACTGTCAAATCAAGATACAGACAAACTGGTGCGTGCTCTTGGTTGCATAGGGCTAGGTTATCGTCATGGTATCTTTGCCTGTCTCCCTGAAAAATCAACATGCAGTCACAGCTCATCAATCAGACTGCTGCCTCAGTCCTGCCCAAAGCATCTCACACCAGTCCTTAAATAACAGGCTTCCTGTTTGTAAAATGATCAAATTAAAGACTTGAAAGCATTACTCCTTTCTGCTGCTTTCACTTAAATGTCAAAACTCATTTTTATCAGTTCATTTTGCAACATCTTAGATGTTTATTTGTTTTGGATCTGTATTTTACTGCATTTTGACCCCTGGAGACAGGCACCAGCCATCCTGCAAGGGTTAAGCGGGTGCAGATTATAAATGGATTTTTAGTAGTAATACTTTAAATGTGCTGCAAATTTTTATGTATATGCTGTTTAAAATGTAAATTTCTATATCCTTGTGCTTCTAATTCCCTGTAAAGCACTTGGGTATAAATGAGGCCGTGCTAATGAAAAACAGGATTTTTCTTGCCTGTAGCTAAATTGCCTGTTATCAGATAATCTACATGATGGAAAAGTTTATCTTTAATGTTTAGTGATGAAAATCCATTGATCTTTGTCGTATGTTCAGATGTGTATCACACACCACAGCATATTAATAGAAACCAAAGCAGTTCATTGAGCTTATTTCTAAGGGAACAGAAAAGCATTAGGAGTCTCAATGATTTTCAAATATTCAAGGAAAAAATGGAAGGAAAAGAAAAAAAAAAAACATGTGAAGAAGTGCACATATGAAAGAGGAAGTCCCTGTAGTTGCATTCAGTCTACTAAATGTTAAATAGCTGTATACTACTGTACACCACTGCTCTTCCACCTTTGGCTGCTGCTGGACTGGTTCAGCCAGACTGACACGCAGAGACAAACGCTGGGATCTGATTGGAGGAGAGGCTTGGCGTGGGGTGGGCCAGATAGAACTGATAACGTCAGCCATTAAATAGATCAGCCATCGACATCATATCTGATTACTGTTACCTTCACTGTTGCTGCCTCCTAGTGGATTTATACACCATAAGCCAGCTGACGTCACCCTTTCATTAAGGATGTTATAAGATCAGTTTTCTTCTGTTTTTTTATATATATATATCTAGTGTGTTTCTTTCAGTGCACGTTTTACTGTGGTGCTTAGTTACTCTGTTTGTGTTCAGAGATTGCTGACAGGTACTAGATCAGGTGGAGTGAATTTTAAATTCTGCAGGCTTCAGGCTTTGCAGCAGAAGTTGCCAAAGCAGTGGCCAGCACCACCGGACGGCCGTGGAAAACTCTGAGCATTTGGAAAAAAACAGGTAGTCAAGTCGTTGCATGCGTTCCAGTTATGTTACAGATATGTGTTGGCTTTAAAGTGTGAATTCGAAACTCACTTTTTAAAATGTTTGACTGCATAACAGTTAAACTAATAAAAACCTCTGTGATTAACAGTAGTTCTAAGAAGTACTTGATGTTTAGGATATACATATATATAAGTTATTATTATTATTATTGTTATTGGACAGACAGAAGTAATGCTAAGCCATTTTTTCAGAAAAACGAAGATAGTAATAATTTCAGTGTAGTTGATATTAGTGCCACTAGGCAGAGAGCACTACTAACACATTCATGCACCACATGCTATTGTCTTTTTATTATCTATGTTGTAATTTTATATAGTGCGAATTGCTTAAGTATTTAATGTTTGTCTCTTTGTGCTATCATGAGGGAAAATTGACTGACGTCATCTCTACAGGATATATTATTTTTATGTTTGTTATATTTAGTTCAGAAAACCCATAAAACCCCTGTTTCCATAGCTTTGGGCCTCTATGACGGTTAGTTTTACACTTCAGCCGATGTATAAAGGAGCCTCTGTGTAACAGGGATCTGGGGGATGAGAGGCAGTAAAGGTTAGAACGGGGTGAAAGGGACAACAGATGGGCGCTGAGGGAGCTCTGCACCGACAGACAATAGGTGGGAAATGTCTTTTATACGAGGCGAATAATAAACATTTACCACAGATAAGTTACAATAACTGAGCATCTTTCAAATATCCCTTTCTTTAAGGAGCAGCTTTATAATTGTCTTGTACATGTTAAATAATATTGAGGAAAAGGAAAAAAATAACAAGCTGGCATTTCTGACTTGGTAAAGTTTATCTGGGTTGCAGCTGGAAACTGATCTGTGCCTGTGAGTCAGAGGGTAAACCAAGTCAAAATGAGGGGGAAAAATATCACTTCACCCACAAGATGTCACTTTTTACCCATGATGAATGATTCATTTGAACATGAGAATATAAATAATTGAGATTAAAATGAAGTTGGGGCATTTTGAGAACAAAGCTTTACTTAAATCTTTGAATCTCTTCCCGACTTAGATGTTTAGAATCAGTTCTGAAATTTATAACGACATTACCTTATATTTGAAATCAGATCGACCATTTTAAGCAGAGAAGATTTGTTGCTAGTTTTCCATGTTTAATGCTGTCATAACAACATTGTACATGTGTCTGTCACTGATCTGAGCAGAAATTGGGTAAAACTATGTTTTCCATGACCTTCCCTGCCTTTTAAATGCCTTTTAAATCTTAACATGCAAAAAATGTAGAGGTATATCCCGGGGCGGTGTTTTTTAGGGAAGATGCTGAACATCAGGAAACGTCTAGGAAGGAAATTCTTCTCACAGGAACGGCTAAACAAAGATCGGAACAGTGATTGAAAACAGCCTGGCAAGACAATAATACATCTAAGGTGAGAAGGACTGACCTTCCAGGGAGACTGTTTGATTTTCGTGATTATAGGAAAGATATTTTTACAGGTTGTCCGTAGGGGAAGTGCTGCTGTGCGTGATGGCTGGGGCAAAAGAGCCTATCTTTAACTTCCATGTGCACCGGTGGTTTAACCGTAGGCCAAATCGCCATATCAAAATCTGCCACTGTCCATGTGATCAGGCATTCTGTTGTTGTGCTTGGAGCTCATCTACTGGCTGTTTTGTGCAAACTGCCATCTGCCTGTTTTTACTTGTGGCACCAAAGCTGTAAATGAGGGACATAAAGAAGCACAGCTCTTCTAGACATTATTATTAGTACTTTTTACTCATTTTCAAGACTGGTTTCTTGAGTTTCAATTCCAGAAACACAACGCAAACATTGCCCATGAATCCCTCTAAAGAATTGCTGTTTTGCTGCAAGGGTAAACTAATACCCTTACAATTTACTTTTTTTTGCAGTGCTGCGTAAGCATCCTGAAGTATGAAGTATGCGTGCCAATCATCTTTTTTTTTTGTATTTTTTATAATTATTATTTTGTACCGCACGATTCGAAAGTAATTCTCTGGGAGAACTTCACAAATAAAGGTAGGCCTGCAATCTTTTCCCATTACAATCTTAATCCTTAATGTATGCTATAGGGACTGTATGTGATACAACATACAAAACTAGTGGACAATTAGGAGGTGAAACGAAGAGGGAAAAAAAATTGTTTTAAAATAGTTTTGCAAATAAATCCCTGTAAAATGCAGGATTTGTATCACTTAACCTGGTACCATTATATCAAGTCGCACACAACCAGCTGCTTTTAGAAGTCGCTTATAAAGTGGAATCCACCTGAATGTGTTTCCAGTAAAAAGCCAGCTGTTCTGCGAAGACCTTAGAGGTTTGTTAGATTATATAAATTAATAAAAAAGCACAGCAGGAACACAGCAGACAGGTTAGAACTAAAGTTGTGGAGAAGTATGATATCCCAAATCGTCTCACAGAGCGCTGCTCCCTCTATCATCAGAAAATGCAAAGCACGGCTCCACATTTCAGTCTCCAAACCTTCCAAGACAGGGCTGTCCACCTGAACTGACAGAGGAGCGGCAGAGATCCACAGCTAAAGTCAGCTAGAATCAGTCGACAGGACAGATATTAGCCGTGCACTCTTCAAATCTGGCTTTTTTGGAGTCACAAAAGGAAAACACCTTTGTTCAAGGAAAGTCATTAACAATCACAATTGATTGATTTTCACAAGATATAAAGGGACGCTGCAAAAGGGTGGAAAAAGACGCCCTGGTCAGATGAGACCAAAGATTTAACTTTTTGGCTAACGTCACAGAAGGCTAGGTCTGAGAGCCAAAGCATGGTGGTGGAAGGTGTGATGCATGGTGGTGGAGGCAACATGCTGTGGGGATGCTTTTCTTCAGCATGGTTAGGGAAGCGGGTCAGACTGGTGTTTGACAAAATTCGAAAACATCCACCATTTATAAAATTGTCAAACATCCAGAGTTTTCCCCACCCATTTTTTATTGAAATAACTAGTTTCAGTTCTTCTCTGCCTGTTTACAGTAAACGCGGCGGTAGAATTAAAGGACTCTGTCTCTTCGGATAGCATTACTCAGATTCCTCAGCGCTGGATATTTGATGATGCTGGCAGGGGACAGGGAGAGAGATTCGAGTAGAAAGTGAAGCGAGAAGAAAGATGAGAAACCAGAAGAGGGAGCTATCCTTCCACAGAGAGCATCTGGCCCTGATTGCACTCCCTCAAAAAAGGCCAAAGTGGGAAGGGGCATAATCAGAAAGGAATTTTGTGATCCAAACACACGGCACAATTGCTAAATTTATATGTTCCAAAGAAATATCATGGTCACCATGACTAATGTCTCCTCTGCAGGTTTAGATTTTTTTAAATGGTAACAAGCTGTTTTGTCACGAGGGGAAAGCCAGAAGGAGACGGGTGGTTTTTGCTCACAAACCGTTTCCATAACTCACAGTGGATGTGAATCTGTCTCAGCTTGCGGGAGAAAAAGGGAGGGATCCAACTAAACAGGGAGGGAAGGAGGGAGGAGGAGGAATGTAATGAGATCTCATCATATGATTTTCTGTTTCTTTTCACTATGTAAAAAAAAAAAAAGAAAAGCTGAACGCTGATTACATCCTTGCAGCCCGGGGGATGTTAGTAACTTTTTCCAGAACCTCTCAGCTCTCTGTTCCTCCAGCTCTTTTTTATTTTTTTCAGCACCCAACAGCATACTTTCCCTTGCCTTGCCCCCCCACCCCTTCTCCCTTCAGCATGACGTGTGAGAGGAGTTCCTGCCCTTGTCTCTGACAGTGAGGTTTTGAGTTGTAGGAGAGAGGGAACTCGTACAGTGGTGGTCATTTATTTTGACCTGTCACGGGCGAGACTGATCGAAGGTTTAAGCGAGAAGGAGCCGAGAGCGTTCTGGCCTCAGTGTGTGCTTTGTCCTCACAGGGTGGGGGGCAGTGGGACGAGGAGGAGAGAGAAAGCCAAGGAGACGAGGAGCAAGTGGACAAGTTGCCAAACTGTGCCGCCTGTGGGCAAAGGTGAATGAGAAGGAGCAGTTGAGGAGTCAGATTGAGAGAGGAGGAGGAGGAGGAGCAACCGCCCGAGGGAAAGCACTGCTGTATTCCCCCCAGCTGTAACAGGACAGGATGAGGTACCAAGGCAGGGTAAGACCCAGCTCATGATGCTCTTTTCCTGTGTTTGCATGTCCACTGTCTCACGCAGATGTAAATTCAGCTGTTTTTAGGTTGTTTGCACTCATATCATAAAGACCTGGACCACCATGGAGATAGCACAGAGAGAAAAACAAAGGAGAGCAATGACTCACTCTGAAATTTCCCTTTCCAGCCCTGTGATCCGGTCTGCATGTTGGGGGTTTTGTTCGGGCTCCAACTAAAACTAAAGCTGGATAAATGTGGGATTTCTCCACCAATTCTAGCCTCCAGCATAGAGTGGTGTAGAGAAACAGCTGTGGCAGAAGACCAACTCGCCCCAGGACACAGTGGTGGGGCATGCCTTATAAGGAATGCAATCCGTATGTAGTTGGCCCAGCAGAGCTCAGTCTCTGAGCCTGAAGCCAAGTCCTGCTCCTAACCCTCCTCGCTGGCTGTCACTGCAGCTGCACCTACAACCTTACAGTCTCCACCAAAGCCATCTGCTACTCAGAGTCAGGGTTGCACTAAGCACCCCAGCATTGTCCGCTAAGGCGCGTTGTCCCTGCATGCCTGGAAAAAAAAGCAGGCATTAAACTGTCTTCTGTTTACATCTCCGTCTCTGAGGATTAGAGATGGAGACCCTTGACTCTAGCGAGTTGGAAATGTCGGTGTTTTGATCCCTGAGCCGCCCAGTCATCACTTTTGCCGTGTAGCACGGTGTTCTGCCATCCTGGAAAAAGCATTGTTCACTATGAAACTTCTCCTGTATCATTGGGTGAAGTTGTTGTTAGAGGATGTTTTGACACCATTCTTTATTTGTGGCAAAATAGTAAGTCAACCAACTTACTTGGGCGAGACGTGACTCATGGATGCTTCGCTGTCAGGATGACACAGGACTCACGGTAAGAGTCATCTTTCCCTCTGGTCAACCCGTTTTCCAGATGTCCCAAAAACTTCAGCCTTCATTGGAGAAAATTACTTTACTCCAGCCCTCTGCAGTCCGACCTTTGGGTGTTGCTGTTTTTCTTCGTTACTTCGCTGCAACAGTTCTAGAAACCAGTCAACCATCCAAAAGTCAATGTCTCACTTACGCCTGCCTCTAAGTGCAGCATTGTTGAGGAAGCTCTGCCCTGTTGGCAACACGATTTATAATAGAAATGCCTTTTTGGAGACATTTCTGGCACTTGCCCGACTTTCTTTGGCACCTAAACCTTTCCTCATGTCAACTGAACCTCTCTCCCTTTAAAGTTCTTGAAGATTTGATAAATGGTTGATTGTGAAGCCCTTATGACACAGAGCTGTGACGACAGCACGTGTTTCCCTGGAGTTGGTCTTTATTGACAACAGAAAAATGGATTCAGTCACAACTCTCTTCCTAAGCAATTGCAATAACAGAGTCAAATCATCTGTCTTCTTAACATCAACCAAAGATCCTGTCTAGTCATTTTGTGGCGGGGCAAAAACATTGAAAATAAGACTTTGTGATTAAGTCAATTTGTATTAACATTCAATAACTTGGCAGTTACCTGCGTTTCACTTTTTACAGCAACTTAGACTCAATGGAAATTGTCACCATAACAACTGTTTTGCATGGGTAAAAACAAGATTTCCATGAGTCTCTACACTTCTGGCCATGACTGTAGCTTTGGAGAAAGGCCTCTTACTGCTAAAAGTTGTTTGGGTTCAGTGATGCAATTCTTGGAACTGAGACAGAGAGTAAACTCATGACTAGAAATTAACAGGGCATTCAAGGCAGTGTTTTTGCTGTGTTTTGGAGTTGAATATCCTCTAGTGTGTAGCTTTACACTAAAGTGTCCAAGTTAACTTTTTGTACACTGCATATAGACTGTCTGCCAAGCACCTACTGAAGAGGACTGTGCAACTGTCATGAGTCATTGCTCATTTCACTATACTGTATTTTGACCTAAAAGAGATATATGTTCTTGTGCGCTGTGAAAAATGATTTGGAGCAACGTGTCTTTCATGTTTTCTTTAGACTTTGGCTGTTTTTCTTCCATCTATTTTATGTTCAGTTCAGTACATGAGCACTGGAAGGTTTTTCTTGTATGTTCATCGATAAAACTCTGACCCACAACGCTGGTGACAACTTTGCATACAGCCATCATCAGCATGCATTTACTAGTTCTTGAATTTTAAAAACTAGAACTGAGCACACAAGTTTGATTTTTGTTTTTTTGGATCAATATTATACATACCAGCTCAAATATACGCCACCCACATACTTTTGTAGTCATGAAGAGGTTGTGCCATAGCTCCGGATGATTGACTATTCTCTTCTTGATTGAACCGGTAGAGTGTATTTAAGTTGATTGGATTCCCCAGGCCCAGCGTTTAACCACAGTCCATACCTTTATGGTATGGTTAGGTCATGGGGCCATTCATAGAGATTAATTATAAGCCAGTACTATGCTTTCCAAAAATCAGGGTTTATCTGTGTTTAGATTAATTGTTCTGATAGAACATGCAACTATGTTCAGGTTTAAACCATGTAGTTGTTGTCTAGAAGTGAAGTTGAAGAATTTGGACGTAGTCCTCGTTCATTGTTCAGTCCACTCAGAGTAATGCACCGGTTCCGCTGGCAGTAAAACAGAGCCACATTATGATGCTACCACCACCATGCTTTGATAGCACAGTGTTTTAAGGTGTGAAATCTTTTCTCCTCCTTCATCACGGTGGTTAAACAGCTCAGTCCTTTTCTTTTTTTGGCCATCAGATTTTCCCAGGAGGCATTTGACTCACTGATGTGGACAGCTACAAACTTCTATTGTGCTTTAAGCTGTAAATGTTGGAGCAGGAGCTTTTTCTTGGTGGCCATTTAAAATTTGCTTCACAATAGACATTTCCACAGATGTTCCAGCATCTTCAAACTTCTGATAAGTTTGAGTCTTTTAGGGTCCGTGGGTTGTTCCTGAACATTGTGACCAATTACCTTACAGTGGTATGTAAAAGTGTTTGCCCCCTTCCTGATTTTCTTTTTTTTTTTACTTTGTATGGTTATCCATGCAAAGTAAAAAAGTGATTGCTCCCTAAACTTAATAACTGGTTGGGCCACCCTTAGCAGAAACAACCACAATCAAGTGTTTGTGATAACTTTTACAGCTGTGGAGGAACGTTGGCGCACTCATCTTTGCAGAATTGTTGTAATCTAATTTCAATAGGAGTCAGGTCAGGACTTTGACTAGGCCACTCCGAAATCTTCATTTTGCTTTTCTTCAGCCATTCAGAGGTGGACTTGCTGGTTTGTTTTGGTTCATTGTCCTGCTGCAGAACCCAAGTTGGTTTCAGCTTGAGGTCCTGAACAGATGGCTGGACCTTCTCCTTCAGGATGTTTAGACAGCAGAATTCATGGGTCCATTTATCACAGCAAGTCTTCCAGGTCCTGCAGCAGCAAAACAGCCCCATACCATCACACTACCACCACCATGTTGTACTGTAGCTACAATGTTCTTTTTCTGAAATGAGGTGTTACTTTAACACCAAATGTAACGGGACATACACCTTCCAAAAGGTTCAGCTTTTGTCTCAGCAGTCCATGGAATATTTTTCCAAAAGCCATCAAGATATGTTCTGGAAACATTGAGATGATCTTTAATGTTCTTTTTAATCAGTAGTGGTTTTGGTGTTGGACCTCTACCATGCAGGCCATTTTTGCCCAGTCTCTTTCTCATGGTGGAGGCATGAACTCTGACCTTAGCGGGGCAAGTGACGCCTGCAGTTCTCTGGATGTTGTTGTGGGGACTCCTGGATGAGTTGTCGCTGCACTCTTGGGGTAATTTTGGTCAGCCTGCCACTCCTGGGAATGTTCACCACTGTTCCATGTTTTCTCCATTTGTGGATAACGGCTCTCATTGAGGTTCACTGGAGTCCCAAAGCTTTAGAAACGGCTTTGTAACCCTTTCCAGACTGATAGATCCCAATGACTTTTTTTGTCTCATTTGTTCCCAAAGTTCTTTGGATCTCAGCATGTTATCTAGCTTTGAGAATCTTTTGGTGTACTTCACTTTGTCAGGCAGGTCCTGTTTAAGTGATTTCTTGATTGAGAGCAGGTGTGGCAGTAATCAGGCCTGGGTGTGGCTAGAGAAGGCGAACTCAGGTTGTATTAACCACAGTATGGGCAATCACTTTTTCACACAGCATTGGATGTAGCATTGGATTTTTCTTCCCTTAATAATAAAAACCTCAATTTTAAAACAGCATTTTGTTCTTACTTGTGTTGTCTTTGGTTAATTTTTAAATGTGTGACAAATTTGCAACAACAAAAAAGGAACTCAGGATGGGAGCAAACACTTGTACTCCAATGTGTATCTAAGGGTGACCATTTGGAATCAAAGGAGAACAATTTAAACCCAACATTGATCACAAACATAGATCCAAGCAAGTTTTGAATTGAATAGGTAGACTTAAAATAATCTCGAATGGCCCTAACCTCAAGCATAGTGTAACTATATGAACTATGCTTAAAGTTTGTAAGCCTATATGTAATATTTAGATTCTGTGTGGATTAGAGAAATGTTGTTCTACTACTGTATGATATGAATCCTTCTGGAACAAAAAAAGACTGAAAAACGCAAGGGATGAAACCGTGTGGTTTCTACACATATGATCCTGTATTTTTAAATGAGGGATAATCCACTGTAGCCTACCAGTATACGAATTTGGGATTTTCTGCATCACCACACCAGCATCACCTCCTCACGTGGGTATCACAACTGGAAACTCAAATTTAGGTTTTGTGGAAGTAAAGGTGGCATATACCCAGACGGTGATCTCAGCATTCCTTAGATATATCCTTTGGAAAAAATCTGACTGGGAACTTCATTTGCTATCTGTAGGAAGGCCACCTGCAAGTGGGAGAACAATACTCTTGAGGTAAAACCTAGAGGAGGGGCTGCAGTGGAAGTGTTTGCTGGCTTTCCTTCGCTCTTGGCTCTTTTCCACTGTTGTCCTCGCATGTTTTTTTTGTATGGACCTTCCTGCACCAAGGGTCCGGAGATAATGACCTCTTAGCAGCATTAACAGGCCAAATGAGACCCTTGAGAGGTTGTTGCGCACAAGAAAAACAGAAGTCCTGTGGAAGTCTAGTACCTTTGTTCTACTTTGTTTGTTTTTTTTTCTTTTCATGAATGTGAAACAGAAGGGCTTCTCTCATGACCAAGCCTTTAGTACTAAACACAGTATGCTCTTAGCTTGCTTGGGGTGTGGCGGAATAATTTCACTCTAAATTACATTTCTGGATTACTATCACCAGTAAGTATCTATAGATATCAATGCCTCTTTGTATGTGTGCTTGCCTGTAAGAGCTAGTGTGACCACAGTCTTACTTAAGGGCAAAAATGTGAATATCTTTGTCATGTTTGCCACCCTGGTGCAGTTGATATGTACACATAATGTCTTAGTGGTGCTGATTAAATCTTGTCTGGGGACGTAGCCGTGTGTCTACCGTACATACTTCTTATGCACTATCCCAGCTTCACATGACAGAAGATTTCATCCTCTGCGGTTAACATTAGGATTCTTCAAATGTCTCTAATTTCCCATGTTGCCAAGGAGAGGTGGAAGTTTTACAACTTTGTGCCAGTAGAATAGTACAGGAAACGTATCCTTACAATAGCAATGGTGTCCCTGTATGACTCAATCCTACTTTTTAAAATGTTATTTGGCAAGTATTCTGATTCTGAGCACCAGATGTTAGTGTGGTCACAGCCGAAAAAAGGCAGTAGGACTCAGATAAAATGGGTCCCTCCGTGCTCTCTGCTGGCAATAAAGGGGTATTACTACATGTTTTGCTTATATGTATATAGTGAATATGTGTATATATAGGTGGACGGAGGGATAGATAGATAGATAGATAGATAGATAGATAGATAGATAGATAGATAGATAGATAGATAGATAGATAGATAGATAGATAGATAGATAGATAGATAGATAGATAGATAGATAGATAGATAGATAGAGAAAGAAAAAAATTACACTCTTGCTTTATTCAGCCAATTAATTCATCTGGGTTTATTTTTTTGCTTCTTCACACCGTGTGTGTAGGAGGTGGATGAAGGACGAGTGCGCCTGGTGATGGAGAGCGCCCTGACTGCCCGGGACAGGGTCGGAGTGCAGGACTTTGTCCTGCTGGAAAACTACAACAGCGAGGCCACCTTCATAGAAAACCTGCGGAGACGTTTCAGGGAAAATCTCATCTATGTATTTAGAACCACTTCTCTTCAAATGCTTTAACAGAAAAGTACAAAAGTTGCTTTGTGTTGATTATTTGAACATGAAGTCTCTTCCCTCCATGTTTTGCCCTCAGACGTATATTGGCTCGGTGCTGGTGTCGGTGAACCCATACAAGGAGCTGGAGATTTACTCCAAGCAGCAGATGGAGCGTTACCGAGGGGTCAGCTTCTACGAAATATCTCCTCACATGTGAGTCACTGCATGCTCCTCATTCATTATTGAGGAACTGTGTTATCTTGAGAATATTACAAACTGAAAATTGTTCTCATAACTGATTATTTCTGACCCCCTGACAAATCCAATATATCCAATTTAATTTACACCTTGTGACTTTTCTGAATATTAATAATCACGTTATAAAAATTATGGCAACACTATTATTATTGAGCATTGCCATGATAATATAGCAACGCGATCAACCCACATTTTCCCCACCGTTTTCATTCTTTCTTTCCTGCCATCATGATGTCCCCAACCCTCACAGGTATAGAGACAAAGATCTATACCTGGTGTGGGTGTAAAAGACAGGGAAAGGCCAGCTAACTGATCAAATATATTATTGATATTCAGAGTTTGAATGCATGACAATTGAAACATTAGGCCCATATTGCATCCAAGCGCTCCTTTGCAAATGTGATAACACTGAAATTGCATAGACACCTGGGATTTGATATATTGTGCAGTTCCATAAAATATCATACAATGTTGCTACTGTTAGGGATGTCCCGATTTGAAACTGATCCAAGTATGAAACGAAAGACATCGTCTGATACCGAATCCCAGTGTAATAACTCATTTAAATCAATGCCATGTAGGAAAACTGCACACTACGCTTCATTAGTATGACATGGTCTCATTCTCCCTGAATGTCTTAACATTATGGCTGGTCTTTCAGCTGCTCTCTGCACATCTCTCCCAGGATAAGGTGTTTGAGCCATGTGATCTGGTCAGAGCCCACAGTGCATGTCACATGACCCAGACAGAAAACAAAACAGGAGCTGCCTCCCTTTTACAATTATCATCAATGTAAAGAGGGAAAAAGACTCTGATTGTTATGAAAAGTCAGATTTGGTAGATCAAAAACATGCATACTGTTTAATACAATAAATCCTATTTATATGGAAAAAAAACACATGAAAAAACACTCAGCATTCTGTATATCGCTGAAAAAAACAACTTTCATGGTGCCTTCACAGCAATCCAGGTTGCCAAAACTGTGGACAACATAAAAATATCTAATACTTTTATTAGGATATATTTGAACAGAAATCCTGTCAGTTTTCTTTTCATTCTTTTGGACATGTTACCAGTTGAATCTTATCCAGGAATGAGCTTACATTTTTTTCCTGAATTAAATATTTGACAAAAAAATCTTAATCTTGGAACATCGCTGAGACATAGCTATCAAATATTGCAAAGTCAGAGCATGTAACCTAGGTTTAGGAGAATTTGAGCAAATCTTATCATATTAACACATTTATTAGTCCACACTCCTGCCATCATTTTAATATTTAGAGATAAATACATAGATATAATATTTGAACTTGTTGCATGTTTTCAAAAACGTTATCCTGGGCAAATGTAGTTTTAAATACTGTAAAAAAAAAAACATATTTTCAAGTCTCAAATGGTCTGTTTGAAAAAAAAAGCACTGTTTTTGGTTTCATTTTGTCATCAAAGCTTCTTTTCTAATGTATTTTCCAAAAGCTATGCCATATCAGACAACACGTACCGGGCCATGCGCACAGAGAGGAGGGATCAGTGTATTCTCATATCAGGAGAGAGTGGAGCAGGTAAAACAGAGGCCTCCAAGAAGATCCTCCTCTACTACGCCGTCACCTGCCCCACTAAAGATCACATGGTGACCCTCGGTGACCGTCTCCTGCAGTCCAACCCTGTTCTGGAGGTGCGGCATGTTATCTGCTTGGTTGCAACTTCTTCTTTTAATGAGTCCTGTTGTTTGTGTTTTTAGTTTGTATTTTGAGCCGTGTCTAATGCTGCATCTTCAGATCCCTTGAGTCTTTTATCCCCCCCCCCCTTTTTTTTTGCACAGGCTTTCGGTAATGCCAAAACACTGAGAAATGACAACTCTAGCCGCTTTGGAAAATACATGGATATCCAGTTTGACTTCAAGGTATATTATGATTTTGTTTTTTGCCTGGCGTGGTCATATGTCTCAGACTTAAGGTTAGTTGAAGGTTTAAACCTTCAGCTAACATCTAACTGTTGCTTTCCTCTCGCTGTGGTTTGTGTGTCTTTTCCTAGGGTGCAACAATGGGTGGTCACATCCTGAATTACCTGCTAGAGAAATCTCGGGTGGTGCATCAGAACCAGGGGGAGAGAAACTTCCACATCTTCTATCAGCTTCTCGATGGAGGGGACGATGACCTGCTCAACACACTGAACCTAGAGAGGAACCCTCACAGCTACCGCTACCTGGTTAAAGTACTGCAGCTAAATAAATTACATGTTGTCCAACAAAGGTTGCTGTATGCTGTAAGCTCATGTTGGATTTTGCTTTCAAATTGTTTCCTTTAGGGAAACTGTCCCAGGGTGAGCTCCATCAGTGACAAGAACAGTTGGAAAGTTGTGAGGAAGGCCCTGGAAGTGATCGGCTTCACTGAAGAAGAAGTGCAGGTAATAAATACAGCACCGGCAATTTGCTTGCTTGTTTTGCCTGGTCCCGTATCAATAAAACAATTTAAAATAATTAATTTCTGTTTATTTACATAGCTCAAATTTAGGGTAAAAGTAATCTCAATGCACTTTACAAGACAAATAGATTCAGCTTAGTCCAAATTCAAGTCAGTTCATTGCAGAACCTTCGTATGATATGGTGGGACACAGCTCCAGACACATGGAGCTCAGTTCAATTAAAATTATAATACATTACAATTTCCGTGGATCATTTATGGCCATTTGGTTAAAGGTTTTCCATCTAGGGAAGTCCTGCCAATTGCATGGCGCTGTTGAATTTGCAGAAATTAATCAATCCCTCATCCAGAGCAAGCATATGGCAACAGTCGTGAGGAACAACTCCCTTTTAACGAGAGGAAATCTCCAGCATAACCAGGCTCAGCGTGAGCATCACCTGCTGTGGCCATTTGGCGATTGAGAGCGCCGAAAAGAGAAAAACCAAAAGAGAACCCATAGGGGAGAAAGAAAAACAAGAGGTACACAAAGTTATTGCCAGCAACAGCTCAACCAACGGTTTAGTCCAGAAAGGAGACACAGATAAACACAGAGCCTCTGAGCCATGAGTACTTTCTGTACCCAAGAAAAGAGAAAAAGTAGCTTCATCCAAAAGAAATACACATCTAAACATACACTACCGTTCAAAAGTTTGGGGTCACCCAAACAATTTTGTGTTTTCCATGAAAAGTCACACTTATTCACTACCATACGTTGTGAAATTAATAGAAAATAGAGTCAAGACATTGACAAAGTTAGAAATAATGATTTGTATTTGAAATAAGATTTTTTTACATCAAACTTTGCTTTCGTCAAAGAATCCTCCATTTGCAGCAATTACAGCATTGCAGACCTTTGGCATTCTAGCTGTTAATTTGTTGAGGTAATCTGGAGAAATTGCACCCCACGCTTCCAGAAGCAGCTCCCACAAGTTGGATTGGTTGGATGGGCACTTCTTGCGTACTATACAGTCAAGCTGCTCCCACAACAGCTCAATGGGGTTCAGATCTGGTGACTGCGCTGGCCACTCCATAACCGATAGAATACCAGCTGCCTGCTTCTGCTCTAAATAGTTCTTGCACAATTTGGAGGTGTGTTTAGGGTCATTGTCCTGTTGTAGGATGAAATTGGCTCCAATCAAGCGCTGTCCACTGGGTATGGCAGGGCGTTGCAAAATGGAGTGATAGCCTTCCTTATTCAGAATCCCTTTTACCTTGTACAAATCTCCCACCTTACCAGCACCAAAGCAACCCCAGACCATCACATTACCTCCACCATGCTTAACAGATGGCGTCAGGCATTCTTCCAGCATCTTTTCATTTGTTCTGCGTCTCACAAGCGTTCTTCTTTGTGATCCAAACACCTCAAACTTGGATTCATCCGTCCACAACACTTTTTTCCAGTCTTCTTCTGTCCAATGTCTGTGTTCTTTTGCCCATCTTAATCTTTTTCTTTTATTGGCCAGTCTCAGATATGGCTTTTTCTTTGCCACTCTGCCGTGAAGCCCAGAATCCCGCAGCCGCCTCTTCACTGTAGATGTTGACACTGGTGTTTTGCGGGTACTATTTAATGAAGATGCCAGTTGGGGACCTGTGAGGCGTCTGTTTCTCAAACTAGAGACTCTAGTGTACTTATCTCCTTGCTCAGTTGTGCAACGCGGCCTCCCACTTCTTTTTCTACTCTGGTTAGAGCCTGTTTGTGCTGTCCTCTGAAGGGAGTAGTACACACCGTTGTAGGAAATCTTCAATTTCTTAGCAATTTCTCGCATGGAATAGCCTTCATTTCTAAGAACAAGAATAGACTGTCGAGTTTCAGATGAAAGTTCTCTTTTTCTGGCCATTTTGAGCGTTTAATTGACCCCACAAATGTGATGCTCCAGAAACTCAATCTGTTCAAAGGAAGGTCAGTTTTGTAGCTTCTGTAACGAGCTAAACTGTTTTCAGATGTGTGAACATGATTGCACAAGGGTTTTCTAATCATCAATGAGCCTTCTGAGCCAATGAGCAAACACATTGTACCATTAGAACACTGGAGTGATAGTTGCTGGAAATGGGCCTCTATACACCTACGTAGATATTGCACCAAAAACCAGACATTTGCAGCTAGAATAGTCATTTACCACATTAGCAATGTATATAGTGTATTTCTTTAAAGTTAAGACTAGTTTAAAGTTATCTTCATTGAAAAGTACAGTGCTTTTCCTTCAAAAATAAGGACATTTCAATGTGACCCCGAACTTTTGAACGGTAGTGTAGAAGCACAGGGTCGGGAGCACTTTCTATGGGATAAAAAGTTAACGGTAGCAATGATTAAAAATAATGTATACATTTATTTCATCGGTGTTGGAACCAAACAAGAGCTTGATTAATCTGAAAAACGGTGATCTCGGTCTTAATAAAGGAATTATTTATCTTTCTTTGAGCCTTTTAAAGTAGACAGGTCACTTGCAGAATCTTGCTCAGTCGTTTTTTTTTTGTCTGTCTGTTTGCCTCAGAAACTACTCAACATCATCGGCAGTGTTCTCCATCTCGGCAACACTCTCTTTGGGGAAGGGGAGGAAGGAGAAACTTATATCACCACTGAGAACCAGCTATCAAATGTTGCAACGGTCAGGGCAGTCGGAATTTAAAATATGCCAAAAAAACAAAAAAACAAAATAATCAGCAGGGCTGGGGTTACATGAGCTGTTGTTGTCTTGCAGCTGCTGGGTGTTGACGGCTCAGCCCTGAAGGAGGCACTCACTCACAAGAAACTCACAGCCAAAGGGGAAGAGGTGATCGTCCTCTCAAGCACGCTCCTCATGCCGTGACTTGTCAAGCGTGCGCTGACCAGGTGTTCTTTGTGGATTGCAGATGATCAGCCCGCTAAATTTCGAACAGGCGGTGTCTGCCCGTGACGCTTTGGCCAAGGCTGTGTATGGGCGGACGTTCAATTGGCTGGTGGAGAAGATCAACCAGTCGCTCGCCCTAAAGGTGCAGGACCAGCAGCCCTCTCAGCAGGAGCTTGTCGTGTTGTAGGGCTGCTCCTGTGTTTTAACAGTGATGTGGGGTTTGCACATGCAGGCAGACATCTACCACAGCAGCCAAGGCGCCTCGGTCATAGGGCTTCTTGACATCTACGGCTTTGAGGTCCTGCAGCTCAACAGGTGCAGCTAACTCTTCGTTTCCTACAGTTTGGCCCGCACGCTCGCCCACTTATTGAGCATCGCCAGCAAACAAGCGTCTACGTGTCTGCATCACCATTCATGCACTCTAACTCTTCTTGCTCCAGTTTTGAGCAGTTCTGCATCAACTACTGCAACGAGAAGCTTCAGCAGCTCTTTATCGAGCTCACCCTCAAGTCTGAGCAGGAGGAGTATGAGACAGAAGGAATCGCTGTGAGTCGTTTTTTTCTTCCAATTCGACACGCTTGTTCATGGTCACGAGCACGTAGCAACATCACATTGGTGTCCTTCGAATGCAGTGGGAGACGGTGCAGTACTTTGACAACAAGATCATTTGTGACCTGATAGAGGAGAAGCACCGAGGCATAATCTCCATTCTGGTGTGTATGACACCTGCTTTTTGCACACGCCGTGGAGACTCGTGTTCTGTTCTTTCCAGCTGTCACTGGTTTCCAGGAGAAATGCCGTGTGACTGTCTTTCAGGATGAGGAGTGCCTGAGACCCGGAGAGACTTGTGATATTTCCTTTTTGGAGAAGCTGGAGGACACAGTGGGTGGCCATCCCCATTTTATCACGTAAGAATCGTCCGAAACATAAGTACAGGTTCACATTGTACACGTACACCCGCAAAATATTTGGAGTGTCCCTTAGCAAGTTACTACCCTACCACACACAGTGAACAAGCTTCTAGCATAATTCTGCCTGGATATTTGACCACTTGTCTAAGGAGAATTGGAACAACACATTTAAAATGGTTAGTTTCCTGGCATGGAACCAACCTTTTAAGCAAAAGCCATGAGTTATCAAGTTTGAGACTTTGGGAAGCTCAATCCCAAAGCTTGTTTTGATGTCTGTTTGGGGTCATTGTGGTAAAAACTAATTCTGACCAGATTTCTATAATGTGACCATAACCTCAGATCCAACATTTTTACATCACATTCAGACTGAATTATTCCTGTTTTAGAAGTGGAAATATTTTTCTTATCTTTTCTTTCTTTAGTTTTCCTTTTAGTTGCAACAGTTGCCTTTCCGTCTGCATTAATCCAAACACAACCAAACACAACCGCCAGAAGATGGCTTGAGATTTAATATTTACACATGATGTCATTTTCTTATGATGCCATCTACTTTATGAAATGCACCAGTCCCTTCTGGAGTTAGTCATAACTGCGACATGATACTATCAGCCCCCATTCTTCACACTTGAATTGGTGTCATCAGACCTGGGGGGTTTCCTCATTTTACCGCCAAATGTAGTCATTGTCATTACGGTCAAACACTTAAATTTAAGTTTCATCTGACTACAGGACTTGTCTTATAATTTATTGTAAGTAAATATATTTTAACTGGACATATTTAGTGTGATTGTGTAGCATTTGGCCTTTTTTTGTGGATTAGAGAAAAATGGACAGCAAATTCAAACTTGTGCACCCAAATCCTGTTTTGAAAACCATTAAAGTTGATTGTTGCAAAGTCATCTGACTCTGAAAAAAGTTCCTTAAAACCAGAAATGAATCAATTTGTGCCCGTTATAAATGTGAACTGTTGAATTTAAAAGAACTGTAAGTTGTTCTGTCTATTTACGGGGCACGTCTTCCAGGCACAAGTTGGCGAATGGAAAAACTCGCAGGGTAATGAGCAGGGAGGAGTTCCGACTGCTGCACTACGCAGGAGAGGTCAACTATAATGTCAATGGTAAGACAAAATATGACGTCTTTATTTTATTCTGGTACTTCATGAAAGTCTGTTGTAATAATATCTTTATTATTATTTAACATTAAACTGTTTCCTTTTCCTCCAGGCTTCCTTGACAAGAACAACGATTTGCTCAACAGGAACCTAAAAGAGGTGATGGGAATGTGCTTTGCAGCACTTTTTAAAATGGCCTAGTCTCCTGCATTTCTCCTGTGAAGAGGAAGAAGAGGGTGTGTCTTCCTGTGTTGTTGACATGTGGTTTTGTGGTTTTTGTTTTTTTTCTTAGGTCATGTGCCAGTCAGAAAACCAGATCCTAAGTCACTGCTTCCGCAGAGAGGAAGTGATCGACCAGAAACGTCCAGAGATGGTGTGATTTATTCCCTTGCGTCCCCCCTAACTCCTATTTGACCTTTTGAAGCTGCTTTAAATCAAACGTTGCTCCCCGGTCGCGGTGTTAAAGGCACCAGTGAGAGTTTTCTGTTCTTAATTTCTGTTCCTTGTAAGAACAACACCCGTAACGTTTTGTTGTTGTCCTGTAGGCTGCTTCCCAGTTTAAAAACAGCCTGATGAAGCTAATGGAGATCCTGATGTCTAAAGAACCATCCTACGTGCGCTGTATCAAACCTAATGACGCCAAGCAGCCAGGTACATTCGGATTTCTTGTACAATTCATTTGAAAATAGCTTGTTAGAAATTAGTTTCAAATGAGGCAAAATCTGAAGGACATTATATCTAAAGAAAAAGAGAATTGGGTAGAATAGGGTTATGGATAATGGTACAGTGCCCCTTTTATTGTTGCCACTGGTAAAGAGGTGTAAAAAGCATTAAAAATATTTAATCATTTATTGCTGGAGTGTAATCTCACATGGAAGCGTTAGACACCTTCCCTTTGTTAAATTATATTTGTTTTTAAATATGCCCCTTTAAGCACTCAGTTTTTCCTTCATACTTCCTTCCTCCCATGCTATCCAGGAACTGTTCATTAGTCGCCTAATCAAAACTTACTCTCTTTGTGGCAAAAATATTTCTTTAAGCCCCTCACCACTACGCTGGGTGATTGTGGATGATGGCGAAGGGAGTTAAAATATCTCTGAAGCTAACTGTTAGGGAGCTGCAGCAACACCATGGCATCTTGGGGTCACCATACCAATCGTTGGACAGCATCTACATGCTAACTTTTATTGCTTGTTTTTTCTGTCTTAATTTGTTGTGTTTTATTTCTCTCTTTGTACGGTGGCCTTGCATTCCTTAAAAAGGTGCCCTGAATAAAATGAATTATTATTATTGTTAACTAGTTGTTTGGGAGTGATACCTGATTAAATGCATTTTCCGGTCCTACCAGAACAGAAGCATACATCTGGAGCTTGCTGTGCTCTGCTGGGACCTTAACTGAAACCATGTGCTTTGAATAGATGTTTTTTTTTTTTGTTTTTTTTTGCGACAAGGACTCTAGGTCGGTTTGGGATGGAAGATGAATAATAATAAAAAAAACTATTTCCCATTGTTAAACATGGTAGAGGATCTGCAATGTTGTGGGCTGGATTCTCCATGACAAAAAAAATAATAACCTGGCCTCCCAACTAAAAATGGGTCCTCGTAAGATCTTTCAAGCAGGTTTGTGATACAAAACATGGAGGCAGTTCAACCCAAATACAAAATTCAATTAAATTCAGTTCAATTCAAAAATACTTTATAGCTCCCAAAGTAAAATTAAATGCTGGTGCAACTCGTGTTATAGGGGTTTCTTCAACGAGTTGTTGTAGATGGTGATGGCTGCAGACTGGAGATCAAAATCAGCCTTCTTCTCAGTCTCCAGAGCTAAATCCTGCAGAAAACCCAATGCTCTAGAAATCCTAACTGCATCAATCTACTTAAACTAACAGCTGGACTTTTCTACATTTTTCAGCCTGAGATTGTGCTGCTGTGGTAAAACATACGGGCATTTAAAGCTCTTCACACAACTATTCCAGGGTTTCTGACAAATGTGGCTAGCAGTATAAAAAAAATCATCTAATTTCTATCATCAGAATCATATAGAATTACAAAATACTGAAGCACATCAGGTGAAATCTTTCTTTAGACATGTTATGCTTGTTTTCCAACAGCGAGCTGTTTTTTGAGGCCTTCAAATGTATGACATGCTTTAGTGAAAGTGCCACAGAGATGTGTGCCCCTGTGCCCCTCCACCAATGACTGCCTCAGTTAGCATCAGTCCTCCAGCTTATTACCATGGCAACTTGCCGTACCACACTATATTTGGGCAAAAATCTGACTTAGTGTAGTAAGAGTTGCCATGATAGCCTATGTCTTTATAAGGTTAAGTCCTCTAAATAAACAGAATTTGTTGCTGAAAGCTAACTTCTCCTTTCTGAAAAGCTTGACTAAGGCTGACATCATGCTGAGATAGCAACATAGCGCTGACATCAGGCTGGATCTTACTAAACATTCGGACCGGTGCAGCCCTAAAAAAAGTGATTGGCTTGGTTTTTATCAGCATGTAAGACATCCAAATGAATGCGCTCAGTCAGAAAATGTTTTTATAGTATAGTCAAAACAGCATATCTTCCGTAACAAAGCAAGAGGATTGTGTGATGATGTGCTGAGATAATGTGCTCCAAGATCTGAAAGTTAGAAAAAATGGGATGGGTTTGTGTTTAATTGGATGATAAAGAATTAACGGAAATCATATTTGAGGTTTTTATTCACGTTGATGACAACAATGTGGTTTACATGGCATGGGGTCTATAATGTGAAAATGCTTTCCAGGACGTTTTGATGAAGTTCTGGTGAGACACCAGGTGAAGTACCTGGGTCTGATGGAGAACTTGAGAGTCCGGCGGGCTGGCTTTGCCTATCGCCGTCGCTTTGAAGCGTTCTTGCAGAGGTGAGACACCCTTCCCCTCCGACTGCTTTTGAGCCCGTTTGCCCTCTCCAGCTTATTTCTTATAATGACATGAAAATGCTTTTAGGTACAAGCCTCTCTGTCCTGAGACGTGGCCCAACTGGAACGGAAAGCTGGCGGATGGGGTTTCTGCGCTAGTAAACCACCTGGGCTACAAAGCAGAGGAATACAAACTGGGCAGGTAACTAGAGGACATGGCTGCATGAGCTTTAGGAACACATTTGACAAGCACAACAGAAGACAACAGGTTTCATCAGTTGTTTGTAATGTATATTTAAAGACACCTTAATTGCTCAATAAGCGTGAGCACATCCAGTCTGAGGATAACAGCTAAATGAAGCATGTAGTTTTGTTATATGCAAATTATCCAGTCAGAATGGCTTTAATAAATAAGGGTTCTTCTTTTACTAACAAAAATCAAAAACAAGAAAAAAGCCAAATAGACCGACAATCCAAAAAACGGCACAAAAATAAGCAGACTAACGGGGCAAGCAGGACAGGAACAGACAGGAACAGGATGGCTCAGATCACTGGAGACAAGGGGTCAAAAATCCAAACACAAACCAATAAACAGAAACTTGCAGGAGGAGACTCACCCATACTCAAACAGACGACCTGGCACTGATGTCTGGTCTCAACAGTTTATATGGAGGAGGAAGCAGGTGAAACCGGTCAGAGATGATTGCAGCAGGGGTGGAGTAAGGCGGGTGTGCAGAGTAAGTAATTAGACCAGACATCAGTGCAGAGGCTCAAAACAAGAAATAAATCAGGAACCAAACCTAAACTAAGAAGCTGACAAGACAAAACTCAAAGTAGCCAGAAAACCTAAGACAGGGGAGTAAAATAACTGACATAACTCAGAATATTACATATAGAGTTGCTGCACACTGGCTTATTGTTTATTAATGAAATAAACTAAGATTTGCACTCCTGAGTAAATGTAAAGTAGTCATCCGGCTTTAAAATGTAACTTCTGGATTGTTTGACCATACAGTGACATGAGTCATGTCAGAAACTAATGCAGTCCTGGAAAATATCCACCAACATTTAAAAATATATATATACATGAAAGATAAACACATCTGCATGTAAGAATATGGTTTTTGCAGAACCTGAAAAATTCCAACCAATTATCGCTGCTGAAAACAAAACTATTGGTTTCTGGGCGGGACTTATGGGCAGAAAGCAAGAAATGTTGAGTGGCAGACAGCATGGTTAGTTGCTTGAATTGTATAATGATTAAAATGATGCTGCCTTGGAAAATTTCTGCCAGGAAAGTTAGATTAGATTCTCTCCCTAATCAGTCTTTGGGTTGGTACCACAGTTTAAATTGGAAAGAAAACAAGCTATAGGTGGAGTTGGACTGTTATTGAGGATGATGCTGGTTTAATTTTGAATACTGCTGCCATGCTAGTTTTTTATGTTTCTGCTCTAGGCCATGTCATTAGCACAATTTGTTTATTAATGAATGAAGATTACAACATTTCAAGGTATATAAGTCCAGGTGCTAAACCAGCCTGTGGTCCAACAATATCTCCCAACATCTGATGCATTGTAAAGTCAATGAATCCTTGAATCAAGTAAAGGAAATGTTGATTCATCACTTTCCTGAGCCCTAAAAAGTTTCAGGGGAGCCCTGATGTGACACAGTTGTAAACATGAATCAAGGTTGTCAGTGTAGTTTATTTCCTAAAAAGCAACATATCACCCTCCTGTTTCTTGTCTGTAGATCGAAAATTTTCATCCGTTTCCCCAAAACTCTTTTCACTACTGAGGATGCACTAGAGGCAAAAAAGCCAGAGATCGGTAAGTGACTATGTTTATCTTACATGTTAATATGACATTTATAAAATGGACTTGACATTAATAACTTTGTAAGGTACAGTCTGATTAGGGAGCCAGAAAGGTAAGAGTTGTGAAAACTATACCTCTCACTTTCCCAATAAACACATGTAATACTAGAGATCCACCAATTGGAGCTTTGTGGCTTATTTTCTATCTTTAATGTGCCTATGCTGATTATAAGCAGTTCTAATTTTTCTTCAAGAATGTCACCACTTTTATGTCTAGCCTTCCTGTCGTGAGCATTCATGTACTACTTATATTATGAGCAGTGACTGTGTCACACTGTGTGAGTGAGAAAGAGGGCAGTCACTGTTGAAAAAGGTTTTAGTATTATAAAGCAAAGCAAAATGCTTTAACTGTCTGTTGTTGTGTGCTTGGAATCCCTAGGAATGTAGAACATTTGAATGTAATCTGTACAGGTTCTGTGTAGATATTTTTATATTCAGTTTAGGTCATTATTTTTCAATCCGTTCAGTGTTCTCTATTCCCAATAACATTTTTTGAACAATTACATCACAGTATTTGCTGCAGGGCTGCAAAAAGCAAGGGCATGGACTTTTGACTTACGAATTTCATGAATCTGCCATTTAAATTTTTTGCCGTGATTCTGTAGTCCAAGCTCAAGGATGTCAAAGCTGCAAGTGGATAAGTCAAAACATTCAGTTGTTCATTACACCGTCCCCCAGCATGCTATAGAAATGGCTGAACGGGGTGCAGTGGAACACTCTGTGACCTGGAGGGGGGCGGGGTGTTAAGTGCCTCCTTCGCATTTAAAGAGACAGCACCAAAACGAGTTGTTCTCAGGAGCACCTCAGAACAGGAGTAAAAGAGGAGCTGTGGGGGAGCAATAATAGCGTACCGCGCACGTGACGTCACTGTCTCAAGAGCAACGCCCCTTTTGCCGCTTAGGTAGGACAAACAGATAGAGAACGCACGTAGCAACCAGCAACAGAACCAGCGATATGACCGACTTTGCAGCCATTAAACTTTCCCAAAACGATGTCCCAGGCGCACGGTTTACTGGTTGCACTGTCGAAGAACACACCAACCTTCAGCTCAAACGATGGCTTGAGTGTCGAGGGCTTAAAAAGACGGGAAAACGGGCCGAGTTGATCGAACGGTAAGCTTTGTTTTTTTTTTCCTGCGCGGCGTTCATTGTGTCGTCGGCCGTTTTTTTGTTTGTAATCACCGTCCAGGAATCGGTATATGTTGCCAATTGGTAGCTGCAAAACAACTGTTTACATCTCAGAATCTTTCCCTTAAGAAAGAGCTGTTCGACGCATGATCAGATTTAAGCTTCAATAAAACACCCAAATACTCTTACCTGTTCACTACTTGATGTCGCTGGAATTGGGTCAGGATGTTCTTCGGTTGGGCCCTTTCCTCCGACAAAATGCTTGCTACATATGTACGTGAATTTGGTAACCTTTTCCGGGTTGAAATGTTGTGTAGGCCGCCCGCACAAGTGTACCCAGCGCACACATTTCTCCTTGGCAGTCTTGAATTTCGGGAAAGTAATGAAGGAAACATCCTTCATATGTGGCCGACCAGCGTACCTCGAGTCGCTGTTGCACGTTCCATAGCAACAATGTTTAATAACCATGGTCTTAGATTTTGGAAAAAGCAGTCGTTTAAACGAGTAAAACCTAGGCTAACGCACGTCTCTTTTACAGCGAAACAGCGGCGGACTATGCAAGTTTGTCCTACCGCGTACCACATGATGTGACGTCATCGTGACGTTACGTTTCTAAAAATAGCTCGCTCGCGGTACGCTATTGCCAAAGCATTGCTGTTCCACTTTATATAGACCACAACTGAGGGATTTCAATGTGAAAAGGAAAGCATTAATATGCATGATATGTCCCCTTTAAACCTCTAAAAGACAAAACACTGCAACATTGCTGTAATATTGTGTGCTTTAAGTCCTGCTCTCTCACCAACTTGCAGCCTCAATAAACTGCCGACATGTAATATGAAATACAGTTCCCTTTTAAGGATCTTCTTACATCTTTGTGCTTTTGTTGACTTTATCTTTAAACACCTCACTGATACTTGAAAATAAATAACTTTGAATCTTCATCCCTTAGTAACAGCATCCATGTCGATGGGTGTCATGGACTAAATAACTGCACAATAAATTACATTTTACTGTAAAGTGACTGACAGCTATCTGCCTTTTTTGAACATTTAAATCCTATCAGATGTTAAGGACTATTTGCACACTTTTTAGTTTCTCAGGAGGTGTTGTCGGTGTATTCCACTGGAACATTATGTCTTGACTTGTGTCTGTGTCTTGATATGTGAATTCTGAGCCGGTGTCTCACCAAAACTTCATTATAGTAACATAATCACAATAAAGATTTTTTTGAGTTTCATCTGAAGTCACTGGGACGTTCATGGATCCAAAAGGGGCCAATTTGTGAGTTTCCGACCAGCCAGTCAGGAGTCAGAGCAGATCAAACTGATTTCTCTGTCTGTCTCTGTTTTATACACAAAAAAACCACCTCATTACGCAATGTGATGAACATTAAGGTGAACTTCAGTGTGAATCAGTTCATGTGCTGTGGTCACGGAGGAACTTCACACAGTCATCATGACTTTTTCTTTCTGTTTTACTTCAGCTGTGACTCTGCAGAAGTCTTGGAGAGGCTACAGGGAAAGAGCCAAGTATCAGAGGATCAGACATGCAGGTATCTTCATACATACATCCTCCCTGAGCCAATTAGTTTTGTGTTTCTCAGGTGCAAACTCAGCATTTAGCTTTATTTATTTTTATATCCATTAATTAAATTTTTTTAATTTATTAAGGACCTAAGATGAGTTTCTGATTGTATATGCTCTGCCTGTCCTTTTAGTGGTCCTCTTCTAGCAAAGACTAATCCCTGAGATGGTGCTAATGTTAGCATGTATGTGTTTGCGTAGTTATCGTGATCCAGTCTGCATGGCGAGGGATGAAAGGACGCAGGAGGGCTAAAAGGCGCCGCGAGGCAGTTCAGTTGATACGAAGGTGCTGGACTAATGCTTCGCTTTACTTTGTGTCAGCCGCTTTAGTTTTTGTGTCCGTGCTAACTTCTTCAGAATGTCTGTCATTTCAGGTTCATCAAGGGCTTCATCTACCGTCATGAGGAGTACTGTGACGAGAATGACTATTTCCTGGATCACGTACGCTACTCCTTCCTGAAAAATCTGAGGAAAAACCTGCCCAAGAGCGTTTTAGACAAGAGCTGGCCCACACCTCCCGCATTGCTAGTTGAGGTATATAAGAAGAATCCGAACAGCAGGTCCTTCTGCCGGCTAAAGCCGCTACACCCACATAAAACAGAATGATCCTCTCTTATTTATTCATTGCCCACAGGCCTCAGATCATCTCCAAAGGCTTCACATGCGGAACATGGTCATCAAGTACTGCAGGAGGGTTCAACCTGAATGGAAGAAGCAGGTACCTGTTACAGAAAGTCCCACAGCAAATTATTGGCACCCCCGGTGAAGACGTTGAAAGAGAATAGATAGATCATTTTTTGTTGCAGTAGCATAAGCTCACACTGAAAATTGGAGGATAAGCCAACCTTTAATTTGAGTAGATTTAGTAATTGAGGGAAAACCCTGTGCCACACTTGTTGGCCACCCAAATAATTCCCACAAAATAGCTGCTTGTCAAGCATTTTTGTAACTCGTAGTTTACTTTTAAGTTGGTCAGCGACCTGGTACTTATTAATTAGTAATCTGAGGCTTATTGTTGCCCCAGGGTATAAATATGACTTGAGAGAAATTTCTCTCAGCCACTGTTCAAAATGGGAAAGACAGGAAAAGATCCCACTCAGTTTGGCCAGATGTGTTTTAGATATCATAAGGAAACAGCTACTCACACCCAGTCAGACTAATAATTGGAAAGTTAGAAAAATTAAATGTGTCAAACAAGACTGGATCCAGATTATGCCAAAGTTCAACTAAAAAAAAAAAAAAAACAGCTCCAAAGCTCACTTATTAGAGAACTGCAGCAACCAGTTTCATTTCAGGATCACCAAGTCTACACACAATCATTAGCCTATTTCTACATGACATGCTGCTGTTTCAGAGGCATGCCTGGGCAAAACCCCTTTCTGTCCTACCGTGAAAAACAACAGTGTGCTTTGGCTAGGCGAGTCCAGCATAAAACAAACATATCCAGTATGTCTCTGAATATACTCATGTTGATAGTTACAATGGAGGATTTATGATGCTGTGGCATCTTCTATCCCAGAGATCCGGAGAACCTAACTGAAGAGAACGGCATCATAAACAATTAAAATACCGCAAGATTTGAAATAGAAAAATGTGGTGTCTTCTGTCATAACATTGAAAATGGGTCTTCACTGGGTATTTCCATGGACTATTGATCCAAAGCATGGCAAGATCAACGCAGAAATGGATCTCCAGACATAAAATCAACCTTCTTCCATGACCATCCCACCAAATTTAGATTGAGAACCTGTGGGGTGCGCTGAAGAGAGGAGTGTTTTACTTTGCTTGACTTTTGTGTTTCCTTCAGATGATGCAGAAGGTGGTAGCCAGTGAGATCTTCAAGGATCAGAAATACAGCTATCCCCACAGTGTTGGGAGGCTGTTTTTGGATTCCAGGCTCGGTAAACCTTCGTCCTCCCCGTGTTCCGCGCCGTATCAGAAACATAACACTCACCAGCTCTTTCTATTGCTCCACAGAACGAGCGCAAATCAGCCTCAAAGTCCTCCAGACTCTCGGGAGTGAAAAAGTGCAGGTAGGACTAAAGACAGAGAGGATGCTAAACAAATGCTCCCCGGCAGAAACAATATCTGCTCTTTCTTCTCCTCAGTATGGAGTGTCCGTCATAAAGTACGACAGGAGGGGCTTCAAGCCTCGCCCCCGTCAGCTGCTCCTCACCAACACCTTCGCCGTGCTGGTGGACAGGACCAAGATCAAACAGAGGATGGACTACGCCGCTCTGAGAGGTGAAAACCAGCTGCAGCTTTCAGAGCTTTTAGATCCTTTTTTTCATTGACCCCCCTCCTCCGCAGCTGTTAAAGGGTGATTAAAGTCGAAGGAAATTCAATTTGTTCTGTTGTTGAGTTCATTTTGGGTTGTTGTTTTTTAAATCAGGGATCTCTGTGAGCTCTCTCTGTGACGGGATGGTTGTCCTGCACATGCCATGCGAGGATAACAAGCAGAAGGTACAGCAGGACACGCAATGTGGTTGTTGTTTATGTGCAGCAACAGAGCCGCTGCTCTAACCCCAGCTGTGCCTCCCTCAGGGTGACGCGCTGCTGCACTGCAGCCATGTGATTGAGCTGGTGACCAAACTGGCCATGATGGCCAGCAAGACCAACTACGTCAACGTCAGCCCTGGCAGGTGAGCCTCTTTTACTGACTCCTCTGGGTAGCTGAACTTTGCAAGCTTAACTCACAGCCTCCTCCTCCTCTCCCGGTGTGCTTTGCCTTCGTGGGACACGGGTCTCAGCATTCGGTTTGCTGTGTCCCGAACCAAGGAGGGAATAATTGATTTCATCAGGGGTCCGGAGCTGAAAGTGGCCAAGGGCAAAAGAGGACATCTGCTAGTGGTGAGTCACCGACTGTTCTCTCATCATGTGGCGAAGCTTTGTGGGAGGGGGTTGGTGTTTTTTTATGAGCAATAAAAAAAAAAAAAAAAACTTCATCCAGCTGACTGTGTTGAAACTGTGTTTTCCTCTTCAGACTGCCCCTCCGAGTAGCGCCTCGTGAAGATCAAGAAAGCAGCAAGACGACAGCCGGCATGACGCCGAAGTTGACATCAGATCTGAAGCTTCCTGTTCATCAACCAAGAGCTCTTTCACTGTTTTTAAATAATCTGCACCTCTTTTATCAGCTCTAGCTCAACGTCAAAGATACTTACACTGCTGTAGCACGGTTTCTTGTCTTGCCATGTACAGGTGGATCTCTGTAAATTAGAATACCACAAAAAAATTCAATTGAAGAAGTGAACACTAATATTGATTGACACAACCATCAATCATCATTCAGGGTGATTTGGATGACGTATAGCTTATGAAAACCTAAAGTTTAGTTCCTCAGAAGATTACACTATTAAAGACAGTAAGGACTTTTTACACAGAATGTTACGGGTCTAGGCAACCATGGCGAAGGGTTCTGACTTGGCACATGTCCAGCAAACATGATTTAAAACACTCCACAAAAAATGGTGAGCCACAAAAGGTCATTTCAAAGGAATCTGGATGTTTCCTAAGGATGCTTGTCCAATCAATGGAAGGTTTAGTGGAAGGAAAAAGTGACACAGAAAAAGGCAGCATTTGGGGGAGGTCCAAAAGCCGTGCGCTGAAACTGGAGCCGGTGCTTCAAGAGCCACCAAACACAGACATGTCCCTAACCAGAGACAGCGTCAGAAATGTTGACCATGGTTTATGAATTGTGAAACCTTTGTTTTTATTTTTTTTAAAACAAGAAAAATACAATTGCTCTGTTTTTAGACTACCTTAGGTAAAAAAGTGGATCAAATTATAAAGTTGTCAAAAAGATAATTCAAAAAAGCTGATCTCAAACTGTGTTTTACGAATCTCTAATCAGTGCAAAATAACTAAAAGTGCAGATTAAACTTCCCTTGATCCAAATGCTTATAGAATGTTGACATTTACATTGTTTAATTTTTATATAAATTCACTAAAGGTTTCACAAATCATGAAATGTGTTTGTTTTTTTTAATTGTGAACTCTATAGGATAGTTCAATTCATAAGTGAGTTGTCTTAGAACGTGTATTTTTAAGGAGGACTATTTAAATGAAGGGAAAAGGAATTACAATCATTATTTTTGTGTTTGAACACAAAGAATAAATGTTTAACAAATCACAAACTGTGTTACAGAGAAGCTGTAAGTAGTCTAGAAGGATTAAATGTGAAGACCCTGAATCTGAGCTATGGTATCAAGCTGGAACCTCTTTAATGGGGTCTAAATTAGGCACAGGGCTAGTATGAGAATTTTGAGATGTAATCGTGAGTATAAAAAAATCATATTATCACAGTATTAACACAGAGTTGTAAAACTAAAATGTGTAATATGATCTTAATTGTTTTTGTTTGAAACAAGAAAAGCAAAACTTATTTGTACTATGGCTAAAATAACATGAAAGGATTTTTGCCATTCTAATAAAGCTACATGTACCATTTTATTTAATGTCATTTTATTCTGATGCTCCACGAAAATATACAACAACTTCGACTTCTTAACAGAAAATATAGCTTTGAAACTAAAGTTTTTCTTGCTTCAGTAAAAGTAATGTGTGGCATCCCTCCCCGCAGCTTGATGCTACCACCACTATTTTTTTTTTTAGCTTTCACAGCATATTTATCTGTGTTTTTCATGACCAGAAATATTTACAAGAGAGACAGCTGACTGACTGGCGCAATAACAGGTGGGGGAGAGGCAGCTCCTTAAACTGCTAAATAGTCCTTTGATCACTTTCTCTGTCGTCTTTTTAAAGGACTTCAAAATGCAGGAACAGTTTGACATAAAATGTTTAATTGATTATAAGACCCTACTTTCTAAAATAGTTACTGGTAGGTACCAGTAACTAGCAAATGTCTGGTCGACATGCACAAAAGCACACAACTTTAATTAAGAGTTGGGTTTTTGTTGTTTTGTTTTTTACACATCTAACAGTTTTAGATCTTGCACTAGAGCTGAACAGCAATTGTCCCGATTCCTTAAAAGCAGTGGAACAGCTCGTTACTGAAACGTCAGATCAGACGCTACATTCAGAGTCATATGAAAGAGACTGAAGGACTGTCGCTATAAACTTTTCACAATTGTTAGTCTGCAGCTGACAGAAAATAAAACAGTCTCCCGGAGATAACCGATCCTTCTTCGAAATATGAAGTCTCCATTGTTTTTGTCAGTTCATTTATTGAAATTTTTCAACAACACTATCTATCTATCATGTACAAAATGCCATGTGTAAAACACTGTTTCTCTAAAAACGTAAATAAACAACTTTAAAATAAATAAATATAAATATTATAATAAATAGCAAATATGTCTTTGGAAAGTCCTGAAAATGGAGGCTGTGGTGGAAAAACAGGATGTTGGGACGTCTTCTGGGAGCATGTGTCTAACATACAATTAGAGGAAAAACTGAAACTGGGAAATACCCAAAAAAGCCCTCAAATATATGGTAGTACTTCACAGAAAAAAAAAAAGTAGTCCAATGTTCAGATTTATGTTGTACAGCCGTTCATCCCATGGTTGCTGTGTGATTGTTCAGTTTTTGCCCCAGGTCTTCTGTTTTAGCAGTCTCTTGTGTCACAAGTGTGTTTTGGAGGCCAGCAGAAGAAAGTCTCTGGCTAGTTTTGTGAGGTAAAGGTCTAGGTCCCTGAGAATGATGTAACCCTCCACTCTGCTCTGCCATACTGTTCTGGAGCTCCTCTGCGGGTTCTGGCGCACTGTGGCAGGTGTGGGCCTGACCCAAGAGCTCCTGACAATTCTCATCTGGAGGAAGAAAGCAAAACCAAGTTCTTTAGACCAGCTGCAGTGTCACTTCCTTTAAACTTAGAGAGACAAAAAAAAAAAAAACGTGGGTGTAATTCAGTGGGAACTGTGGGTACCTGACTGCTGACTTTGCTCATCAGGTCCCGTAAGTCCATCTGAACGTGTTTGATGCTCTGAAGCAAACTGGTCGCCGTCCTCAGCACTTTCTGCTCCTTCTCCAGCTGCTTCCTTTTCCACTCCAGCATGCTCCAGTAGGTCTGGATGTCCCCCAACGCCCCGTGTAGCCGGTCCCAGTCCTGAGCACACGACAGGAGACAGACCCCATTACGCACGGAAAGTTTTGCACAAACCTGTCTACATGGGTGGGCCCTAAAAGGGGAATTCCTCTCAAAACTTTCTTGAAACTTTACAATTTGCAAGTTCAGACATTCAGATGATGTTACCAGACGTTTTTTGTTTTTGTTTTGTTTGTTTGTTTTGTTTTTTTCACATCATTTTAAGAGAAAAAAGACAAAACAGGATTAGAAATTCTCAGAATAGTTTGCAATTAACAGCACACCAGCTGGTGGGTGATTTATTTATTTTTTCCATGAATTTCTTCTAAATCATAGGCCTGCTTACCGACAGCTGAAGCCAGTCATTGAAGTCTGTGGAAAGCGAAGGCAGATCCCTCAAGTGGTGGCTCCGGTCCTCAAAATGTATGTTTCCCATCTGCTGCTCCTTCTGTGAAAACAAAGGTGTGTGTCAGGTGTAAACCGAGGACAGGTGTGAACAGCCAAATGAGCTGCGAGAGATTTAGTTGTTTTTTTTAAACGCACATATTCCTGCATGAGGCGCTGCACATGGTTTCGGGTGGATCTTGTGAGACGAAAAGAATTGTTGTATTTATTTTTCAGGACAAATGGTGACGAATGAGCAGAAACAGCACAGCTCAGCACGCAGCAAAGCAGGAAAGAAACACTCCAACTGGCCATCTGAAAACAGACACAGGAATGAATGTGTTATGAATCTGAGTCTCACAGTGTTCTGTTTTTTCTTAGAAGTTGTGGTTGTTAAAAGGTGATGTATAGCACTGAATCAGATCATGCAGCTGGATTTAAGCCAAAGGTGCAAAAGATAGAAAATAAAACAGATGTGACTTTGCATGCTGACGGGAGTTTTGAAATAATTCTGAAAGAAATTCCACACCACAACTTTAATCTTTCCCCACCCATCTGCTTACCAAATATACACTTCAACTCTTGTGCAACTCAACACCACTGCTGCCAGTAGGTGCACAAATACACAAAACAGAAGTGTACCAATTCCGCTAAACACTTTCACTGTAGAATGAAGCCATCTTTTGGCCCCGACACTAAATATGCTCCTGCAAGGCATCCTGCAGGCATCAAACCCACACTCAGCTAGCAGGATGGAAGCCAGCCAGATGAAAATCAGGTTACAAAATGTAAACTTCCTACTTCTGTCAGTTTATGCTGCTCTACCGAGCCTTGCTGCAGGACAAACATAATTCAGTCTCATTTGTTCTGGTTATTTTATGTAATTGCATCAAGTGTTGAGACTCAGTGACTAAGTGTATCTATAATCTCCCGAATGCATGACAAACACCTTAACTTCTCTGTTGTGTTTCAGTAGTTCAATAGTAGTTAAACAGGTGATAAGAGTAGTTCTTTCAAGATCATGTAGACGAATAGCACAACATGAACATACAGGCATAAAAGACAATTGTGATGCGGTTGTGAAGTTTGGTCAGCCAAATAACAGAAAAAATATTGCAAAAAATATTGCAATATTCCAATTCAATTCATAATTCATTGCTCTCTCTTATATATATATATATATATATATGTGTGTGTGTGTGTGTATCTTTGGTGTTTCTTACCTTGAGGGAGCTGTGAGCAGCACGCTAATGATTTATTAAACTCCCCAAAGAAGCCATATATATTCATCTTGTTGCTTTCAGTTTCTTCTCTCTCTCTCTCTCTCTCTCTCTCTCTCTCTCTCTCTCTCTCTCTCTCTCTCTCTCTCTCTCTCTCTCTCTCTCTCTCTCTCTCTCTCTCTCTCTCTCTCTCTGTACTTCTTGAAGAGTTTCAACTTCTTGTGGTGACTCAAGTTTTTGAGGAACCTTTTTTCTCAACGAAACAAACGACGAGAATGACAACAGGAAAATACATAATCGATGTAACACAAAATTGCGAGGCTTTAAAAAAAAAAAAAAAAAAAAGGTTTACATCACTGTGTGCCCAAACAGTGAAATTAAACCAAGAATTCATGTTTTTTGTGCAACTTAAAGTCCTACGTTCTGAAACTTCTGCTTTTTTTTTTTCCTGTCTGTGTCTGTTTTAAGAGGATGTTAAGTTCAGTCTTGACTGCGCATCTTGGGGGAATATTTCAGGAGTCTCATGATTCTGATAATCAATTACTCAAACAGTTTCACTGCATCTCACAAGGGGAGAGAAGCACACCAGAAAGACCCCGTCATCATCATTACTTTGCTCACTCTAATTACTGGAAATAAGTATTTTTCACCAGCTTATAAAGCTTGTCAAAAAGATGGATGTAAAAACATCGGTTTCTATTATTATTATTATTGTTATTATATTATTATTATTATTATTACAACAGGAAACAACTTTTTTATCCGCAAAAGACTGAGGAACAAGTATCCAGCTTTGCATAAAATGGGACGCTAGCTTTTCATGTTTCACCTGATTCCTGTTCCTTTGTTTGCTTTTTGCTTTTTTGAAAAAAGCAAAGAAGAATTATGTAAAAAGACTTCTTAAAATATCTTGTTATCATATTCTACTGATGTCTATATTTGAATTATTTCTTTATTTAGATTTAGCAATAAATAAATACCAGGTCTCCAGAGTAAGCTCAAATGAGATATCTTTTTCCTCACTTTCTAAATCTAGAAGTAGTCCAACCCCTACTTGGATCAAATTAAGTTTTGAACTACCTAATAGAAGGAAGCTGCTTTTTCATTAAGTTTGCATATATCACTTTATTATACAATACGCTTGAAATGTTTTAGGGGAGATTCCTCTACGTTTTCTTCAAACAGCAAAGAGCTCCTTAAGTCATTCAGGTTTGTTTGCTTTGAACATTTTCCAAGTTTGGGCTTCTCAGTGTAAGAATTTCCAATTAGTGCATATTTTTCCTAATGTGTGTGGGAAAAACTTTGAATTCCCTCAAAAATGTGTAATTTTTGTAATTTTCTAAACAGAGACAAAACAAAAAGATCAGGTACAGTTCTCCATCACTGCGTATCACGAGAAGCTTTCAGCATCTGTAGCATCTCATTAGGGTCTCACTGGGGTTAGGCTGGCGACATTGACAGAAGAGCTGCAAGACATCATCGGCAAGCCCATACAGAAAGGGGAAACACTGGAGGCAATAGCATTATTGCATAATGAGACGCACTGGGCCCTGACGGGTTTCCAGGCGAATTTTTTAAAGCAGTGGTCACCAACCTTTTCGAAACTGAGGGCTACTTCATTGGTGTTGTGTCATACGAAGGGCTACCAGTACTGACCTTTGAGCTAGAAGAGTCAGAGTTCACCTTAACTTTATGTAAAATAAACACATTTTCATGCTTTGTTATAGATATTGTCATTTTGAAATCTATATAAATGCAAGTGAGATTAAGCAAGAAGAGTAACGGAATAAAACAAAGTTTTAGATGCAGCTCACTGGTGGATTGTGTGTTTTTTTTTAGAACAGGCTCGTGGGCACCACATGTGGTCCTCGGGGGCTACTTGTTGCCTGTGAGCGCCATGTTGGTGACCCCTGGTTTAAACATATTAGCCTAATTGTACCTCACCTAACCAATTCAACTATTGCTTTAATATTACACAGTGTTTGCCAGAAACAATGTCACTAGCTGTCCTTTGTCTAATCTTGGAAAAAAAAAAAAAAACACCCAGAAGATCTTACAAGCCCGTCTCGTCAATTAATGTAGACGCGAAGATTTTGGCAGGGATGGTGACCCTAAAGGTACGTTGACACCCAACGTGAACAAGGCGAATTTTTCACATTTGGTTGCTTGACATTTCGCCTCTCTCTCACAAGCAATTTGCGCTGACAACGCGACAAATTTTTCCCCGGCTCGCTTCGACGTGTCATCAAATAGGAGCATCTAGATGCTTGCCGGTTCCTCCTGTCCGTTCAACTCACTATGCCGGACATGGATTTTTTATTTAGCTAGTCACAGTGCTGTGTGTAATGTGGAAAGCTGTGTCAGCATCCCTGGGTCCACCAGATCCTCCGGAGACGCATCGGTTCTGCGAAAACCACCACCTGTAGCTGCGTCTGGATGGTGGTCGCTTCGGCGGTACTTCTGGTCTTTCCAGGGCCCAGCATGAGGAGCTCCTGCAAGTTGACAGAAAAGTTCAGATAGTTGAACTCGAGTGAAATTTCGCTTTACTCTAGATGTGTGTCCACCCTGTTATTCGCAGTTTTATTTCGCTCTATTTGCACGTCTACTGCGCTGTTCGCAGTTTTGCTTTGGTCTACTCTCCGAATTCCCTATTTTCATGTGTTTTTTATCACTGGGCAGCTCAAATAAGATATCTGTATGAATGTGTGAATTGATAGTACCAACACATGGATAGATGTGGAATCTACAAACTACAGTATGTTGAACCTAAAAGACTGCCCTTTGTTAGCTATAAGAAGGCAAGCAATGGGGTCCAAAACAATTATATAGTACTGAACAGACTGATGGAACAAGATCAAGACTTATTTAAACTGAAAAATCCCTTTTCGTTGCTAACCCCTGTGTTGACTAACCCTGATTTCCCCCCATCAAATCAGGACACGGTGTCCAAAATGCTGCGGGATAAGGGTGTACACCATCTTTCTTTTTGGAAGACATCCTTATAAGCACCAAACCGGGGAAATTCATCTCCTGTGTCTATGGGAATCTCATGTTGAATTTAGAGTGTTCCTGTGAGTATATACACATACAATGTTATTGACGGGGTATAGACTGGCATATTTAGAACGACACCCGGGCATCGATCTTAACAAACACTCACAATATTCTTACATGCAATGCAGACATTTTACAAATTCCCCTCAGTGCTAAATTGCAGTGGCACTGAGGGGAATGCTGGAATTGGGTTCTCTGTCCTGTATTAAATGTAATTTAGAGCTTGTAATTTGGAGAATATATGGTTAGGAGATGTGCAAAGATTGAGAAGTTCTGGAGTGATGTACAGGGCGAGGTGACCTCTTTGATAGGGTATGACCTGGAATTATCTCCTTTTCACTGCATCTTGGCAGCCAGAGTGGACAGTGCTAGGAACGAACAAAATACCAAAATTATAGGAATATGCCTATTATTCTGGATATCGTAGGAGGCCCCCACATTAAGTGAAAAGGCTAACATACACTCTGTGGGACAACAGCAAGAGATATACAAAGATATGGAAAGCACTGCTGGGCACACTCAACCCCACAGGCCTGAACTTGATGCCCGTCATTTTGTTCTGTTGAAATTGTTCATGTTATGAAGAAAAGAGGGGGACTTCTGTATATATGCTAGTAACAAATGTGTATCTGTGGTGAGAACCTAAAACTGCGGTTTTTCTGTTAATCAAAGTCAGTTTGACAAGTTCTTCTTTAGGAAGTGAGCAATGGAAATGTTACCCAACTCTTTAGTCAAAGAGAGTCTCGGAAGTCACATCACAGTCCTTTTTGACACACGGACATATACAAGCATGATTTTGTGAGTGTGCGTGGTTCTTTATGAGTATTTGAAGAAAAGCATTGCTCAGACTGAGAAAGACATTTTGAGAGTGTGAGTCAGGAGACTTCCAATGATGTCTTGAGTGTTGAAACTACAGACTCCTGAACGTTTGCTCTTTCAGCTATCTCATTTGTTAGTTGGAATGACCTAACAGCCCGCATGGCATCTACACGAAAGGGAGAAACATGAATTTAATATTGTGCACATAAAAAACCTGATGGCTTCCTAAAGTTTAATCAAAATTGTTACCCAGTTGATTGAGTAAAAGAAAGCCACGAAGAACAGCCTAATCAGCCACCACTAAAGCGCTTCCCCAGGTCAAAATAAGAAATTATAGTATGGTGATGGTAAGGGAAGGGAAGGGGGAAACTAAAAACTAAAATGAACTAAAATGAAAAAGAAAATGTAAATAGAATCAAAAATAGGCTATAACCGAAGTCAAATTGATTGTGCACACAATGAAAACGATTGTGATTCTGATATTTGAGCCAGGACTGAGCAAACAAATCCTAAATTAGGTTGTTTTTTATCCAACAGATCTTAGAGCAAATTTAGATTTGCACGATAAAATCTAAAAAAAATTCCATAGTAAAACAAAGGGTGTTAAATCTCTTGGATTCAGACGAGACCATGCTTTGTCTTGTTGGCAAATTCTATTTGAGATTATTTGCCTGACCGCTTTTATTCAATCCACAGTTGTGTCAGCATGCATTAGGCAGTTTCTCTTATGAATTTAATAAACAACTAAAGAAGCAGAACAATGTCTGTCCTTTATGAACCACTGATGCCACAACCTAATCAACCTGCAAGATATAATCACTTTTAATACCTTATTTCACATTTCAAGTTTAAGTTTGTTATACTTCAGTGACATGCAAATAAGTTAAACTATATTCCTATAATTTTGTTAAAGTCCATGTTTCTACACCAAAGACTTGGGGATCTTAAGGTTCTCCAAATATTTTTTGTATAAGACTTTTACATGTCTGCAGGTATTTCTAATAGCTGGTTGATTCTTTTGCCTTTTAATTTCATGTGTTCATGTATATCTTATAAAAGAGATCTCGATTCTGGTGAAAGCTGCTGAATGTGTGTGTTTTACTGTCACAAAAAAAATCACGATGTCAAAAAAAGAGATGAAATATTCTCCATATATGTTATTTATTTTTTTATGATTATAACATATGTTCTAATGAATAAAAACTCCAAGAGAATTTGCTTGTCAGGGGTGATTCCTTCTGGGGGGAAAACCGTCATGTTGAGGTTAGTAGAAGGGAAGAGCTACATGAAGAAGGGCTTTCCTCATTTTCACTACCTCATCTCCCTCAGTCTTAAGCTGATATGGTAATAATGAATTTCCCATGTGATATTTGCAACTTACTATCAGCCAATTTTCACTCGTGTTCATTTCTGGTTTTAGAGACCGCTGTACCTTTAGTTTTGCTTTTCCTTCCTACTTTTGAAACTGAAAAAACAGCTTGCAGGACTAAACTTACACCCACTCATCTAATTCTTTTTACTGTAAACTGCATGTATGTTTTGATCATGTGCTTAGCATTTAAAAAGGGCTGAGGTGTGTGGTTTCATCTGTTAAACCAATGCTTTTAAAGGGCTGATGAAGCAAATTTGAAGGGGTTGAATAGTACTCTGTTTAATTTTAAATACGCATTGTGGTCATTTCACTCTGAGAACAAAAGAGATGAGAACCAAGTGTAACACATAGAAAATTGATTCATTTCTGATTTGCCTTGGTCAATTTATTTTGGTAACACCCACAAGCCTTTTTCACCTTAGAAGCGTTTACACACCAACTGTTTTGGATTGCTTTCTGCTGTGCAATGCAAATCATGGAAGAATTTCAAAGCATGCTTTCCATTAACGTCTTTAAAACGTCTAGGATAATCCAAAGAGCTAATAAAATGTTGCCAATACGACAATAAGAAAATCTAACTGGATGAAATGTGTTTATTTTCACACGCTTAGTCATTACTCTGTAGAATCATATTTTATAGAAGTTAAAGCCGCAAGTCTTTGGGGGTATGAATGTACCACAACTAGAGACTGGCATTTTCATCTGTTCGTATCTGCCAAATAGTTAAACTTCAGTAAAGCTGAAGTCCATATTTTCTGAGTATGAAACCTAGAGGCAATTGATACAATGAAAGAAGGAAAGGCCTTAAATGGAGCCTTGTGGGACCCAACAAAACATTTCAGAGTCTGAAATGTTGACACAGTACTGTCAGTGATCAGCCAGATATAGGATGTAAAGTAATCAAGAGCTGTGTGCTGAGTGCCCACTAAATGATTTAGACGTGATATTAAAAGATTATGGTCTACAGTGTCCAAGGCAGCAGTTTGGTCAAGTAGTAGTAGTAGTAGTAGTAAAGTAAAGCTATTAGAATCACACGCCAAAAGGACATCACTCTTAATAGTGCTGATTGAGTACTATGGCGAGATTTTAAACCAAGATTGAAATGTTTCTGACAAGAAAGATTGTAACTGAGGAGTTACCTCAGTAATCTCAGTCGTGAGGATGCGTGGACGCTGAACCGTAACAATCCTGTGCTGGGACCATTCCTGTTCACCCTCTACACTGCAGACTTCTCCATCAACTCCCCTGGCTGCCATCTACAAACTGACCTACAAACGTACTGTGATGATTCTGCCATAGTTGGCCTCAGACTACAGACAGCTTAGAGGAAGCGGTTAAATAAGCTCATCGGCAAAGCCAACGGTGCATTAGGATGCCCCCTCCAGTGCCAGAGCTCTGCCTACTTGCACCACGCACTGCGCTTAGGGCACCAAGTGCTTGGGGGCACCAAATGCTTAAGCAGTTTTTTTAATGCACGATCAACACTCATGTTTCCATACTTTCTGGACCTCCTCTGCATTGTAGTTTCAACCTTATTTCATTTTCTGTTTCAGCTGTTTCTACCGCTTCATGGACAAAGCTCCACTTGGTCCTCTCCTACCTGGCGCGCTCAGAGGAGCTGTGTGAGCACCTCAGTAGCAGCTGAGAAGCAGAAAAAACCCATGGAGCTTTTTCTTTTACTGTTGTAGTTAAAAACGTAGTAAAGCATAATTGTACACACAATTGTTCACCACTGAAGAAACAGAAAACTGTGTACAAATAAAAAAACAAACATTAAAAAGATAAGTGCATTCATTGTACTTTGTTTCCTTGCTTTAACCCCTATTAAAATCTGTCTTCATTTTCCCAATAGGTAAAACACAATACTTTATAAAGTATAAATTCAAGAATAAAATTAACTGATAATAGTAGCTACCATAAGTGTGGTGATGCTAAAAAACATGAGAAAAGTGTCATGATTCAGGCTAAAATTGTCATGATCAAATGGGTCATTTTTCTCTGTAAAGTCAGATTTTTTTCATTTTTTTTATGTTTGCCTCAAATAAATATACAAACTTAAATCTAACAGCAATTAATAAGATCAGTTCTGGCATTTCATTCATTGTACTTTGTTTCCTTGCTTTAACCCCTATTAAAATCTGTCTTCATTTTCCCAATAGGTAAAACACGATACTTTATAAAGTATAAATTCAAGAATAAAATTAACTGATAATAGTAGCTACCATAAGTGTGGTGATGCTAAATTAGTTTAGTGTCTTACCAATATTTTTAACTCTTCTGTTTTCAAAACATTAAATGTGAGAGGTCATTTTAATTAAGAGACACATTGATAAAAACATTGATAAATGTATTTTGCTGTGCATCTGTATAGGGAACCATAAAGCATTTGCGTTTGGGCCACCCAAATGGCCAGCACTGCCCATGACCCCTTCAAACCAGTACAGGTGGTGGGAGACATGCGGACTCTGGCAAAAAATAACATCATTGGATAACGTATTCTACCCCATGCATGATGTTGCTGGAGTGTCCCTTAAATGCTGCATCCTTAAGGAACATTATTGGAAATACTTCCACCCAAGATCAAGTTACTCTATGACCATCACTGCTCCCAACAAACCCCCTACTGTTGTTTTTACCGTATTTATTTATTTTTTTGCACAATATTCATGCACATTTTGTAAATTCCTAATCGGCACACATTTCTTTTAATCTGAGGATGCTATTTTTAATAACTACAGTGGCTTTTCTTATGTACATTTGCACTTACTGTACAGTCTCTCTTCTGTTTTTTTATTTGTGCCTCCCTGTGATGGACTGGCGACTTTCCAGGGTCTACTACGTCTCTCGCTTAATGGCCGAGAAGTACCGGTGAGACTTTGACAGCAAGTAACAGGTTTTCTTTCAAGATTTCCCTGTAACTATCTAAATTCATCTTCCAATCCACTCTGACCAGCCAGACTGTTTCTTCTGAAGACTTCCATTTCCACAGCATGATGCCGCCAACACCATGTTTGATGGAAATGAAGACCAATGTGCTGTGCTAGTTTTCCGCCACACTTAGTTAAACTGGATTCGTTTTAGGGGTGTTGTAGAAAGGGGGTTGAATAGACACTTTTTATATTTAAATTTGTATACATGTTTAATAATTATACAATTAAACTTGTGCTTTACTTTGTGTCTATCAGATGAAAAGTACATTGAAGTTTTTGATTGTATTGTAACCAATTTTAAAAAATAGTTTAATGGGTATAGATACTTTTACCTGCTATGAAGTCCCTGCATAGAGCTGAAAATTGGAATATGGGCAAATCATTTTCTATAATGTCAAAAACTACTTACAGAATGACCCATCCACACAGTTAAAAACAACTTCAAATGGTGTTACCGTATCAAACCTCAACTATAGCATGTGTAGCCACTCGATATCATATAACCAATCAGGCTTTTTAGACAGTTGTAAGGATAACATTGGCTATATGTTAGATCTTTTTACCATTATCTGAGTCAAATAAATAAATAGATCCAACACCAGCCCCTGTCAAAGGTTTGGGAAAATTAATTTGCCAAGACAATGTCCTCCCAGCTATTTCCAATATCATACAGTCCAATTAGGTTCCCTTTATTTCCTTTGCACATAACCAAATTACAGCAAATGCCCTCTCAAGGCACTACAAACGACTAAAATGTTCCAGATGATAGTCAAGTATCATTACTTTTGACGCATTTAGGTTTACTTTAACAACAAGGCCAGCACTTGCTCTTAAATTTCTTCAAAAAATTTTTTTTCTTTCATGTAAATGTTGCCATTACAATTTAAGCTGAAAAACCAATGATTTCGGTGTTTTGGTTTCAAATCCTGATTAGATGCCGGTTTAGGGAAAAATGAACTTCCTGTAAAATTGCTTTCTTTGCAGAAGTACTCTCCCCTTTATTGCTGAGGCGCCTTCCCGCTCTCTCATTTAATGATTCAGCAAATAATAAGGACTTTGTAACCTTTTCTAAGCAGCTACCAACTTCCTTCGGATGATTAAAGAGATTTGTTAATTAAGTATACCTGTAAAGATAAGGTGACCACTGGTCAAACCCTTAGCAATGGGGAGTCGTTAGGGACATCGTTGGCCTGGCTTACAGGGGAGATGTTGTGATCACCTACATGGAGGTGAGCATTGAGGTGAAAATTGGAAGGAATCAAACCTATTGCTGTGTTGTACGTTTTTGAAAGTTGAAACCTGAGTCCTCCTCCTCTATTTAAAGTTGTTTTTTCTCTCTTAATGTAAATGGCTTCCTTCACCCCCCCCCCCTTTCGAACCATCTGTCTTCTTTGTCCAAAATGTGAACATTTTGGTCCTCAAAAGAGTGTCCTTTGTCCTTAAGGTGTAGGTGGACAGCAGAGTCTTGTCCTGAGGAGGTAGCTCTCCTGTGTTGAGCCATGCGTCTGTGGAGAGGTTGTTTGGTTTCTCCAATATAAAGATCAGCGTTCTGATCAATGCAGGAGAGCTACCTCCTCAGGACAAGACCTTTAGAGTACTGTCTCAGCATCTTAAACTTTTTATTTGTAAAATCTTTTTAAGACCAGGAGGCCATGCTCACCTTCCACTTTACGATTATCCACCAATTTGTCTTGGTCTTTTATATATAATCTCAATCAAAATATATTAGAATTTGTGATTGTAAATTGACAAAGTGTGAAAATGTAAAAGGGGTATTAATGTTTTGCAAGCCTCTGTAGATTAAAGCACACAAAGGCACCCCTCCTCACACACAAATAAGAAGGAATCTTACAAGGAAAATAAAAAATATTTTTTTCTTACATCAATGTAGGTTTCTTTTATCTTCGTGGCCTCTGCAGATATAGCTGCAGGCGCCAATTCCCATCTAGTCTGTGGTAGTTTGACGTATAGAACAGGATTAAAACACTGAATAAAACGATTGTTGAATTACAAATTACTAAAAAACAATATGCAAGTTAAAATTGTACAGTCAACATGCAACAGTCACTAATCCACATATGATTACAAGTTTGCTAAGTTACCAGTCACAGTTTCATGAAAAATGGCCTGCATGTAACGTTCCTCAATTCTTGTCAGTGTTCCTGGTAAGAACTACCCTGGGAGAAAGCTGACGGACCATACGCCATTTTCCTGCATGGGATCTTGAAGTGTCCTCCGAAGGTTTGAGCTTGCATAAGACAGTTGTGAAGATCCAGATTGCCTAAATCATGTAACAGACCTCTGCCAGACCTTATCTTCCGTCACCCATTTCCCCAAAGGTCACTCAATTACTGCCCTCTGAACGTCATTCAGGCGTGCATGCAGTACTGTAGCCTCGTTTACCTCACATGAACCTTCATTCCCCTCAGCATTCACGCTCACCCTGAAGGGATCTTGAAGAAGGCAGCGAGATGTTGAACAACAGGCAACGACAGCTGCACAAACACAACAGAGAAGCTAGTCGAAACATTTCATCATCTGGGTCACCGCCTGCAGCGGCAGAAGTGGACATGGTAAGATGCTGTGGTGTTTGAAGTCAAGGAGGGGGCTAATACACTGGGTTGTCTTTGCGCAAGCATCACGCCCGTGCCAGGCTCTGGTTCTATAAAAGCGCCGTTTGGCTTGCGGTTAGCTAGATGTGCTCTTGGTTGCTTGCTTTTTGTCATCTCTAACACTATTTTGTCACTGATCTTTGAACAGGAAAATGTTTGCAACAACTGCGCTTTTGGTCTTCATGTGCCTGACCATCACCACCCGTGCAGACCATCACCAGCCATGTCGTAAGACGCTTTCAATAATTATTTTAAAACTCTTTTGGCTATTTAAGAATCTTTTATGCTTGTATGATTTGTTTTTCAATGTGGTTTGGCTGTTGGTTCAATTCCAGTGACTCTTTTCTTTCAGATACACACAACATGACTGGATTAATGAGTGTGGTGAGTATTTATCTTTATTGGGATTAAGAGCCATCCAGCAACCGAAAACATGTTGAATTATCTCTTTCTGTCTTTGGAATTAATCAGATGTCCCTAAAGGGTGAAATGAAAGCATTCGGCACCTTCACTTACGACTCAGTGGGCAGGAAACTGAGGTTCAAATCCAATGAGAGCCACCCAACGAACGCATCACTTGATTTGGATCTGCTGATGTTTTTCGAGGAGGTAGCTCAATTTCCCCGCCAACTATAAAGGAGTATTACTTTGGAGTTGTTTCTTGACAGCTGAATATGTTTTTGTTGTCGACAGGGGATTTTCTATGAGATTGACAGCAGAAACCAGAGCTGTGAGAAGAAAAAGCTTCAAATGTCCTTGCATCCTTTTGACATTCCCGATGACGCCAAGTTACACTCTACAGTGACCACTGGTAGCTCCTCCATTGAAGGAGAGGGGCTGAAAGTCAATGTCTGGACCGGACCGCTGACACCTATGAAAGGTAGAACAGATGTTATGAAGAGGGGCTTGTTTTATTACAGCTTTATAACTTCAGCGACGTACAAGTTTGATTTCTGATTTCTCTGCCAGGTTCCTACTCCATGTCTGTAACCATGGGATGTTTGCCTGTGACCACTTTCTATTTCACTGATACCACAACATTCCTCTTCAGGTTGGTTTTAGGTGGTAATTTTGGGCATGTTAAAACAGGATGTGATGGGGAACCTCACTAAATTTCCCTGTAGTTTTTACACCTGTTTTTTTTTTCTTTACAGCAACATGGATGTTGAACTCAAAGTCAAAGATCCTGACCTCCTTGTGGTGCCCTCATTTTGTCACGGAAAGCCTGTGGAAGACACCCCTGAAGGGACTGTAAACAGCTTCCTCAATGAGTTCATGTAGATGAAACCTGCCAGTAAAAAAAAAAAAGAAACTCACATCAAACCATGGCTTGCCAGAATTTTTGGCTTTTCTTTCTTTTTCATGCTTAACGACAGTTTTTCTTTTTACTCTCTGCCTTATCCACCTTTTTTGTAACATCTTTCACTCCCTTAAAAAGAACTTGTGCTGAACTGTTCACATCCTATATATGGATTTTGATGTAACGGGATAAGTTATGGCAAGGATTGCAGAATTAGTAAGCAGCATACTAACAAATTGTGGCTTTTCAAGTTCATACCACTCACAAAATATGTAAAATAAGATTAATGGAACAATAAAACGTCAAAGGTCTAAAAAGTGTGATGTGTTTAATTTCTGCCAGTTGAACTTTTGGGCAAAAACCAGACAGAGTTGTGGTTTGGATCCTGTGATATCCCAGACTTAGCCTAGTATACAACAACAGTCACATTTCCCTGCATCATTTTTATACAAATAAATGTTAAATAAATATAAAACATGCTGTACCAGATTGCTTTGGAGGGCCAAATGCCTCAAATTGTTAAATATTCAAACATTGGATCATGAGGACATAAGGATGTTTATTTTTCACTGTATTGCTATCACAAAATTTTGCAATATTTAAATAATATTGGAAACAAACATTAAATTCATAAATAGATGTATCAAGAATTATTCAACTGTTTCAAAAATATATAATTAGAATCAAGAATATTTTATTGTCACCATGTTTTACCACGGTGAAATTACCTTTGAGGCAAACACCGGCTTCGGATATACACAAATAACATGACACACATACACATCAGACTTAGTATTTACAGTTTTCTTTTTCTTTTTTTTTAAGAAAAAAATTTACATGTCTTTGTGCTAATTATACTATTATACTTGTACTGCAATCCATAATGAAATCCCTTAAGCTGTCACTGTGGCCTATTAAATTGATTCTAATATGTGATTGGCTACCCTAATCAGCAAATTAACTTATCGCAAATCACCTTTACTATAGCACCCACTTACTGTTGACCCAGAGCTTTAAGGGACCAACTCGAATTTATCTTGACAAAATGTCCCAATTCAGCCAAATAAACTACAAAAGCTTAGAGGAGATCGTTCACCAGCTAAGTTCCTCCTCCTGCTGCCTTGATGTTCTACCCACAGCTTTCCTTAATAAAGTTGTGCCTGTCATAACGTCTGATTTGACTCAGATAATTAACACTTCCCTTCTGTCAGGTGTTTCTCCCAGTTCTTAAAAACAGCAATTATGAAACCACTTCTGAAAAAGAACAGTTTGGACAAACTACTTCTGCAGAACTACAGGCCCATCTCAAACCTCCCCTTTATCAGTAAGATCATTGAAAAAGCTGTGTTTCAACAATTAAACACCTTCTTAACAACGACCAGCCGCTTTGACGTCTTCCAGTCAGGTTTCCTTGCTCACCACAGTACAGAGACCGCCCTTATCAAGGTGTTTATTGACATCCATATAAATACAGACTGTGGAAGAACCACCGTGCTGGTTCTATTGGACCTCAGTGCAGCATTCGATACTGTCGATCACTCCATTCTGTTAGAACGCCTGGAAAACTGAGTCGGCCTTTCTGGTACAGCACTCGACTGGTCTAAATCCTACTTAAAGGACAGGGACTTTTTTGTGTCAGTAGGTAACTTTACATCAGAAATGACAAAAATCACATGCGGGGTTCCCCAAGGTTCCATCCTGGGTCCCCTCCTGTTCAATATCTACATGCTCCCCCTAGCTCAGATCATAAAAAACAACATCAGCTACCATAACTATGCAGACGACACACAGCTTTACATCACCATGTCACCAGGTGACTATGGACCAGTTCAAACACTGAGTAAATGCCTAGAAGAAATCAATGCATGGATGTGCCAAAATTTTCTTCAATTGAATAAAAACAAAACTGAAGTAATAATTTTTGGACCAATAGAGGAGAGATCAAAAGTTAGCTCACAACTTCAGTTGGATCAGCTAGTAACCACTGATCAGGCCCGAAATCTGGATGTAGTGATGGACTCAGAGCTGAACCTTCAAAAGCATCTAAAGACAATTACAAGGTCGGCTTTCTATCACCTGAAGAACATTTCCTGGATTAAAGGACTAATGTCTCAGCAGGATCTAGTAAAATTAATCCATGTGTTTATCTATAGTAGAATCAATTTCTGCAACAGTGTTTTCACAGGTCTTCTAAAAAGTGGATCAGACAGCTGCAGCTGATCCAGAACGCTGCTGCCCGCGTCCTCACTAAGACTAAGAAAGTAGAGCACATCACCCCAGTTCTAAAGTCCTTACACTGGCTCCCTGTATCTCAGAGAATAGACTTTAAAATACTTCTGTTAGTCTATAAATCCCTGAATGGCTTAGCACCTAAATACATCACAGACTTGTTATCAGTGTATCAACCCTCCAGACCACTCAGGTCTTCTGGCTCCAGCCTTCTCTGCATACCTAGAACCAGAACCAAACATGGAGAAGCAGCATTTAGTTCCTATGCTCCACATATCTGGAACAAACTTCCAGAAAACTGTAAAAGTGCAGAAAGCCTGAGTTCCTTTAAATCAAGATTAAAAACACATTTGTTTATGATTGCCTTTGACTGTTCTAATTGAATTGTATTACTGAAACATCATTAGTTCAACTTTGTAGTCCAACTGTTTTTAATGTTTGCTTTTAGTTTCTATTTTTCCATGTTCTGTTTTCTTTCCATTTTTCTACATTTTATTCCAACTTGCTTTTATTCTGTTTTTATTTTCCTAAGTTTTAATCATGTAAAGCAATTTGCGTTGTCCTTGTACTGAAATGTGCTATACAAATAAATTTGCCTTGCCTTCTAAAAAGAAATCTAATTTTTCTTTACTCTGACAATTAGCAAACAGTAATAATTTAGGTAATCCTAAATTACCCAAAATTGTTTCGTCTAATTTAATATCAAACACAGAGACAAACGAAACGTGTCTTGTCTGTGATGGTAAATTTCAGGTATTTGCAGGATACTTCCACTTATTTGTAGGTTTACAGGACTGACAATACTTCTTTTGCTCTCCACTTGTCTGTTTTTTTCTCATGTTTTAAGCACCTTCTGCACAATGTGCTTTTAAATTTTAAATTCGGTCATATTTATTTAATGATCTTGTTAGTGTTTTGTAATTTCCCCTTTGTTCTTTTTACTTTATCTAATGTGCCAGATTTTCTAGTACCGTAGTCTTTAAAAGTGAAAACATATTATGCAGAGTTCTCTAAGTGGGGGTCAGAAAATTGCGGCAGGCCTAAATAACTAAAAAAAAAAAAAGAGGAAAAATTCACATTCACATTCTGACGGTGGTGAGCTATGTTAGTAGCTACAGCTGCCCTGGGGCAGGCTGAGTGAGGTGAGGCTGCTGTGCATCGGCGCCACCGGGCCCTCTGCAGGGGATCAAACCGGCAATCCGCCAATTGCAGGATGAACTCCCTAACCTCTGCGCCACCAGGAAAAAGTCGTTTCAAAGCTATCTTGTACAGCCATTGTTTTACTCTTGATGTGCTTCAAGAAGATGACTCTGCTGTGTTAAAATGTGACTGTTTCTGTGCTTGGACACGTCTTAACAGCTTCGCCACGGTGCAGCTGTACCATTAACCTTTCCATCCAAAACTGAAGTCAAGGAAATGGAACCTGTCACGCTTCTGATAGGTTTTTTTATCATCTATAATATTTTGGTTGTATTTGGCTAATAATGCATTTCTTTGCATTTTATGCACTCACATTTTAAATGAACATGTCCACAAGAGAGATTGTTAAACACTGTGAAAGATTTTTTTGCATTAATTTTTTTTACTGCTGCAATCTCTATGTTTTAAACATATGGTAGCTGCAGCCATATTGGATTTTGAGATCAGAATTGGTGCAAAAGTTTTGTCTTTCTCACAGGGAATTACAGCTTCAGGACTTTCTCTCTGTTTTCTTCTCTGAAAACATAGAAATGTGAGCTTCTAAGTAAAGAACATTTTCAAATGAATAATTTAAGCTGCATCCTTCAATTGAATATACAGTGCCCATGGATAAAAATGCTTTTTACCCCACTCTTTTTTAACTTTGAAACATTTTCAATATTTTTTTTAAGAAACAACAAATTCAAAGTTGACATCCTGCTGTGTTGCTGTTTTAGAAATTTCTGTTGGTGGGTCTTGGGAATCCTGGTAATCACTAAGGTGGCCCTTATTAAATGAAACCTAATAAAACTGTTTTAGACAAATTTGGACCCTCCCTCCCCGCCCTACCCCTTTTTTTAAGAGGTTCAGCTACCATCTTTACATGTGTTCTTAGTTTACAAAAAGGTACCTGAACCTTTATGATCACACCATCATCAGAAAATAATAGAATAAGCTTTTCATGATTCCTCAGTGGGAAATGGCTGAGTTACAACAGCAGCAGTGACACTGGGAATGGGACACACATTGGATAAATAATAGTAAATAATATTATGTACAACAGGGATGCACAGTGGCGCTGCGCTGTTGCCAAGGTCCTGGGTTCAAGTCCTACCCTTGCCCTGGGTCTTCCTGCATGTAGTTTGCATGTTCTCCCTGTGCGTGCGTGGGTTCTCTCCGGGTACTCCGGCTTCCTCCCACAGTCCAAAAAACATGAATGTTAGGTTAATTGGCCTCTCTAAATTCTCCTTAGGTGTGAGTGTGTGCGTGAATGGTTGTTTGTTCTGTTTGTCTCTGTGTTGCCCTGCGATAGACTGGCGACCTGTCCAGGGTGTACCCCGCCTCTCGCCCATTGACAGCTGGAGATAGGCTCCAGCACCCCCTCACGACACGATAGACGTGTTGGAAAATGGATGGATTTTATTTTTTATTTTCTGTAAAGTGAGCTTGAGTGTCAAGAAAGGCGCTGTTAAATAAAAATTATTATTATTATTATTATTATTATTATTATTATTATTATTATTATTATTATTATTATTATTATTATTATTATTATTATTATTATTATTATTATTATTATGTACATCGTGGAAACATTAATAAAACAGGCTGTGCAGGGAGGACTCATGCTCCATCATTGATCTATACATAGTATACTGAATAATGAAATATAACCATAAGTGAATGGGTGATTGGATAGATAGATGAGGATCTCTTACAGCTGAATCGAGTAGATCCTGAGAACTCTTGGGCTGATGCCATCAAGCCCACCTACCTTTCCCTGTTTGAGTTATCTCAGTTTTTTCTGACTTCTATAAGTAGTAGAGGGAAGATTTGAGGTTAAATATCTCTAATTGCCTAAAATAAATTTAAAGAATGCAAAAATACAGTTGAAATGATTGTCTCGCTTAAGCAAAAGGTAGTATTCAGACTCCCCAACATATTGTACAAGAAAAACAAGGAAGTAATAGGGGATTTTGAAGACATTCAGAAAAAATGAGTTACTAATTAAACTGGAACAGGTTTAAAAAAAGTATTGAAACTGTTCCAGTCAGAAAGACTACAGAATAAGGAAACCAAGACCACTGTTACCTTCCTCTGTGGTGGTTAACCATAAAGTATCAGTCTAAGACTGTAGCGTATGACAAGGCCACAGAAGAACCCTAGGTACATTTTAAGCAACTGAAAACACTTCTCACATGTCTACATACAGTTTAGACAAGGCAGGATGATTGGTGTTAACTGATAGTCTGTTCTGAAATGTGCTGTTTGTATTTAGAGGCACACTGCAGATTTTATAACGGTGTTTAAAGTAAGGTTACTGCTGTTTAGATAAATTCCTCCAAAATGATTTGCTGCACCCTTTTAGACTCACCAGATCCTGGTTCTTCTAATTAACTCCCCAGTATTTAACAACATCTCTATTCAGTTAGTTCCTTTCCAGAGTTCCAGTACTAGAAATAAAAAGGAAAACACATAGTTTGATTTCTTTGCTCCCTGAAAATCTAAAAAAAAAAAAGATGACATTGTTGGCTCCATTAAACCAGGACTAAAAATATTAGTTTGCTGCATCTCTTGTCAAGAGTCAATGTCAAGCATTTTTATTATTTTTCTGTTCACTGTGTATTTACATGTTATTATTCCCTTATTTTTATGTGATGCTTAATTTTTTTATTGCTTTTTACTTATTTACTTTACCCGTTTATCGTTGTTTTAGTGTATTGCTTGTCTTTATAGTAATGTTCTGTTCCATTGTTTTCTTGTAAAGCACTGTGTATTGCCTTTTGTGTGTGTGTGTGTGTGCATAATGATAGCTTTCTACTGTTTATTTCATCATCTAAAAATAGAAAGAGTATGACACAAATGCAAACCTACCAACACATAGACGTCCAACTAAATTATTATGCTGAGCTTTAGAGATCTCTCAGAGCACTGTTCAAACATACCAACACATGATCGTCCAGCTAAACTGACAGGTTGCGCAAACAGAGCAATAATCAGAAAAACAGTCCATGGTAACTCTGGCAGCTCAGGCCTGAGGATCACGACAACTAATAGTTTCCAACAAATCTGGCCTTTATGGAAGCATGGCACAAAGAAAGCCATGCAACTTCCCATTTGCATTATGAGAGAACCATTGAAGAAAACACAGCAAACATGCTGAAAAAAATGTTCCAGTCCGATGAAACCAACACTGGACTTTATGGTTTTCTTTGGTGTTGTTTTTTTGTAATTGTTATTAGAAAAGGTGTTAGAGACATACCTTAAAAGACTTGCAGCTGTTATTTGGAGCAGAAAGGGGGTTCTGTAAGTGTAGGGCGCTTAATGCAAATGTATTACACGCTTTTGAATAAAAATTTTACCTGTAAAGGAAAATGAACATCAAATGTCCTCTTCCTCCCAAAGAATGATAAAACCATTTTCAAAATATATTAAAGTGAGAACATGTACCCCCAAAAAAAGCACAGAAAGAGTGATTGCAACCATGATCTGCTAATGCAGCTGCATGGATCTATATTTGGTTATTTCAAGTCATTTACTACTAAATCGCCCTCCAAAAGAAGCGTTGCACGCACTGTCTCTATTTATTGACTGGATTGCTGATAGGCCTGAAAAACTGAAGTCACTGGCCGCCTTCTTCCTACTCCCTACTCTCACAGAACCCCATAGCATTTTACTGCAAAAATCAACTACTAGGAAATTATGTGCTGAAATATTTTGCATGTTATTTATATCATATATAAATAATTATATATAAATAATATATCCATCCATCCATTTTCCAAACCGCTTAATCCCTCATGGGGTCACGGGGGTTGCTGGTGCCTATCTCCAGCGTTCACTGGGCGAGAGGCGGGGTAAACCCTGGACAGGTCGCCAGTCTGTCGCAGGGCAACACAGAGAGACAAACATTCACACCTAAGGACAATTTGGAGAAGCCAATTAACCTAACAGTCATGTTTTTGGACTGTGGGAGGAAGCCAGAGTACCCGAAGAGAACCCACGCATGCACAGGGAGAACATGCAAACTCCATGCAGAAAGACCCAGGGGTGTACTTGAACCCAGGACCTTCTTGCTGCAAGGCAACAGCGCTACCCACTGCCCCACTGTGCAGCCCATTAATAATATATATATATATATATATATATATATATATATATATATATATATATATATATATATATATATATATATATATATATATATATATATATATATATGTGTGCACATATATGTGTTTGTATATTGTCCTTATTTTTGAAGGAAAAGCACTGTACTTTTCAATGAAGATAACTTTAAACTAGTCTTAACTTTAAAGAAATACACTCTATACATTGCTAATGTGGTAAATGACTATTCTAGCTGCAAATGTCTGGTTTTTGGTGCAATTTCTACATAGGTGTATATAGGCCCATTTCCAGCAACTATCACTCCAGTGTACTAATGGTACAATGTGTTTGCTGATTGGCTCAGAAGGCTAATTGATGATTAGAAAACCCTTGTGCAATCATGTTCACACATCTGAAAACAGTTTAGCTCGTTACAGAAGCTACAAAACTGACCTTCCTTTGAGCAGATTGAGTTTCTGGAGCATCACATTTGTGGGGTCAATTAAACGCTCAAAATGGCCAGAAAAGAGAACTTTCATCTGAAACTCGACAGTCTATTCTTGTTCTTAGAAATGAAGGCTATTCCATGCGAGAAATTGCTAAGAAATTGAAGATTTCCTACAATGGTGTGTACTACTCCCTTCAGAGGACAGCACAAACAGGCTCTAACCAGAGTAGAAAAAGAAGTGGGAGGCCGCGTTGCACAACTGAGCAAGAAGATAAGTACATTAGAGTCTCTAGTTTGAGAAACAGACGCCTCACAGGTCCCCAACTGGCATCTTCATTAAATAGTACCCGCAAAACACCAGTGTCAACATCTACAGTGAAGAGGCGGCTGCGGGATTCTGGGCTTCACGGCAGAGTGGCAAAGAAAAAGCCATATCTGAGACTGGCCAATAAAAGAAAAAGATTAAGATGGGCAAAAGAACACAGACATTGGACAGAGGAAGACTGGAAAAAAGTGTTGTGGACGGATGAATCCAAGTTTGAGGTGTTTGGATCACAAAGAAGAACGCTTTTGAGACGCAGAACAAATGAAAAGATGCTGGAAGAATGCCTGACGCCATCTGTTAAGCATGGTGGAGGTAATGTGATGGTCTGGGGTTGCTTTGGTGCTGGTAAGGTGGGAGATTTGTACAAGGTAAAAGGGATTCTGAATAAGGAAGGCTATCACTCCATTTTGCAACGCCATGCCATACCCAGTGGACAGCGCTTGATTGGAGCCAATTTCATCCTACAACAGGACAATGACCCTAAACACACCTCCAAATTGTGCAAGAACTATTTAGAGCAGAAGCAGGCAGCTGGTATTCTATCGGTAATGGAGTGGCCAGCGCAGTCACCAGATCTGAACCCCATTGAGCTGTTGTGGGAGCAGCTTGACCGTATGGTACGCAAGAAGTGCCCATCCAACCAATCCAACTTGTGGGAGCTGCTTCTGGAAGCGTGGGATGCAATTTCTCCAGATTACCTCAACAAATTAACAGCTAGAATGCCAAAGTTCTGCATTGCTGTAATTGCTGCAAATGGAGGATTCTTTGACGAAAGCAAAGTTTGATGTAAAAAAAAATCTTATTTCAAATACAAATCATTATTTCTAACCTTGTCAATGTCTTGACTCTATTTTCTATTCATTTCACAACGTAAGGTGGTGAATAAGTGTGACTTTTCATGGAAAACACAAAATTGTTTGGGTGACCCCAAACTTTTGAACGGTAGTGTATATATATATATATAAATAAATGTATTTTGTCATGTGCAAAATATTTCAGCACATGACTTTCTCAGTACTTGATAGTTTTAGGACACAACATAAAAGCATATTACTGGGGGAAAATAGGGAGTACCAATATGGCGGGCGGTGGCTTCACAGCGACGTGTACTATCAACGGCCAATGCGCAATCCAGTGAATAAATAGAGATCAGTGGTTGCACGTAGACAAACTATCACACTTGGGTAAAAGTAGGTGTTTTCCATCATTCACCTTCCAGTAGTTCTGTTTGGGGATTGAACTCCTACCTGCAGTGCCGCCGCGCCGCCGACAGGTGGTGTGTGTGCGCCGCGTGCACCACGACAAAAATACACAGTGTACCTTGCTATGTTAGCCACCAAGGGGCTCCTTTACGATAGCTTATAAACAAAGCATCGTTTAGAGAGGTTGAAAGTGACAGCTTGTTCAGGAAATTAACGAAAAAAAAATCAAAAGTGAAAAGCCCGCATCGTTTTAATTGTTTGGTTTCTGTGCGTCTTTGAATTAAAACGAGGTAAGTTGTAAAATGGCGGATAGCTAACGTTAACAGCTTGGTAGTTTTTTATCGATGCCACTGTTCTTGGTCACTGAGCAGGCACATGAGGATAATGTCACCTGCAGGTGTTGACGCAGACTTGCACTCTTGAAAAGATACTTTAGAAATGGCAGAGAATGATAAATGTACCTAATGGCTTCAGGTAGTTTTTGTTGGCTAATAGTCTGTTTAGCTATTCGCTGCTAACGGTAAAGCTAGCCGAGCTAGAAAGTACTGGGATGATATATGTCCACATATTAAAGTGAATATCTCTCTTTACAGATATATGACGATACTTATTAAATAGAGGAGGCGATTTTTGTAAAGATGCGAAATGGAAAACGCTGACAATGTTTAGAGTTTGCGTTTCTCATCAATAACATTGGCTCGGATTAGGCAGATCCGTCATGTCAGACAGAGCTGAGAGTGAGCAGGAATCCCCCTCCAGCCTCCCTCACATCTGGGATGTTTTTAAGTAGACAGCAACGCTTGGCTGAGATGTACTGAGCTCATCCGCTGGTGTGAAGAGTCAAGGTGGCGTGAAACAAAATGGGATGCCAGACATTTCCTTTAGTGTGATGCTTTTTACATGGCGCTAAGATCCAGTTTATTTTTCCAAGTATGGAGTCCCCTCTGTGCCACACAGACAAACTCATCTGTACTCTGTTTTGAAGCCCGATCTTGTAAAATTGGGAATTTTCAAATGTGCCCCTAAATGGTGTCCTTTATTCAGTTACACAATTACAGGTTTTAGGGTTATACCAAACTAGTTTGTCTTTCTTTTTTTAGGTAGCCACAATATTCCTAAATGTCTTATATGTTATGTACGTAGTATTTATAATTAAAGTATTATTACAAAGAATGGAATGTTTGTACCAAAGTAAACTTATTTTGTAATGGGCCAAATTAGTGTTAATGAATATAGCTTTATTTGCTTTATTCAGTATTTATCATAACTCAAGAAATGTGCAAGTGTGGCCTGCCAGACAACCATTTGATTTTAACAAATTTTTAAATTTTGGGGTCTGCAGTCTGTTCTCAGGTTTTTTGCAAGGAGATTAAAAAATATCTAACAGACTGAGACATAGGTGGTGCGTTCCTTTTGCCTCGGAGGTCGGAACTAACCAGTCGCAGATTACGTCATCTCCGCCTTTTAGTGTTCCAGTTTCCCTCTCGTTGAACAGAAGGAAATACATGGACGCTCGCACCGCTGTTCAAACAATAACGCTGTTCTAGGCCGTAATTTGTGCAAATAAACAGAGCTGAAACGTCCCGTCTGATGAACACTGAAAGGCAGCACCTGTATGACCGACTAAATGTTACATAAATAATAGAGAGCTGCTACAAACGGTCAAAGTATGAGGTTTTACTCAATGTTGTATCCAGTAGCAGCCATCATGAATGCTGAAGTCGGGTACCATCCTGTTGCACTGACTTTCAGACTCCTAATACCTTCTTTAGGGGCGGTTCCAGTTAAATTTTCCGACCCGGAGGTCGAGAATCCCGACTACCGTGGACAAATGGAACGCACCAGTAGCGTTCAGGGTTCAAAAAGCAGGACATTTACTTTCTAGTGTTTAGTACATACAGATTAAGCAGAAACACTATACAAATATTTCTTATTTGTTAACAGTTGTTTCTATTAATTAACAGTAAATGCTTTAACTTAGATGTCCAAGAGATCCTGACGATTTAACTGAGAATTTACAAATTTTATGCTAAAATTTTCATTAGTCCGGATTTACTTTATTGTACTTTTTTATTATCTAATCCATACTGGCTTCAAAGTTCTTATGGACTCGACACACAGTGAAGTGACACGCGGGCAATCTTGAGTCGCTGTCACTTGGCTCTGCTGCCATTTATCTGGATCAGCCGTGAGGTGCGCCCTTAAAATGATGATATTCTCCAGGCTGATTCCTTGTCTGTAACATAGGATAAACACGGTTGTAGTTTTCTTTTGTAGAGTAGGCATAAAAGCAAGATGTCAGTCACTTCCAGCAATATCTTCTGACTCTTCATCCTTGTGGGTCACGGACTGCTTTGAAAATATCAAAAGCCCTCCAATTTCAGCCAACAGCGCGATTTGAAACGCCGCTGTCGCGTCCCGTGTGTTGGGTCTTCACCGCGGTGGCGATGAAAGCCATTAGTCGCTGTCGTTTGTCGCTCCCCGTGTGCCGAGGCCATTAGACATCAGCTGAAATATCCATGCCGCTTCAGTAGGCAGCAAAGTCCCAGTTAACGATGAAAATCAGAAGGAAGAACATGAGTCAACCGTGGGTTAGAGATCCTTACCACACAGCCAGGGCTTGAATGAATGCATCTCTTTATTTTACTATACCTTCTCATTCAGTAACGCTTCTGTACACTTTAGATGGTTAACGTCAAAGTCAGATGAACGAGACGAATGTGAAAAAAAGATTCACTGTAACGGCAGTGAGCGTGCATGAAGTAGTTCCCGGCTTCATACTTGTAACAATGTTATTTGACGGGTCTCCATGGTTACATATACAGTTTGTGAAAATTGTCACTTTAGAAGAGATTTTTAGACGTCTGTTTCTCTCCCATTAAACTACAAATGGAGTAAGAAAAACATCAGTTTGGCTAAAAATTTGAGCTAGCTCTGGAGTGGGCCCGAGTCCGGGAAACTATGAAAGGAAAATGTAAAGAAATCCTAAATTTCTTTGCTTGTGCTTAACAGTATTTAACACTGATTCCACCATGATTACCCTAACAAATTTGCTCAGGATAATAATTCTTCAAACAAAGCAAAACGTGAATAATAAACATAAAAATCTATAGAGGTTATTGAAGCTATTTTTGTTGACAGTGTTGTGTCTTTGGAGTTACCTCACATAGAGTTTTTATCTACTCTTAATCAGCCACAGTCTGGGTCTCTGCTGGTTTTAGAGTCAGAAACTGGTGAAGTTAAAAAATGTGGCTACATAATTATGGTTGGACAATATAATTAAAAAAATCATAGTTTTATGACCTTAGTCTTGATTAAAATCTCTGTTTTGCTTAACTCAAAAAATAATGTAAAAGGTACTCACTGTGTAAAAGGAAACTGATGCATCTGGACTAATTGTAGAACAACGGTCTCTGTGCTTTTCTCCAAATGTCAATATTAACATTTCTCCTAACAAGGCAGAAAAGGTCTCGTTTTAAAAAGCCATTCTGTTAGTTTTCTTGCAACTGTCTAAGTGTTTTCCCACTTTGCTGTCAGTGGCCGCGGCAAAGACATTAGATTAGATTTTTAGAGGCGCTGTAAAGAATCGGCACAATCAGCTGCCTGCTTTACGCCACAAGTGATTAATAAATATCTCTTCATACCTGATGCACTTTGTTTTTTTACCCCTTTTACAGATGTTAGCACAACCTAGCAGTGTGAGTGGTCAGTTCTAACAGAGGCCAAGTCATTTTTTGCCTTTAGTCCGTACTTTATTTCCACTTCCAATAGTTAGCAAATAGGTATTTTTGTGTCATTAAGGAATGGACATAGTTTTGTTTTCATTATATGGAATCAAATCCTTTTTTTTTTTTTTGTACATGTTTACAGTACCAATAATATAGTTAAAGTAACAAGTAGCAGTTATAACTAATAAGTGATGGAATTAAAGCAGAATAAAACAGTACATTTACAATTTCCAAGTTAATCATTTTACAAGAATGCATAAAAGCATGATGCTTTTGCCTTCGCTTCCAGGCTGCAGAACCGATAACGTTGAGAAAGGAAATGAGTCGGCGCACTGCTTGAGGAGAAAGCACCCTGCTTGACCTGGTTGTTGAGGATTCATTGTTTCTATTTTTGTTTCCTTCTGGTTTCTCTTAACGACAGAAGACATCTTAGTGTTTCTCACTCTGCAAAAGCCTAGGAAGAAGAGCAAAAGAAAGGTCATTTTTCTCAGCTGGAAATGCAAAGGTGTGGTAACAATGGCTGCATTCCACTTGGACACCGAATGCCGTACCCTAGAATATTAATGGGAAGTTGAGGGGAAGGAAAACGTGTGAAAGTATTGTGAAGTAAAGCTCATACAGGAGTTTAGGGGAAATTCACAAGACGTGAACTGACAGAAGTTACTCCATCAAGCGCTTCCGGACGTGTCCAGGGAACGGACCACAGCTGTGGCGTTGCTTGTGTTGGCCCCCCTGCTGAACCAAAAACAACATCCGGAGGGTCTTACCTTGTTCAACACCTTGTGTTGGTTAGGTGGCCAACACCCCTTCTTTGTCCTCTTTTTAGAGTAAATAATTTTTTTTAATTTTCCTAACATCAGGAGGAAGTGTGGAGAGGCACAGAGTCAAAGTTGCCTGAGCTCTAGCGTGAAGTTTCTGCAGTCAGTGACGGCATGGGGAGCCATGCCAGCTGCCGATGTCGGTCCGCTCTGCTGTATAAAGTCCAAATTACAGGGTTTAGGGTTTAGCGAAGAGGTAGATGGGAGAAGGCCGTTGCTAAAGCACCCTGGACTTCCTGAACACCTCAGCAGAGTCACAGGCTGATGGCCTTCATGCTGTATTTCATGAAAAATAAGTGCATAATAATAATTTTGGATTGTTCTAAAGTCATTCCTAAATTTTCTGAGAAGCTAACTTCTAGATTTTACGTTAGCTGGAGGTCATCGTCTCTTGAATTATGTCACTGTGTGCCATAACATTTGTGTCACTTGTTCAGTTTGAATTTAACCAAAATGTTAAACGACGATCTGCTTTATGAAGAGGCACCTTTACTATTGCAAGTCGGAAGGTTTCCTGTGAAAAAAATCTCTGCTGAGGAGTGTTTCTGGGAAGCTCAACAGAATTTAGCTGTCATTAAAGTCGTGCATGACGGCTGCGTTTCCTGCTGCTGCGACAACTGAAAGTGGCTGAGGTGGAGCGCCTGGATTATCGGAAGGAGGGAGAGAAGCAGCACATTTCTCGGTTTAGTACCTGAAACTAGCAAATGTGGAGCTTTTTTAGATTTATGGGATTTCAAAAAAAAAAAAAAAAGTACCTGCTGCTGTCAAAACTGCTGGTGATATTTATTTTTGATTATTTTCTTTTTCCTTTCTCTGTTAGGTTCAAAATCCCGTTTTGAAGCAAAGCCGTGCTCCTTTTGTCAGGCATGTCCCAAAACCTCCGGGCAGTTTGACAGAACCACAATGCTGGGGGCAAAGATAGGGAAACTAAAGTGGCTGGTGGATTTCAGCCGTCATTATTCTGGATTTATGTTTTTGTTTTGTTCGTTTTTTTTTTTTTTTACTTTCATGCTCTGCTAGTGTTGTGTAAACCGCACGTTACTGGAGAGAGTGGAGTTTTGAGGTGACGTTTAAGGGGTTTTCTTGGTCCTGCCCAGAGTAGAAATTATTCCTGTTTCACCTTCCTTTCTGCCCTTTTTGTAGAAATCCTAAGCTTATAAAGAAGTGTTGTAGTGTTTAATTGACTTTAGAGTAACACACACACACACACTCGTCGTAAACATAAATAGTTTACAAGTCAATGAAACTATTGTGTATGGGCTGGTTGCTGGTATCGAGTTAAAGGGTTTTAAATTCTTCTATAACCTCCTTTCTTTTAATAATACCATTTTATAAAAAGATATGGATCTGTTTTTTTTTATTATCATTAAAACCTGCCAAGAATGTTTTTTTAAGACCTTTCTTAGCAGACATTTTGGCTGATTTTGATTTTAATTTTGATTTACTGAAACATTTCTTACGTGACGATTAAAACCAACGGTGAACAAAGTAAAGTGAAAACATCTGCTGTGGTTGCTCCCCCCGCCAACCCCCGCGGCCATTTTATGCTTTTGCAGTTTTGTTGATTTCCTAGCAAGAGTAATCATCTGCCACATGTCGTGTCATACTGACATCGTGAGTTTTTACCAATCTTAGGCATATTTCGGACACAGTTTGACAATAGGTGATTCCACATAATGTATCAGAACCTGCTGATAGTCTGTTGCAAGGGAAATCAAGGTATATAACGCAAATGAAAGTTATTTTATTTAAGGGAGGAGGAGTCTCTTATATTTTCGTAATAGAAGACTGGCCCCAAACAGTCTTCTCAGATCCCCAATCTATGGAAACAGATTGTATTATAAAAAATCCCCATAAGATAATGAACAGTTCATTTGAATTACAAGAGACTTGACCCTGTTTTTTGTAGTTATTTATCTTTGCGTTTCATTAAAATGTTTAGCTATGTGGAGAAATAAAGTGATATGCAACGGTTTAACACATTAGTTCACAATTGAAACGGTTTGGGACCTGGAGCCAAAAAAGGATTTCTACATTTTTGGCAGCAATGTTTAATGTTTTTCTTTATTCATTTTTGTTTTAGTGAAAGCTTGTCATGTGTTTTTGTTTTTTACATTTTTGTTAAAATGTTTGAATATTTACAAGAATTGTAGGTGATTGCTTTTTAAAAGATTTAGTTGAGTAAACAATCTGTAAGGGCCATAAATTAGGCTTTAAAAATTAGGTATTGTTTTGAATAATTATGTTTTTGGACTTTGTTTCATAGTCTCTTGATCATGTCCCATTTTATTTTTTTAAGACCCCCCCCCCCTTTTTTTAAAGATATTTTAGCAAAGTAACAATTCATAATGTTAAACTGAGTATCCACTGTTCTGAGGTCTCTTTATGGTTGGTTTAGTGATATTTTGTGATCTGCTGCAGGTTAGTATTCGCCTCGGTTAGTTATCTCAGCCCCTTATTCTGCCGTACTTAGCGGGAGGCTGTGAAAGCAAACTGCTCCCCTCTATAAACCATCCCTTCATAACTGGGCCACACAGACATGACGGTATATCTTACATTTGTAATCTGTGTTTGTATCTGTGTCGGTGTTGATCACTCGGTCCGATTTGTTTCTGTTTTCAGGTGTGTCTGAAGAGATCAGCTCTTGCTTTGGGGCCAGAGCAGACTGAGGACCTGCTTCCGCAGCTCCAGAAAATGTTGCAGAAATGATAGCGGCACAGGATTTGCACGCAGAGTTCCAGTTTCCTCAGTAAGCAGCGACTCACAGACGGGCTTCGTAGCTTACACTTGTTGGGGAATGTTGGCTGTAGCTTGGTTCCTATTCGCCGCCGTGTTGTCGCTGTGATGATGATGGATCGTTTGAGCTGCCGTTGGCGGTTGTAACGTCTTTTTTTGTTTTACACAGAGAGACAGAATCTCAGTTGTCTTCAGATGCAGACTTTGAGGATCCTGATGGAAGAAATACCAAGGCAGGAAGAGGCATGGTAGGTTTATTGATTCAGCACACAGTTGAAACCAGATATGTATATAAACTATATAAATACACATTTTGACATTAAATAGACAACCTTTTCTGTTTCAGGTCAGCTAGGATTACCAAATCTATTTCTGTTTAGCAAGTGCCAGAAAAATCATAAAGATTAGCTACATTTTAAGGCAAAGCAAGGCAAATTTATTTATATAGCACATTTCAGAACAGAGACAATGCAAAGTGCTTTACATATATTTCCTATATTAAAATATAGGAAAATAAAACAGAATAAAAGCAACTAGGAATAACTAAACTGAACTAATTATGTTTAAACCAGTTTAACTAGAACAGTCGAAGGCAATCCTAAACAAATGTGTTTTTAATCTTGATTTAAAGGAACTCAGGCTTTCTGCACTTTTACAGTTTTCTGGAAGTTTGTTCCAGATCAGTGGAGCATAGGAACTAAAACAGTGACTTTGTTGTTTTTTAAGCCTCTTTGTAATTAATTAGGCAGTATGTTTAGGGTTATTGTCTATCTGTAAGACTCATTTGTACCCAAACTTTGACTTCCTGGCTGCAGTTTCGAGATGTCGGTTCAGTGTTTCCAGAAAATCTTTTTTCCTCGTGATGCCATCTATTTTCTGAAATGCACCAGTCCCTCCAGCATCAGCACCATGCTGCCACCTCCCTGTTTCACAGTTTAGGAGGCTGTTGCTGGGCTTGTAAGCCTCTTTATTTTTCCTCCAAATGTAACAATGGCCTTTATGGCCAAACACTTCAATTTTTGCTTTCAGCAGACCACAGGACAGTTACTTAAATAAATTGAATTGAATTAATGGGAATGTTGTGAATGAATGAAGGCTACGTAGCCACGATATCATCATCTGGACTTTCCCAAATTGTTTAAAGGCATTGCAGCCGTAGTGTGTGGTAACTTCTGAATGCAGAGGAAATAATACAAAGTTCTCTCAGAAAATTCTCTCCTACACTAATTTGGCATTTAGGAAATAATCTGGGTTTTTTTATGCTGATTGACCTGAAACCGGAACGGTTTAGTCTGATTTAATATCAGTTAGGAGAAAAGGTTATGTGTGTTTTTTTACAACGAAATATAAATATCTGGTTTTAACATTACCGTTACAAGCACAAATGCTCAGACACACTTGCGGGCAATAAAACACTTAAGTGATTACCAGAACATCACACAACCGATAGATAACGTGAAATTAGGCCGACCCTGATCAGAATGGCCTTCAGTGGCTCCACCAACTATTTGCGAGTTATTCAGCGCAACACCCTGACTTATTTTTGATTTCCTGTGACCAGATATTCCTCTCAGTCTACCCTTTCCCTGGTTATACTAGTTCTAGTTCTCATAATTGTGCCCTCAGTTATCATTAACCATTGTTCTCCTTCGCAGGGGGCCAAGAAGGGGAGGAAGGTGCTGGGAGACCGGGCCAAAGGTGGGGGAGCAGGGAGGGTGACTGGTGCTGGCTGGGTGAATGGCCACCATCAGGAGAACGGGATGGAGAACATGAGCCTGTTTGAGGTGGTTAAAATGGGGAAGAGCGCCACTCAGGTGAGGATGGGACTCATTTTGATCCTTTTTTTAATACCTGCCAGGAAAAAATAATCGACAGTGTCTGCATAAAATATGGAAGGCCAAAAGTCCCACCGTTCAATAAACAGAGGAAGCACTAAAACATTTAAATGGGCCTAACTTATTGTTAATTTAAAAGGAATACAAAAAAAGTAATTTCTTAGATGTGTAATTAATTAAATGGGTCATCAATAAAAATATGAATCACTTCTTAGTCAGTTTATGGATTAATTTTTATCTGTCAACCTCATCCGTCATAGTGAGTGGGCAGAGTTAACACGGCTCCAGGCAAGATGACTGGTCTAAAAAAGAGTTGCAGTTTATTGACAAATAGTGATATTTTAATCTATTACTGATTGGTTGATTGATTTATTTTTTTTTTTCAAATGTTATTTTAACTATGCCTCTCATTCTATGACTTTTTCTTTGGATTTTTCCACTTTTGGCCCCTCATTGTCGAAGAATAAATGGTATAAAGCTGAATCAATTTTAATCTCCACATGTCATTTGTATTTCCAACTTGTGTTTGTTGAATAAAGCGTGTTGTAAAATGCTTTTGTGATGTACGTTTAGTCTGTTGTTGACGACTGGATTGAGGCCTACAAACACGACAGGGATGTGGCGCTCTTGGAGTTGATCAACTTCTTCATTCAGTGCTCTGGCTGTAAAGGTAGGATGTAGGCAGCAGTTTCCGTAGCTGAAAGCGTATATTTTCGTGCCGTTTAGCTGAAGCTGTTTCTTTGTGTAGGTGCCGTGAGTGAAGAAATGTTCAGACATATGCAGAATTCGGAAATCATCAGGAAAATGACGGAGGAGTTTGATGAGGTGAAGCACTCGGTGTCTCTAGTTTTGTCTAGACCTGCCCTGATCAGCTATGTCTTTGTGTGACGCTCCTGTACTCGAGATGATCGATTCTCTCATCATCAAACAGGACAGCGGCGACTATCCTCTAACACTCTCAGGACCACAGTGGAAAAGATTCAGGATAAATTTCTGCGACTTTATTGCAGTCCTCGTGCGTCAGTGCCAGTACAGCATCATATACGACGAGTACATGATGGACACGGTCATCTCTCTGCTCACCGGCCTGTCTGACTCGCAGGTCAGGGCGTTCAGACATACGAGCACGCTGGCAGGTCAGTTTAAGTTCAGCGCTGTTAACTCCTGCTCTCTGCATAGCTGCTTACTTACGTTGTTTACATCTTTATGGTGGCGCCCGCTCGGACTCGTGTTTGAACTTTGCTGTCCTCCCCAGCCATGAAGCTGATGACTGCCTTGGTAAATGTCGCTCTGAACCTGAGCATCAATATGGACAACACTCAGAGGCAGTACGAGGCAGAACGGAACAAAGTTATTGCAAAAAGGGCCAATGATAGGTTGGAGCTGTTGCTACAAAAGCGGAAAGAGGTAAGAAAAAAAAAATCTAACAAAGCTGCTGAAAAAAGTCCACTTCTGTTTCTGCTCAGTTAAGAAATGTAAGCTTCTCTGCACTGTAGAGATATAGTGTGAAAAAAGGTTTAGTGCCTTTCAAAAGTGTTCATGCTCTGAATGTTTTCAAATGGGATCATTTTAATACCACCGTTTCCTTTCATTACAGCTGAATGTCTTATGCAATATTTTTTGTACCCGTTTTGCACAGATTCTCATTTCTATTTTGATTCGGACTTTGGTTGGGCCTCGCTGGGATGTAAAATTGCTTTGATTATCAGCCTTGTGAATGCAGCCCTGACTGGGCTTCAGACTCGATAATGATAGTAAGAAAAATACTCTATTTTTGATGCCATTTTTGATACCATGGCAACATTTTGTGACGGCAACGGGTTCTATCTGGTTGAGAGCAAAACATATTATTGATTTAAACATGACACATTTCATTTCAACTTTCTTAACTGGAGCAAAAACAAAAGTAGGGGTCAACTCAGCCCTCATTTAGAGAAATATATAAGTTGTGTCACTTCTTTTTTTTTGGCAAAACAATAGACGAGATAACACTTAATATTAAAAGTGTTAAAATCCTTCATGGAAGTATGTACCTTTGGTTCAGCCATGCAGGTTTTGTATTTCAATATAAATGCTATCTTAAGCACGTGCTTCCATTTACCTGTCAATTTGCCAAGGATACAAATAAATGTTATGACTGAGGGACAAATAATCCTTCTAAGCTAAAATAAATCGTGTTTCCAACCAATCGTGGGTCTGATGCATACAAAACATATTCTTTACAGTATAAACAACGATCTGGTCCATGCAAATCTTCAGCAGCAGCCCGGTACAATTTTTACCCTTCTACTAATTTTGCTGAATATTTTCTTTACTGATCAACGGCAGCAGCATCACTCTGGCTCCACCATTTGCCTGTGCTATTGTTAGCCACATCAGCCTCCGATAGCTTTACCACTGAACAAGCGGAGGGGGCAGCTCTGGTTTGCTTTATTGCTACTATTGAGCAGCCGACTGAGCCGTCAGCTGATGAACGTTTTCCGACTGAGCGGTGTTGTAGCGATAGCTTGTAGTGTATCTTAGCATGTGGAGTCGTTCAGCGTGCCTTAAAGGAGCAATAAGTGAAACTGGAACTCTGCGTGCAAAATCCTGTGCCGCTATCATTTCTGCAACATTTTCTGGAGCTGCGGAAGCAGGTCCTCAGTCTGCTCTGGCCCCAAAGCAAGAGCTGATCTCTTCAGACACACCTGAAAACAGAAACAAATCGGACCGAGTGATCAACACCGACACATTATTTTTTTAAAAATAGCTTTGGGAAGAACTAAAGGTATCTTTTCAGATGGACTATGGTTAAATGTCACGAACAATCTCTCTGTGTTGTTCTCCAGTCTCATGTTTACATTGCCGGACCGGCCGCGCGTAGCCCTTTGGCTCCATCCATCTGCTCATTAACTCTAGCCAGCTTAGACATCCTTGCTGAGGAAAAACAATTGTGATGCTGCCACCACCATGTTTCATTTTGGTGATGCGGTTCAGTGTTAGTTTTTGCCACAAAAGATTCTGCTTGTAGACCAAAAAGTTTCATTTTTCTCTCATCTGAGCAAGACGCCTTCTTCCACGTGTTTGCTGTGTCCTCAACGTGACTAATACAGCAAAGTGCTAAAGGGAAGTGTTATGGCTTTTCTTTCACCTTTGCCTTTCTTCTTACTATTCTTTCATAATGTCCAGATTTGTAGAGCACACAACTATTAGCTGTCCTGTCCACAGAACCGCCCACCTGAGCTGTGGATACCTGCTGCCCCTCTTAGCTGCTTGGTGCTCCCTTTAGCTGTCAGTTAGGGTGGCGGTCATGTTTGCATGTGTGCCATACTCTCCATTTTCAGATACTGGATTAAACGTGAGGCATTCAAAGCCTGGGCAAATCTTTTAGTAACCTAATCCCGGTTTAAACCTCTCCACAGTCATATTTTTTGTTGGCTCAGGTTCTCTATGAAACCTCTGAGGCCTTCACAGGACAGCTCTACTTTCACTTTTACCAGATTGTTATTTTGGGGCCCTATACAAATTTTCATTACACTTTTCTGAATTTTAGTTGGAAAACATTTCTAAAACCAGAACATTTTCCCCTTGCAATCATCTGCTTTGTTTTGGTCTACCACATAAAATACGAGTGAATCGCACCGAAATTTGTAGTTCTGATGAGACGAAATGTGGAAAAGTTCTATACTTTTTTGCAGCGAACTTTAAACTCATCCAGTAATGTTCTGGTTGTTTTACCTAATTAATCTTCAGTACGGGACTGTTTCTATTGGCATTTCTGAACTTTCTCCAAGCATGCCTTTGCAGCACATTTTAAACTAAAGAAACATTCTCATACAGCTCTCTCTTGTTCTGTTTCTGCTGAGATGCTTTCTTATTTTAGTCCATTTTAGTCAGAAGTATTCATATTTTAATAACAGAACTGATTTTCCGCACTGCATTGTTTTCTCAAGAAGCCTCAAAAAGACTTTTTAATATTAAAATTATTAGTCTTAGGACTCAGTTCAATTAGTTTGGCCTCAGCTTATCGGTCTCAGTGTGAGTGGTTGTGAAATTATTTTATCTAATATTTCTCCGAAACAGAATCGTTGTCACATTAGGTGCGTGTCATATTGCTCTAGAGATGAGCTGCTTAGTCAAGTTGACACTTCCTGTATCAGGATTTCACAGTTGTGTTACTGAGCTCAGATTCCGTAGTTGGTTCTCCAGTAAAGATCACATGTGGAAAATGTGAAATGCAAATCTGGGTTTTGACATCTGTCTTTGTCTTTTTCATAAATGGTTTGAAAATCAAACAGAATCCACGTGTTTTAGCTATGGTCAGATTAGATAACGTTGTTAATATTGATCAGTCTTATTTTCAGAATGGGTTTTACCAGAAAAGAGGGTTAATTCTAGTGTTTGATAAGTAGAGCCTGCTGAGATCATGTCATTCCCAAATGTCAGACAACCTTAGAACAAGGAAAACTAGCTAATAGGTAATGTTCAATTATGAAAGTCTCACAGGAATCCACTTTTTGCTTGCAGCTATTAAAATCAAATAAATGCAACCCTGTTTTATTTTGAGTAGTTATTATTGAAACTGTAAATGCCATGAAGTTTATACGATAATTAAATGTCTTTCTGCAATTTGTTTTTTTTAAGCTATAGTGAGTTTGGTATTTGTAGTTTTTTTTTTAATTTGCATGGTATATGTATTGAAATCATACTGCAAGATGTCTTCCTTAACTGAGACAGAAAGAGGGAATCCCTGTTTGACCTTTTCATGTAAATAGGTTGTTTTATGTCATGAACATGGCTTCGTGTTTCTTTTTCAGCTCCAGGAAAATCAAGATGACATCGAAAACATGATGAATGCAATTTTCAAAGGAGTCTTTGTTCACAGATATCGGTAAATAAATTGGTTCAACTTGTTTATTGCCTGTAAAATATTTCCTGATTGTCCTCCGTTGAGCGTCGCGCATTGCTCATTTATGGCATGCTGGCGCCATCTAGTGTTGAATGGCTGTCACCACATAATAATGGCTTTAAGAATTTTTTCATTCTGTCCATTTAGCTTTAAGGAGGAATGATGGCTTTTTTCTGTGTATATTCAAGTGTAATATTAGGCCTCAATCTTTGTGCTTTTGTCCGTCCCAGTGACGCCATTGCTGAAATTCGAGCTATTTGTATTGAGGAGATTGGAGTGTGGATGAAGCTGTACAGCGATGCCTTCCTCAATGACAGTTACCTGAAGTACGTTGGCTGGACAATGCATGACAAGGTGAGGTTTATTTTGGTGCTTATAAATTCGGATCCAAAATACATTCTGTGGACATAAGGAGACACAGCTTAACGTGGCGGGACACCGCTTCCCAAAGACCAGAGTTTGAGATCCCTGTGTCACTCTCCAATTCGCCGATACAAAACTGCCAGTTCTCATTAGATTTAAATGAGCTGTTGATAACTGGACAGCGGGTTTTATTTATTTATCATTATCATTTATTTATTTATCACTCTCAGTTGCCACTATCATTCTTCCTTTTCTTTTTGAATCATTCAAATCACCTGGACAGAACACTTTAAAATACCTAACTAACTATCTGCTATCAGCAAAATCACCCTGTCTTTTTAAAGCCAGGACAAATGTTAGTTTCAGTCTTCTTAAAGAAAACTGTTCTTTCTATGTAACCATGTAATATTTATTTTATTTCCCCTATTTCTTTTGTTTTTCAAATAACGTCACATAAGCACTTTATAACAATCTGGATAGTGTTGAAAGCTAGATCTTTCCTTACTGAGAGGGGGAAATGTGTCTAGAAGGGATGTAAAATGCTAGAGGATCGGTGCATTTATGTTTATCACATGTTATCCATAGGGATGGTTGATGAGTTCTGGTTTTGACAAGCAGCAGCTAGTTTAAGTATAATGGCTGTAATTTCAGCAAGGCGAGGTGCGGCTGAAGTGCCTGACGGCCCTGCAAGGGTTGTACTACAACAGAGAACTGGGCTCCCGCCTGGAGCTCTTCACCAGCCGCTTTAAGGTGAGCCAGCAGCGGGGTCAGCTCATTGCTAAGCATCACACTTCATTTTTATTTATTAATCCGTCATATGTGAATACCCAATGACAGTATACTACCATATTATAATGCCTCACTGCACAAATCTAATATTGGCAGCGATCAAGTACTAAAGACTTGGTGCCTTCTTTCTGACAGGACCGCATTGTGTCTATGACTCTGGACAAAGAATATGACGTTGCAGTGCAGGCTGTTAAACTTCTGACTCTTATCTTACAGTAAGCATTTTCTTTTTGCTCTTCAACAAAGCAGCAAACATTTAATTCTGCATATGCACATCATGTTTCTACAGATTAAGACTTCAATGTTTTGGCACAAATTAAGGATATTTGACATTAGTGCAGCTGTAGGACATAAAGGTGTTCTGATGTAGCGGCGTTAAATCTGCAGTTTTGTTCTTGTCCTAGTAGCAGGGATAAGCCATAGAATATATATAAAAAAAAAAAATTTCCGAGGACCAGATTGACAGAGATGTTTATATTCCTATTGTGACAACAGGAGTAGTGATGAGGTCCTGACAGCAGAGGACTGCGAAAGTGTGTACCACCTGGTTTACTCAGCACACCGACCCATCGCCGTTTCTGCAGGAGAGTTTCTCTTTAAAAAGTAAGTAATGTGCTCTCTGACTACAAAATGTCAGTGATGAGACTGGAAGAGATTGTTGCGTGATCTCAGGTATTGTATCAGTAGCCTTTTTCATCCACTAAAGTCTGGCTGACTCTTGGGAATCAAAGACTCAACTGTTGAAAGATGAGAAGGAGCTCACGGGAATATTATACCCTTTCAGGTTATTTTATGTGTTGCTGGCTTGATGCTGAAAGACCTAAATGTTTCTTCTCTGTGGAAGTTTTAGGTAGACTTCTTTGCAAAATATGCAAAATAGTCCTAATGCATTATTTACACTATTATTCTTAAAGCAATGGTAACACATTATGCTGAAATTTAGAAAATTCGGGAGGTTGAAATAAAAAGGTATATCATTGGTGCTTGCTGAGAGCCAAACTTGCCATAATCCAATAAACTCTAAACAAAATATTATGCAATTTGTGGGGTTATTGAAATAAATTTTGATATATATGCATGTACCGTAATAAATAAATAAATAGGCACATTACACATTCATATTTTTATCCTAAATAAATGTGGAAGTTATTCATTAAAATTTAAATTCATTATATATTAGTCATATCTATATACACTCACCGGCCACTTTATTAGGTACACCTGTCCAACTGCTCGTTAACACTTAATTTCTAAGCAGCCAATCACATGGCGGCAACTCAGTGCATTTAGGCATGTAGACATGGTCAAGAGAATCTCCTGCAGTTCAAACCGAGCATCAGTATGGGGAAGAAAGGTGATTTGAGTGACTTTGAACGTGGCATGATTGTTGGTGCCAGAAGGGCTGGTCTGAGTATTTCAGAAACTGCTAATCTACTGGGATTTTCACGCACAACCATCTCTAGGGTTTACAGAGAATGGTCCGAAAAAGAAAAAACATCCAGTGAGCGGCAGTTCTGTGGGCGGAAATGCCTTGTTGATGCCAGAGGTCAGAGGAGAATGGCCAGACTGGTTCGAGCTGATAGAAGGGCAACAGTGACTCAAATAACCACCCGTTACAACCAAGGTGGGCAGAAGAGCATCTCTGAACGCACAGTACGTCAAACTTTGAGGCAGATGGGCTACAGCAGCAGAAGACCACATCGGGTGCCACTCCTTTCAGCTAAGAACAGGAAACTGAGGCTACAATTTGCACAAGCTCATCGAAATTGGACAATAGAAGATTGGAAAAACGTTGCCTGGTCTGATGAGTCTCGATTTCTGCTGCGACAGTCGGATGGTAGGGTCAGAATTTGGCGTCTACAACATGAAAGCATGGATCCATCCTGCCTTGTATCAACGGTTCAGGCTGGTGGTGGTGGTGTCATGGTGTGGGGAATATTTTCTTGGCACTCTTTGGGCCCCTTGGTACCAATTGAGCATCGTTGCAACGCCACAGCCTACCTGAGTATTGTTGCTGACCATGTCCATCCCTTTATGACCACAATGTACCCAACCCATGATGGCTACTTTCAGCAGGATAATGCGCCATGTCATAAAGCTGGAATCATCTCAGACTGGTTTCTTGAACATGACAATGAGTTCGCTGTACTCAAATGGCCTCCAAATCTGCGGCAACTGTGTGATGCCATGATGTCAATATGGACCAAACTCCCTGAGGAATGCTTCCAGCACCTTGTTGAATCTATGCCACGAAGGCAGTTCTGAAGGCAAAAGGGGGGGTCCAACCCGTTACTAGCATGGGGTACCTAATAAAGTGGCCGGTGAGTGTATCTCATTGTTTATCTGATTATTTGATAATCCTGTCCTTTAACTCATCATTAATTATTTAAAATTTTGACTTTGAATTTTCGAAGTCAGTAGGTGGAGTTAACACCGCTACACAGACGGTGAGTGGTCCGTTCACGGGTTAACCAGTCAGATGTTACAGCCTATTTAATGAGCCACAATGACAGTTAAATCATTTGTTTCAAAAAGAAAACACTGAGAACCATATAACCATCTTCAATTAAAACAATATACGGCAAGTATTCGTATTGATACTGTTTACTTTGTCCTTTCTGAGCCTGAAAAGAACTTTGCACCAGGCTCGATCAGCATATCTAAACACTGTTGCGCCATCTGCCGGCAGTACAACAGAACTACCAGAAAGCAAGATGAGGACAATTGATACAGCTGCTATAAGGGGCAGCAGACCGTCCTGCAATGCCTCGCAGTTAAGTGACAGCTCGGCATGGTTGAAGCTCAGCCTGATCTACAGGGTTAGGGTTATTTAACATCTTTTTTTACCTCTGCTGGGCGTTGCTTACTCGCTCGGCTCCATTGCTTCTCCTTGTTCACTCATTGCGTGTATACACAACATCGTACTTCCGGTCACGTGGTCTTGTTATGGTAAATATACACAAAAGTGCTTTGTTCACTAATAAATAGAACAAAAACAAAGTGAAAAACCCCCCCACAGAAATAGAATATAATAAACCAACAAGGCACGATAATTTAATCGGAAAACCTTTGTTTTCACCCAGTGAAGTACTGGCGTAGAAATTAAGTCATTCAGTTGTGGCTTGTAAAATACCTAATAATTAAATAGATATTTTAATAATAAATAATATGCTTCTTTTATATAGTGACTTACATTTTTAATCACTGATTTCTACTTTAGGTATTAAATAATTTAGATATTACTTTAGGTATTTCTACTTCAGGTTTCCAGGTGTGATTAATAAATGATTCACACATGTAATAATAAATCTGTTTTTACATTTATCCTTTTAAGGATATGGCAATCATAACTTTCTCATGCATCAATATAAAAATCTCTATTATTATTAAAGCAATCAAATCTTTATACGTACTAACCAGCCTTTTATGTTTCCACTGATATCTTGATCATTTATCCTAGGAGATGAGCTCCAAATCCTTGCCATCACCATAATAAAGTATAAATAATAAAGTATATTTAAATCTCTAGCTCCCTCCATAGACTCTATCGGGTTGAAGCAGGACTCTGATATATATTAAAGTGTGTCTGATTCTGATTCTGATTAATATTCCTTCTAGCCAGAAAAAAAAACATGTTGGTCAAATGAGAATATTACTTTAAATCTAAATCTGCCAAAGGTATGAATGATTTAGGGCCAAACTGTATATGTTGTGTCAGTTTACCATTTCGTGTTTGTCCCACCTTAGAACATGGCGTTACCAATCCTACTGTAGGTTTTAGCCCATGCTGCTGTTCCTACGTGTTTATAGCAGCATCTTTCTAATGCTGATTAAAGGCTCTTCAGCCATCGAGGTCCAGAGGAGGAGGGTTTACCAAGGAGGGGCCGGCAGAGCCTCAATGGCAGCCTTATCAAGACCACAGTCTTCTTCTTCTTGGAGAGTGAGGTAACCACGGCTTTGCTTTAAAATAACGCCCACCTTAAGGAGAGATGCACCAATCTGAGTTCTTTGGCTAACGTCTGATGTTTTGTAAAGCTGATTCAGATTTTCCTCTTTTAGAGCTACAAAATAAGAAGACTTAAACTTTTTTGTGCTGTTTTTTGTTTGTTTTTTGTTTTTTGGCTTCTTGCCCTCATTGGTCGTTAAATAATATTCGGGGGCGTGGGGTATAAGGGCGGTCGAGTAGCGGCCCGTGGACCTTTTGCCGGAAATCTTCCCCCTCCTTCCCAACCCCATTTCCTGTCAGCTCACTGCCAAATAAAGGCTATTAGTATCAAGAAAAAAACAGAACTTTATTAAAAAAGAAATATTAGAAGCAGATGCTATGTGATGAGATAGTTTTAAATTGGCTTTGTCCTCTTTCCTAATACAATAATTCTTTTCCTTTTCAAAGTACAAAGTAGTCCTTTTTTGCCTTAATTAAAGAAAGATTCACACTTTCCTACATTTTTAGGTAATTGTTTCCTGTCTTGTTGGTCTTTTCCCTGTAACAATAATGACAACGTCCTTCAATAAACCTTTGGTCCATTTAGCCAAGTTTAATGAAAGACTGTTCTCTTGTTGGTTTTTGAATAAAGCGCTGTTGGATGTTTATGGCCCTACTTACTATAAAATCAAATTAAGACAAAAGAAAGCATGGCTAATTAAAGAAAAATATGTTGTGCCTTACACTTTCCATTAAAGAATACTTAAATTTGTCCTTGAAAATCTCTTCCTAGAAATATGACAAAAGTGCCCATTGGAGGGCTGAATGCGTACCGTTCTTGAACTGAAGTGGGGGGGCACAAAATACTTTCATGGACGAAGGTGGAACGCTTAAAAGGATAAAACAGCTCAACTGTTCTGCCACTCATTCAACCGTCACATTTTGTCTCGTCATCTGAATAATCTGCAGATGTCTTTCCAACACCCTTTCATTCAGCTTCTTCCATCTTTGTGCTACGTCTGACTAAATGTAAACACCTCACCTGTACAACGACTGGCCACCTTTTAGTCTTCTTTGCTCGGTTAGAGCGTGAAAACCAGAGACCGTTGTCAATGCAACCAGGTAGCACTTGGGTATGGTGCATTCACAGACCAAAAAAAGATGGGATTTTCGTGTTTACGACCGCCCATTCACTGGCCGGGGTCGATCAAGTTGTCAGTCATCCAACTCCGGTCGCCGGTATTTTTCTCAGTGCATCTCTAATCTTAAGTCATTTAAGAATTGAAAGTGAATGCATTATTCGTTTTATTCATTTTTGCTAAAGCCGGGCGTTCACTGTACAAGTTTTTGCCATTTTCGGGCCGATTCTTCAGTCGTGCCAGAATTTTTTTGGTCGGGCCTAGTTTCAGCTTGATCCTGCGTCGTGTTGTATCCAGGGGGTAACCAGGGGCGATTCGCCTCTCACGACCACCTCCCGATCAGGAATCGGACGGTCGGATGAAAATCAAACATGTTTGAAATTCAGTCGGCCCTCGTGAGCGATCGTGAGCGCGTCCTGCTGTTGAAGTGGAGTTACGACCGTCTACGAGCCGATTTCCCCCAACCTCACGCACTGCGCATGCGCAAACAAGGAAATTATTCCTTGTCTTCTCAAACGAAAAAATAGGGGTGGAGAGAAGCATGATGGCGGTACGTGGAGTCAAACTATTGAGGAACAACTCGTAGAATTGCCAAGGCAGCGCGTTTTGTTCTATTGAGCTTCATATTTAACAGTGAGCGTCGACACTTCTGCCTTTTTCTTCTTCTACTGTTGACATTTGGAGTCCGAGTAGCGCCATCTTTCTACGGGGCTGAGTCCGACGTGTGGTTTTTGAACGTACAGCGTGAGCAGTCAGGTCGCATCAGAGCGTCGGGCCGCACAGTGTAAGAACAGAGATGGTGAGCGGTGATCTTTTAAACCCTGTGGTTTTGTCGTACAGTTTTAGCTGTATAAGAGTACCACGATTAAAAATATTGTACAGTGTATGCCCGGCTTAAGACGTTGTGTGTTTTGCTTGTAGTGTTTCATTGTATCTAGTTTAACAGGAAATATGATTTTTTTTTTTTAGCTCCATGAACATGGGGCTTATTTGGTGGATAGCCTGTGGGAGTGTGCGTCAGAGCTGCTGAAGGACTGGGAAACCATGATTAGCTTGTTGCTGGATGAACCCATGCCAGGAGAGGAGGGTAAGGAGATGAACATTGAAGCCAATAAAGAGAAAAGAGAAAGAATGAATTATTGATTAATATCAGGCATTCAAATCTACCCTTCAATTATTTTTTTTTTCCCTTTAGCCCTCACTGATCGACAGGAGACGGCTCTGGTCGAGATCATGCTCTCTGCCATTCGGCAGGCTTGTGAAAGCCATCCTCCAGTAGGCAGAGGCACAGGAAAGAGGGTGAGAAGCATATTGTTGGACAAAGAAATGCTAAACTGCGATTCTCGAGTAATTTTGTGTTGGTAACTGGAGGACATTTTGTGTGTGCATTAGGTCTTGACTGCAAAAGAAAAGAAAACTCAGCTGGACGATCGGACACGAATCACAGAAATGTTTGCAGTTGCATTACCTCTGTTATTAGCAAAGGTTACACCATGTGTTCTCTAGTATTGCCTATTCATTGTTGATTTATTATTAAAATCTTATTGTAAACCAATCTCTTCACGTTTTCTCGCCGTAGTACTGTGTTGACATCGATAAGGTGACCAATTTACTCCAAATACCAAAATACTTTGATCTTGACATCTACACCACTGGCCGGTTAGAAAAGGTTTGTGAGGTCTCACTTGCGTAAACATTGTTTACTGTAAGCGCGCATTTTATTCAGTGGCAGTAAAATAATCTTCCTCAATTCAGCACATGGATGCCTTGCTGCGCCAGATCTGGGAGGTTGTCGATAAGCACACAGACACCGAAGTCTTGGAGGCCTGCTCTACAACCTACCACTATCTGTGCAACGAGGAGTTCACCATCTTCAACCGCGTGGACATCGCCCGCTCGCAACTTCTTGATGAGTTGGTGGACAAATTCAACAGACTTCTGGAGGACTTCCTGCAAGAGGTAGTTGGGTTTCTTTGCCTTTATTGCTGGAACCTGTTCAGGGGCGCAAAGCTGAATTGAAAGTGGAAGTTTTTCAGAGCTTTGATCTTTGGTTCGTCAGGGGGAAGAACCAGACGAGGATGATGCCTACCAAGTTCTGTCAACACTGAAGAAGATCGCTGCTTTTCACAAGTAATAGTTCACACGTTGACGTTTAAGTTAGTAGTCAGTCACACCTTTTGTGCATGCGTTTTCATTTGCATTCTCTTTTTCCTTAACCAGTGCACACGATCTCTCCAAGTGGGATCTGTTCAGCAGCAACTACAGGCTACTCGGCATAGGTCTGCAGAACGGGGACATGCCGGAACAGGTATCGCAGAAGAATGGGGGTCATCCTTACATGTCGCAGACTTTCCTAAAATCTTGAATTAGCTTTGCATCTTATCAGAAAGTCTGGTCCAGAAAAGTTGATGTCGACATGTTAACTGAAGGTGAAAAAGAAGGCTTACCATTTCTTGTCAACTTTTGTCTCTGCAGATCGTGATTCATGCAATGCAGTGCACCCATTACATAGTCCTGTGGCACCTTGCCAAGGTTTCAGATGGCAGTTCGATAAAGGTATAGATTATTAAACCTGGTTGGTTAGGCTAACTGGTCATTTATCAGCCCTCTTGGTAAAGATGTGGAAGAAGTTTTAAAACAGCCAAATCTTTTTGTTTACAGTAGTACACTGCAAAAACTGATCTAAAAATAAGTAAAATGTTCTTAAAATTTGTGTTTTTGTCCTAACTATGATTTGAGCAGGTAAATAACATTATCTGCCAATGGAATTACTATTTTGAGCCCTAAAATAAGATAATTAGACATCCTGCACTTGAAATAAGATGATGGAGATGAGTTGTTCCTATTGTAAGTGCCAAAGTCTTATTCCATTGGCAGATCATCTTATTTACCTGCTCAAATCAAGGACAGATGCATTAATTTTAAGAAAATATTACTTATATTTAGTTCAATTTTTACAGTGTATGATCTGGCACAGAAATAAAAAAAAATCTACTTTTTATCTTGGTAAATTTATTCTGTGGGGAAAAAACCTATTTAGAAATAGTTTGTTTTATTGAATTACAAATAGCACAATTGTTGCAACAGCCCCTTTTGCTTGTGAAACAGCATTTCTCAAAAAAGCATTTCACAAGTCTGAAGCTTACAGAGAGAGAACGTTTTATGACATATCCTAGTTCATTCAGTCCCTTTACTGCGCACAGTCCGAGGTCCTCTCTTATGCTACCACTCTACAGCTCATCCCATGGGCTTTCTCCAGGATTTAGGTGCGGGGACTGAACTGCCGACTTTCTAAATCGTTTACCAGGTCTTTGGAAAAAAAAGAGGCCCACAGCATCACAGATCCTCCACCTAACTTAAATTCATCCCTGTTTGGGTCAAACCCACTTTGAGTGTTTTTCTCCAAAAATACACATTTTTGTCTCATCTGACCAAAGCACAGAGTTCCAGGTAAAGTACAAGAGTTTAGGAAACTTTACATGTTTATGTTCGTGATGCCCGATCCTAAATGAAGTCCAGAAAGTTAGAGGGAAAAAATGCTGTTTAGCTGGGATTTATTTTTATAAAGGTATATAGCCATGTTATATGCTTATTAAAAAAAGGCCAAAAACCATTTGAACAAGCGTTAAATAAAGTTCTATACACCAAGCCTCTATCCTGACAATGTTTCTGTCTGACGTGCTTCCTGTTATTAAAAATAAACACGAAAGGCTTTGTTTACTAGCAAGTTGGGTAAAAACATAGCGTAAAACGGCAAATAATGTGAAATAACGTCAAAAAACGTGACTATGCTCCTTTAAGAAGTTGTTACGGGTACCAGCAACAGTGCCATAGGTGAATTTGTTAAAAACAACTATTTCCTATTTTGGGAGTTTGTGTTTCCAGATTAAATAAACATACTGAATACTGAAATATTTCTAAAACATTTCTAGGTGAGATTAGGTGAGATTACGCTATTCCATTAAAGTATTTTTCACATTTTTGTCAGGGTGCTAATGATTGTCTCTAACACTGAAAAGAATGGTGTCTGTCACTCCTGCAGCTCATAACTATACAACACTGCAGTTGTTGTTGAACTTAGTTCCATTTTAAAGATTTAATACTACAGTATCACTTTTTTTGTCCAAAAATGTCTCAAAAGCTTTTGTCTCCCAAGTGTAGTAAAACCCAAATTTCCACCACTTAGGAGTTAAATTAATTCCAACGTCTGACTGTTTAACGGCTCTTTTTAAAGGAGACATTAGTCGAAAGTTTACTCTTGAATGATCTTTTAATTGAAAAGTATTTTAGTCAGAGTATTCCTTTGAGGGGCTGCCTAACTGAACCTCTGCTTCTTTTAGGGTGATCTGGTGACTCTGAGAAAACAGATGAGAGCTTTCTGCTTGATATGTCAGCGTTACCTGAACAGCATCAACACAGCCGTGAAAGAGCAGGTGGGATGATTATTCGTCTACTCTGTCCTCTTTACTGCTGCTCTAAATGCTTTTGCCTTGCATTTGTAAACCAGTGCCGTGTTTATTCTAGGCTTTCACAATACTGTGTGACATGTTGCTGATCTTCAGTCACCAAATCATGTCGTCAGGCCGGGAGCATCTGGAGAATCTGGTCTACGCGCCAGATTCCTCTCTGCAAGCGGAACTGCTCAACTTCATCTTGGATCAAGTTTTCATTGATCAGGACGATGACTGCAACAGCACAGGTTTGAACTTATCCCACTATTTGGGTATCTTGTTACATACGTTTTGCTTAAAACATTTTTACATTTTGATGTGTTGTTTTTTTTTTTTTTTTATCAGATGGGCAACAAGAGGATGAGGCCAGTAAAATCGAGGCTCTGCACAAGCGGAGAAACCTTCTTGCAGCCTATTGCAAATTAATCATTTACAATGTTGTTGAAATAAATACTGGAGCAGATATATTTAAGCAGTACATGAGAGTATGTATTAACATATAAGTATTGCAAAGGATTTATTGTTTGTGCTGTTTTTTTCCCTTGTTTTTTATTATATTTTTTTCCTTTTTCCTCAGTATTACAATGATTATGGTGACATCATCAAAGAAACGATGAGTAAAACGAGACAAATCGATAAAATACAGTGCGCAAAGACGCTCATATTGAGCCTGCAAAAGGTAAAATTCCTGACAGAAAAACTTACCAAAGCTTCCTTTCGGCTACGTTTTATAGTTCAAGTTAGATCAAAGCTTGTAATTCAGCCAACGTTTCCCTAAAAGTGTCGCATATCAATTTAGTTAAAGCATAACAATGGTTCATCTTTCATTGAACACAGTGAAGATGAGTTATTCAGTACTTCTATCTAGTTGAAAAACAGGTCAAGCAATTTAAAGGAATTACAGAAGTAAGACTTTTCCGTGTTTTAGATAAGTCACCACATTTCAGGAACCGGAGTTTGTATCAGAGCTTATATTATCGGTTATAATACCGTTTTCTTTTTGATCTCAAATCTCTTTGTTTTATAACAGAGGTACCATAGCCTGTCCAATCTGATAACGTATGTTCTGGTTTTTTTTTTTTTTTTTTTTTTTGCAGTTATTCAATGAGATGATGTCAGATCACGGCTTTAACTTTGACCGCTCATCATCAGCTTTCTGCGGAATAAAAGAACTGGCGCGACGCTTCTCGCTAACCTTTGGTTTGGATCAGTTGAAGACCCGAGAGGCGATTGCCATGTTACATAAGTGAGTACTTGTCCTGAGAAAAGTTGGGAATTCACACAGTGTGGGCTTTCATGAGTAAAAGAAAACGCGCATTTCCTTTAGAGACGGAATTGAGTTTGCCTTTAAAGAACCCAGTCCTCAAGGAGAAGGGGGTCCACCGCCTAATCTGCCGTTTTTGGACATCCTAAGTGAGTTCTCAAGCAAACTCATTCGACAAGACAAGAGGACAGTGTAAGTTGGCAGCCTGACGTGTGTTTCTGATGACCTCTGAAGAGACTCTAACGGCGCTTGTCATTCTGAACTCTGCAGTCACATGTACCTGGAGCGATTTATGACATTTCAAATGGCCCTTCAGAGAGACGACTGCTGGCTGCCCCTCATCTCATACAGGAATTCTCTGCAGGCCGGGATGGACGATGACGCCATGTCTGTCATCAGCGGCATCAGCAGCCGCGGGTCCACCGTTCGGAGTAAGAAGTCCAAACCGGCCACTGTAAGCAAGAGAAAACTGCCGGAAGGTGAGTTTGTTTCTGCGCTGTGCAAATTCTTAGCATAGCCTTGCATTTATCAAAAAGAACACAGGCTTTTATTCTAGTTTCTAGGTGTTAAAATTAGGGTTCAGCCGATGCCATTTTTTTGTCCCGATACCGATACCCGATACCTGGCTGTGCAGTATTGGCCGATACTGATACCATCTGTTTGAAACTGATGTCTGTGTGTGTATATATGAAGAACTGCGTACTACTTAGGGTAGTAGAACTTTTTATTGCCTACCTGGAATGGGTGACAATAGTTGAATAAACTTTTGGCTCTCAAAGGCCAAAATAGTGCAACATTCGTGAAATTATAACATGTATAATAGTAGTGCAACAGTAAGACAGTAAAATTACATTAATAATTGAATAATCTCTTTTAAACCCTGAGTTTTGGCTCTCAAAAGCCAAAATAGTGCAACTTTCATGAACTTATATAACATGTATAATACTAGTCGGGAGACAGAAGGCTGCGTTCAAGTGACCAACAAACATCAAAATGGTATCGGTGCCCTATTTGTTGGTACTCACCGATACTGATACCACCATTATAGTGCTGGATCGGGGCCCCGTCCGATACTGGTATCGGTATCGGTGCAACACTAGTTAAAATAAATGTTCTGTTTTTTGGGAAACATGCTGTGCCTTTTGAAAGTATTCATACCCCATCCAACTTTTATTTATTTATTTTACATTTTGAGACATTACAACCATAAATTGCAACGTATTTTAGTAGGATTTATATGATGGATCAACACAGAGTGTTGCAGAGTTGTCAGGGGGAGAGCTCTAAAAAGTTTGGTTTGTGTTTCTATTTTTCCCTCCTGTAGGCCAACGTTTGTAGAAAAACCTGTTGCTGTTATCTCAGCTGCTGTTTTTTGGCAGGATGTCTTACAGAAACTAAACTTTTTCCCTGTTCTTCTCTGCAAAATAACTTGAGGCTCAATCAGATTTGATGGGAAAGCTATTTTCAAGTCTTTCAACAGATTATCATTTGGCTTTAGGTCTGGACTTTAACTAGGCCATTCTAACAAGTGAAAATACTGTGATCGAAACCGCTTACTGTAGACCTTGCTGTATGCTTGTGGTTGTTGTCCTGCTTGAAGTCTTAATTTTTTTGCAGCCTCTAACAGGTTTTCTTCCCAGATTGCCGTGCATTTAGCTCCATCTATCTCCCCCTCAGCTCTGAGCTGCTACGCTGTCCCTGCTGAAGAAAAGCACCCCACCAGCATATTGCTACCACCTCTGTGTTTTACAGTAGGGACGGTGTGCTCAGAGTGATTTATTTAGTGTTTTACATGTGGCTGAAAAGTTCAACCGTGCTTCACTTTTTATATAAAGTTCACAGAGTGCAAATATATCATCTTCTTGCAGAGGAGAACAGCAGCAGCAGCATCGATGGCGTCTGGATGAATCGTGAGCAGAGTGTGCCGACACCGGTTATGATGCATTCACCCCACCTCACTTCTACTGTGTTGAGGGAACCAAAGAGGATGAGGCCAGAGGAGAGCTACGCAGCCACTTTCTCAGTGCCAGCGGAGCAGCACCTTCACCAAGCGCTCCCTCCACAACAGCTGCCTCAGCACCAACACCAGGCTGCCATAGATTACAAGTACAAAACATTCCTTACGCAACTTTAAAGTGGATTTTAGTGTTCTGTCTTGTTTTTATTGTTTGAACTAAGGTAATTGTGAAACAATATTTACCAACCCTTGTCTCTTAGCACCCAGGTTACCTGGATGTTGACACAGAGGCAACAAGCTGAGGCCCGTCAGCACCAGGACCGAATTAGCATGCACTACGCTAAAATGAGGAACCACATGCAGCAAGCCATGTAAGACAGTCCGTGCCTTTAGAAAGCGTTTCTTATTTTACTGTGAACTCACTCTGAACAACAGGCAAGATATCATTGCTGGTATGTTTCCTCTGGTCCTTTCAGTCGTCGAGGATCTGGATTAATGGAGGATGATGAGGAGCCAATAGTGGAGGATGTGATGATGTCATCAGAGGATCGCTTGGAAGACATCAGTGAGAGCATGGATTTCAATACAATGGAGATCGATCTGGTAATTTAAAAAATACTGATATACTTTTTGTTGACTTGGAAGTGAAGTGCTGGGAGCTGATTTTAGATGTAGTTTGATAAAGTTTGTGGTCTAAGATCTGTGACTGTATTTTATTTAGAAAAACAAATGTAAAACTTCTTTGTTTAGTCACGATGGTACTCCAAATATTAACTGACTTTTTAATTATCTCAGTATATTGAGAGTGAATTTCCTGATTTTTGTCACCATTATCTTTAGTTTTAAAGCATTCTTTCCTTTATGTTGTCATTTATTTTCTAACTGAGCTGTTACTTTTCAGCCTGCATCTAAGAATCGGAGAGAAAGAAATGAACTAAAACCAGATTACTTTGATCCATCTTCCATTATGGATGATTCGGTAAGGATAATTCCTGTATTACACTGTAGTACATTTATTAGGGATGCTTCATTAGGTACATTTGTATCGACTCACTGCTTTCTTCTAAAGGAAAAGAGCTGTCAGCGGGTTTCGCATCTTGCCAAGTAACTTCTAAAACATGTTTTATGTGGGACCAAATGTGAAGAAAAATTTATTTTTCTGAATCCTCAGGTTCTGTCGGATCTAAGAAGTATGTGCACTATATCGTCGAAAGTATTTGCTCACCCATCCAAATAATCAAAATCAGACGCTCCAATCACTTCCACAGCCACAGATGTGTAAAATAAAGCACCAGGACATCCAGACTCTTTGTACACAGATTTGTGAAAGAAACAAAGGGCTTCAGATTAGCGCCTAGAGAGATTCATGGAATTGTTTTCCATGGCTGAGCAGCTGCAGCCAAGCCATACATCCCCAGGTGCAATGCAAAGCGTTGGCTGCAGTGGTGTAAAGCACGCCGCCATTGGACTCTAGAGCAGTGGAGGCGCGTTTATTTTATTTTTTATTTTATTCATGTATTTGACAGGGACAGTGTACATTAATTAGCATTCCTGCAAATGTACCAGAATTAGCCAAAAGGCTATTTTTCATCTGGACAGATCTTAAAATTGTCTACCTAAAAACACAACAGTCAGAATTTCACAGTGAACAATACAAATATAAAAAGAAATAAAAACAGCTATAACTCTTCAAAAGTTGTTTAAAAATGCAGAGTTCATGTGCCAGATGGAGATTTCTCCATCTGGCAATCTGATGGACGAGTCTGGGTTTGGTGGTTGCCAGGAGAACGGTAGTTGTCTGATGTGGGGTTGTTTTTTTGGGCTTGGCCCCTTAATTCCAGCAAAAGGAGCTCTGAAAGCTTCAGCACACTTAAGAGACTTTGGATAACTCCCTGCTCCCAACTTTGTGGGAACAGTTTGGAGATGGCTCCTTCCTCTTCCAGCAGGACTGAGCGTCAGTGCACAAAGTAGGGTCCATACAGAGATGGGTGGAGTAGTCTGGTGTGGATGAACTTGGCTAGGCTGCACAGAGTCCTAAACCCGCTAGAACAGCTTTAAGCTGTATTACAGCAGAGACTGAGGGCCAGGCCTTCTTCTCCAACATCAGTGATCAGCACCTGACACCTCACCGCTTCAGGAGGAAAGGTCAGAAATTCCCGTAAACACACTCCAGAACCTTGTGGACAGCCTTCCCAGAAGAGTTGAAGCTGTCATAGCTGCGAAGAGTGAACCGATGTCGTATTGAACACTATGGATTACAAAGAGATGTCACTGAAGTTGAGAGATTTGCATACCAGAAAAATGTCACGATTCTCTTGAGTGATAGTTCAATACTATAGAAGGATCTGTTGTCCTATTCACAATGGAAGGAAGGTTGTTTATGATAAAATGGAGAAATCAGTGTGATTCAAACTATTTAAAATAGATTATCAGACCAAGACAGATCACCAAGATATTTGTGTGGATCTGTCTGAATCTGCTTACTTAGTTGCTGCTTACTAGAATAGCTAAATGAAGCTGTTATTTCTCTGTTCATATTGTTGGGTATTTACTGCTACTTCTGTCTGTTTTTAGGTTCTCAATGTTCCGATGTTCTAACAGGAAGCGGATGAATGCCAGTGCATCATCAAAATCCTCTTCCCGGAAGAAGAAATGACCGTTCTCTGTGAAATCTTTGAAAGGAAAAGGTTGAAATGAACTATTACCCTGGTCTTTTGAGACTCCAGTATTTGCCTCTTTAACACTTAAAGACTTGGAGGGAGAGCCTCGTGATAAATTACAGTTTTATCCTGCTGTTTTCACACACTCTGATTGATCAGACTGCAGAGAGAAACAGGATTCTGTTTCACTACCTGATCAATTGAAGAAACTTTTAAGGGGGGGGGGGGGCAGGCTTAATTTCAGATTTTTAATGTATGTCCTTTTCCCTTTTTTGCATTTGGTATATAAACAATTGTCTAATGTAAATACATAGAGGCCAACATTCAGGAGAGGTGAACACAATTTCATTAACATCATTAGACAGATTTCTGGATGAAAACTACTGTTCTCGTTATTTTGGTGTTCAGTAGTTGTCTAAGATTTTAATAAGAATGGATTCTTTTCAACAACAGGGTGGCTCAACCTTGTAATAGCTGTACTTATTGACATATTTCTAGGTTAATGTAATCTAAAGACAAACATGGCAAACATGAACATAGAGTAGTTTCAGAATGGCAGCACTTCTTACATGGCTGCTAAATTAAAAAAAAAAGCGGTCAGTTAGTGCTATTGTGTTCACTTCTTGTACTGGTGAACTGTAGATTTTGGCACGGCATGTAGCCATATATGGAGATCTTTACGCAGTAAATTATAATGTGAACTAGCTTGTCATACTGTTCAAAGGCCTTGCCACAAGTGGTATACAGCGTTCTCAGATTTCTTTGTGATGGTATTTTTAAGAGATGTGTTCTGCTTTTATACCCTATAGATAACTTTGGTTTATAGATATTTTGTATCGACAATCAGATGTAAATGAATGGTTTATAATCATGCTATTTCACCTAGAAACATAAATAATCCTTTGTAACGGAAATAATGGAACGGTGTTACTGTAGATATGGCCAGCTGTTTCAGTTTTCATTTCTTCTCACTATATTAAATGCGTGCAAGAGGTATGTATTGCTTAAATGTAGTTCTATAACAAATGTATCGTTGAGTCAAAAAATGTTTTTTTAGAATTGGAAACATTTACAGTCCCATCAACTAAATCTTGACCCAGCCGTTAAACATTTAATCTTTCCTATAGCCTGTTTTTACCTGTGTAATAACTAATATCTAATGTTCCACAAACATGCCATATATTTAGCTTTTTTGTTTTAAAAAAAAAAGAATAGGAAAGGTTAAGAAAGTTGTGCATTTGGTATTTTTTTTTTACTCCAGTATACAGTTGTCCAAAGGATTTTTATACATTTTGGTTTTCCACTGTTGTTATTAAGAAATTATGCCCAATTACTAAGGCTCAGAATACTTTAGTAAGCTATGATAGCGTCTGACTTGTAAATTATACAATTATAAAAGTGTAATATATTGAGTGTGCGTGCGTTTCTATGTGCACTTTCTTCATGTGTGAATTTTTACGTAGCCGTTAAAGAAAAACAATGCTACTCTGACATTAACCCACTAATTTTTAAGTATGCATCCACTCTTTTTTTGCTTGTTTTTCAGTGGGTTGTTGTGCTGATTCTGTTCTTCTCTGTGCTGGCCCGACTGGCGAGATTCTAACTTTATAGAAAACGATGTATATGCATATTGTAGCTAGAAACAAATCCCTAATTTCTATAAAAAGTCTCTATAAACTGGAGACAGACAACCATATATGTTACCACGTTAAGAATAAATATTCACATCGGGGAAATGCGAACGGTACATCATTTATTTAAAGCACTTCATTTTGGGTTATTTACGTTTTGCATTAAACTGCTGAGCATCTGCATACATCTGTATGTTTATAAATAGTTAAATATTTGCATATATTAAATTTGTGTTTTTTATTCTATTTACAAAGTGCCCATTGTATCTTTTAATATTTGTATTTATGTCTGGAGATGTAACACAATCAAATAAATCCTTTCAAAACTGTGTGATGATGATGATTGTAAACCGAGTTTGAAAGTTGTACTATTTTGAAACATTGTTTTTATTTAGTTGAGAAACGGTAAATATCAATTTCATTTCCCCCCCCCCCCCCCCACACACAGCAAATAACCCCAGGGCTGGCCTAAAGTTGTATAAAGCCTAAGGTAGAATTTATTTTTGGGGGCGACCCACTTCCAAGCTAAACCCATCGCAATTTTAATGCATGCGATTTAACGGAAGCCTGTGGAAATTACTCATTGAGCAAATTTGGTTACGATTTTGTGCGCAATCAGGGAATTTTGGCCTTGGTTGCAGCAGTCACAACGTACAGACTTTTGGCATACATTATGCGTTCAAATACTAAAGGAACATGTTCACAAATTAAGATTTCACATCACCAAATGTGGTACTTGGTTAATGAGGTCCAAACTGTCAGAAGTGCTATAGCTGATCCTTACAAATGTTTCCAAAGCCCAGCACTGAACTGCATTATAAGATGCTAAACTGAGCTGCAAACCTTGCATAGTCCGACTTCTGAGTCCAGAAAGCCTTCATTTTGCATCTCTTACTCTGTAAAATCTAACTTCCTAGACCAAAGAAAATGCACCATTGATACAGACTCAAGCTGGGGGAAGAAGTTGATTGTTTTGTTCACAACACAAGACTTCTTTATCTACTTATACAGCTAGGGTGAATAACATGACCCTGGGGTGATTACAAACAGCAGACATGATTAGATTGCCATGAAAAAAAAATCTGCATACTTTCAGATTTTAAAGTTATTTTTTTGTTGTTTTTGTTTGTATGCATACAATTGATGCATTTGTAAATCTGTCCGACATGAACCTCAAGTGCATTTAGGGCCTTCCTGACAACCGAGGTCCCCTGATGCAATTCCGATTTACTTATACAATATATTTTTAATGTACACATGTATTGTAAATTTTAGCAACATGGTGCCTTTTCTGACAAATATGACATTTTACTTTAAATGCCATAAATCTGAACATTTCTTTATTATTACCACCCCCAAAAAGTGTTGGGAATTAGGAAAAGTTGTTTTTCTCTAAGCCTTCTCTCTTTCTTTAATAAACTTAAAAATATATATATACAGTGCCATCAGCTGCCATTTTAGCGTAAGGCAAAAGACAACTTTTAGTACCGTGCTTGTTCAGAGCATTGAGTTTAGCGCTGACGCTTCTCTCACATTCCCACCATGCAGCAGCGAGCTAGCAGCGGCGGCTAAGCAGCACATTTGACCCTGTGCTGTTTGCCATGATGCTTAACTAGACATCCGGGCAGTGTGTATGGAAGATGGCGACACTTATCCTCCCCGGTGAATGGATCAAAAACTGGGAAAAATCAGGAAAACACGAGTTGTGAGTACATTTGAGCCTCAATAAATCCCCGTAGGTTAGATGGGGGTTCCTTCTCTGTAAAACAAAACAATAAGGCAGCTAGCATCGAAACGCCCTAACGGGCAGTGTTTGAAGGGAGCTAGCTCTAGCGATCGAGGTTAGCAAACAGTTAAAGTGGCCTAAGTTGCATCGCTGCAATGAAAATGGATGCGTAAATTATAGGTTCCGTGCAAAAATATATCGATCGGACTCAGTTTCTTTTAAAAGGTTTGACATTTGTCGTTAGCTAGGAAGCTAACCGTGTCTGCTTGCTAACAGCCTAGCTAAATTTGTAAACAGGCACCTAAGCTAGTTTAGAAAAAAAATCCACCTAGCTAACTCTAATGCTACATTTATCTGAGCAATAGTTGGTAACTAAATGGAAAATAGAGCCAACTTTCAGCGAGCTGTGTACCATTAACGTCCTACAGACGAGTAATAAGCAGTCGGTGGGGGGTACAAAGTTGTCAGGCAACCGAAATCCTGATAAATCATGTGGAGGGAAACAACGGAGCTTAATGCTACAGCCAGCTAGCAGGGACGCTAGCTCCGATGGGATGCGCTTAACTTAACGCCCAATTATCTGGAATCTAAATAATTATTTGCAATTAATGTTGCCTACGCAGCTTATTTTAATACATGGACCGGTGGAGGAGAAGCAGGACTGGTGCCACGGAGCTGATAACATTGCGGTCTGAGTCGCCACCGCTGCTCTTCATTAGCATTTCAAATTAGCATCTCGGCTCAGATGCATTTCCCCCAAACAACCGATTAACCGTGGAAGCTAGCGTTGGGGTTTAGGTTCGCGGTTCTTGCCGACGGCACATCTACAGCTAGCATCAAACTTCACAATGCCCTGCCGGTTTACCTTCCAGGAGGACCGTGCCTTGTTTAAAAATGGCGAATCTAAACTCGGGGCAGACGGACGCTTTCACGCAACGAGAGAAAGGCAAAGCACAAACGGAGATTTGGCAGCTTTTTAAGAGCCCAGCCATCATTCATGAGCTGTCACAGTTACTCCTGCAGCCAGTGACCGCAGGCCCTGCATATGTGCGAAAGGGCCGCAGTGCTAAAGCTAAAACCCAGTGTGCTACAAGCTTGTGTGTGTGTGTGTGTGTGTGTGTGTGTGTGTGTGTGTGTGTGTGTGGTTGACGCGCCATAGCTGATATTTGTGTTGCATAATTTCAACTATTATTATTACAATATTACCAATGCATGCTTGATTAGAGAGAACAGTGAGTGAAGAGATGTAAAATATATTAGTAGCAAGCCACAAACGAAGCAAGGAAGCTTTCATTTTCCCTGTTTCTGATTTTGATTATTATTATGAACCATTATAGCATTTCACCTGAGATGGTCTGCGGCAAACAAATAAGACTGAGGCTCTTAACAAAGCTTAACGCTCACTCCTTCAGTGGCTGACCCTAACCCGGGAAAATGAAGGCGATGGCAACGCGTTCTTTGTGTTATGAGACTGTAATTGTAGAGAGGAGTGGGAATGATATTGTTCAAATCTCACCTAATTTAGTTTTATATAGGTAATTTAGTTTCCCATAGGTTGAGAATGTATGTGTGGTGGTGAGCAATAGGGAGCAGCGTGGTGTAGACGTGTATACACCGCCGTCACGCTTGACTCGGTGGAAACTGCTTTCCTGAAAGGCTGTACGGAGCATTCAAATGTCTATTCTGCTCCAGAGCCGCTCCAAAATTACAATTTGCATTTGTTTAGTTGCCTTTAGTCACCAACGGTGCTTCACCGAGACAAAACAAAAGCCAAGCTAGAGCTACATCACCCTCCGTCTACATAAAACGTAGAGCTACGCGCTGATCGGTTTCACCGCTCATTTCAATTAGATTTGATACAGATTTCTGGTTTCACCTACGTAGAGGTTCAAGGAAGACTGGCTGATAGGTGCGAGTTCATCGACCCTACGATGCTTACCGTTGGGAAGATTTGCCACTTTTGTGAACACCATCTATAAACTACGTGTCTATACCAGTGTTTTGACTCCCAGAAGCCTCCTGCTGCAAAGGCTTTAAGTCCAACCACAAGATGGGAATGTCAAAAAAAAAAAGCTGCAGGATATCAGGACATTTAACGCCTTTATTATTGCTGAAACTTGCAATGGCGCTATTCATTACTACTAACCCAAACCCAGACATCAGATATGAGCATCAAGGCAGTCTCGGTATGCAGCATGGTGAATGCCTGATGCCTATAATCTAATATCCTGCCAGGCTTTGCAGCCAAGCAGTCCTTTGTGATCGCACACGCTGATAGTCCAACGATGACCGAGGAACGTTCTTTCGTTTCTGCGGGTCTTTGCCTGGCTGTAGCATTCATTTTAACCGCGCGTCTCATAATTGGCTCTAGCAACCTGCTTTCACCAATCATGGGGTTCTGGGAGTGCCCAGCCTATCCCGGTGCATTCTGGGTTGGTTAGTATTAGGCTTAAAAAGCAAATTGAGACGTAACCTGTGTAAAACTATGTCGTGTTAAATTGATCCGTTTATTGAGCTGCAAAAGATGATAGTTTCTCATGTTAAGTAGGACAAAGCGATCTGACTCTGTTTGTTGTACTTCCAGTGTGCAACTCTGCAAGGAGCTAACAGAGAAAACTGATCATGGAAATGAAATTAAAGGTAAGTTGGCTCGTAATTGTCAATGCAAGACTGCACACACACACACACACACACACACACACACACACACACACACACACACACACACACACACACACACACACTCTATCACTTTCTATGCCCTAACCCTGAACCTAACCCAGGTACATACCCAACCCTAAATTTAACCAAAACTCAATTCCCACCCAAACAAATGCATTAGCCCAAGTTGCCTTGTGTGGACCTTGGAAAATGTCCTCACAGCGTCGGTCTACTGTCAAGTTTTGGTCCACAAAGCGGTAGACAAACGAGTACACTCACTCATCTTTTGAAAGGACTAAACGCCGCTTTAGATACGGTGGTAGAAAGTTCAAAGTTAGCTCAAGGTGAATGAAACATCTTGGTATCTGTTCTCCTTCCTCTCCGCTCTGTTATGTCTCCTTTATCACAAGAGAGCAGCAGTTCTCTGCAGGAGCAGCAGTTCTGTTTACGTTGTGGCGGCTAGCTCCGAGGGTGTTACATCATACCAGTTCCTGTGCTGAGCTGCTGTTGGCGCTTGCTCAGCACTTTATCCCTGGACTTGGAGCCAATCAAATGCTCACGAGCCCCCCCAACATTTAAACTACAAAGTAACTTGGTTTTAATCTGCTTTTTTTTATTTTTTTTATCAATTGTAAATTTTGTTCAGTTATTAGTAGGTTGACAGAAAGGCGAGGAACGGACACGCAGTAAATGGCCCCGGGTCAGAGATCGCCTCTTTAAACTCAATTTAAGTGAACCCTAACGATTAAAAGGTCAGATCATCACTGGCTTTTGTTGTTTTTCTTTTATAGCTCATAAATATGTTGATCTTTTAATGGCACCACTTTGTTCTAATAAATTACGCATGAAAGACGGCATTTATGTCCCCCAGGCAGCGCTCCCAAACACCGACTACTGTTTTTGACAGTTTTTGAAATACTGGTGCCTAGTTTACTGAGTCAAACTCATCTTTTCAAAGTCAGTTTGGCCACTGTCTCCTGTTTGAATGCTATATTTGTTAAATTATTAGATGTCGAGGGGCATGTGTTCACACTCAGGGAATGCAACTAATATATTTGGCTAGTTGGACTTTCACCTCCTTTGTCACCCATTTAGGCGTTTGTGACCAAAACATTGAAATTCACAGTTTTGGTCCCATCAAGGTAAAAGATGAGAGGGGTGGAAAATTTGATGACTTTGACCTCCTAATATTGTGCGGCCATATTCAAATTCTCAGGCCGACGGTTTTAGAAAGCCTGATTGCGGCGATGCTCGGATACAGTAATGTTCCCCTCGTGCTGCGAAATGCAGATTGTAACCGGAGGAGGATCAAACATTTACGGTTCTGATGTTTTCAAATGTGAAACAACGCTTGTTCTTGAGCCATAGACAACCAAACCAGTTCCACATAGAAGCGGTTAAAAACTCACTCCAACTGCGCGTTCCCAACGAACGCGATCCAGGCATTTTGAGTGAGCGATTTTCATATTACCCCCATGCTGAGGCGGAGGCGTTTGATCGGCGCGATGAGGCCGAACAGATCGAAGCGAGAGCAAAGGAACCCGCGGTGGATGCGAGTCGATAATCGTGTCGTATTAAGGGTGTTCCCTACCATTTATTTGAGCACAAAAAATGTTTTGTTTGTGTTGCACGTTTAGATTACAATTAGACTGTATTTCTATTGAGAGATGATTGATTTACTGACCCAAAAGCTTGTATTCTGTGTCCCGGAGTGAGAACCGTGTCTCTCTATGCCGGAAACGATCCGCAAAAAGCTACAGGTGGTGGTTCTGGCCGAACTGGGCGCGTCTCTGGAGGATCCGGTTGACCCAGGGGAGCTGGCGCCGTTGCTCGGCCTTCCGCGGCACATGAAGCCCGGTGACCCGCTCTGTAAAAGCGTGGTCCGCCATGTTGAGTTAAACGCGCGTTAATGATGCGGTGAAGCGAACGACGCCGTTGTCACCGTTTATAAATGCGAAGAGTCAAGCGACCAACTGGAAGAGTCGAGCGAAAAATACCCCTAGATGGCGTTTGGTGTGAACGCACTGTGACAGCAGCCCCGTTTCAGCACTTGACACCAGTTTGGCAGAAGAACACATTCGTGTTACAGCTCTGCTCTTCGTCGCGTTGAGTTCAGACTTCCACTTTGATTTTATTTCACTAACTTCTTTTTCACCACCTCTACAACGTTTGGGGAGGTCTTTGTAAGTTAAAAAAGCCTCAATGTGAGCACGTGTAGTTCAAAAGTAGATTTTTAAAGAACTCAAAAGTTGTCTACCATGTTGTGTCTTCACATTTGAGCCGTGCAGATCTGCCTCCTCATCAGTTTTCTGATGCGGGTCTTCGCTGAAACGTGCTGCCTGTTGCCTTTTCAGATATCCAGGCCGCCCTTTATGAGATCTGCTCGCAGGTTGTCGAGGGTAACCTGAAAATCGATCTGGTTTCCTCTGTCCTGGGGGAAATGATGGTAAGGTTTTTTTTGTTGTTTTTTTTTAGGCAAACACATATAAACAAAACTGAGTAGTATTAAAGCAATATCCTGTTACTGTTTGATGACGACATATTTGTAAATTCTAGTTTTGTAAAATCAGTAACATAACGGTTTCAGGTTCCTTTTGTCATTGAATGAGATTTAATGAACTAATCCCAGCTATACTCAAGCTTTTCACCATGTTTGGTGGCTGAATAGAAAAGTAATTATGCAACATTTAAGTTTTTGTTGATTTTGTTGGTTCATATTGGCCTTTGCTGCACCCTTCCCTTATGTACGTCTTCCGTTTTGTTTTCAGGAATTCAGAGACGACTTGCCATCGGTTTTAGCAGATGTGTTCTGTATACTAGGTACATTTTACCGTTTGGAATAATAGCTCTGAAATCCAATAATATAAGAGAGATGGACGCGTGTGTCATGATTCTCCACTCTTTTTACGTCAGATTTAGAAACTGGCGCACTAGAAGAAAAGAACAAACGGGACCATTATACTCATCTAGTGGGAGCCTGTTTGGTAAGAGTTTTCAATCTACGTCTAATTGTGTTTTTTTTAAGTCTAGATGTATTCATATGTCTCAGAGGTTCTCTCTCATACTTGGTTCTAGCAACATGGCTGCCTGAGCTATAGTTACTGTTGGTTTAATGACCGCCCTTAAACTGTACGTAAAACTGTAGGTTCTCTGCTGCTGAATGGGGTAGAAAATCTTGTCTGAAGCCCATTTATCACGCGTCTGCTCCTCTGGTTGCTTCTTATACTGAGAGGATGTTTATATGAAGGAAAAAAATGTCAGTTTCTTTTAATATAGTTTGTGTTAAAATGTTTTTTTTTTATCTTCTAATGCTAACCTTATCGACTTAACATCCTGTTTTGTTACGTCAGTCTTTTGTACCAGAGGTCATCCTGAAAGAAAGACTGGACCCCGAAACCCTGGAATCCCTTGGACTGATTAAACAGGCTCATCAGTTTAATCAGAAGATAGTAAAGATCAAGACTAAATTATTGTAAGTACGAGCCCGCCTCTCGGCCTGTACGATGCTCATCCAGAACCTTTTTTTTTATTTTTCGTTTTTACCTTCGTTTCAGTTACAAACAGCAGAAGTTTAACTTGCTACGGGAGGAGAACGAGGGCTACGCCAAACTGATCACTGAGCTCGGCCAAGACCTGTCCGGCAACATCACCAGCAACCTCGTCCTGGAGAGTATAAAGTCCCTCATCGGTGCGAATGCAGACCTGTCACTTAACAGTCTGACATGTTTTTATATGATACATACAGAATGAATAGAAAACGATTTTAATCTGAACGACTAATTTCTTGGTGATTTGACCACACAGCGGGCTCTAGTATATGCAGTAACCTCTTTAAATATTGATAGTGGCCTATATCGTTAAAATGCTTGATTTGAAGTAGTCTAATAACTCGAAGTTTTGCTTAAGCTTGATTTGAACCTTTTAGTTATTGTTTTTCTCATAACTGTTCAGTTGTTTTGAGGTGTCTTGGATCTAGGCTCCTCCTAAATGTTCGTGTTTTGGCCGTAGGCTGCTTCAACTTAGACCCTAATCGTGTGTTGGACATCATCTTGGAGGTGTATGAGAGCCGGTCCGACCAGGATGAGTTCTTCCTGTCCCTCATCAAGTCCTACATGTGTGAGCCAATCACCATTTGCCATATTCTGGGCTTCAAGTTCAAGTTCTACCAGGTGAGCCTACAAAACCGGTCCTGCGTTTAGGTGTTGCGACACTGAAGTTTTAGTTAATTACAGGTAATCTTGATTCAATTCCAAAAGCAAAACCTCTGAGATGCTTCATTGTACAAAAAGAACTGAAATGTGGTTTGTGGTTAGCTGTAATAATCAGATTTAAAATAAATAAACAAAACATATTAAAATATATTGGGATTCACCTCACCTCGGGTTAAATGGAACCACCGGATTTGAAAACTGATTACGTTTGCATGTTTTGTATAAATAATGTACTGACATATTGTTTCATTTTTTTTGTTCCCAGGAGCCCAACGAGGAAACCCCAAAGTCACTTTACCACATTGCTGCTGCTCTCCTGCACCACAACCTAGTAGAGCTGGAGGATCTCTATGTACATGTAAGGAAACGCCCTGCGGCGCACTAATCGTTTAGATCGCTTCACTGGTTTCTAGCTCCCGTATTGGACGTTTCAGATTCAAACGTGAAGTCTTTGCTTTATTTATTTTTTATAGTAGGGCTGGACGACATAGAAAAAAAGCATATCGATAAAATAGAAATCATATTGATCGATATCGATAATTATCAACAAGTTCAAAATGTATACTTGTAAGTGCAGCCCTGGCCATTTTCTGCTGTTGCTTAGCGACCTATTTTTAGATAAAGAACACACAAACACTGAATTCCAACTCAATCCTTTATTCAACCAACTTTTTACCAAAACTGCAAGTTTTTAAAAAAACAAAAAAAGAAGACGTGCTCTCTGAACTCTTTGAAGGGGGCGGAGCTCGGTGAGGGATCGTTCCTGGGTCTGCTTTGTGATTGGTTGGGAGGATGTAATGGCTGTAGTATTAACCTACATGACTAAAATGCAAAAGAAGGAAAACTTATTTTATTGACTATTTTTCCTATCAATCGATATACGTCTATCAATCGATATATATTGTTATTGATTTATTGTCCAGCCCTATTTTATAGGCACCTCTAAGGCGATATCTCTCTCTCTCTCTCTCTCTCTCTCTCTCTCTCTCTCCAATTCCAGCTTATGCCAGTAGATGCCACCATCGTGGACGAGCACAAGCGAGAGATTTCAGAGGCCAAGCAGATCGCTCGCAAGCTGGTTACAGTCTTGCTTCCCTCAGAGAAGAGCGAGGACAAGGAGAAGGAGAAAGAAAAGGAAGAGGAGAAGAACGAAAAGGTCATTCTCTTTGAAATTCACTGCATATAACGTCAGACCTGTTTTCGGGAAATGCCGTCAGTCAGGTTGGATCACGAGGCATCCTGCTTCTATGATGCGGCGCTCTGTACTCCGTTCTGCTCAGCGCTCGGTGTCTGCCGTAGGATTTACTAGCCGGGCGAGTTTGAATATTGCATCACAGCAGCGTGACACCTTCAGTGTTGGCTTTTGTCACTGCTCCTATCGCTTTTGTTTCATCGGTTATTTCAATTCTTTGAATGGCCGATGTCTTCTTTACACCCACAGCCACCTGACAACCAGAAGCTCGGTCTTTTGGAGGCACTGCTCAGGATTGGAGACTGGCACCACGCCCAGAGTATTATGGACCAGATGCCTTCTTTTTATGCCACGTCTCACAAGGCCATCGCGCTGGCGCTTTGCCAACTTGTACACCTGACCGTGGAGCCTCTTTACAGAAGGTAGTGATTGCCGGGTTTTACAGACTGCTCAGTGCGCGCGCCGACAAAAAACAAACAAGCATGCAATTTGAGGTCTTCGAAACTAATAGTCCACGCGCACAAACCTGACGTAATGCTGTGTTCATTAAAGAGCCGGCGTTCCAAAGGGAGCAAAGGGCTGTGCGTTGCAGCCCCTGAAGAACAAGCGGGCTCCTCAGCCCACGGAGAGCTTTGAGGATCTACGGAAGGATACGTTCAGCATGCTCTGCTACCTGGGCCCTCACCTCTCCCACGACCCCGTCCTCTTTGCCAAGATCGTGCGCTTGGGCAAGGCCTTCATGAAAGAGGTGGAACCACATCCTCCTGTGCTGTCGCGTCTCAACCGCTGTGCTAGTCTTGTTTTGACCCACATTTTGTTGTTCTTCTGCTTCACAGTATCAAACCGATGGCAGACCTGAAATGAAAGACAGGCTGGTAAGTGTAAGACTAAAAATCCTCCAACTTGAAATTGCCAACCTACACCTGTTTTGTATGAATCTGTAAATATTGGAAAAACTCTTTCGTTCAGGAAATACTGTTGAGCTGTTTCCTGAGCATCGCAGACCAGGTGCTACTGCCCTCTCTCTCTTTAATGGAGTGCAACGCCTGCATGTCTGAGGAACTGTGGGGCCTGTTTAAACTCTTTCCCTACCAGCACAGGTAGGTCAAGATCTTCCCTGTCGTTCCAAAAGAGAGCGCGCCCGCAGCAAAACAGGAGTGTTATGTTCTCGTTTCGTTGTATCCGTTAAAAGGCGTGGCGCAGCGTTTTGTACCAGCTAAAGTAATTAACTGAAGACGGGCTCAGCCCAACATAAAAATCATCACAGTAATCAAAACGAGTCGCGATAAAAGCATGAATTAGAATTTCAAGATGATGTGAAAGAAACGGTCGAACTTTGTCCAATAATTAATTATGGATTTAATCTGTGCGTTACATTCGAGTACATGTAGCGGAAACCCTCGTCTTACCATAAAAAATGTTCCTCTTTAGAGTATTTCCACAATGTTTTCCTAAACATATATTCAAAATTGCAAGTTTTTACCAAAACAATTTCCCCTTTCAGGACTACTTTTATTTATTTATTTATTTTTTGTTCGTTAAAATGCAAAAAAAAAAAAAAAATCCACGACATCCATGCTTTGATTTCAGCGATATTAGGCTGTTATCAGCATAAAAATTAAAGGCAGTACCATATTAATGGAGAATTGAGCCAATAGGAAGTATGGAGTCTTGAGCTACTCCACATGTAAAGCTGGGTGTTCACTGTACGAGTTTTTGCCCTTTTCGGGCCGATTCTTCAGTCGTGCCAGAATTCTTTGGATCGGGCCGAATTCCAGCTTGATCGTGCGTCCTGCGTCGTGTCGTATCCAGGGGGTAACGAGGGGCGATTCGCCTCTCACGACCACCTCCCGATCAGGAATCGGACGGTCGGATGAAAATCAAACATGTTTGAAATTCAGTCGGCCCTCGTGAGCGCGTCCTGCTGTTGAAGCGGAGTTACGACCGTCTACGAGCCGATTTCCCCCGACCTCGCGCACTACGCACGCGCAAACAAGGAAATTCTTCTTAGTCTTCCCAAACGAAGACATAGGAGCAGAGAGAAGCATGATGGCGGTACGTGGAGTCAAACTACGGAGGAACAACTCTTAGAATTTCCAAAGCAGCACGTTTTCATTCTAGTGAGCCTCATATTTAACAGTGAGCATCGACACTTCCGCCTTTTTCTTCTTCTACTGTTGACATTTGGCTTCCAGGTAGACAAGTCAGAGTAGCGCCATCTCTCTACGGGGCTGAGTCCGACGTGTGGTTTTTGAACGTACAGCGTGAGCAGTCAGGTCGCATCAGAGCGTCGGGCGGCACAGTGTAAGAACAAAGATCATGAGCGGTGAACTTTTAAACCCTGTGGTTTCGTTGTACAGTTTTAGCTGTATAAGAGTACCACGATTAAAAATATCGTACAGTGCGTGCCCGGCTTAAGGGGGCGCTGCTGATGACTTAGCAGAACCTACCGAACACAAAAGCTTCTCTCTGTGAAATCAGACTTTAGAGCGACACCACGAAGGCCCGCCCGGTTCTCCTGGCGAGATAAAAGGATCTGGTGATCCAGTGTGTCGAAAGCGGCAGCGAGCTCAAACAATATTAAAATAACACAGTGACCAGAATCTGTGGTTAAAAGAATGTCAATTAGAAAACAATATGCACTACATGTGTTGGTCTGTCTGCTAAAATCCCCTTTTGATAAAATATTAAAAGGTTCAAAGGGTGTGAATACTTTTAGAAGACCATAAATAAATTACAAATATAGCCTGTTGACCAGAAAGCAAGTCTATAGCCACACCAATGTTTTTAATCTCATTAATAATGTCCCACATTATTATTATTATTATTATTATTACTATTATTATTTCTTCTAACCATGTGTTTGTGCTCTAAGGTACCGGCTATACGGGCAGTGGAAGAATGAGACCTATTCTGGCCATCCTCTCTTGGTTAAAGTAAAAGCCCAGTCTGTGGAGAGGGCCAAATACATTATGAAGTAAGAAGCTTATTTTCTGTTATCTGTTTTTTATCTTCCCCCCCATCCAGGATCCAGAACTAGTGATTCAGTCCTCATCTTTAATGTGCGCGTTGTTGTCTTAGACAAATACAAATGGAAATGAAGCTCATTTTTATTCATCTCTGACACCAGTGTTGTTTCATACTGTTGTGTTTGAGTGGGTGTATCATTTTGTTTTTCAGTGTTCATGCTGAGTATGTATGTCGAAACCAAAGAACAACAATGTGAAACTCATTGTAATATTTTAATGCTGCTAGTTTTGAGTGATTTAATATACTTGCAGATGATTTCTTTCCATTACCGTCTAGCCAGAACTCTCTCAGATCAAAGTATTTTTGGTTTAGCTTGGATTAATTGGTGCGAAGTTGCTATGTAAATATCTTGTTATCGCTGCATAATTGCTTGTGCTTCACATTGAAAAGTTAATTTATGTCAGTAACTGGATTCAATAAGTGAACCATTATATAGATTAATTACACACAGACCGATGACTTTAAGCCTTTATTTCTGTTAATTGTGATGTTTTTCTGCTTACAGCTTATTAAAACACAACATGACACGAGGGCTTAATTTATGTTCAGTGGCTGTTTGAAAGGGTGTGGTTTTTAAAAGCTGCTATAAATCTGATAAATGCGCCTCGTCGTGTCGGATACTGTGATTTACTGAGTTGTGCCTGTATTCTCAGACTCTTTTGCCTTCAAGAAGTATCACACCTTTGTTGTATATTAATGCTGAAATCTGTTGTTGTTTTCCGCCTTTTCCCTCCCCAGACGCTTGACCAAAGAGAACATAAAGCAGTCTGGAAGGCAGATCGGCAAACTGAGCCACAGCAATCCCACCATCCTCTTTGATTATGTACGTAGACTTTGCGATTATTGTTTTCATTTGAACCATGTGGATAAACTGTGAAAGGCAAACAAATCCCATATTTGTGTTGGAACAAAGGGATTTCTAAGAAGTCTATTTTGGCGTACAACACAGATTTCTTGCGCTATAAAGACTAATATAGTTATTAATGTTTGTCTAACTCGTGGCTTCAGTCCAGACCTGCAAATGTGTGGCCTGTGTGCAGATCACGCTTCCATTAATCAATATGAAATCTGCCTCGGAAAGATTAGCTATTTAAACCCATTGCACTTGGTTCAACGCGAGCAAAGTAATGCTATTTGTCTTTGCTTTTAGCAGCTCTGAAGTGTGCAACTATAATATGGAAATGTTAGATTATGGCATGTTCTAAATATAAAAAGCCATAAGGAATAGCTTCACCACTTATTTGCTTGGCAGACACAAATCGGGGTTGATTTTTAGTTTACATCCGTGACTACTTCTATAATGTTTTTAAGTGATTTAAAGGAACCAGATGGTATGTTTGTTTGCCCTAAATCTCCTGTATCTTGTATATTAGATGTTGTCTCAGATCCAGTGGTACGACAACCTCATTGGACCGGTGGTGGACTCATTAAAATACCTCACGTCTCTCAACTACGACGTCCTGGCCTGTATCCTCTGCTTTTTGCCCGTAAATGTGTACAGCGAGCGCAAAAGAGTCACATTCCCGTGTTGTTCCCCTTAACCTCGGCTTCAGATTGCATCATTGAAGCGCTGGCCAATCCCGAGAAGGAGAAGATGAAACATGACGACACTACCCTATCCTCGTGGCTCCAGAGTAGGCGTCTTGTCACTGATTAGTTCCATGGACACACAGGAGAGAGCTTTTTGACATTTAGTGAAGTGTATCTAACTCGCATGTGTTTTGCGCGTCAGGTCTGGCAAGTCTGTGTGGAGCCGTGTTCAGAAAATACCCGATTGAGTTGGCCGGCCTTCTGCAGTATGTCACCAACCAGCTGAAAGCAGGGAAAAGGTAAAAAAAAAAAAAAGGATCAAACGCTCCAGTATAAGCACATTTTGTCACAATGCAAACATAAGCTTCGATTTCTTTACTGGGATTTTATGGTGCAGACAAACAAAAAATGCTTAATTATTGTGAAGGTAAAGGAAAAAAATGTAAAACGTTTTAAAATGTGCATCCACCCATATTTCCCCGATACAATCAATTGCCTTTATAACGCCCCTAATTAGTAAATAGAGTTGACCTGTGTGTAGTAGATGCAGCTGATCTCAGAGCTTTGTTAGAGAAACCTTGGAGGACAGAACGCATCATGAAGACCAGGGAGACATCAGACAGGTGAGGGATGAAGAGTTGGCTTATAAAACAATGTCCCAGGCTTTGAATCATCTCTCTGAGCTCTGTTCGAAAGAGTGCGGCACACCTAACAAGACGTGGCTGTGTCCACCTGAGCTGACGGGCTGCATGCGGAGAGCATTCATCTGAGAAGTAGCCAAGAAACCTGTGGGCTAAAGCTAGGGCTGGACGATAATTCAATAACGATGTAAACGGATCGATAGAGGTGTGCTGCGATACAAAGAAAAAGGGTCAATAAAAGGTTCAGTGGAAGACCAGTTTTCCTTCGCTTTGCATTCTAGCCAAGGTTACATCTTTACATCCTCCCAGCCAATCAGAAACCCAGACCCGCTAATGCTCCGCCCCCTTCTAAGAGTTCAGCGAGCATGGGTTATTTTTTTTTAAAAACTTGCAGTTTTGGTAAAAAGTTGGTTAAAATAAAGGTTGAGTTTGAATTAAGTGTTTGTGCGTGCTTTATCTAAAAATATGTAATTAAGCATAAAACGGCCAGGGCTGCACTTAAAATATATTTTTAACTTTTTTTCACAATTATTGATGTTGATCCATAGGATTTCTATTTTTATTGATGTCTATTGTCTGTATCGTCCAGCCATACCTAAAGCTCAGGTGGTAGAAACTGGATAGGCCAGCTATTAGTTATGGAGTCAACTAATCTGACCTGTAGAAAAAGTAGCATAAAGAAAAACATTGTTGGATGGGAGCTGTAAGAAGTCCTCTTCAGTTTGCTGTAAGACACTCAGGTGTCAAAGAAAGACTCAGAATAAAGCATAAATTAACTTTTTGGCCTATGTAGAAAGTGTTGTGCGTGTGCTGAACATTATTCTGAGCACACCATCCCCACAGTAAAACATGGTGGGCTGGGCGATGTGGACCAAAAATAACATCTTGATGTTTTTAGGCTGGATGTCAATATAGCTCTATGTTTTTCTTTTCATAAAGTAGTTATAAGTGTCTCACAAGCACATTTTTTAACAAACAGCTATAGATTAGTATGAGAAACTGCTGAAAAATAACCTACTGGAATATCTAAAAGTAGAATTATAGCACAACGTAGACCATCTCAATATAAACGATAGTCTCATCTTCTAACTCTTATATCAAAATCCCTGATATTTTAAAAATCTCAACTTACTGCCCAGCCCTAGATGCAGTATTATGCTGCATCTCTTCAGCATGTACAGGAAAATCAGAGCATGGATTGAGCTAAATGGAGAGAAAAGCTAGAAATAAACCTGTCGGCGGCTTCAAACCCCTGGAGACGAGAGCAAGACGTTGGCCTCCCAGCAGGACAATGACTCTAAACGTGCAGCCAGAGCTCCTGGTAAATCTGCTGAGATCCAGTTACACTCATGCGTTAGACTGAACCAAAGTTCAGACGTAAATCTACTTAGGAATCTGTTGCGAGCGCTGACAAACGATGTTTGCACTGTTCAGTGTAAGGCTAAACAATTAATCGCATTTGCAATTTAATCGCAATTTTAAAAAGCGCAATTTCCAAATCGCAGAGGTCTGCAATTTTTGGCTATGTAACAATTAGTCAATTTAGGTCCTTTAGATGTCCGTAACATGTTTAAAGTGGGTTTTCCTCCACATGGAAGGGACAGTTGCAGCAGTGAGATAATCTAATTTTATTACTTGTTTTAGAGTTTATATAGTCAGACTGTTTTACCAGAAACTTTCAGGAATCTCACCATAGGATTAAGTAGTGGTCAAACTGTTTAATACATAGACTTACTTGTTGGTTGCACTTTATGTTCAACAAGGTTTGATGTCCAAATCAATTAAAAAAACAAAACAATATTCTGATTAATAAAAACATTAAAAGTTCTTGTTTTAAATGGTCCTTGTTTACAAACATCTTTATCTACAGGCCATTTTTGTTGCTTGTGGTTAATGCAGAGAAAAGTCTAAATCAAATCGCAATTTTGGTTGAAATATATCGTAATCAGAACGCGATCATTTCTGCTGCGAGTTGAGACGCATCGGCTCTTTTAGCACCTAATCTGCACAGCGATGAAACGGATTGATTTGTTGTTTGTATATGTTTAAAAAGACATGATAAATTAAACTGGAAAAAAAATAATGGCATTAAATCCCAATATTAAGAAAAAAAAATTGCAATTAGATCTTTTTCCAAAATGGTTCAGCCGTAGTTCAGTCTGACTGAGATTAAAACTGTTCTGCAGAGAACAGACAAACTGTGATTGCATTGAAAGGCACAAGAGGGCAGAATGCGTAAGCTTTTCAGGTAACCTTTACTCTAATGCTTAGTGTTGGTCTGTCACCAAAAAAATGACAAAACATTGAAGTTTGTGGACGTAACCACAGCAGTAGGCATTTCCTGATGCATGCAGATTTTTTACATCGTTGGGGTTTTGATTGTTGTCACATTAAAAAGACTCTTGGGTCCCGGGTGTTGGTATCTAAGGCTCTAAAGCTGCTATTCAGACTTAATGTTCGCCGGGTGGCTTTTGTTTTTGCAGTTTTGACCTGCTGATCCTGAAGGAGGTGGTGCAGAAAATGGCGGGCATCGAGATCACAGATGAAATGACTTCAGAACAGCTGGAGGCCATGACGGGAGGAGAGCAGCTCAAGGCTGAGGTATGAACAGCCAGCTAATCTACACGCGGATCGCCTGATGCTCTCTTTTAAATACAGTCTATAATATTATCTGTGTGTGCGTGTCCTGCAAAGATGTTCAGCGAAATGACCGCGTTCATCAATGTGCGCATGTGCGTCCACAGGGAGGCTACTTCGGCCAGATCCGGAACACGAAGAAATCGTCTCAGCGCCTGAAGGACGCTCTGCTGGATCACGAACTCGCGCTGCCGTTGTGTTTGCTCATGGCCCAGCAGCGTAACGGAGTCGTTTTCCTGGAGGGAGGAGAGAAGCATCTTAAACTCGTGGGACACCTCTATGACCAGGTTTGCACCTGCGGGACTGTTTTTATTTTCTCCGATAAACACAGAAAGGCTTTTTGAGTCGGTCGCCTTAACAACGGCGGTCGTTGACGAACACGTTTGTCTTCGCAGTGTCACGACACGCTGCTGCAGTTCGGAGGCTTCTTGGCGTCCAACCTCAGCACGGAGGACTACATTAAGCGAGTTCCCTCCATCGACATCCTCTGTAACCAGTTTCACACCCCGCACGACGCCGCTTTCTTCCTGTCGCGCCCCATGTACGCGCATCAGATTTTGGTGAGTGGCTTATCAGCTGCGCCCGCTCTGCCTCCACGGGTCCCGCCCTCGCTTCGTCTGTTGAAATTCCGACATGTTTCATGTCTGCGCAGTCCAAATACGACGAGCTAAAGAAAGCCGAGAAGGGCAACCGGCAGCAGCAGAAGGTGCACAAGTACGTGGCGGCGTGTGAGCAGGTGATGACGCCGGTGCACGAGGCCGTGGTCTCCCTCCATCCGGCCCGGGTCTGGGACGATCTGCGGCCTCAGTTCTACGCCACCTTCTGGTCCCTCACCATGTACGATCTGGCCGTGCCGCACTCCGCCTACGACCGGGAGGTGAACAAGCTCAAGGTCCAGATTTCGGCCATCGAGGAGAACCCTGAGATAGTAAGTAGCCCTCTGCCGTTAGATAGCTCAGTTTCCTAACAGGAACGGAGAAGAGGAAGAGGTGATCTGAGCGCGCATTTGTTGTTTTCCATGTACAGCCCATAAATAAGAAGAAGAAGGAGAAGGAACGTTGCACTGCCCTGCAGGAGAAACTACAGGAGGAGGAGAAGAAACAGATGGAGCATGTCCAAAGAGTTCTGCACCGTCTCAAGTTGGAAAAGGACAGCTGGTTGTTAACCAGTAAGTATCAGTCAGAAGGATTTGAGACCAAAATGAATTTTTTTCCCTTTTAAAACACAGCATAAAAATAGGCTGTTGGTTTTCCTCTGTTAATTTGAATATATATAGATAAATATTTATTTTCACTGAGTATTACATATTATCTACAATTGTGCAATACTAGTCTGGCATTTACTTTTATCGTTTCTGATGAAGCTCATCCTGTTAGTTTAGATGTAACTTTTGTTTTTTCACTACTATAAGCTGTAACTCTTTGCCACTGTAGCAACAAATTTTCCTTTTGTGGGACGATAGAGGAATTTCTTCTCCTGTTCAGTCTCTCTTGACGGTTTAACCATAAACCTTGACGTTGCCGTGGAGTGGCGTCCGTCTCGCTCTGTGAACTCACGCCACCTTAAACATTTTCTGTCAGAATCCACAAAGAACGAGACCATAACAAAGTTCCTGCAGCTCTGTCTGTTCCCTCGCTGCATCTTCTCCTCCATCGACGCCGTGTACTGCGCCCGCTTCGTCGAGCTGGTCCACCAGCAGAAAACGCCCAACTTCTGCACTCTCCTCTGCTACGACCGGGTAAGAGACCGGGGCGAGAGCGCGGCTTCCTGATCCTCTGGAAGCGCTCGGCTTAAAGTTGGATCCGAGGCGCTCCGTGCCGCTCTGAAAGCTTTTGCCGTGTTGTTCGCGCCGCAGGTCTTCTCCGCCATCATTTACACGGTGGCCAGCTGCACCGAGAACGAGTCTCACCGCTACGGCCGCTTCCTCTGCTGCATGTTGGAGACGGTGACCCGGTGGCACAGCGACCGCGCCGTCTATGAGAAGGTCTGCTCGTTTTCTACACTTCCACACCATTTTGTCTGTCCCTGTGAGCCGGCGTTTGATCGGTCTCCTCTCATTGTGCCACTTTTTAAGGAGTGCGTGAATTACCCCGGCTTCCTGACCATCTTCAGAGCCGCAGGCATCGATGGAGGGAACAAAGCAGATCAGCTGGATTATGAGAACTTCCGGCACGTGGTCCATAAATGGCACTATATGCTGACTAAAGTGAGCGGGCCTTTGGGTTTCAGTGACCTTGATGGCGATCAACGCTTTAAAAGGTTTTCATAAACGTTTCTCATTGCTTGTCTCCTCTCCAGGCTTCAGTCCACTGCTTGGAAACGGGAGATTACACCCACATCCGCAACATTCTGATCGTGCTCACCAAGATCCTACCCTGCTACCCAAAGGTCCTGAACCTGGGCCAGGCGCTGGAGGCCCGCGTCCACAAGATCTGCCTCGAAGAGAAGGATAAGAGGCCAGACCTCTATGCCTTAGCAATGGGGTAACACAGCATTGTGTGCTGCTGAGCTCCGCGCGGAGCATTTAGCTAGCAACTTTTTCTTGACGCATCGAGATGCTTGGAGCTTATCGATTTTTGGCAAACGGATTCACATGAGAGTTATTGCAGGTCTCCAAATTGAGTTTCTACCAAAATGATGTGTTCGGCAGCGTCAGCTTAAATTCAAATGTGGGTCTGTTGCAGCTTGCAGCCAAATATTTCTACACTTTGCCGCTGGTGCAGCAGGTCCGTCTGGAGGCGGCCTTTAATATGAGGAAATTCAAGTAAAAGTAAAGCCAGCCTAATGCTGAGTGAAGGCAGCTCTGACCAGCCTGGACATGAGCAAAGCCCGTCAGGGTTACTAGCCGTGAACCTCTGACCTGTGGGCCTGCTAATCCAGGTACCGAGGTATCTAGATCACCAGTCGATTACTAGCTTTTGATTGAATCGTGATCAAATCGTGATCCTTATGATCGAATAGTAATATTTTATTTCATTTCATTACATAATTGGAAGAGCAGTTTTTAACTGTGTAGATAAGGGAACTAAAAGTAATTTTTTTCTTGAAATGAGTGTATTTGTCCTTGATCAGGTTAAATAGATTATGTGCACTTGAAAATAAGATGAGATGAGTTGTTCCTATTTTAAGTGGAAAGATCTTATTCCATTGGCAGATCATTTAAACATGCCTGCTCAAATCAAGGACAATGATTAGATTTTTTTGCACTTCTGAACAACTCATCATCTTCTTATTTCAAGTGCAGTATATCTAATTATCTTATTTTAGGGGGCAAAAAGCTCATCCCAATGGCAGATAATCTAATTTACCTGCTCAGATCAAGGACAAATGCACTCATTTCATGAAGAATGTCCTTTTAGTTCCCTTTTTGCAGTGTCGCATCAATCGAACAGCGGGTCCCTGCGTGTCTGTGATTGTAGAAAGCCACGTCTCTGGCCAGAAAAGGGAAAGATTTGCTCTGTGTGAGATTCAGAAGTTGGTTTGGGTCCCTTGCTTTTGCTTTTGTGCAAACTCTCTATGCGTCTCGCAGTTATTCAGGTCGCTTGAAAAGCCAGAAGGTGCACATGGTCCCCGAGAACGAGTTCCACCACAAGGACCAGCCAGCTCGAAGTGCCACACCGGCAAGTCAGCAGAACGGCCCTGGCAGCACCGGCAAGCCTGCCACCAACGCCAGCAAGACCGAGGAGGGGGCGTCAGAAGATGGAGGTGATGATGTTTGACACAGCGGCTTCACACGCTCTGCTTTTGATGAAAATGTTTTGTTTTTGGGTTATTATGGTTTCCATCGGCTTTAGTTCATGTCTGATTATATTGATCTTAAAAAAGAGCTTAAATCTCTCAATATCGATACATAAAGAGAACCGTTGTGCTTGTTTAGCGCTCTGGCTGCCTCCCAGTTGACTTCTAACAAACGCAGCCCTCTGTTGTTCAGATCGGGGCAAGGAGAAATCTCAGGGGACCACAAAGCCAGCAAATAAAGCCAACAGCACATCAGGCAAAGTGACCACCAGCAATGGCAACGGTGCTCTCAACAGGTACGTCTATTTTAGAGGCCGCTTGCTCCGTCTGGTTAAGTGTGGGCTGTATCCCAGCTCTGGATAACTCTGGAGCCATCTGCTTTCAGCACCAAAGCTGTGAAAGATGACAAAGAGAAGAGCGGCAAGGAGAAAAAAGAGAAGAAGGAAAAGACGCCAGGTAGCACTCCAGAGACAAAGGCCGAGAACCGCCGGGAGAAGCAGAGAGACGAAAGAGCAGGCAAGGAGGAGCGGGTGGTACGCGAGGGTAAGGAGAAGACCCCGAAGGCAGACCGGGAGAAAGTCAAGCTGGAGGAGAAGAGCAGCAAAGACGACAAGGCCAAAGCCGGAAACGGGGAGCCGGTGGAGCCAGGCAGAGAGCGGGACGCCGTGAAGGAGTCCAAGAGCAAGGAGAAAGGAGAGAGGAATGCTGCCACCCTCAAGTCACCAAATCTGAGATCAGAGGCTGCCGAATCTGAGAGGGGTAAGACATGTGTAGTTCTGCAAAGAAAGCCAGTAGACCCCCGCTTTGAAGTCTGTCACGTTTGACACCAACGTTTCCGATTCTCTTCATCATCATGAACACGGCTTTAAGAAAACGATAAATCGTACAGCTCAACAACTTCTCCCTCCGCTTTGTCTCCGCAGATCACAAAAGACGAAAGCTCGACAGTCACTCCTCCCCGTCCCACTCCTCGTCGGTTAAGGTTAGTATGGCCTGAGGAAGGCTGTGCCCGTTTCTTCTCTATCTGCCGGAGCATTCGCTGCCTTGCACATTCCAGCAGCCCTGAAGATCATCCGGGAGAGTCGTGGCGCACGCAGGCTTGGCCCCTGGAGGTCTCAACCCTACCCCATGGGAGTTGGAAGTCTTTCCATGGACATGAGCCGAAAAATTTTGCCGAATTGGGAGAAATCCTGAAGGACTTAGTCAAGAGAATATAATGTATATTATCTATTTTCATATTGGAGAAAAAAATTGCTATTTTTATATAAGTGAAAGCAGTCGGTGTGCCTTGAGAAGATTTTTTCCCCCCCCTTTTTTTTTTTTTTACTACATTTCTATATCCCTCTGGAGTTTTTGCATTTTTTAAAATAGTATTCACGCCCTGCCAAGAAGTCTCCAAAGGCAACGTGTTTCTCCCCGCTATGAGCTGCGTTCTACCCGGTGAAATAGTTCCCCAGAGTTTTTTTTTCTCCCCCCTCCATTTTTGTGAGCTGTTCCTCCTTTAAAGCGATGTAAAGTATCTTGGCGTCCCTGCGGCGCAAAGACCCAACCCACCCACCCCAGTGCGGTTCAACGATGGATGGAGTCCAGCAAACCTGTCCGACGCCGCCTCCAGAGTGCCTCTACGCCGGAGTCGTCGTCGTCGTCGTCGTCGTCCCCCCTGCTCATCCGCCCAGCCTGCACATCGCACGCCGCTCGGCCCAGCCCTGTTTCCTGCCGGAGCTCGCCCCTGCAAAGCTATCGCCGCGGCTTCATCGCCGTCGCTCTACCTCCCGGCAAGCGTTACGTGGAAGAGAGAGCCGCCAGCCCCCTGGGATCAAGAGAGAATGAATGTTGCAGTTGCAAATCCGCCAAAAAAAAAAAAAAAAAAAAGCCACGGAAAACGAAGCCTGCCCCAACAAAGAGAGTGTGAGGGAGAGAGTGGGTGAGACCTGAACCGCCCGGAGCCTTGGAAGCTTGTCATAGGTCTTTATTTTGCCCTTCTACGAGAGAAATAGGCTCCGTGTGTCTTACCCATTCCTGAACTGTAAGTGACAACAGCAGTTACCTTTGTAGGGATGCAGTCCAGCACATTTCACTGACTAGAGCAGCACACAGGCACATAAGTGCACTCACACACACACACACACACATCACCACTACTCACAGCACCAGCACTTTAGAAGTATTGAAGTACCAGCTGCGCTGACATGTTTTAGTGTTAAGACTTAGAGATACTTCACAAATGCTCAGGGTTTTTTCTATTAGATCTTACCTATTTTCCAAGTGTTGACATTCCACATGTTGAGTCTATGAACTCTCCTCTATGTGATAACTTTGTCAAAGCCTTAGTCCTTTAAGGTCAGAGATCAAGGGAGAAGTTTGCTGTTGGATCGGCCCCTCTCTCCCCCCCCCCCCCCCCTTCCTCTTCTGCCAACTTTCTACTGCTGTCTGACAACTCCTCCCAAATCCCCACCCCCTCCCAGCTCATCTGTCATCTCCATTCATCCCTACAGGACGGTAGCAACGAACTCAAGGACTCTGCATCCAAGGTTTGACCTGGCTCTGTTACTCACACCTCCCAGTTAGGCCGTTTCAAATGACGTAGCTCAGGAAGGAGGTCTTCTGATTGTCTCCGTCCGTTTGCTCTGTCTAGAGGGAGGCTTTTGTTTTTGGGGGTTTTTTCCGCGTTAAATGTAGTTTAATGCGATTATCCAAACAGTTCCATATTTTGAGGTCAGCAGAATTGGTTAAAAGGCGTCCAAACCCGGCCTCGCAAAAAGCATTCGTGTCAGGAAGCTTCCTGTGTGTCGTTACTGTACAGCGGTCTATTATTAGGGTTTTATGTGAGGGGCCAATACAAAGTGGTGCGTAAGACGTAAGTGTGGGGGAACAACACGTGGGTATCAAAAATTTTACAAATTAAATTTGTTGAGCAACCCCCTTTACTCCGATACCCCGAAACAAAATTCAGTCGAGAAGCTGTTAAATCATCAACATTAGCGAGCAAACGACAACGTCGGGACCAAAAAAACAGCACAGCTGGGTATGGGATAATGTGGAGAGGTGTAAAGCTGGGTTAGAAAACAATATTTGAACATTTCATAGGGCACGGTTCAGTCCATCTAAAAGGGGGGAAGGCACGATGCGATTACAGAGCTTTCATGCCGTAGCTGACAGGCCCGACAAGGAGTTTTATCTCAGAGAGATGGGCTGGACGATGTAGAAAAAAAAGCATATCGATAAAACGGAAATCATATTGATTGATATAGATAATTATCTACATATATTTTAAGTGCAGCCCTGGCCATTTTCTGCTGTTGCTTAGCGACCTTTTTTTAGATACAGAACACAAACAATTAATTCAAACTCAACCCTTTATTCAACCAACTTTTTACCAAAACTACAAGTTTTAAAAAAAAGAACACGTGCTCTCTGAACTCTCTGAAGGGGGCGGGGCTTGGTGACAGAGCGTTCCTGGGTCTGCGTTGTGAGTGGTTGGGAGGATGTAATGACTAATATTAACCTACATGATAGGCTAGAATGCAAAAGGAAGGAAAACCGTTATTCTATTGACCTTTTTAGTGACGTTTTTTTTTTCTATTATCGATATACGTCTATCGATCGATATATATTGTTACTGAATTATCGTCCAGCCCAAAGGGAACCCCCCCCCCTTCCATTTTAAAATTGTGGCCTACTTTGTTTTGTTCAGATAATATCAAAGTAAAATTCATTGAAAATTGTTGCCAAATTAGCACCATATCATGAATAAGCAGTCGCGCTTTGCGTTGCAACCGGAGAAGCTACGTCTAAGAGAGCCAAGTTGCAGTAGCTTGATAAGTTGCTTCATTTAATGAAAGAGGAGACAGGAAATAGAAAGGGGGGAGGAAAAAAAAAGTAAAACCCATAGATCAAGATCAGACGGCATAAACGAAGGCTGCACAATATATGGGGGATGTGTGGTCGTCATAACATCAAAGTGCCACATTCATATCGCACTTTCTGGAGTTTTTTCTATGCTAATGTAATGCTTAGCCGGTTGGATAGAGCCTCACGGCAGCAGACGCTCACGCCAGCCAAAATGCCGAAGGTCACAGAGCGATGGAAGCTCAGCTGAAAAAGAGAGGAAAGAGGAAAATAGGCACGCGTCACAACTGTTGTCTTTGTCGCGGGGTTATCACCAGCGCAACCAGCTTTAGCATAAACCTTATTATAGCCTGTATAATCCACCTTTAGTCAGAGTCCCCCCCCCCCCCCCCCAATATCTGTTCCCCTGCAAAAGATGTCTGCTTCTGATGGGTTTAAAGAGACAGCGTTGGTATTTATCTGTCTGATCCTAAAGGAAAACAACATATCCTTGGACAGACAAAGCAATTGTAACAAGAGGATAGTTATTTAACACATGAGACCAGGGGGGTGTGTTATTATAAAATAATAAAGGAAATGTCACCTTAATCACAGGCTGTTGTTGGCAACTGTTGAGCATGGGTTTCCTTGTTTGAATGTCTGCTTTTCTTATTTATGTTAAAGAAATTCAGGGAATAAGAACATTTCTGATCTTTGAGCTTGACATTTCACAACCATCATTAAATATCTTGTGGTTTTTGATTTTTTGTTTTCCTGTCTTCTTTTTTTGACATTTTCCATGAAGATGTAAGACAGTTGCTTTTTAAGGCAAACACCAGAGCTTAAGATGCCTGGTTTACATTTGTTTGAATTCAGTGGTACCTAATTTGGATTGTCCGGTTCTGGAGATGAAACTTGTTGGTCAAGATTCTCAGGCTTCCAGGTCATGATCAATCCAAAAAAAAGATTTAGAATAAAACAATTCTGATGCTGAAGACATTTCGCTTGAGGATAGAAGTCCAGTTTTATTTTTTTAAACCTTTTTTTTTTCTTTTCTTGGATAGATGAAAATTGTACTTGGGCAATTTTAAATTTATTCGTTGATGGTTTTTTTGAAAAAAGAAACTTCAGAATATCTGTTAGCTGCAGTATATGTTGCTATTTGAATTATTGGTAAGAATTTGGGTGAAATGCATGTTTGATTACTAAGAAGGGCCAAAGCAAAGCAGTACAGTCATCCTCTGAGCAAGACTGACGGCCTTTACTGGGACAGAGACTCTGCTGAAGAAGTAGAATATCTTCTAAATATATATTCCTATAGTAAACGTGTGTGTGTGTGTGTGTGTGTGTGTGTGTGTGTGTGTGTGTGTGTGTGTGTGTGTGTGTGTGTGTGTGTGTGAACTGAGCAGATCTGTCCACTTGTTCTGTTTTAATTTTATAGGCAACAAGCTATATTGTTGTTTAGCTCTTTGTATGAAAACAAAAAATGCTGATAAATGTATTTAGAACTGTAATAATTAGTTTATTTTTGGTCTGGGAACAGAGCTGCAGCTGGCGACTGATAATTGGGGATGGGTACCTTCCACATTTAAACTGATACGGTACCGATAGCCGGTTCCTGGAAATCGATACCGGTACTTAACGGTACCTATTTTCTGTGCTTTTGTGTGTTTATTTAGGAATAAATGTCAGTTTATTAATAAAATCTCAAAAAATTTTCAATTATTTACCTCCCAAATAAAAACTCGCTGGGATCTAGAAATGTATCTTATTAAATAATTTCTGGATTTTAAGACATTGCCTCAATAATAATTAAGGCAATGTCTTAATAAAATAAAGTTTTACCAAAACAACAGTTATCAGAGGCTCAGAGTGAACGAGGTGAATACGGGATTAAAGCTGCGTGCGAATAAAATTCAGGGAATTGTTTTAGTGTTTCAGAGAAGGAAAAAATGTATACTAAAAACATGTTTTATCCTGCTTTGTAAATCAGGGAGACATTTACAATGAGGGAACAGAGAGACTCTCCTCTCTTTGCTCTGACTGCAGGTGGGTTTCAGGACGAGGCAGCGGTCCGTCTGTCTGGGAGACGGTGCTTGGAGAAGCGTGTAGAAGTGTTTGGCTCTCCAAAGACAATAACTCCAGAACGATTGTTAGTTTCAGTTGAACTCACCAATAAGAGAAGAAAGTCGCTAGATTTTCCGCTAGTCACTTTTATGAAAGAAGGTCGCTGGATGGATGCACAAAGTTGATAAATGTAGTGCGAAATTCGCTAAATTGGCGTCAGTGACGTGGTGTTTCCTCACAGAAGTTTTCCCGCCGCTGGTCTTGTCCGTTGTCTCACACATTTTGCAGCGAGTGTAATCTGCTGCGCATTTTGGAAAGTGGAGTCAGACTTTCCAGCGTTTTCTACCAGCCGTGCTGGACCAGCGGCTACTGACGTCATCACGCTGTTGTGCGTGCAATGCTGTGTTCATGTTCGGCATGGAAAATCACCCACTTTCCTACTCCCTCAGTGTCACAGTGATGCGTTTAGGTACCGAAACATGCTTGCGTTTGGTTTGGCGTGAATCGGTACCTGATGGTACCGACGGCATTCAGTCGGTACCTACAAAAGGACCGAATTCTGTCCCCATCCCTTGTCGCGGTGAGCCCTTAAAGACTGTTTAGGACTCCCTCAGGTTTGATAATCCCTCATCAAGGGGCTCAGTTAGTATTCCTGAAGATCTTTTATTGTTTTATATATTGGGTGAATTGACAGCTGACAGGAAGTCACCCCTTTACAAATTAATAGGCCACAAGGTGTTCAGCTATTATTTTTAAACTCTCACCACAGCTAAGCTATTTGGTTTATGCCGTTTTTGTGCCTTTTTTTTTTATGTAAACAGAATTTTATTAATTAGTCTTAATAAACCAAGTCTCCATGGCAGACTTAGTATTGCATTCTGTAAACATTATTCTCATTTAGCGGCTTCATCCTAATGTGTGAAGTACACATCAAGTCAGATTCTGCAGCAGCTGGGTGGCCTTTTACTCTTAGCATCAGGGTTTTTGCCGTTCTTCCTCCAGTATTTACAAAGATCTGTTTAACTCCGCGTCGTTTTTAGTCAGGGGAACGTTGTGAAAGCGCAGCCTACTGTCAGCGTTATTTTCACCGTCCCCCCCTATAGAGTGAGATGTGTTTGGTTAAGCCAGTGTTTCTGTGACCACTGTAACGGAGAGTTTTAGCTACGGGGTTTACGCGGAGCCGATGGCGGAGGGAAAAAATACCCATGAGTTTGATTGGAGATATCTTACGTGATTGGGTTGAGTCGCTAGAACTGTCCAACAAACCGGAGCGTCTGATGAAGGCCGAGAGGTATTTAGGCATCAGGCCATTGAGGATTATGAAGGTGAGCAGCGACGTGTCGAGATCAGTACACACCCTGAGAGGAAGACGAGCAACGCAGGGATTTCTTTGCGGCTGGTAATGAGCCCAGCAGCAGTTTTTAGACCGTTTCGAGTTGGATAATAAGCTACTTTTAATCTCAAACGTTCCTCGCAGCCTGAGTGACTTTACGTAATAGTTTGACTGAAGACGATGGGATTGGAAAACAAACGGTGTCCGAACACGCTGCCTGGACAATAAATGACACCAACCTCTTTAGATTGATGCAAGATCATGAAATAGTCTTGGTAAGTAGAATAAGGCTTCAACTTGTTTGTGTTCTGTTCATGTGGGCTTGTTTCCAGCAGCACCACATCACCTTTAATTCAGTTGCCCGGTCCAAGAGCAGAGAGAGGGAAGCGGAGAAGAAAGACACAGAGAACATACAAGGCCGATCCAAAGAGAAGAAGGAGGAAAAGGATCGGAAAGAAAGGAAACGAGTGAGTTACATTTAAAATATCATGACCAGCAGTTGGGGTTTTACGCGGCATTTTGTCCCAGTTTGTGAGTTAGGAGTCGGGATGAATTATTTAGAGAAAAGACAACATTACATTCGTTACACACTGCAAAAAGGGAACTAAAAGCAAGAAAAATGTTCTTGAATTGAGTGCATTTGTCCTTGATTTGAGCAGGCAGGCTTCAATGATCTGCACATGGAATAATATCTTTGTACTTAAAATAGGAACGACTCATCTCCATCGTCTTATTTCAAGTGCAGAATATCTAATTATCTTATTTTAGGGGTCTAAATACTCATTCCGTTGGCTGATAATCTAATTTACCTGCTAAAATCAAGGACAAATACACTAATTTGAAGATAATTTGACTTATTTTCAGGTGACGATGACGGTAACATGGTTGCGGCTTATTTTGCACCCAGTGGCAAAGGATGTTCAAACCAGAAAAGCATTTTTCTTACAATTTTATTTGTGAGAAAATATTCTGGCAATTTTTTTAAGGAGTAGATCTTAAAAAACAAAAACTTCAGCAATCTAAAGCACACATGTCCATTTTAAATACTAAGGGCCTTAACAGTGGTTCTGCTCACCGATGCGTTAAACCTTAAGTAATGCCAGAGTGCAGCTAAGCTTTGTGATTTCCTCCACATATTTGTGAATGTCTTTTTATATGTGGAAGTTACGTGTTGATGAACGCTTAGCTGCGGATGTTATCGACTCTCTTTCAGGATCACACCGTCAACGACCGCGAGACGAGCCAAGAATCCAAACGGAGGAAGGACGAGAACGGCACCAGTAAGTGCTCTCTGTCCCCGACAAAGGAGCGGCTCCAGCTGCACAAAAATCTCAAAACGCAAACGTGACGGCGGGACCGCTTTCTTCCCAGATTCCTCCAAAAACAGCCAGAGCACAAGTCCTTCCTGTGACTCTCCTGTGTCGCCGGGAAAAGAGAAGAGCAAAAGATCCAAATCGTCGAGCAAAGAGAAGGCCGAGTCTGTGAAACCCGAGCGGACTTCCTCCGGAGGCAAGAAGGTCAGCTCCTAGTTAGCGTGGCGGCGCTCCTTATTTACCTGTGGAGTCCATGTGAAACACGCCTCATCGAGTATTTCTCTAAGCCATTATTAAAAAAATCGACACATTTGATTTGCACGCAAAACTGGTCGCACCCTTTCACTTATTTTTACACTACAAACGCAAAGATCACTGGATTTCACTGTGATTTCATGTACAAACGCGAAGAGAAAGGAAAACACTTGGGTTTCATTGATATTTTTACATTTGTAAAGTGTGCTTTGGTTTGTTTTAACCTCCTCCCACCTAGAAAAACACGTGTACGATTTCACCTAAGCCTTATCATCGTAGCTCCCGCTGTATGTTTAGTCTCCCTGCAGGAAGGCGAACATCCGCCCCACAGTCTCAAACCGGTTCTAGTTTCTGAAAAGCTGTTTTAGTTTTTTTTTCCTGTATGCAACTGCTTTCATCATCTCGTTAACTCAGATCAGCTTCTCTGTCCCCCGCAGCATGATGCTGCCATCACCGTGGGGGTCGATGAGTCTCCCGTTTGTCCCTCATGTGGGCCTTCACAGAAACAGCTGGATTATACTGAGATTAAATTACTAATTAGGCGACCTTTGAAGGCACTTGGTGGCATTGGGTGTTATTTAGGGGTGTCAGAGTAAAGGGGGCTGACTATAAAAAAGGAATTTTGATCTGTAGCATAAAATCTGATTTTAAAGCCATGAAGTTTGTCATGACACAAAAAAAGCATCTTCTCTGTGGTAGTGTAATCGGTTTTTTTTTTTTTTTTTAACTCCTAATCGTTTCTGTTGTTGTCCTACAGGAGTCCAGACATGACAAAGAAAAGTCTGAGAAGAAGGAGAAGAGGGACAGCGCTGCAGGGAAGGAAGAAAAAAAGCAATATCCTTAAAGAAGGACTTGAAAATCATACCAGTAATCGCTTTTTTTTTTGTTTACTTGTTTATGTTTGACGAGTCTAGTCTAGCTGGATGCTTTTCTTTACTCCTGCATCCCAAAGCTGCGCAGCCATAGTTTTGCCCTCCGCTCTCTGTGTGCTGTGCGTTGACGTATCCGTGTCTTGAGTTCGCTTGGGTCGTTAATCCCAAGGTTGGTTTTTCTCCCTGCTCCCGTTATAAGATTATTTATTGTGTTTTTACTCGGCTGTGTTCCTAAGACTCAGGTCCAACAAGTTGTCGCTGTGTGGACGGCGAGAACCAAGAACTTGCTTTTAACCGTTTGAAGTGTCCATTTGAGATGATCAAACTTTGGTCCATTTCCAGCCTGTGAAATAATGCTGAGTTGAACTTCCTGTGTGCTCTGTGACTCGCACCGGATCCCTCCACAGGGGAAGACGTTTGCTCTTTATAGCAGTTATTTGCCCACACTCTAGACATAAATCTGTATTTTTGACTGTTTTTTACAGAAAATAAACTTTAGGGGTTCTACATCGCCGTGCACAGTAATTACATTTTCTTAGATTTAAAAAAAAAAAAAAAAAGGAACCGTTCTGGATCCTAACTAAGCGTCTTCTCTGGACATTGACTGAGTACGTTTTTGACAATCAGTAATTCAGCAGTCCCACGTCTTTAAGATAATTCGGTTTCCCTTAACGGTCGCACTCATAAATCGTCTGACAAGCACAGATAATGTGCACTAATCAGTGAAGGTAAGAAACCGCTCAGCTTCTTTTTTCCATCACCTCTAAATCAGCCGTCTTGGAGTTGCCTGAAGTATTTTTTTATTTTTTTTTCTCCCCTCCTTTCTCTGTGCCGCAGCAGAAATGGATAAGCTGTGCTTTTATCTGCAAGACATCCGCACCTCCATCTGTACCACCCTGTTGACTTTCATTCTGATTCCCAATTGTGTTTTCCTCTTTTTCCAGCTGTTGTTAGCTGTGGTTAATTTACACATCAATTATATTATTTTCCTCTTTTGGACAGTAAACCAGCTGAATAAATATATTTGCCCCCCCTTTTTTATATAAATGTATAAAATAGTTCAGTATGGGCACAAGGTGCTGCTGTAATCACAGTGTTACTCTTACCAGAAATGTGGTTACTGTTTGAAATGATCTTTTGGTACCAAATTGTCATGAATACAATAACCTCCTCTTTGAAAATGTTTTTTTTCTTTTTTCTGTTTTGTACTTTGTCGGGCCTTGCTTTCTGCTTGTTTTATTGGATATAACCTGCTTTTCCATACTTACCTCATATTCTTTTGAGATACTTAGATCCTTTTTATTTATTTATCTCCTCCTTTTAATCCAAATAGAACAGCAAGCATATGTAATTAAATAATACCTAGGACCAGTTTGTATATTGTGTACAATAATAAAAAGCGTAACATGAATTTCGCATCATATTATTTCATTTGTTTCCATGTCCCAAACAAGTTCTTCTGTGAATTTGTGTTAATCAGGTTTTACATAATTTATAAAACAGAAAAAATGTCGGTTCCACTTTGATTCAGATGTAGGATTGTAAAAGAAGATTTCTGACGCTCTGTGCTCCAAATGCAACTGTTTCAAAAATGACCTTTGGAGATTTTATCTGCTGTACTCAATGAGTGTATGTTTTGTTTTTTAAGAAAAAAAAAAGAAACTCAATAAATAGTTTTCTTAGTGTCACTTTAACATTGTGCGATCTTTTTTTTCTTTCTTCCTCTATGAATGAAAGGTTCTGGTGAGAAGTGCAATAATCGGCAATAAATGGGATGAAGTTTGGGCCTTTTGGCATGTTTTATCTTCTTCTTTTTTAAAAATGTTTTGGGTTTTTTTAACATGAATTTGTTGCACTAGTTTGAATTTTCTTGACTGCACACGTTATAGCCTGCTTCTTATTGTGAGTCAGGTTCTGTTTTAAGGGACTTCTTGACTGGCAATAATCTGGCCTGGGTATGACTTTTAGGGTGGTGAAATTAAACTGCTTTACATAAAATATTGATTAAGCACAGTTGATTCATAAAGTGGCAAATACTTTTTTAAATATATATTTTTTTCAAATCGGGTTTAGATTAGATTTTTCGTATTTCCTCAAATTATCCTATTCTGGTTTACAATTTTCCCATAATCATTTGAAAGAGGGAAAAACTGTTTTAGTGAGCCCTAATAATACTTGGTTGATGTCCCTCAGCAGACTTCCAGGGCCACCCACTTTATATAGTCATCAACAAGCGTCACTGCAACATGCAGTTTTCCTTTTATAAGTCGGTTTCCTGCTGCTCACCTTGTTTTTAAACATGGTTGACAAGTTTCTTTTATCAAGGTGTCGGTTGGGGATGCGCCAAAAGCTTAACATCAGCCTGCTTAATATCATGTCTGTCATAGTTCACCATCCAGCTGCTGATTTCACATGAAGTAGTTCAACTTCATTGTTCCAACCCAGTCGGTAAAACGGGCCCTCAGCATGATGCTGCCACCACTGTGTTTCAGTTTCAAAGCCTCACCGAGATTTGTCTAATTCAGAAATACTTTTATTAATCCCGAAGGGAAATTAAAGGCTGGTCTAACTCTTGTTATAGGGCTTTCTTCAACAAGTTGTTGTGGGTGGTGATGGCTGCAGGCAGGAAGGATCTCCTGTAGCGGTCTGTCTTACAGCCGATCTGGAGAAGCCTCCGACTGAATACCATCTGTTGTTGCACAACAGTCTGATGAAAAGGATGCTCAGGGTTGTCCACAATGTTCTTCATTTTATGAAGAATCCTTCTTTGCCAAGTAATCTCCAGAGGTTCTACATGAGTCTCCAGAACAGAGCCGACATTCTTTATAAGCTTATTGAGCTTCTTTAAGTCAGTAGCTCTGATGCTGCTACCCCAGCAGATGATGGCAGAGGTGATCACACTCTCCATGACGGACCTATAGAAGATCTGCAGCATTTTGCTGCAAACCCTGAAGGACCTAAGCTTCGTCAGGAAGTACAGTCTGCTCTGTCCCTTGTAGACGGCTTCACAGTCATGTCTCCACTCCAGTTTATCTAGGTGAACACCGTCTCCTTTGTTTTGTCCACATTCAAAAAGAGATGATTGTTTCCACACCATGCCACAAAGCAGTCCACCAGCTACCTGTACTCGGCTTCCTGTCCATCTCTGTATCCAATGACTGCAGAGTCATCTGAGTGTTTCTGCAGATGACAGGTGTCTGTCTTGTAATGGAAGTCTGAGGTGTAAAGAGTGAAAAGGAATGGTGAGAGAACAGTCCCATGTGGCGCTGCGGACCACCTGGTTAGAGACACAACCTCTTGGCATTGTGTCCCGATAGCTCAAACAGGGCGCTTCTGTCATGTTCCAATTTTTTTTCCTGGTTGTTCAACATCACAACCAAGTCCCTTAACCTGAGGGCTTCAATCTGGGTCGGATAGTAAAACCTTGGACGTAACTGGATGTTCCATGTAGAAAAACTGATTATAGAATGGTCAAAATGGGTTGGAGATTCTGAAAAGTCTCAACCTTGTAAATTTATGAACTATACCTAAAAGCCACATTAATGACGGACAGTAAACCACCGAACCACTAAATCCATTTGGCCAAGAAGAACGAGCAAATATCCAGTCACACTAGTGCCAGCACCTTGTTGGTGGTGAAAAGTAGCACATGTTACACATGTTGTTCGTTAACGAACATTCAATCAAACATTAGTTGACGTGTATTTGTATATTTGACGTTGGATTAATAATTTTGACCTACAGATTAGAGGAAATCCAATTTTAATGCAATCATGGCACCCAAATTGTAACTTTGGAAAGATCTTTCAACACTGGAGACAGAGCAGTTTTAAATCAATCTTTGAAAGCCCAAAATTAATAAATTCATGCTGGAGGAGGAGGTGCTCTCAATCTGCTTTGTGAAACTTTCCATTTGTCTTTAGTGCAATCTGTGGACCTCAATTATCTGCAAATACCTTTTACAACAGGCTTTATTGAAGTAAAAATAAAGTTTTCAGGACTTGTAGAGACAAACATCCAGATTTGTAGTTTTTAATGAGTGGATATTGAAGAAAACAAAATCTCAAAGCTGAATATAAATCTTCTTTTATTAAGGAAATGTAATAAAATCCTTTGTACAGGACCTCTACACAGAGGTTTATTGTGTCCATACATGCAACTCTCGCAGTTGAGGTATCAATAAAATAACCCCCCAAAAAACACCCCCTCTAAAACCAAACTGGGGGAAAAAAAGATTGTTTTAGAGCCGACTAAACCGGGGTCAATTTGATGTTGCTGTTTTAATAAACTACCCGCCCAATTCACATGCACTTTATGAAAAGGATGAGAGCGAGATACCAAACGAGTGTAGCCGCAAATGGTTTCTAACGTCAGCCTCTCCCCACAGGTTGTAGAAAGTTTAGTCGTAAAAATGTTGTGATTCGTTGCCCTCTCTCCGGCGTTTTGCTCACCCTCTGCAAAATGCATAGACACAGAAAGCTCGCCACAACCAAGGAAGCTACGGCACATTACCTATTTATCAAAACTGCTTGATGAAACTGCACTTATACGAGGACGGCGCTCAAGTGTGTACAAAGTGTAAACCATGAGCTCCTTTTGAAATCTTTAATCTTCTGGTAAATAAAACGTGGTCTGTGTCGTTGCATCTAAAACATTGGGAATTATTTCAGTAATATGGCACTAAGTGAAAAGAAGCAGACCTCTTTGATCGAAAAGTCCTTTTTTTTCCTCCCCCCCCCCAAAGAAGTGGCAGTTTTAAACAAATGATGTAATTGATTTAAAACAAGCATCCAAGTAAATACAGAGTAGGGTTGGATGTCCGGCAGGCTATGAACAGAACACCATTTCAGCTGTTTCAGATGTACACAAGCGTGACGTGTGGAAACTGGAGTACGAACTGGAATGAGATGCTGCCAGGTCAACTGACCCTTAACCTTATTATCGTTACCGATGCTTGTCCTAAATGTTCTTGACACTGAAAATATCCTTATATTAACACAAGAAAAGGACTTTACCTCACTAAACATAACATTTATCCTACTTAAGGTTTCACCACAAAAATATGTCTTTAAAGGATTTAAAGGACTTAAGTACCTCAGGGATTTCTTTGTCAAACCATGGCTTTTTTTTTTTTTCTCGTCTTCACAATATAAAACAGTAAATTACAACCGCCTGTCTACATGTCATACGAAGTCAGTTCTTATCCAGGTGCTGCAATTTTTGTTCTTTTATTTTCAAGTGAATTCAAATTTATCTTCACCGCCATGACGCCAAAATGCTCCTTAAGGCACTACAAGAGGCAATTCCCGCGTTTCCACAAACAGAAGTCCAGCTGTGTCATTGCCCTCTGTTAGTGTGACAGTTTATAACCCCAAATGAGCACTTGTTGACTTATTGGCTTGTGTCCAAGCTGATGACAAGGAAGGCACCACTTCCAGGGCGCCGACCTTGGCGTGGGGTGGGGGGAGTGGGGGGTCGTCGGGGTCATGGGTCACGTGTCGGAGTGGCTCTTTCTATCCTTTATGCACCGGTGGGATTTAAGAATCACCTGCAAAAACAGATAAGCAAACAGATCAGTTCAGCACCAACAGTTATCAGCTGCCTGATGTTTGGTGGGGTTGATCATTCACATTAGTGGGGAGGAGACAAATCAACAAATATCGTCTGTATTATCAAATAAATATCAATATTGTAACTGACGGTGGTCATATCAGCTGTTGTGGATATACTAAACAAAGCAAAGGTACGTATTTTGACACAATACTGCCAGGTAAGTAGGTGTGTGGCAGTCGAAGCACTGCTGGAGCCTGTGGAAGAGAGTGGAGAGCAGTCAACAAAGCCTCGCCCCGACAATAAAATCAGCTCAGCTGAAAACATGTTTAAATTAAAAGTTGAGGAGGGGGCCCATGTCCACTCTGTTATTTCAAACAGACAAGGTAGAAAATATTTCATTTGAACCTCACAAACGTGGCTTCCTATGCAGTCCTTAAAAACAAAAACTTGTTAAGTAGGGAATCTGATTTGAAGTTTGGACGTCAGGGAAAAAAAAGAAAATGGAAAATGTTTGACTCGTCACATTTAGTCCTTGTTTTATATATATATATATATATATATATATATATATATATATATATATATATATATATATATATATATATATAATAATTATTTTTTTTTTAAATAAATTATTTTTTTCCACATCACTACCTAACATTTTATTCATTACATCATGTTTTTGTTACAACAAAACGAGCCATTTATCAGTTTTTATGAGTATATTTCTTACATCAGGATTCATCAGAATTTTAATCTGAATCTCCAGTTCATGAGCTGTATACAGTTTAGAGGCCAACAAAAAAAGCACAAATGCGCTTTTCTTTTTCTTTCCAAACAGCATGCAGAAGAACTCCAGCAACAATAACATTACTCTTGCGCCGTGCCCTCCACCCCATGGATATAAGAGCACAGCAGAGCCCCTTTGGTGACAGGCTGCCGGGCTGTATAACAGTCACTGTTCCCAACACTCTTGTTTACAGTCCTGCTGTTGTTTGCACCGCTTTCCATATGCATGTAGTCTATTTTTGCACGAACATACAAATGCCAAATTTGTACAGTTTTTATAATTTACATCTTATTTTTACCATTATTTGCACCAGCAATTTTTTAATAAATGAGAAATATTATTGGCAGAGTTATGGGAGGATGGAACTTGCCGTTACAAATTGTGTTATTTCGATACAAGCCAGGATCTTCTCTTCTTGGATACATGAAAAATCAGACTTGTTTAACATAGAAGTGTCACTATGTAAACCACGGTCACCATGTTAGGAAAAGGTTTGAGTGATTTGCCACAAATAGCGAAGGACAACCAGTTGATGTGTAATATTTTGTGAGCATGGCGACAACTGAGGAAACAAGTGTAGCCATTCGCTCCATATGGTAGATCCAGATCTTCTGTCTCAGAACATGGGCTCAAGTTTCAGTGGGTGGCATAATTAGGTTTTATGACTTAGACAGGGTCAGGGTTAGTATCCCCCCTTAAACAGGGTGAATTTAAAACATTCGACTATTGTGACTTATGTTCTGCCTGGTGAAAAATAGGTTTCTATAACACGTAGAACCTGATGTTCCTAAGCGCTCTCCATCCACTCTGACAGAACCTGAGCTATTCTAACAAAGAGGAACGAGCAGAAACTGTACTGTCCAGATATGGGGGATGCATTTTCACACCACACTTTCCAGACTTTCATTATAAAAAAGAAAAAAACAAAACACTTCTTCACTGTCTGGTGAGCCATCACATAAAAACCCACTGCCGTTGGTATTTGGACTGTGGCAAAATGCCAATGTGAGACGCAACGGAAAACATACCTTTTAGATTTTCACACTCTCCGTCCCGTAGACGTTGTAGCCTTCACGGTACGTGGCAAAGTTCTGGGCATTTGCTGGAGGGGCTGGCTTAAAGTTTTGAGCGTTCTTTGCCAGCTTCAGTTTTTTTGTTTCTTGCCGTGACTTATAGCAGAACTCTATCAAAGCCACAGTCATAGCCAAGCCGAGCCCTCCAACCAGAATATAGAAGACCCCTGCCACGTTGCTCAGGCTCAATGCACTTGTCTTGTCCTGGGGGAGGTACAGACCACCATTAAGGGGTTTTAAACTGGCACAGGGAGGCTAAATCCACTTACACCACACAAGCACAAAAGCTACATGTACACTGCTACTCTTCCGCTAACAATTACTTTGAGGAGGGGGCTAAATGTGCGTATAAACTTCCTGAAGTACATCTGATTAATCTGACTAAGACAGTAAATGTATGTACCTCCTCCTCCTCCTAACCAACTCTAAAGCCCTGAGAAGGTGAATGCAGAGAGACTTGTCAACTATCCTGCTTTATGGTCTCTTTACAAGGCCACACATAGAGGAAGGCGGTCGTGGTCGTACAGGTCTACAGATTAGCTTCAATTTACTACCATAGCTGCTGAACTCAACCTTGACAACACTGCAACTGGACAGTCAGAGTAGCAAGCTGTAAAAAAGGGAACTGAACCATTTTGCTGCTATTAAAAGCCAAATAGTAATATTGAAATTCATTTCTGCAAGTTTTACCATTTGCATTAAAACCCAATGGGAGATCCAAAACCAGTTAAATCTGCTCTTATATTGTAAAATACGGATTTTACAATGATTGAAAATGTCTAAAAAAAATTTATTACCCCGACACTCCGTTATATGTCATATTATGACCATTAAATACCACTTTACTGCTTACTTGTTATTTAAGGGTCAGTTTGGATTAGTCGGGGCAACCATGTCTTTTTTTGTGTTTGGAAAAGTTGGGCAGCTGCATAAAATGCTAAAAAAAGAGTATTTATCCTTTTTTCTTTTCAAATAACAAAACCATAAAGGTTGTTGAAAAAAGTTTAAAGATGATATTAAGTCATTGTAGCATCAACTAGCAACATGTGGCCATAAAAAGGGGAACGGGTTGTTGAAAAATAGAGTTGCAGCTTTTAATCATACTGAACAGATGAGACATAAGTATATTACACTAAGGTATTTAACCTGGGTTTAACTTCTTTACACATAAACTGTATTTTATTGAGCTAACAAGAGACCTTGAAGAAGCTGCCACCCCTCTTCTTAATCAATTTATAAATACCAGAGGCAGCTTAATGCATGCACATACACATGCGGCTGCATTGCAGAACTACTTTTATCCAACATCTCGGCATCCAGACTGTTTCCACAAACCTTTGGGAATGGATGGGTTGTTCTGTGAAGTTCAGTGAATTCCAACATGGTGCTGTGATTGGATGTCCCTTGTGCAATAAGTACAGTCATGGATTTTCCTTACTACTTTATATTCCAAAGTCAACTTTAAGTGGGATTATAACATGGTTACAGTAATTGGGCCAGAGGTCCCCTATTTTCTGCTAAAGTCAGTAACTAGACTTCAAACTTCATGTGGACTTCAAAACCAGGCCAAATATTTGCCAAAATAGCATACCCCATTTCTAATGCCGCCCTGGGCAACCACCTACAGTATATGGCCCACCAAAACCGCCACTGGGTTAAAGTGTTACCTGTCCCTCCAATTTATGAAACGTGTTGCTAGCACTTAAAAAAAAAAAACTGAAGTTAATTCATTTATGTGTTAAATATTTGGTTTTAATTGTCTGAAAATCTCAATTTTGGAACATTCTGCACAGCATCCCAAGTTTTGTTTCTACTTTGGCAAAGGGTTCACCAATAAATCCTCGTACAAATGAATAAGACCAACAGTAAACCAAATTTCAATAAAAGTTTGGATGAGAAATAGCAGTATAATGGTTTCAGTTCTTTTCAGATTTTAATGGAGTGAATACAAACTGTGTGTAATCATGCTGCAGTTTTATGTGTCTGCACAGAGAGGTAATGATGTCGCGTTAAAGTAATGCATCAGAGCCCTGCGGTGTAAATAACCTAAACTGCAGTGTGTGAAGGTAATCTAGTCTCCATGACTGTGTTTCATGCCAATGTATGCTCTACATGTCTGCATATGAACAGTGAAGGTAAAATGCATTTTTTCCATCAGTATAAAAAGACCTGCAGCGACTGACCTTACTTCCAGAGTCCTTGGTTCCACATTCACCCTTATCGTACCACCATTTGTTTTTCAGCTTGTCTAAGATGCCTTGTTCACTGAGTTTCAATACTGCAAGGTTTACAGGAGTTCTTCACGTGGGAAATAACATAAATAACATTGTAATATGTTATTTTATGTTATTCAACTTTTTAAACTACTTTATACTTTACAAAGCGATAGAGTAGGGTCCTGGCCAACATATCACAGATAGCAAGCAGCACTACATAGTATAGCAATATAAGACTTTCACCATCCATGACTAACCTAGCATGCCAGACCCCACCTGTATCGCTTTGAGTAATCGGCACACACTGATCACAAGAACAGAAGAGATCAAACTGTGCAGAATAAAGCGGCTGCTGCATAGCTTTCAAAGAATGAAGGGGGAACAGAGGCAATGATTGCTGAGGGCACTTCTTTTGGCGCTTGATTAGCCTTTTTTTTTTTTTGACATTTGGAAAAGTGGATCTAACAGGAACCCTTTCCTGACTAACAGACAATCACAGCAGTCCAATAATTAGATAAACACTGATTGAGATTAATGTCTCACAGAGTCGTTTGTTTAAAAGGAGACCCAAGGCTCTTTTAAAAGTGAAGTTTAGCTTGCTGCTTTGATCGGCTCCGCAGTCGGGCACAGCAGCCGGACAAGATCATGAAAATTCGCTTGAAACTGAGGGGATAGTCCGATGTTATTTCAGGAGGCATGCTCTGCAAGACATTACGCTCAGGTTTCGAACTGCTCAATTTCCCGGCTTATTTCCTTTCAGAAAAGATTTTAGTGTTTATAATCTAATATCATCAAATATATTGTATTCACCGTCGGGTTTCTTGATATCCTGTTTTATAATGAAAATGGAAGGGAAAGAGGAAGGTGGTATTTGGACCTGGTTTCCAGTCAGAGAAGAGAAAAGTAAATTTATGATCACTTTGCTTATGGCATTTTTTACAGCAGGAGATGGAATTTAAAGTACAAACAGATCAGTAGCTTTTCTTTGGTTCTACAAAGTAACTTTTAATAGGAGCTTTCAGGTATTCTACAATCTAATTATTTATCTGAATCCAGAAAGTTGCATGTAAGACTTTACGTGCAGCAGTTTGTAGTTGAAGACACGTCTGGTAAATAGGTGCTAAAACAAAAGTTAATGCAAAGTCTGGAAAGAATGCGGTTTGATTTTATAATTTTTCAAGTCTGGATGAATGTGGACAAAAGAAAATTGAGCACAAAACCATGTTTGAGGTTACAGACTTTGTTGTTCCTATAATGCTTTCAAATGGGTGGCTGGTTGGGGTGCACTAAAACAAAAAGTTACAACAAAATTGTAGGAGTTAGATTGCGATGTCGTCCTATTCAGATGGCTGGGCACAGATATCACAAAGATATTCTGTTATGCTCTATGAATGACCAAAAAAGGATCAAGCATAAACAAATGTATTACATCATAAAATGTTTTAAATTTGAGTCCATCTGGTGAGGATGAATTGTTAAGTGCAGTAGTGCCCTTTGTCCTGTTATGTAGCAACATTTAAGATGATGATTTCAAACATCGAATCATTTTGAGCTCCTTTATCATGTGGGGTCCCACAGGGGTCAATTTTAGGACCTCTACTGTATTGTTTATACTTATTGCCTTTAGGCTCCATCCTCAGGAGATATGGAATTCCTTTCCATTTCTATGCTGACGATTGTCAGCTCCATCTGCCCCTGAAGAAGCAGGGTGACGGCTTCTCAGTGCAGGCCCTGCTGGACTGTCTGGAAGACATTAAAGCTAGGCTTGCCCTGAACTTTTTAAATTTTAACAAAAAGAAAACTGAGGTAATACTGTTTGGACCAAGTCGCTCCTGTGACCCTTGTACTGTTGATTTGGGACCCCTGACAGCATATTTTAAACCAAGTGTCACTGATTTGGGTTTTAAGTTAGACAGAGATTTTAAATTAGATGGTCAGATCAGAGCAGTTGTTAGATCATATTTTTATCTCTTAAGGCAGCTGGCAAAATTAAAATTCTTTCTTTCAATACAACTCCTTGAAACTTTCATCCATGCTTTTATACCATCCCGTCTGGATCACTGTAATGGACTCTATGTTGGAGTGAATCAGTCTTTGCTTTCACATCTACAGCTGGTTCAAAACGCTGCTGCGCGTCTTTTAACAGGTACTCCAAAAACAGAGCATGTTACCCCTATTCTGGCCTCCCTCCATTGGCTCCCAGTACATTTTAGAGTTCATTTTAAAATTCTTATCTTTGTTTTTAAGTGTTTGAATGACCTTGCCCCGCCGTACCTCTCTGAGCCTCTTCATCTCTACTCGTCCTCTCGGCCCCTCAGGTCAGCTGAACTGCATCTCCTGGAGGTCCCGAGGTCTAAGAGGAAGCTCAGAGGGAGCCGGGCCTTTTCTATTGTTAGTCCTCAACTGTGCAATAACCTGCCCCTGCACATAAGAGAGGCTCCTTCACTGCCCACTTTTAAAACTCGCCTTAAAGCCCACTATTATTCTTTGGCTTTTACCACTAGCGAGGCTTAGTTTTCATTCTCAATTGTTTTTATTATGTCTTTTAAGCTTTTTCACGCATTAGCTTTTTATTTATTTTATTTTTTAATGGATGTGGTTTAGCTTGTAGCAATGTACAGCACTTTGTTTCAGCGGTTGGCTGTTAAGCGCTTTATAAATAAAGATGGCATGGTATGGTGTGGTATTTTTATCTGATAATACTTCGGTGTGAGGACATCAGGTCCATCCTAATTACAAGCATGGTGTTATGAAGAGCGTCCAATAAATGATAACACTGCTTACGTAATTTCAGTTTCGGCTGTTTTTGTCTTCCTGAGATACAGCAAGGGGCCTTGTAAGGATGTAAATATCTGCACTGCTAAGTGCTGATGTGTTATAAACACAATTACAGGCCTGCATTGTGCTCGCCTGCTGCAGCCAAAGCACAAAATCTGTCTTTTAGACACAGATTAATTCAATAATAAAAACAATCATGTGTCCTACTATAGTTGCTGTTATGATTGTGAAATTGATTGTTAGATACTTGAAATTATTATTTCTTTTTTTTTACAACAATCTGTTTACAGCGGTTTTGTGATTTGCCTGGGCCTTTATGTACCTAACAGCGCAGATGACTTTAACAACTTCAGGTCAGTCATCCCATTTTCAGCCATTTTCTACTCGCATACAGCAGCTGACCATGTCAGCTTATTTCTCATAGTAGTTTTTCATTTATATGAAATATAGAGATAAATAATATCTCAAGGATAATTTAATTGAACGTTATGTTCTGAAAATTTTATAATAAACCACATTTCCATTGATTGTTAGTTTGGCTGACAATTGAGCTCATATTTGACTCCTATTAAAAATGACAGACTTGGAAACCTGGTCAAACCAAAACACGTCTGAGCGACTTCCTGTCTGTAGGTATCATTGGACGGACTCACATAACGACATTTGTAACCAGTAGACTACTGAAAGATCATAGAAAACTACTAGAAATCATCAGGTTTCAAAGTTGGTGTAATGCATCCCTCCAATACTAAATTGTAAGAACTGATTCAACAGCAGCACAAAGTGTCCTGAGGCAGACAGCTTCTGTACCTGTAAAAAGCTCGCTCCAAATTGACCCAATCTACAGAAGTATGACGTGACAAAGGGGAGAAATTAACAGAATCTTGAGAGAAACCTGCAGCAATCTCCCAGCTACTAGGCTTTAAACAGACCACCAGGTGGTGACCATGGACTTCTATAGTCTTTACAACACAGACGGTAAAATAGCTCCATGTAGCTTTGCTCATCTGAGAAAAAAAGCTCAATTAAGTGAATGCCATTTGTAGGTTAATAAAAAAAAAGTCATTAACTGATCGTCTAAGCATAAACTATTTCACAGAACAACTTTAGTAAGCTTGTCTAGTTGGAATTTTATAAAGTTTAGACGTTAGTTTATGCTCCACAAAAATAAAACAAACCAAAAAGTTTGGACGAAAGTCGTCCCCCAGTTTGTTGGGGTTGAAGAGGAGGCTTGAAGGAGCTTTTAATTTTAATTTCATTTAACTTTTTATCTAATGTTTTTTTCAACGCAGAATTATAAATCAAATTGAATTTGATTTTACACCGAATATTACTTCTTTAGAAATCCAGGTTATGGGATATTGTCTTTTTTTTTAACCCAGCTTTAATGTTGGACATCTGTTCCTTTAGCCTATATTTTGGGCTGAAATCCTGACCCAGCTTGATCAGTTTGTGAATGGCTCAGTCCATATCAGCTGGACCAGTCCATGCTTGACTGAACAAGGTTAGCATAATGACCCAAATAGAGCCGTTTATAATCAAGCAGTTTTTAAGACTGTAAGAAAAAATGAATTCGTCGAACCTATAAAAAAATAATAATTCAGATCCCGTTGAAATAGAAAATATGGAGAGAGAAAACGTGAAAGATAAAAAGACAGCTTGTTAGGTTACAGTTTTTATGTGGAGCCTGTGTTTTCTATGTTATTTTAAGGATGGTGACATTATAATCATATTCTAAATCTGAATTCCTAAAAGACCATATTCATTGCTGTGTTGGATTTCACACTTTGTACAGTTTTTTTAAGTGTCAAATAGAGACTTTACCTTTCATTCTGTCTGCAAAACAGGAACGCAGGAAGGGGAAAATGGAGTCTGAAAACGCTCGTACAAACACAAAACAGCTCATGCTAACAAAACGGTAACTAAAAATCACAAACTGTGAGGGACATGAGCACACAGGAGAGCACGTTTGGAAACCCTCAAGCTTCAATGAATGAAATAAACAGGAACTGATATGTGATTTCAAATGTTGCATCTAGATTGAGTTTTTCTTACATAGATCACAGATTCATAGTTTTTGTGTTTGCTTTGGTTTCAGGAGTGTAACTTTTCTCCCCCTCAACGGTTGTTACATACAATATATTTCCATGTCCTTCGTAAATAACACATGTGCTTTTCTGAAAGTGAAATAAGAACAAAGAAATGTGGCAGGCAGATGTGGTACTGTTTGCCTGATCGTCTTTGTCTCCTTGTAACCAGGCCTAAAAGCATTGAGGCAGATCAGGAGCTGCTTTGTGTTATTCTCTGGTAGCTTCCATGCCCTGCTCACTCAGGAATGGAAATCAACAGAAAATAACAGCAAAGTCGCACTGCTCTCCTCTTTGATGATACTGCCGTCATGATGAAAGCTGGAGAGCAGACATGAGCTCAGAGTTACCAAAATATGATGTCTAAAACAGAACATATCTTCATCAGAGTCAAAATGACATGGACACTGATGTAGAAAAAAGACCTCAGGTGCTCCGCGGGGCTGAGCTGATGCACTGCATCATGCTACTAAATCTAAGAAATGCTCGCAGCATAAAGGAGAAAGGCTACAAAAATAGAAGCTCAACTCTGTTTTAACATGAAATGTGAGACAATGTAACTTTTGAATAGAAAATCCTGACTTTTAATAATGGCAGTAATTTGTCAAAGTGGACATTTATCGGAGTCAACTATTGATTGATTTCAGTTATTTAATTGGTGATGTGAAACTTATTCTTTAGATTTATGAAACAGTGATATATTTCTAAATCTCTTTCTGTTTATCTTGATAACGTGGCATAGAACTGATTAATCTGTGGCCCTCATGTCATCTGCATTGTTGGCCCCTGGTGTCTCTCATCTCCACTTGACAACACTTCAGTCTCCCTATGGGGTTTAGGTCCAGCCACTTTGCTGGCCAACCATGTCCACTGATTCCATGGCCATTTAAGAAAATTTTGGTACTTTTGACATTGTAGGTAAAACAGAGTGGACCGACACCAGCAGATGGCAGAGTTCCCCAAATCCTCACTGGCTGTGGAAACTTCTCACTGGATTTCAAGCACTGTGGGTTATGTGATCCTCCATTAGTCCTTCAGAATCATGAACTTTGATTTACAATTGAAATGCAACATTTTACTTTCATCTGAAAAACGTACCACTGAGACACAATCCAACCTTTTTCTCTTCAGCCTGAGAGAGTAGCTGCTAGCATGGTCTCTGGTTCAAAAGTGGCATTTTTTTGCACTAATGGCCTTTGTTCAAAGTAATCACACTGCAAACAGACAATGAGAGAAGGTAGGACAAAGGTCCCAAGTCCTATAATCAAGTGCATGCATCAAGGACTAATGACCTTCGCAGAATAAAGCTCTGACTCCAACTACAGTCCACACCTCGTAAATCTCTCCCAAACGCTTAAATTGATGTCTTTTTTCACAATCCCCCAAAGGCTTATGCAGCTTTTTCAGCCATACTTATTCTTATTTATTGAAAATCCCAATTTATAATCATCTGTAGGTAATATTTCAATTTTAATAGAATATGAAATATGGGTTTTCATTAGCTCTAAGCCATAATCATCAAAATTAACAGAAAAAAGGACTTGTAATATATGCCTTTGTGTGTGAGAAATCTAACTTATAGATAGGGCTTTCCCTTTTTTAGTTACATTTCTGAAATAAATGAACTTTTCATCGAGATTTAGCTGTATCTCAGAGACACCACAAAAAACCATGACATGTAGTTTTTCTCTATTTGCCTCCCAGTGCCGGATAGGACAGGTTAGCAAAGGTTGCATAGTCTCACACAGTTTTACCGTATTTGGAGAAAACATCTTACTGACAATATGAGATTAAATCAAACCCCTTGATACCCCGCTGGTAGCTCTCTTTACTACAGCAGGTTTTACCAGGTGAGGGTGGCCATGGAAGAACTTTTACTGGTCTTAGATCCAGACCAGGAAAAAGGTGAGAGGATGTTAGAGAAAATAAAGATAAAAGACAAAAATAAAATCTGTCCCGTTAGTTGTCACTCTGTCATTAGAATTCTCACGTTTGCCTGAGATGCTTAGTCCCCTCAAGACAACGCTGTTTCCCGTGCCTGCCCTAACTCTGAGGCGGCAGATCGGAGATCGGATTCCTGCTGGTATTTAAAATATAGAAACTTCTTTATTGGCCTGTAGATATAAAAGAGCAGAGGGAAAAGGGGTGGTCCCTGCCTTTCATAGCCACAGGTCAAACAGCTATTCATTCACAAACACTGCATTTAGTACTTTCACATCACAGAACTTCAGTTTTCCCTCACATTGGGTTTTTTTTTTTTTTTACTCCTCCATTAGCCAAGTAAAGGGTTCCCACTTGATCACAGTTGTAGATTGAGAGATGACTAAAACATCCTTTTTTTTGGGTTGCTTTTAAATCTGTTGCATGTCAGTGGGCTCTCGGCCCCTGATTCTGCAGTCAGTGACGACAGCCTTGCCGATTACTCTGTTCTAGGATACCCGATTTTGGTGACATCGAGGCTGACCTTAGAGTCACCTCCCCCGCTGCCGCACTCTCCCTTGTCGTACCACCATTTGTTTTTCAATTTGTCCAAGAGGCCTTGCTCATTCAGTTTTAACACTGCCAGGTTAACAGCATTTCTTGAAACGATAAAACATAGCTTGTAAGAAAATGAACAGGTCCGTGAGAAATCTAATATGAAATAATTAGTAGGAAATAGTGATCAATATCAATGGTTCATATGGGGTAGCACGGGAGGGACAAATTGGTAAAGAGTTCCACAGGAGTGGAGGGATAAAAAGCACTTTTACAGCAAAAGGAAAAGTTAAATATTAGAGAGGTGGCATGGAGGGTTACATTGCTTGTAACTGAAGTGTGCGGGATGGGGACATTCTGTCATTGTTGAAGTAAATATAAAAAAAACATCCAGCATGCAGCTTAACATTCATCACAACCGACAGACCAGCATGTAAACTAGCAAAAATGAGTCAGGAATAAATCAGGGTTAAAGTAGAGGAAATGCAAAAAGGAGCACCACAGACAACAGGGAGGAGGAGAAACGTGTAGGAAAAACTAAAAGAACAACCAAAGGGAGGTGGAGGTGCACACTGACATCCAAGTGGACACACAGAAAGTGAGTCATATACAGTAACAGTCAGAAAAATCATAAAATCAGAACAACACAGTCAAACCAGAAACACTGGACAAGACAAGAATGTGCTGATTCAATTCAAGTAACCCATAATACTGTTCACCTAGAGATGCACTTGGAAACAAAATAGAAGAATTAAGGAGTGAGGAAGAAGAGTATGACAAAAGGAAACATCAGGGTAGGTGGAATACTATAACAACATGGACGATATTGTTATATTATCCCACCCACCCTAATGCTGAGCCTTTAGGTGTGGCCACACCGTAGCCCTTAGAGTCGAGGTTGCCGCCCACTTTCATGGTGTCGCAGGGCTTCCGCTGCTCTATGTACTCGTTCATCGTGGACTCGAGCAGAAAGGCAAACTTGCCCTTCGACTTCCGGACCCGTGAGACCCCGTCTGGTGTCGTCTTGACAAACACTGAGGGTTCGGCCGACTTCATGTACGACCACATTTTCTCATAAACTGCTATTTTGGAGCGCTGCATTCAAGGGGAAGAAGAAGAGAAGACAGAGAAGGTTTAGTTGGGCGTAATGACAGGCATAAAAACTGTGTCGTTCAAAGTTACATCACAGCAGTTAATATACTTTTGCATTACAGCAGGAGTTACGGGCAACAGGCTTAAAATCAAATTCAAAGACAAATTTAAACCCAGGTCTGCTCACTTTAACGTCATACAGTGCCATATCATGTTGAGCAATGCAACCAGAAAGAAAGAACTGCCACGTAAAACTATTTACAAGAGCGGTTTTGCAGAAAACAACTTAACCAGAAAACAAACTCAGAGCATCTCCTTTGGTTTTAAAAGTCTATTTGGATAAGTAGCTAACTTTGTGCCTTACAGCGTCGTCACAGTACCATAATAGCAGCACTGTTTGTAAAACGTTTCCTTATTAACTCCTTAGATAGGAAGCAGCATCATGAATCCCTAATTGCTAATTTAGTCTGCTGTTAAAGAGACTCAGTTATGTTGGTTTGTCTTACGAAGCTTAAGCTGCACAGTTGGTAGCATCGTTGCCTTGCAGCAAGTAGAAATATGTAAATAACACTTCATTGTTTTCCATAAATCCAAATATCATCTTATAAATATTGAGCATTTGGTAAAAAGAAAAGAAAATAAGGTTACACTGGGTTTATAGTGAAAATAGCACCTGTCTTGATTTATTAGTAAGGAAAAAAAATTTTAGGCTACATTTTTAATGTTCTTGAGAAGGTTGAAATTATTTATATGCCTTTCGTGTCTAACACACTTTGCCTTCTAGATTCAGTATATCACCAATTTTTATGTTTTAGAACAAATTTGTTATACAGAATATATCTCTGGATGGTTTTTAATCAGTTTCTTTTGCATGAGTTACACTGGGTCAACTCCGCACTTATTTTAGTTATTTTTTAAGACCTCAAAAATTTTGTTCAATTTCTGGTCCTTGAGACGGCTTCTCTTTAGACTAGGAAGACATTTTCAGAATGTGTGCACTTTGGTAAGGGAATAATCTGCAGAATCTACAAGCGTTTGATAAAAACTGATGTTTTTAAGCTGCACGGAGGACCCTATATTATCCAGACTCTGATTTATTTATGTACTGTCATGTTAATATCAAGCTTTTAGAATGTAACTTTGTAATGGTAAGCCTTTTGGGACAAATCTTTTTTCAAAAGTGGTGTTAACATCAAGGACCCCCTTGTTAAATTGAGGTTAAACACAAAGCGCGTTACTTTTAAAGACTCAGTCTTTTTATGAAACAGTGATATACATTTCCGGTCCTTGCAGTGTGGCGTAATGTGTGACAGTGCATCATTTTTGGTCTTCCTGTATCTGCTCTGTGATGGACTGGTGACTTATCCACAACTTTGCTCACTGTAAGGTTAGCTGGATTTCAGACCCTGATAACACTCAGCATGCTGCAAAAAGGAGGTTGTGATGTTGATTATTACAACCTCTGGCCATGGCCATAGTAAAACTGCTCATAGTACTTCAGTGACATACTTTAATATGGAATAAATACAAGGAAAACTCGGTTACTACTCATAGAGCCTGGTTTACGGTTCCCACTACTGTTACATATAGTTATGAGAATACGTTATAACTTGACTAACAGGAATTTGCTGTGAAATTTAATAGCGTTATAGCAGTGTGGTAACAGGCAAATCTTTAACTGGGAAAAATCCTCAGCACAGGGGTAATTCATATTTAATTTGAACTCTCTTCCACTAGAGTGTTCATAACTGCCTCACACAGTTCAAGGTCTCAGGCGTCTACATGTTCCCTCTGGAGGACATGAAGTAAAACTTGAACGTGTTTCCAGTGAGACAGGTTGAAAACAAGAGAAACAGAAAACCATGCACACTCACAATCATGGCTATACAGGGAAATCTAGTATAACTAGTTAGGTGTACTTGCATGTCTTTGGACTGTGGGAGGCAGAACAGTGAGAAACCAAGCAGAGACTTTCATAGAATAGGTCATATTCAATAAATTAGATATCATTGAAAAGTTAATTTATTTCAGTAACTCAATTCACTAAGGGAAACACATTAAATAGATTAACACAGACTTATGATGATTTGAAGCCTTTATTTCTGTTCACCTCCAGCTAATGAAAATGTAGCTTTTAAGATTAGAATATTGCATATCAGAATATTTTTTATATAACCTATAAAAAAGCAACCTTTTTCTTGTAGTAATGGGGGTTTGATGAAAAGTATGTTTAATACCATTTTAAAGATACTTTTAATCTGAGAAACAAGCCTCTTAGAAATGCACATTCTAATTTACTATATATTACAGAAATGTGAGTTGAGGCAACATGCTGCTGCTATAGTTTTATAAAAATGCTGATTTATTCATTATTAGTGCCTTTGAGTATAGAAACACCTATTTGAGCAGGATTTCTTTTATTTTGTCTCTGCATGTAACAATTCCTCAAATTAATTTCAAAAAGCAAAAATAAGGGTTTCATTGTAAATATGTAGAAATTATCCTCATCAAAAAAAATAAATAAAAAAAATCATCCATCCATAGAAACTCATCCATAAAACATAGAACATAGAAATTCATCCATAGAAACTGCAAAGGAGTTAAAAAGCTAACCTGATTCCTATAATATATTATAGAATCAGGTCATTAGTATGCCTTCTAAGACCTCCAACTGTTTCAGATTAATCAAATCTGGTCAATCCAAGTGTGTCCCTAAATGTCAGCTTTCTGAGGAACTGACTCCAGGTTTTAGCTCCCCACTTAGCACAGGGACTCATGTATCATCAGCATTTTTATTTACCTCTAAGCAATAAATAAATCACTCAGCATAATTCTGAAAGTTCCTTACTATTGATTACAAATAGCTCTAAATCAAGGTGCTGCTGCTTTTCATGACCCCACTGAGGGCCCCGATATCACAGCAGGTGTTCTGACTCATTAACACACCTGCCATGATATCACAGATCGGGTTGTAGCCAGAAGAGCATAAGACACCCCCACAGTTTTCTGTCTCTCATACATCGGAGCGGATTCACTATTCAAATGCAAATAACACAGCAGATATATAGTGGGCCTTTTGCCAGCAGCCTGAAGTCGGACAATCTGGCAGCTCAGCAGAAGTAAACTCCAGACCCTGTTTAGTATAAATATTAATGGCCAGATGAGACCTCCCCCGTCTCAGTTTATGCTCCCGCCAGCAGGTGACAGCTGGTGACACAATCATTCCAATTTAATTTTTTTAAGTTATTTATTAATAACGTTCTTGTCTGAGGAGTGTTTTCATGTGCCCGCGCTGTGAGTTTTTAGATTTCAACACAGTGGTTTGATATTGTTATGAAGTGCAGCTTAAAATGCAGCAGATATATGTGAACATATATGCTTGTGTGTAGCAGATATTTTATAAAACATCTAATATATTTACAGATTATGAGTACATTAGCTCCCTCTTTTAAACCAAGTGATACACGGCCATATTCAATCAATTAGAATATTATTGAAAATCACTTTATTTTAGTCACTCAAATCACTAATTGAAACACATTAAATAGATTTTTTCTAAGGTTTAGAATTGGAGGCTTGGCGCGGGCCACTTAGCTAGTGTGAAGCCGGCGTGGGTAGTTTCACATAGCAGTCCTTCAGCAGAATCTGAAGGTACATAGAAGACATAGTCCTCAATCCCAGCCCATAGGTCTCCACCTACTTCTGTGCGTTTCTAACAAATTCTGGTAATTGGCAGCTCCATAGTCAGAAATGTGGCATTAGAGACACCAGCGACCATCATCAAATATTCATCAAATCCTACCTGAAACTGCCTACTAGGGATAAGTATTAAATAGTAAGACTGCTATTCATGATGGCGGTAATGACACGCAGGTACGCCAGTCAGAAGTCACTAAAATTACTGTTGCTTCCGTGTGTAAGTTTGCCAAAACAATGTCAGACGCTGTAACCTTCTCTGGTCCTCTCCCTGATTTGACCAGTGACAACATGTTAAGCCGTATGCAGTCATTAAACCTCTAATTGTCTAATCGGTGTCCTGAAAATGATGTGGGATATGCTGATAATTGGCGAATATTTGGTGAAAAACCTGGTCTGATCCAGAGAGATGGCATCCATCCCACTTTGGACAGAGCAACTGTTCTTTCTAGGAATCTGGCCGAATTTATTAGTTCTCCATACTGCTGACAACCCAGGGTTCAGACCAGGAAGCAGACCTGTAGTGTAACACGCCTCTCTGCAGCTTCTGTACTGCATTAACCACCCATTACCCAATTGAGACAGTGTCTTGCCCACAGCCAAAATTAAATAGATTAAAAACTGATCTAAAAGGAGCAAATCATGAAAATCTCATAAAAATGAATAAGACTCCAACTGAACAGAAAATTGGTGTACTGAACATAAGTTCTCTTTCCTATAACACTTTGTTAGCCTTGAATTGTGATATTCAGATCGATGGAAATACTACTACTGGGATGCTCATCTGACAGTGGTGACTGGGAGGCAGGATGGGTCCAGATAGAACAGAACTCGATAACAGATGTCAGTCTATTGGTCTTGCCTTTTCTGAATGCTACACTATAGAAAAGACTATTAAAAATTCTGGATTAAATACACATTGCGGTTCTGGGCTTCAGTGAGGAAAAGACCGGGTGATACAATCAGTATTACACGGGTCTAGCTCATTGCTGGTAATATAGACTTTCTGCCATTTGTGTGGGATAGTGGATTTAAAAGATGAATGGATATTGGTTTGTGTACTATTTACCAGCTCTTTGAGGGTGTAATCTAAAACATTTCTCTCAGCTACAAAACTAGTTTCTTTGCTTCTAAAAAACTTGTTTCGATATCTACAAATAAGACACTATCTTCAAAGCCTTGATGCGTGGGATAAAGTTAAAGCAGACCCTACAGGAAATGTGCAATACTTTATAACAGTAACAGAAAAACACTTGCTGTGCAAAAACCCTATTTCACTTATATATAAGGTGCTGATGGGAGATTTAAGAGAGAATACATGTAATGTTAAAGAAAACTGGGAATTGGAGCTAAATGTAATTAATGAAGAAAAGACATGGGAAGATGTGTGTGCAACCTGCCATAAAGTAATTAACAGTAATTTGTGGAAGTAATTTGACTTGAAGACAAAATTATGGTATTTTAGAACCCCCCTGGTTTTCTCCAAATTTTATTAAAAGTATTTCACCACTTTGCTGGAGAAATAGTATGACAACAGATCATTCGCCTATCTTCTGGAAATGCCCTCTCTTACAGAAATATTGGGAGGGCGCAAGAATGGAAACAGACAACATACTGTGTTGACATTGTTATGGACCCTGTACTATTTGTTAGGAGCACTTCCTGAAACTATAACTAAGACGACAGGTATATACTTCATATTATTTTGTTAATTGCAATAAAAACTATTTACTGCGAACTGGAAGAAATCATCTCCTCCTACAAGAAGTTTACACAATAGAACAGCTGACTGCAAAACAGATGAAAATGGAAATTTTCTTACAAAGATGGACTCCAGTGATTCAGTATTTAAATGTTTGATCTAATGAAAATACCCACTGTCAAGAATTGTCCGTGTATATTTATATTGTTTATTGATCTCTAATAAAAGTTCCAAAAAAGAAATGTAACAAAATGATATAGTCATTATAGAGGTGGATTTTAACATGAATGTTGACACTTAAAGTGATTGGCTAAATGTAGCCTTGTATGCTATATTAGACTCAATTGGCTTTGGTCAAAATATACGCAGATCCACCCACTTTTGTCCTCATACTTTGGACCTAGTTCTGACATATGGCGTTGATTATGTAGAAAAGAAAAACTGTATTTCCTCATACCCTGGCCTGTTCAGCCATTTTTAATTAAAATTGGGGTTAATTTAACTGAATTATCCACCCTTGAAAGAAAATTCAATTGTAGTAGATTATTATCAGACAACGCTGGAACAACCTTTAAAGAATCTGTCCCATTTTCAAGTTCCTCAGTATCACAAAACAAAATAGCAGAGGGCAGCAATTTAATTTCTTCCTTTTCACAAATTGATGTTCTTGTTGGTAGTGATAATTCTTCATTGTGTGTTGCATTAGATAATGTGCCCCCGTTTAAAAAAGGTAATTATTAATAGGAGACATGCTCCCTCATTTAATTCTGAATTAGAAAAATGGAGAAAAATGGTGCTCTACATATCTAATGGAGTCCTACTTAAAAAGTAGTCTACTGTTGCATAATAACACCCTTCACAAAGTTAGAACACTGCCATTGAGAGAATGGAATCTTACACTTGGGGTTTCACCCGAACAATAAACTGGACTGAAATCATAACACCTGATGCATACAGGAATATCACTGCTATTTTTTACAGGAATATTGCTGCTATTTTTGTTGGTATTTTTCATTCTTGTTAATAAGTAGTCTGTGGTGCTTCTATGCATGGATATATATACACATGTTTGGCACTTTTCTTAAAATCACTATACTCAATCACACACCTATTTAATCCTTTGATTTTTATGCTATCTTTAACAACTAGTAGCGGTATAATATTTTATGTTGTGTTTCAAATTTGCCCTCACTTCACAGTAACTTATTCTTGGTTTTTATTTATTATTATTTTCTTACATTTGCATTTACATTTTTACATTGTGTGTATATTTGTAAGCTGCTAGGACACATGACCCCACTAAAGGACATAAAGGTTATTTTCATTCTATCCAATATTAATCTGATAAACGAGCCTCATCATATTTTTTTAAAAATATGAGTGTGTTATGCAATCTGACATTCTAATTTACTTGTGGAACATCATTATACATTTCAACCATTCAGATCTGATTTACCCATAATTGTTAATGGGTACGGGCATCTACTGTGGAAGATCACCCTGGTTCAGAGCTTATTCGGGACTCCAGAATGGCTTTTTATCATTTGGCCATTATAAAGTGAGATTTATCACATGTGAAGTTCATCAAGCTTGTCTAATCAAGACACTTTACTTCAATATCTATTCTTCTCCTAAATTTAGAATATTGAACACTAAACATCTCTTACCATATTTTTGCGACACTACTCAACTACAGGGCATTAAAGCAACTAATTTCCATTCGTAAATCATCTCATCATCATCAAAACATTGCCAGTATAAGAGTTTCAAGTCAAAAAAGACAGCAAAAACTAATCTGATGTAGACAGAGCTTATCTTTTCTTTTTTGTTTTAGCTGGGATAGTTTATTTGATCCCGAATTATCGGAGTTTAGCTATTTAAACTTATTTATTTTAGCAGTTTAGTTAAGTTTCATTTTAGTTTAGCTGCAGCTTATCTTACTTTTGCTAACCTTATTTTTTATCTTAATTGACCTGATTTGAATTCATCAAAATTTGAGTAGCATAGCAAAAATGAGTTTGCTATGTTTGTCTAGTCTTGTTTTAGCCAAGCTTAATTTTCTACATCAAACTACCTTGTCAGAGCTTAGTTTACCTTATTGTAGTTTATCTCACTATTGGTCAAGACAATTAGAAAATATTCAGAGTCACAGAATTTCAAGAGTCACTCAAAAGTTTAAAGGGCAGACGACTACATAAAATGCTGTGCAAACGTTTAAAGAATTGCTGACCAATGCTGTAATCTCAATTACTCAAATCAGGCCTGTGAAAGTTATCTTGACACAAGAACACCATCTAGCCTAGTTAAACAAATACCAATCTATGCCAAATTGGGCCAAATTTAAACTCCACATGTTTCAGTTGTTTTCAGTACAGACAGTATTCAGGACTGTTTTCTAAGGGCAGTTGTCTTTAACACATTTGACCTCCCCACTCTGAGACTGACAGCTTCACCTCTGTGGCCCAGTCAGCTGCCAGCTGGAGCTGCTAGAGACGTGCACAGCACAACCCCGATGACACTCAGTACGCTGCTAAAAATGGCCAGCGAGAGGCTGATCGCTGGTCACTAGGGAGCATGAGTACACAGCTGTCTACAATAGAGGAGAAAATAAAGAGGCTGCATTAAACTGGGCTAATGTGACCTTCTATGCTTGAATCTAGGCACCCAGAGGGAGATGCACCCCAGAGGTAACTTAAGGTTAAATCCGCTCCTATTTTAACACATAATATAAGGCTGTAAGGTTTAACTTTAATTTTTTGTCATGATGACAACACACATTTAGCTTTTTTTTTTTTGCTAACCACCAATTTGCTTACTTATTTAAAGTGTTTGATGTAGAGTAACCACGCCCTGAGTTTGTCCAGATTGCCAAATGAGCCAGTCCAACATCACTTCTCGTAGGTTAAAGTAAATGAAAACATCCGGGTGAGCTGACAAACTATGGCAGCTCGGTGTTGTGCACGGCAACATAAATAATTCATCAGACATGTAATGGATTGTGGGCTCGGGCTAGTAAGTGAATCATTCTTGACATATGCACGATTTCAGTTCAGTGGAGTGTGCGTGTAAACACACCTCACATGACAATAATGGCTGATGACAGGGCCCGGCCACAGTGTGAAAACAGCAGTTCTTTTTCTGGGGTGCATAAAGATGAAGTGCTTGTCAGTAGCAGGATGGTCATCTGTGTGGAAAACTGCGAGACTCCTCCAGCTGTCAGACTCAAACAACCACTGAGAAATCTCCTCCCAGGAGTGGCTTTAGCAAAGACAAAGCAATTGACAAATGTTTCAAATTAATTACTGACTGAACCACAACATGGGATCTGATAAACTGTTATTGCCCACCAGCAAATGCTAAATTTACATCTATATCTAGCCATAATTCAGGAAATAAACTGACTTCTCCTGCAGCTTGTAGTTGGTCTGTGCGTAGCTGACAGGGATGAGAGTGATTCATGGTGTTGAGTAAGTTTGTCACGCTATCCAACCAAAAACAGAGATGACAGCCAAAACAAAGCCTGCACACTATTACTGAAGTTAAATATTTATCTGCAAGCAGCCACTCGCTAGAGGCATGTTAATTATAAATTATGACTCATTTACTGTATGTACATGGTCAGAGAAAGAAATTATTTCTATAGGTAAACTATGGCTTGTTTAATTGACCGGTAAAAACCAGTATTTCACTTTGATGTGTCTACATTATGACAAATTCCTCTTTTAGCAGCTTCTCTGGATCACGCTGTGAGCATGTATTTACCCCTTGCAGTTGTTCCCTGTTTTTATTTTTACTATTTTTTTTTACACACTTAACATGTTTCCGATCAGCAAACAACATTTCTTTTCCAGATAAAAGCTACTAAATTCAAGACGGCTTATGGTTTTATAATGTGCCCCGTTAATGTCAGATTTTTTTGTTTGGTCCTTTTCAATACCCTTAGTAAATAACTTATGTTCTTGTTACATAATATATGTCATATTGATTTTGTTGTCATAATGTAAGATTAGAGTCTCCCGTTTGTGACTCTAAAGAACTCAAAAGACAGATGTGTCCGCCTTCACTATTTTGAAAACCCAATGTTACAGAATGTGATTTCTGTCTACGCTTCTATTAACTTTGGGAATTTACTGTGGAGTTTTTTTTACAGCGCGATAGGAATAAACAGTTGCACATTACATGCAGTCTAAAGAGGATGTGACTTGTAAAAACTTTAAACCCCAAAGCTTAATTAGGCCTTGTGGTTTTAAACTAAACTAATAAATCCCCCTCTTAAGACCGTGGAAAAAAATAAAAGTAACAGCTAAATTACCACATTAGTTACTTTGATTTAATGTGGACACTGAGCAGTGTGTTTTCTGTGCACTAAATCTTCCACGATAATCACCCTGAAAGTTTATGAAGTTAAAGCTGATATCAATCATGAGGCTTTTTCATACATTTCAAAAGCTGTCGGTTAAAGCTTGATTCTCTGTTGGAAACACTGACTGACTTTTTCACAACGCGTTTGTCAATTATTTCCTCAGGAGGACCTTTAATGAAACGCATCCTGCAAGACAGACCCTTGATTAGAACATTTCCTGACTTCAGCTGCTGCTGTCATGATGAATCACTACAAAGCCACTAAAACATGTAATTCCCGACTGTGGAAGAAATTTTGACAAACAAACAAACAGAAGTGGTACACGGACATGTTTCAGCAATGCACAATATGTTTATATATATATATATATATATATATATATATATATATATATATATATATATATATATAGATAGATAGATAGATAGATAGATAGATAGATAGATAGATAGATAGATAGATAGATAGATAGATAGATAGATTTTGCATTTGCATTCTTCTTTAGTTACATTCTTCTTTAGTTACAGCTTCTTTGCCCAATAGCCCAGACCCAGTCGGAAATTGTTAATGTCCATATTCTAGTCTTGTCTGTGATCCTACGTTGGTTTTAGGTCTGGACTTTATTAAGGCCAATCTCACATATTAAAATTTTTTGATATAAACCATTCCTTTGTTGTTCTGGATGTCTGTTAGGTCAGGGGTTTTCAAATTAATTGAATGTGAGCCTCCCCTTGGAATAGGTAAAGATAACCACGCCCCCCCCCCCCCCACACACACACACACACAAAAAAAAAAAAACCCACAAACCTACCCCACACAGGTCCCTGCAGCAAATGCATCTTTCTTTTGTGTTCCTGGAATCCTGTGTTCCACAAACATCTGATAGCCCAATACATGTTTTTTATTGTATTTATTTTAACAAAGTACATCCATAAAAAAGGCCTATTCATAAAATCCATCCATCCAAATATTTCCATTTTACATGCTACTTTTACATCACGGACAGAGGGCCTATTTTTAAAGTTGAACTGTCATTAGAGCAAATTCATAAACTGACAAACTGAACTAAACAGACGCCAATGTCAAACTGAACTCACGTCAACAGGAGACGTCAGCTGAAATAATAATAAAAAAGAAAACCTGAATTTAACAGACGTCAACACGTTCCATATTCCGATTTACTTTTAGGCTAATTATACACAATTTAAACCTATTGCTATTTTAACAACCAAGCATTTCATTATTATCTCTTATCTGATGTATTTCTGATGTTTGGCACTTTGTTTTACCTCGTGTTAAAGTGCTCTTTAAATAATGATAACAATGATTATGATTATGATCAGAATAAACTTTTGCATCACCTTCCAGAAGCTGGAAAGAAAAGAGACACAAATATTTTTCACACCTCACTTCGTAACTCTTAGTAACTCTAATATTTTAGCCTTAATATTTTAGACTAAATATTTTAGGCTAAAATATTAAACTTTTTATTTGTTTTTATTTGTTTTTCTTCAAATCCCACGGTGATGATTAGTCATTTCTGCCAAAGGCTGCAACATTTTGATTTAATCCATCTGAATGCAGTATTTGCAAGCCATACTCTGATTGAATGGAAAAAAAAATGTCTGTGATTGGCTGGTGGAGTGGACAGTTTTTGAAGTCGCAGCGCAGAAACAGCTGAGTGAGTGCACAGCTATTGTCGAGCGTGGAATGAGCAGGTGCGCGCGAGCAGAGATGGAACTGAGCGCGAGGAAAGAAGGATGAGAAGAGTTTTTCAGAGTTGAGCGCGCGCCAGACCAGAGCGTTGAGGGTTGTCTCACTGCGCGCTTGATTGGTTCCTGCGCACTCAGACAGAAGACAAAAATATCGCTACATAATAGTTTCACAGAGCTGAGCGGCAGCGCTGTCTTCTTCTGTCTTCTCGCGCCTCCCCTGTGACTCTTTGGCGCTCCCCCAAGGGAGGCGCACCTCACCTATTGAAAACCACTGTGTTAGGTATTGCCGTCAACCTGAAAGGTGAACCTCTATCCCAGTCTCAAGTCTTTTGCAGCCTTTAACAATTTTTCTTTGAGGATTGGCAGATATTTAGCTTCATCCATCCTCCAGCTTCCCTGTGTCTGCTGAAGAAACCCCTCTCCAAAGCATGATACCGCCACCACCTTGTTTCACTGTGGGGATGATGCGTTCAGGGTGATTTGCAGTGTTGTTTTCAGACAAACCTTTCTTCGAAGAACAACTGGATTTATACAGAGATTTAATAACACACTGTTAAAGAGTTGATGCAGCGAATGAGGCTCAAAGTTACACTTTCTTCTTCAAAATGGCTTAATTTTATTCTTTCAGAACTTAGCTGCGTTTAGCACTTAAATTCATCCTGCCAGAATGCCTTCATTAAAGGGGCTGAGTCAGAGCGATGCTACAAGTAGTCACATCCCTACCAACTAATTTCTTCTCTGAGTGAATCCTCTTTAACAAAGAATTAAAAAAAATCTCTTTTGGAGTTTTTGGCATGCATGCTTTCATTCTGTTACGTTTAGAACGGCTGTGTAATAAAACAAGAAGTTCTCTCCAGCCAGCAGCAGACAATCAAACCTAACAGACAGAAACGCTGCTGTATCCCTGCAGTTTGGATATCGGAAGATGTGATTTGTTTTTTTTTATAGCTTCAAGTGGACTGATGCAGAGCCTGAATGCAATGCAAAATGCCCTCGGGATGGCTCCCGCGTCTGAAGGAGAGCTTGGTTTTTGTATTTATCTAATGTCGCAGTCTCACTCCGAGCAATCCCACCAAGAGAACGACAAGGGCTATAAATAGATACGGCTCTAAGCTGGACTCTGGATGTGAATGTCATTTCTATTTCCAGGGAACATGGCGTCATCTGTGAGAATGCACTTTTTCGAAAAGAAGCCTGCAGATTTAAACCCTATTTTTGAGTTGTTTCAACTTTGCTTTAATCAAATGGAGCGACTCCGACCAGACTGAGCCTAGCTTTGAGGCACTGAGAACAGCAGATGTGTCGGAGATTTACACCACTACACTGTTCTCTGTGTAGTTAAAATAAAAGACACGTAACTTTATAAAGTACGAACTTCAGTATGTGAATAATGTAATTCTATTTGCCTCTGTGCTGTGTCTTGCAAAAAAGTATTCATGACTCTTCCACTTTTCAATATTTGGTTACAGTGTAACCTCATACTTTAATGTACTGTGATATATCAGCATTATGATCAATCTGTTTTCAATAGATGTCCAGTGTTCCTTTTCATGCCTGCCTTTCCACAACCTTGATCACATAACTTGAATTTCCCTGCCTTGCCTTGCATTGTTGGACATCTACCCAGCTTCTGTTTCTGGACCTCATTCTGGACTCTGTACCACAACAGCGAGCCTCGCCTAACCCTCTGGGTTTGTCTGCCCATCTCTGCTCTGCCGTGTATGACTACGACCCAAGCCTGCACCCTGGACTGTGATCAAGTTTTTGCCACCCAGCCTGTCACCTCTGCAGTAGGTAAGCCAGCGCTCTTCACTGCCAGATATCCAGCTTGCTCCTGCAGAGGTTTCCTGACTAGCTCCAGGTTTCTGTCAAATAACTCTTTAAAATGCTGCACTGTGTCTGGCTTGGATTTCAGGTTCCCTGGCTGCCCAGGTTCATTACAGAATCAGCAAACAGTAGTTTATAATTGTGAAGTTAAAAGAAAAGAAAAGTGTGATGCTTATTTATGTTAGGCTCACTTTACTTTGATACGCCTGAATGAAACACAATCAACGGCCTTCAGAAGTTGCCTGATTACTAAATACTGTCACCACCGTGTAATTTGATCTCACGTTAAACGCATCTGTTCTGTGAAGTCCTTGGAAGTTTGTTGGACAACTTTAGTGAAGAAAAGATGGATATAAACAGGGAAATCCAAAAACAAAGCCCGCTGGAAGTAAGCAAAAGATTTGAGACTAGGGTGGGGTTTAACTTTCCAGCACAACATCAGCCCTAAACATACAGTCAGAGCTGCGTACAAGGGAATGGTTAAGATAAAAGCATATTCACGTGTTAGAATGGCCCAGTCAAAGTCCAGAGCTAAATCCGAAGAAGAAAATGGATGCCTACAGATGTTCTCCACTCAATCTGACAATCATCAGGCTAATTTGTAAAGAAAAATGGGCATAAATCTCAGTATCTAAATTTGCAAAGCATGCCCCAAAGGACTTGCAGTTGTAATTGTAGAAAACGGTAGTTGACAAAATGGGTACAAAATGGGTAAAATAATACTTTTACAAGGTGTTGTGTGCCTGAGGTGGGTTTAGGAAGGATATTTGTATTTCAGCTGCACTCCAGAGAAATGTAAAATAGAAATGTGCACATTAGTCGGGAAGCTAATCCACATTTAGTTTATGACTCCACAGACAGGCTCACGAGGGAGCATAATAGTCCCAGATTCATGGCAGATATAATCCTATTGTAAGGGGGGGAAAAAGTTAACTTTGAAGAACCAAAAATTAATCTTGGGAATAAAATGGAAAATGCAGTTTGTAGACATTCTCCCCTAAACTTTATATAATCATTTAGTTCTGCGGTAATGACAGGAGGTTCAGCTCAGAAAATATGAGCTCATCTTAACTTTTCATCCAAAAGTAAATCTCTGAACAAGACAAATGCTTGTAATTTTATTGCAGCCCTGCTCTCCTTTAGGAAAACTTAATTTTATTTGATAAAACCACTTTTTATGATGAACTGAACTAATCAGATAAAACTGTAGTAAAACATTATTTGGCTTCAGGACTTTGAAAGTGCTGTATCAAAGAGAGAAATACTGTTCCAGGCTTCTTTTTTTATTGATTATACTTCAATCTATTACATGGCAGATAATAAATCAAACCCAAAGGAGGCCTATCTATATACAGTGTGGGGATAACCGGCCGAGACACTCACCCTAAAGAACTCCTTAGTGGAGCCTGAGTCTAGCGTGCCGTAGGCGATCTCCGTCTGCTTGGCCAGATCCTCTGCGCTCTCGATTGGAGAGACCATCCTCTCCACGGTGAGGAAAGCAGCCAGGTTGGCCGTGTAGGAAGAGATGATGATTAGGGTGAAGAACCACCATACTCCCCCGACGATACGGCCGGACAGAGACCTGGGAGGAGGACGGAGAGAAACAGATGCAGACATGAGAGCAGAGCGCTCAGATCTACATGTGGGGGAGGAAAGGGTCACTTCCCATTGTTCCAGTCAGAGCAGAATCGACTCAATTTATCAACAACTGAACATGAAAACCATCTTTTCTCTGGTGGCCTATGCATATATTTTTAGTACGTACATGTAAAAAGCTAAACACTGCTGCCTGTACAGATGATTCTGTTGTTGAGAGCAGTATTAAATCTCATTAATTGAGTGTATCTGTGTCTCAATGTAGTTTAGAAGTTTTAGAAGATGTGAAACTGTTTTAAATAGTCAGGAAAGCCCATCAGAAAAACAGCCTGCAACCAGCGGCTTAACTTCTGACACCAGGCATCTACTGCCGCGCTTCCTGTGGAGCCCATTTTTGTTTCAACTACCGTAGATTAAAAACAACAAAAAAGCTTTTATTGCTCCTCCCAAGAGGCTGTGGCTGTGTTGGGTCCATGAGAAGTTGTTGAAAATTTAATAAACCTCACCGCAATTCAGACAAGAATATTCGGAAATAAAAACACAACGGGTGACTGGTATTATGTGAGGAGCCAAACTGCACCACAGCTCCGAGATTTCCACCCTGCTCACTGGAAATAAACCAGATTTTAACTTTTAGCTCATGTAATAGAGATGAACCAAGAAATAAGAATGGGCCGGCATTCGAAATCTATAAATGCTGAAGCCTTTGCGATCTGCTGACGTCCTTGCCCCCATGGAAAAACTAAAAATTTGACTTGTAAAGAGAACTGGACATTTTTTAGGCCGGTCCAGTGTCCAGCCGGACAGATTTTCGAAAATCCATCCTGTTACCAATCAGCGAAAGCGGCACAGCAAAGCATCATTGACATTCTTCGGTGTGGACTCTGTTACTGACAGAAAACTCAAAGTTAACTATTATTGCTCTCAGAGAGGTATTTAAAGCTTATGTGACCCGAAGCAGGATGCAAAACGATATTTAAAAGGAAACAATTTCTATGACATGCCGAGACAATGCTGCTCTGCTTTCATGCTACGAGTGAGTGAGGGAGAGAGACTTTTTAATCAGACAATAAATACAAAAATCAGGGTCTGAAGCAATTGGCACATTTTTGGAAATTTCAAGGCTAAGGTAACCTTATTCTGCAGGAAATATAAGTGGAGACAGATGTTAACTGTTATAATAATAATATCATAATATAATAATAATATAATAATGTTATGGTAATGCTAACTGTAAAGTAATACTAACTGCAGATTCAATATAAGAGGTTAAAGATGAGCCTTTTTTGTGACAGTTTCAGTAAAGATCTTTGCTGAATTTTTCTGAAAAGATTGCCAACGCATAGAGGGTTGAAGCCAGACCACCTCTGAGATGCTTAGCGAAGTAGTCACAGCCACGAATCGGCTGGCTCATGCAGCACTGAGCAGTCTTTTTAGCACGGGGCTAAGATGCGGGAAAACAAACGGTCTTTGCAGCTGCTGGCTGGCAGATTTAGGGCAAAAACACACCTAGACTGCAGGGAATCAGTTAATGTTTTTTTTTTTTTTTGCTATCAACACACATTTGTTGAGTCGCACTGAAATGTGATGAGACCGAACAGACCGCTATACTTCAGCCAGAGATAGTTCCTTCAGTAGCAGAGACACCTGAAAACACCATCACCATCGTCTCGTTGGCATACACTAGCACGAAGACCAAAATGAACTCACGCCATCTAGCCACCTCCCTTAGCTAACATTGTTTTATGGAAAACTCTCCGGAAGCCTGCTGAGGCCCACTCCACACCTCCCTTGTTTCCAGAATGCTGGCTTGATTTTTTAAAGGTCACAGGTGTCAGAAATCAATTGATTTGTGATTTGTGAACAGTCACAAAGACCAACTCACCTTTCTTTGTTTTCAAATACTAAAACCTTGTTTTAAACTGACTGCGGTCAAACACATGATGATTGATTGATGATTGCTCACAGCAGGGAGTCTAGAAATAATGTTGGGAAATTGGAATCGGCCAAAGATCTGTATCAGTAGTAAATTTGAAATCTGTCACATAATTCTGGCATCGATCTAAAAAAAAAAAAAGCCTACCAAAAATGTTGTTTAAAGAGGCTCATTTTATAGAACTTGTTGGACTTTTTAGTTTAAATGGACTCACTTTTAAAAACATTCTCAGTAAAACACTACATAAAGGCCAAAGCACATATGAGCTGGACAAAATAGAACGAAGCCAATTATAGAATAAAACCCAAGTTTGCACCCCTGTGTTCCGTTCTTTCTTGTTTTGAATAGTGGCTAAAAGAAATGATCTACCTTGTCACGTTTCTAACAACAATAAATAATTTGATTATTGCATGACTAAATCCAATTGTGCTCTTGTAAAGACAAAGCTACACAATCAAACAATCATCTGTACTACGCAAATAAAGACTCATGGAGTGTCGTGGATATATTTGACCAACCTTATTATTTATTGTTTAAAAACAACTATGAATGAAAGTCTTTATGAGATATCAAATAAGAAATTATATCGGCAGCAAGGATCCTCATAGAAGAAGTCAAGAAAAGCAGAGGAATAACAAACAGAGATGGATGGACGGATATATGGATGAATGTTTGTCAGACTGGATGAAAATGCAGCACATGACATGTTCATATTGTGATTGGGTTTTTCACACAAAACACTTGATATGCGCCAAGATGATGACCGTAAAATGAGACATGCAGCAAAAACACGGTAGCCCTCCAAGAATCGTGAGGAATTCAAGCTGTTACTTCTGGATAAATCGCATTGACCCCCAGTGCATTTTACAGCCCTCAGCATGGTGGATATAAGTTATTTTGTGGATGGAGGTTATCATTCCCAGCATGCAGCTTCAAAACAAATGAACAGAAGAGGAAGGCTTTTTGCTCTGAGAGATGGGATGAAGGGGCAATGGAGTGGAGCATGAGGTTAAGTGGACAGCAGAAACGGCAAAGCTCAAAATAACCCATATGCACCACTGCAGGATGGAAAAAGCATGTATGGGACTATAAAATGCAAAGAGATGATATGACACGGGCATCTGGGAGGTAGTGGAGAACGAGCACAACAACCAACCTTGGTGAGATATCGCATCCTTGCTGCATGAAGGCACCCAGGGAGAACCACAGGCTATTAAAAATCCCAAAATCGTTTGGAGGGTCAGGGGGGCTCTGAGGGTCTTTGGCCTCATCGTTCTCATCCAAGTGCCACTCATAAGGGCTGAAGCGGCTCACCAGGAAGAGCACCACGCTCACGCCGATATAGGCAAACACTATGCACATCCAAATCTCATAGGCCAGAGGGTCGAGGAAGGAAAACACCCCTGGCTTGGACTTTTGAGGCTTCTTAATCATAATAGAGATTCCCAAGCTCATGAAGGGTTTAGAGAAGTCTATCACCTCCTCGCGCACCAATGTTATGGTCAGAGGAGCCACGGCTATATCAGCTCTCTGTAAACAGGGAAGCAGGCACACAGGGAGTTAGTCTTACAGGAGAAGCCATAAAAAAATCAAGCTAGGCTTTAAACATTAAACACTTAATATTGATTAAATCCAAAACCAAACCAACACAGCTTTACAATGCATTCATGGAGTGAAAAGCACGGACCTGCAGAAATGCAGCAATTAAGTATATATTGAATAACAGGCATGTTAAAAAGCCAGTGGGAGCAAATCTGCCATTTGGAAATGAGTCACTCGGCATTTGTATTGGTTAATGTCTTTGTCTCAATCCAAATCTCTGTCATGAATCAAAGCGAGAGTCGGAAAACAGAGGAGGAGGGAGCTGATGCAAGCAGTTCATAAATCCTGAACCTGCCCCGAAAGATACTCTGCAATGCCTTGCAGACATGCAATTAGTATTAGAGACCATACTGACAAATGTTCAACGCAAAGTCAGTCAAAAGCTGCACTCCAGTGTTCATTCATCAGCTGTGGAGTTGGTTAACATCGACACAAACGTAGTGATGATGCATTCAGACGCCTAATAATGGCCATTTCATTCACAACAGAGGAGCATCTGTGTAGTTCTAAACTACGAAAACGGACATAGACAGAAGCAGGCGAGCCGGATCAGGAGTTCTGCAGTGACACACTGTTTGCATGCACATCTTTTTACATTCCTCTCTTCGGGGTTGGCTTTTCAACATTACTCATTCAGCAGCTGAGGTCTCATAAAAGATGCACGTCATCTTTTTAGAGCCAGTTCAGTTGTGAGTTATGCCTGAGCTGCATGATAAAAACCACACAGTGGGTTTCAGGGTTCAGAGTTCAAGGCGGCCTTGCGTGGATGTCACTTACAGCCCTTTTCACACATTAAATACACTAACATTATTGAATTGATTAGTTTGTCAAAACCATGGAATCGGGCACCACGAATGTGGCCATGAGTTGTAATGTTTACGCAACAGAGATTTCTCACTGCATACCATATCATGGATGCAATTAATATCACAATGCCAATTGCCCTCTGGTATGTGACGGAGCAGGGAACGGCTCCAATCAACATTTTCTACACATGAAAGCTTGATTGAAAGTCAGCTTTACATTCCCGATAGTAAAACTGCACTACTCTAACTCTGTGGCATTTTTCTAGGAAAAGGAAATGGTTTGTGGGTAAATCACCTCGGTACAGATCTTTTTTTTTCACTTTTTTTCACTCAACGCAAAAATATTCATACTCCTTTCATCTTTTCACGTTTGTCATGCTAACACATACTCCAATGCTCTTTATTTGGGTTTTGTGTTGCAGACCAACATTAGGTACTGCATAATTTAGTCAGTCTCTTCGAAAGACGCTTTGCACAAGCACCATTTTAAAAATCTAGAGGCTTGCATAGGTGCACATTCTCTTTTACAACAGAGCTCGAGCCCCATCTGTTTAAATTGAATGCATCTGTGAATTCAGATTTTCAAGTCTTGAAGGTGAATCTTTGCCTCGGTTTCTAATCTTTGGCAGCTTTTCCCCCCTGGATTCCTCTGAATTTAGCTCCATCTACCTATCCCTTGATCCTAACCATTTTTCATGTCCCCACTAATGAAAAACCTCCCCACAGAATGATGTGGCCACCATCATGTTTCTCATCTGAACAACATCCTTAGCATGCTAGGTCTGTCCCATCCAGGGTTTGTCAGAAACTGCAACCTGAAGTTCTTGTGCATTTTTTAACATTGGCCAATTTGACATAAAGGCCAGATGACTAACCTGAGCAGTGTATCTCTCCAGCTCCTCCAAAGTTACCATAGGCCTTTTGGCTGCTTCTCTGAACAATGGTCTTCTTGTCTGCTCTGTCAGTCTAGGTTGGGGGTGGCAAACTCCAGACATTGTGAGCTCATGTATGTAAATGTAGGACGTGTCCCTGGTCCAACACGGCTGAATCTCATACCTGAAGTATGTCCTCAGCACTGAATCGGGTTTTACAGAACCCTGCTAATGACCCAATGATTTAATCCTGTTGTTTTGAAGCCAGGACACATATAAGAGTATCAAGACTTCAGCCTGGAGTTCAACATCCCTGGTCTAGGTGGACAGTCGTGTCTAGGAAGGTTTGCAGTTGTCCTCTGCTGTTTCTATCTTCAGATTATGGGTTGAACAGCGTTCTGGGAGATGTTCAAAGCTCGGGATATTGTTTTATAACCTCACCAGGCGTCATATTCCTTTAACCTCATGGTTCTGTGTTACTTAATGTTGGTCTGTCAAATAAAGTCCCAATAAAAACCATCTCTGAGTGGCTATGAATACCTTTGCAATACACTGTAACTATGATGTGTAACACCAAAGGACATTTCATTACACCATTTAAATAAAAACTAGAACGCCTGTTGTATTTCTGCATTGTAATTGTTTGGTTTGATTTTGAATTACATAGTTGTAGAATTTCTCTTGTCAGTATCCATAAGTTGGGCTGCACAGGCTGACACTTACCCCATAAACCAGTTCACCCACCATCCCGTTCCACGTCTTGGTTTCTGGGTCTCTGGCTCCGTATTTTCCATCTGGCACTATCGACAGCTTATATCTTATCCCCACATGCTTTGCAATTTCAGAAGCTAAATCGACACAGTAGCCTTCATATCTGTCATTGCCGTCCATCTGCATATAGTTTTTCTTGTACATCACATACGGAGCTTCCTGTTAATTAGACATTGTTTTGAGTTCACAGTGAAAGCAAGAGCACATCCACCACAGTGGCCAGACTTCATGGGTCACACGAAGCCTAAATCTGTACTGAAGCATGCACACATGCAAGGCAAGGCAAAAAAAAAGAAAGAAAAAAAGAAACACATTAAAAAAGACAAAGGTTCAAACACATCTCAGGCATGGTAATGGGGGACAGGACATGAATGAGCAAGCAGGACCAGGAAATATGTTGTTGGCCTTGGTCATGCTATCTTTGTCCAAATTCTAAATGAGTGCAACTGGTTATTGGACAAAGGGGTGCATGTATTTAGCGTCTGCGCGACACAGGACAAGCTGAATGGAGCACGTTTCCAGTTCATAAAGTAACCGTCAGTGACATCAGAGATACTAAAGTCATCAAGCATTAAAATGTTTTCGCTCTAATAACCAGTAGCAACCACATCAGAGTACCTGTACATTACATCAAGAGAAGATAATAGTCTGTCCGCTCATTGCCTTCATTTTATAAGAGACACATCACCTCTGCTTTTTTAGATTCCAAGAAAACATCTCTTTTTTTTTTTTTACCCCAATTTGTAAAACATGTTAGCCATTAAAGATGAACCAACGTCACCTTGAGGTATTAATCAACACGGGTTTACTTTATTACAAGGCATGTACATGTTTTTCAGAGGTTCTTTGACTGAAGAGGTCGGCTATCACGTTCCACATCTGATGTTGAACACTTGGACCTGAAACCAACGGTTTTACGGGACGTGCTTGGAAGCAACATGAAAGAATTATCTTTCATCGAACATGTTTTATTCTTTAATGTTATGAAAAGTTGTAAAAAAAGCAACATGAAGTCAGTGAAATGACTTTGATGTGTCTAAAATAACTGACTTTGTTTAAATCAAAAGCATGCCTGACAGACAATAACGCAATGGCACTACACTACTGCTTCTCCTCTCTCTCTCTCACTTCCACTCTAGCTGAGATGACAATGAGTTTTCAGAGGCTGAAATGGGAATGTATGACTATTACATTCTGAATTTGCCTAAGATGCAGACATAATAGACAAAGTCAGAAGGAACGAGAAAGCCATGGTTTTAAATGTAAGATAAGGCGCACCTTATCGTACATTTAAAAATGGCTTATGAGTTCTAACCTGCAACAAATCTATCTACCGCTGTCTAGTCCTGATCCTGGGTTATTTTAGAGAAACTTCAAACCCCCCTTACCTAAAGATCATTAACTCTATGCAAACCATAGTCACTGACAGATTACTTAATGAGAGGGAAAGATTTTTACTTACGTACGCACTGAATGTGAATAAGATGATGTCTATCTTTTTAGTTATCTTTACCAAAGCCGTTATTGTGACGTCACTACTACAACAGCCCACTGTAATATAAAAAAACCAAAATGCTTTGGCACCCACACGGATACAGTTGAAACACTCTTTGTGAATCGACTGTTTCAACATGTAGTGAGTGGATGGAAAGCAACTGAAAAGTAAAATAATTCTACCCTCCCAGGACAGATTGCAACAATGGACACCTTGACCTTGAGTGGCAGAAATCTTATGATGAAACACTTAGAACCTGCTTTGAGAGTGAGTACCATAATAGTAGTGACCACAATTGTTCGGTTTTCCACAGAAGAGGACTCGTTGGTGACCTGCTGATCCATAATATATACAAATTTTTCGTATTCATTCCAGTAGCCGATCTGAAAAATGACACAGAGGGTTCACAGTTATGACAGGAAGTGGAAAATACCTTTTGCAGTAGGCATGGACCGGTCTCCAGTATCAAGAGGTGGCAAGGTTTTAAAAATGGTTTCAAAAGAGCAAAAGTTTTCCTTCATAACGATCTTATAATTGTATTATTATTATTGTTTAATGAGAATGTGCTAGAGTTACTGGGGTTTCCTTTTGTTATATTGAGCATGTAATGTTGCACCCCTGCGCCTCACTCCACATATTGCTGCACATTCCCCGTCTTTTTGACAAGTAAAGGCTACTACAATCTTTCCTTGTTTACAAGAAAGATGAATGTAGCTGTTTGAAAACAAATTCGGTTGCAAAAAACAGTCTGTCATGATGTGGAAACTAAGCAAGTGCCACCCCTCACTCTTATTAAAGTTTATTGTCTTGCCATGTATGCTTGCTCATTGAAAAAACGTGTTATGTGGCCCTGCATGGTAAAACGCAGGGGATTTTGTGCATCATCTAGTCTTTTCACATCTTTGAACTTTGCATCACTGTTAAAGTGCTCCTGTTCAAAATAGTGCATGTGGATTAGGATCAAGAGTGAGAACGTCTCTTTTATTGTGAAATTAATGTTTTCCTTTGTTTTGTTGTCTGTTAATGGCATTAAATTGCACATTGGTCATATTATTATCAACCAAATTAACTGATTAGAAATAGAATAGGTTGAGCAGCCAGTTTCACTATCCATTTCATGCATCCGGCATGCCGAGTTAAGGAAATTCGAATCGCTACAGACAGCCTAGCAGAGTGTTAGATTAGGAGATAGTATCATGGGGTCATTGTGTTTATGATTATGACGCCCTGAAGGTGGATATCAGCTGACCTGAATGCTGGCTTAGAGTTTGTCTGCATCTAGATTTTTTTTTTGCGTCTCTGCTCTGTCTTCTGTAACCCCCCAGTCGGTCATGGCAGATGACCGTTTACACTGAGCCTGGTTCTGTTGGAGGTTTCTTCCCGTTAAAGGGGAGTTTTCCTCTCCACAGTCACTACATGCATGCTCAGTATGAGGGATTGCTGCAAAGCCAACGACAATGCAGGAGGTTCTCCATTGTAGCTCTATGCTCTTTCAGGAGGAGTAAATGCTGCAGATCAATGACTCGATGCAATCTGCTGGGTTTCGTTAGATAGAAAACTTTTGACCAATCTGCGTGATTTGATTGAATTGACATTGTAAAGTGTCCTGAGATGACATCCGTTGTAAATGGCACTATATAAATAAACTAATTTGATTTGATTTAGTAGTGGTGCACACCTGCAGCATACATGGTATGTGCAAGCTGTGGCACTTATACAGCAGCATTTCTTGACTTTGTGGCAGCTTTACTTATCTGATGGTCAAACTGTGTGTGCCAAATTCAAATTTATATTTCCTATTTCAGCGTGTTTTACCTCGCATTACTAGAACAAAAGACTGATGTGCAATATTGTAGAGAGGTGGTCTGAAACTACAGTTAGCAGTTTTGAGTGGAGCGCTTCTTAAACCCAGCAGGTAAGTCGGCTCGTGACAAAGGAAGTAACAGGTTGTTGTACATTTACAATAGTAGAATGACAGAAGGGGTAAGATCCTGAAAAATAATATCAAATTTAGCAGTGTTTATCCTATATCTATGCTCAAGCCTATGTGTCATATTAAAAATAATTACACTATGAATAAAAGTCAAATGAATAATTATAACTAAATAATTAGAACCATCATTATACTATTTAAAGTACAATTTTGGGAATAATAGTTGTGTTTTAGTTTTGAATCAAATCAGTACTGTCCCAGAGAGCTAATATATAGGGTAAAGCGAAACACAACAGTAAAATCTGTGTAAAATAAACTTGAACCAAAATAAAGGTCAAGTAAAATTAATACAAAAATATCTATAGCTAAACGAATAATAAGAATCAATGTCAGGACAACTGCTAGTTGTAAAAAAACAAACACTCTGAAACTGTGGTCTTATTAAAGGTTATCAACCGATAAGAACCTCATACCAGCCCATGCCTTCTTGGACAGTGGAGCCTCCAAGCATGTAAAGTGTTGTTCTGTTCTGTCTGTGCAGCTGGAGAAGGTTTGGTTTTCCGTGATTTATGATTTAATAAAAAGCTTGTAGCTGCGCTCCTCACATCACCTGGGCTACACTTCAGTAGAGTAGGAGTAATCTATTCCTGGCTCAGCAAATGTTCTCTTACATAACAAGAAACCAGCACCACGAAAGCAATGAAACACGAATAAAATTAATACCAGTAAGGAAAAACCCAAGAGGTTAAAATAAAAAATAAATGCCTTGTGCAGCTAGTGTAGTCATTCTGCTTTGCTCTAATAATACCATACAACAGAAAGCACCATTGGACATAGAAACAGCTCCTGTTCCTTCTTACCCTAAGACGATTCCAGCAGCTGCATTGTTTATTTCAGCCACACTGATTTCTTTCCAGCCTCTCTTTTCTGGTGGCAATAATACACTGCAGAGACTCTGTTGTCACTGCAGATCGTCTCACACTGAGACGGGACATGGGGGGGACTGCAGATGTACTCCGTCTGGTGAGCTGAGCTGCACGGACGTTATGGGGCCGCTCCCTTTTGTTGTCAGCTTCTGTAGGGACTTGAGGGTCATGGAGCTACTGTAGTTATGCTCCAGTGTTGGCATCTCAAGCGTCTTATGAAGGCTTGTGGTTTTGGATCAAAAGTAATAGCTAAAATGCAATCAAATCATGTTTCAAATCAAAAGCTATAGCTGAAATGTAATTAATGTGTGTAAATGTTCCCTTAAAATGTGTATTTGAGTTCAATTATGGGTTTGTAAGAAGGTCTTATTGCTAACTATAGGCTGCAGCTTACAGTCAAAGAGTTAGCAAGCAAGCTAACTCCAGCCCACAGCCCTGTCAGTGCTTTGAATAAACTGTCCAGCATGTAAACTAACTAGCATTGACATGTGTTACAGCTGTCAAGTTAACAAGCTAAATATCTTTTCCAAATGAGTGCACCACCTCTGAGCAGACATTTGTTTGCTAGCTCCTCATAGCAATCCCAAGCTCAAGACAAGTTTCCCTGCTTGTGGGCAAAATTGAGAAACTCCAGCTGAATGTTAATGTGAGCTGAGGTTCTCACTAGATGCCCACATTCGTAGTCAAGACTTATTTATTTAATTTGAGTTAAATATTAAGACCAAATATATGTTCTTACATTTGGCCACTCCTTTTTTCTACGTTTGATTTTAAAACAAGATTTATATTTACTTTCAGTTGCCCAAAAGTACAGCTGCAAATTCCTACATCAGTAATCAGAACTATTATGATGTTAAGCAGATCTTTACATATAGACACAACCTCTTTCTGAAATCAAAATCAGATTCAACTTTTGGACAAAAACACTAAGCATGATAGGCAGGTGAATAAATTAGCTAGTTAGCACAAGGACAACAAAATCAATGTGTTAGAATGGTAATCACAAAGCCCTGATCTGAGACCCATAGATGATTTGTGGGCAGAGTGCAAAGGTGTGTGAGAGCAAGGTGTTGTAACCCTGTCTCAGTTACACCAGTTTTATCAATAGGAATGGGCCAAAATTCCAGCAAAATATTGTGAGAAGCTTGTGGAGAGATATCTAAATCCAAGTGATTCAGTTTAAAAGATAATACTACCAAAAAGTTCTGAATTTGAAAAAACTCATATTATGCTGGCATTTAGCAAACAGAAATATTGTCTGTAATTCTAACTAACCTACATCAGAAATGTATAGTCTGTTTTTATGTCACACAGTGAGAGAAAAAAAGATTCTGTTAATTGTGGGTATCTAAAGATCTCATTTCAACAGTTGCATTTGATGTGCCTGGTGTCCTGTTAGGTTTCTGTGCTCGCCACAGTAAAGATACTGCCCTTATCGAGGAGTTCAGTGACATCCGTATAAATACAGACTGTGGAAGAACCACAGTGCTGATCGTAGACCTGAGTGCAGCAGCATTTGACACAGTTGATCACTTCATTCTATTAGAGCGCCTGGAAAACTGTGTCGTCCTTTCTGCTACAGTGCTTGACTGGTCTAAATCCTACTTAAAGGATGGGGACTTTTGTGTGTCAGTAGGTAACTTTACATCAGAGACCACAAAAATCACATGTGGGGTCCCTTAAGGGACCATCTTGGGCCCACTCTTTCTCAATATCTCCATGCTCTCTCTAGCTCAGATCATAAAAACAACAAAGGTTATCATAACTATGCAGACGACACACAGCTCTACAACACGATGTCACCGGGTGAGGATGTCCCCATTCAAATGCCTAGAAAACAATGCAAGATTTTTTTCAGTTGAATAAAAGCAAATCTGAAGTAATAACTTTTGAAACAGCGATCAAGAGTTAGCACACAGCTTCATTTGCTTCAGCTAGTAACCACTGATCAGGCCTGGAATATGGGTGTAGTGATGGACTGAGACCTGAAACTCCAAAAGTATCTAAAAGACAATTAGAAAGTCTGAACAACATTTCCAGGATTAAAAGACTAATGTCTCAGTAGCATCTGGAAAAACTAATCCACACATTTATTTTTAGTCGGATTGATCTCTGTAACGGTGTTTTCAAAGGTCTCCCAAAAAAAGTCGATCAGACAGCTGCAGCTGATCCAGAACGCTGCTGCCCGCGTCCTCACTAAGACTAAGAAAGTAGAGCACATCACCCCAGTTCTAAAGTCCTTACTCTGTTATCTTTTCTTATGTTCCGTTCATGTACAGCACTTTGAATTCTCTTGTTACTGTTATGCTATAAAAATTGTATTGTACTGTATTGAGTTTGAGTTAAAAAAATTCTGTCACAAAATACAAATATCCATAACAAATACACAAAAGCAATCAAAAAAGTGACCTAAAAAAGGGCAGAAGCTAAAGCTCATTTGCCCAACTCTAAAATTTGCTGTACTTAACAAGATGAAGAAAATAAATATATAATAAACTTGCCTCGTCTTGATGTGGTTATCTTTGCCCTACAAACCTGAAGAACAGCATTATAACTGAGACTTATTTTGATGGTAGTCTCAAGGAAGATTGCGTAATGATTGTTATTGGGAACAGTGTTGGTTCTCGCATGAATGCTCCTTCTGCAAACCCATCCACAACTAAAGATATGCCCACTCAACCCTTACTTAAAAAACAAGACTTAACTTTATGTAAATTATCAGTACTACTAAGGATATATAGTATAATTACAAAGCTGCTTCAGATAAACACTAATTATGGCAACAGTGATTTTTTAAAAAGGTAAAACAAATTAAAGGCTGTTTTTTTTTTCAGTTTGAAATCATGCTAAAATAAAAGGTGAATTGATCTTAAGGCTTTTTTTCCAGGGTGCCAGTGAACATAGAGGGTGCTCCGACTAAGCTAACAAACAATTATGTTTTAGCTGGGAATAAGTTATGTAATCCTAACTGAGGCAGTGGGTACTTTTTTATTAGGTAAATAATAAAGCGGGGCCAGAGTTGATCAGACTGGATTGAAGCAGTGGTTTAAAGAACAAGTTGCATTTTTTCTACTGTTTGTCTTAGTTAGAGTTGAGACCTCAACTCAATTAGGCATTTTTGAGACAGGCCAAAAAAAATAATTCCATAAATTATTCAGTCTTGAGAAGAAGAAAAAAAACCTTATTTGTAAAGAATTGATGTAAAACGGCACACTTAAAGCTTATCAAAACAATGCCACACACAAAAGTGTTCACTAACCAAAGCTAAAAGTGGTTAAATTATGATATTATAGTGTGACAGTTTTCCTTTGGCCTGGGTATCGTAATTTATTTTAATACTTCGTATTTTTATTCAACTCAGGCTGCAATTATTAGCTGAAAAGATAATTCCCAGATCAAAATATTTGATGGAATTTGACATCCGGCTATACAAGGTGGATTTGCAAGACTGAGCTACAGTCAGCATCTGTTGAGCCAGTAAGGGGAAAGAAAACAAACCACAGAGCAGCGTTCAATGTTTGCCTGTATTCATGACTCAATGCACACTGTGCTGATAGTTCTATCATATGCTGGTCCTGCAAAAAAAATGACTCATTTAGGATTAATTAAATTATGATAACTGTTTTCAAGGCTGTGTGCTCACTTACCCTCCTGGGACCCTTGGGCTTCATCTCGTACACATCAATTGTGTAATTAGACCGTCGCCCAAATGTGTCAAACTGGATGTTTCCTGTCATACCTGGTACTTGGACCTGCCATTGTACCAAGAAAACAATTATAACACCTGTTCTGAGTACACAGCATGAAGGCAAACTCTCGGTCTGGCATAAAGTGGTCTCTATGGCTCACTTTGTTTTGTTATTGTACATATTTCTCACAGAAAAATACCAAATAGCGTTCCTATTTACAGGAGAGGTCTATCAAGAGTTGTCATTTGTGAGTAAAGCAAAGTTGGGGCATCAGATATAATGAAGAACATAGCAAAAAAAAATAAACATTCAGAATATAACAATGAAATATACATAGAAGAAGATAAAGCAGGCGTTCTTCTCAGACCTACCATTTTGAGTGCCCTCTCTATGTCAATGCCTTGGCTCCAGGGCACAGCGGGGTTGGCGAGGCAGTCGCCTGCACTTCCTCTGCGAGACACGTCTACTCGCTGGCGCCGAAGATACCGGAAGGCCTCCGCGATCACAAGGATGGCATCATGGGTCAGGGCTGATGTGTACTGTGAAAAAGATCCAAAGAAAACCTTCAAGCAAAACATTACATCCTGAGGAGCCAACGTGATAATGAACATTCAGTACAACAAGTGGTTACGAATGCAATGCATTGAAAAAGTATTCATACGCCTCAAACTTTTTCATACGTTGTCTCCTTACAACCACAAAATCTGACAGAACCATGTAGTGCATAATTGTGAAGCCGAAGTTATTTACAAGTGAACAGCTGAAGAGTGGTGTTTGTTAGCCCCCTATACTCTGATAAGCCTAAATAAAATCCAGTCTGAATTATTTACTACCAAAGTAAAAATTTTTTTTTTTATGTTTTTTGTTTTGATTTTGTTTCTGACACTCTGTTTTTACCCTTCTGTACGGTGACCTTGAGTGTCTAGAAAGGCGCCTTTTAAATAAAATGTATTATTATTATTATTTAAAGTATCCTAACTACTATAAAGGACACCTTGTGAGGAAATTAAATGCAGGTCTTAGAGGTTTAGTGAACAGATGGCGTCATGAAGACCAAGGAATACAGCAGGGAGGTCTGGGAGAAAGTTGTGGAGAGTTTAGAGATTGTTTTATAAAACAGCATCCCAAGCATGGAACATCAGAGCACTGTTCAATTCATCATCCAAAAATGGAAAGAATATGATACAAGTGAAAATCCACCAAGACATGGCAGTCCACCTAAACTGTGAGGCTGGGCAAAGATAGCACTAATCAGAGAAGCACCCAAATGCCCCACTGACATTTTGGAGGAGCTGTGGTGATCCGACGCTCAGGTGAGAGGATCTACAGACAGGAACACTTTTAGCTGCACAATCCACAGATCTGGGTTTTTGATGGAAGAGGTGCAAGAACAAAGCCATTGCTGTCTTGACAAGGAAAAACTGTATTAATCCCAAAGGGAAATTAATTGCTGGTGTAACTCATGTTACAGTGGTAAGACTTAAAAATTCATGACGACAATTGTTTTCCCTCCAATCTGACAGTCGGACATGTTCAGTGAGAAAAATTGGGCAATATTTTGGTGTTTAGAGGTTCAAAGGTGGAACAGACAAATCCTCAAAATATTGCATCCCTTTTGCAGAAAAGGCGACTCTAGAAGGGGTGGCTGAATACAGATATACATTCTTATTTGTAAAGAATTAAAAAATGTTGTAATTTTCTATCCAATTCACAATTAAGCACTACTTGTTGCTGTTCTACCACAAAAAATACATAGAAAAAAATGGGAAGAACGTGTTCTGTGAACACCTTTGCAAGGCATTATAGAGATAAAACAGTTTTTATTCAGGGTAAATCAGGTTACAGCTTACTGAAGCATTTCTCAGAAAATGAATCCGAATGACACATTTTTGGAGAGTTGCTTTAAAACTTCAGAACTCTGGAAGATGAGCAGTAGGGGAAACGTGGTCTTTGAACATAAATAAAAAAGCAACTGCAGTATCGGCAGCCATGCCTCGCTGACCTTCAGTGGAGTGTTTTTGGCTTCTGGAAATTCTCTTTCATCTAAGCGCTCCCAGCGCTGGAGGAACTGCTGCACGATTGGGCTGTCTGGGTTGATGATCTGGAAGCCTGTGATGTTGGCCCCACCAGAAAAGACCCGGTCCAGACTCATGTTGGAAAACCCCTGAGAGCATAAAGGACAAGTTGCTCATAATGAAGGAAGAAGCTTAAAAACTGATTTAGCTTTACCGTCATTGGTCGTAATTGTGTGACTTGTTGCCACCGAGTTAAATGTGAGGGTTGCATTTCTTTTTACTGAATTGCATCACACCGAGCAATGCAGTTGTGGGTTTTCGTAATGGGTTGTGTTGAGTTGTTGCTAGCCCTTACCAGATTGGCAAGGATGTAGTGGTATCCCCTGGTGTTTTTCCCTGAGGTCACCACCTTCAGTTTGCAGAAGAAGACACACAATGAGTTGCAGAACATTTGCAAAACAATGAATCAGAAATGACAAGAGACCCTTAATTTAAAAATAAATAAAAATACCCGTCAGAAAGAGAGCAAAGGCAAAAACATTTCAAAGCAACATACGCAGGGGCAAGTAGGACCATGCTGGCACATTTGTATGTTTGTGAGTCTGTGCTGTATGGGCACATGCAGAGTGGGGAGAAACTGCGATGACAGTGCTTGTTCCTTTCCATTAACTTCAACAAGTAAAATAAGGTCACGGCTCTGGCAGGCCTCCCTCTCTCTTTCTGCAGCTGCCTGAGCTCCTGCTCTCTGCTTCTTCGTTCTCCGCCTGTCTCAGTCGAACATTAGACTTAATTAAACCTAAACATTGTGAAATCACCTGTAGGAGGAATTAGATTTGGAGAGAGCTCAACGATTTCTTCAAACTTTATCTCTGGTAAAAAAAAAGAAAATATTTCTCTGAATTGCAGAGTACAACACTAAAGAAAAAAAAACAGTGTGGGGGTGGGAAGGGTTTTTCCTCCTTATCTATTTACGTTCTACACAGCTTCACAGCTTTACTATATTCAAATTGCTTAAAAAAACCCTCAATATTAGTTTTCCAGGGTGCTCGAGTTGTTCCAGTACACGGATCAGGTAATTTAAATCGTGAGCTAGACTATTCATATGTTTTCTCATTTTGTCATGTTACAACTACAAACTTTCATGCATTTTTTTCTTGGATCATTGACCATAATTTTGAAGTTGAAGGGAAAAAAAAAGCTTTTTGAAAATGTTCACAAATATATCTCAAAAGTATGGCATGCATTTGTATTCAGGCCCCTTTACTCCGATACTCTTCCATTCTGGTCCGAGGAAAAGTGACCAGGCAAGGAGAGCATTAATCAGAGAAGCAGCTGAGAGGCCCATGGTAACTCTGGAGGAGCTGCACAGATGCATGGGGAAAATAGAGGGACATTCTGTTGAGAGGACAATTATTAGCAAGTATTAGCACTCCAAAAATCTGGCAGCCATAATCCTCCATGAAGGAGAAAATGTAACTATGTAGAAGAACGTGCTCTGCAAAAAGCAGTGTGTTATCCATCACCCCGAACACACCACCCACACAGTGAAACTTGGTTGTGGGCGCATTATGTTGTGCAGAGGCTTTTTTCAGCATGGACAGGGAACCTCGTCAGACCTAACGGGTAGATGGATGGAAGAATTAAAAAAAGACTTGAGACTGGGGCAGAGGGTCACCTTAAAGTAGGTCAACAGCCCTAAACATACAGCCAGAGATAGAACTGAATGGTTGAAGGTAAGGTGAGTTTAGTAGTACTAATCCATCCATCCATTGTCTGTAGCTGCTTATCCATTGAGTGTCGCGGCCTGGCTGGCGCCTGTCTCCAGAAGCAATTGGGCGAGGGGCAGGGTACACCCTAGGCACGTTGTCAGTTTATCACAGGGTAACACAGCAACACACAGGACAGACGACCATGCACACAGACACACGCGCACACACTCATAGCTATGGGCGAATTGGAGAGACTAATTAACAGTCATGTTTTAGGGATTGTGGGAAAAAGCTGGAGTATCCGGAAAGAACCATTGCATGTGCAGGGCGAACATGCAAAGTCCATGCAGAAGGACCCCAGGATCTTCTTGCTGCAAGGCTAACAACTGCTAACAGCTAACAAGCAGCTATCTGAATCGCTCCTAAACTAAGGCTCCTAGGCAGAAATTATTGGGCTAAGATATAGAGCTCTCTGAGAGGACTCAGAATCTTTGTGAATACGGGCACTGACCTTTTTGGCATCTCTTTCTCTCTCTCTCTCTACTTGGCATTACCCCATGCATCTAGCTTCTCTCAGTTAGAGGGATCATGTATTTCGACTTAATCCAAAATGTGCAAAAAAATTACCCTTATTGTCAGTTATCATATTCCCGATGAGCCATCTGTGCAATACTTTAAAGTAGAACCCATATATTCTTACGTAGCTTTTATTTCCTTTAAATTCCTTTTTTCTCCTTGCATTTAGAGAGTAACCAATTAGCAGTCATTTGTTCATCCAAAAGGTCCTTTTCCATTATCCCCAGGTATTCATGGCATTCATGTCTTCTCACATACATTATGCATGTTTTGCGCTTGAACTGCAGCTTCTTATGTTAAACAGACGGCGCTACATACTAAATCTGCCTGTATTCAATAATTGGTAGATGAAGAAGAGTCTAAAGAGGAAGTACATTCCTGATACATCTGTAACAACAAAGACCAAGCTCATATGTGTAACTTTTTTTATCCGTTTTTACAATTCTATTAAACATTTAGCAATAATAATCCCCTCATTGTTTTAATTCATATGTGCACATACTGTTAAAAAGGACGTGCGTTCAGCCTCTACTTTGCTGGTCTTCTTGACTGGCAAGTGTCACTAATGGCCTGTTACAAAATGGAAATATGACCGGCCACTCTTCCTGAAAAGCACATGCTGCACGCCTTGTGCAAAGAAACGGTGACGATGAATCATCCGTCTTTCACTCTAATCACACATTTTTCAAGGCTAGGTTTAGAAACCCATCAGACATACTGGGTGGTACTTGAGGTGTCCAATCAGGTCCCAGAGGGGTCCAGCGCTATCCTAGACACCCGTCTAGCTCAGCCCCTGGGCTAGATGCAAATGCACAGCATTTTTCAGATATTTATTCGTAAAACATTTTGTAAACCAAGTATTCTCATAAACAAACGTGTAACCGTTTAATATTCTGCCATACAAATTCCTAAAAAAATTTGTGTTATGTGACAAAATGTAAAATAGATCAGTCTGATTTTTTTTTTTCCAAGCCAGTGTACCGCCTTCAGTATCTTCAGTCTCCATGCAGTTTGTTTCCCCATACACGGGCTTTATTTATCCTCGCCTCCGAGTCACAGAACAATCTCTAGAGGTGGAACGTCCTTGATACTCCGAGGCTGAACCCCCAACAGCTTTATAGCTTTGACCAATTTCAATAATAAATCCAATTACCTCTCTTGCAGATACAAACTGATTTCATTGTGTTTCAACATCCTGGGCTCGGGCTTCAGTCTTGAAGTTGCACATCATACATTTTCAACACTAGCACAAATTCCCGGCACCTCCTGTGACTTATTGTTTCCCAGATTGCCTTGAAGAAGCTTTTGATTTGGTTTCCAGTCATGTGAGAGGGGACTCCAGTGACCAAAGTGACATTTAATGAAGCTGCAGTGCCTGAAGACTGGATACATATCTTACTGATACAGCAGTGAGACTCTTCTAAATGGGAAAATAATCCGCACAGGGAAACATGCTGTGATGGTCTCTGCAGAGTGCTCTCTTTATAGAATAAATGATTATTAATTAAGATGATTGTTTATATTAGGATGAAAGCATGTGGCGCTTATTGTAACATAACTTATGAGGAGCTCCTTACAAAAGAAGGAACTAGAGAGGGAATTGTGCAAACAAAGCACTTTAATTCAATGCTTCACATTAGCTGCTGCAAGCTTCTGTAGTTGGGATTCACTAATAAAATGGAAATCAAATGAATTTCATGCATCTCGGTTTGGTCAGTGAAAGCTGACGCTTTATCCTTAATCACAAAATGCTGATTGTATTTTTTCACACACAGTTGATTGCTACACTTATCACTTTTTTTTGCTTAAGTAGGTAATTTCAGAAGAATCAATGCTTTGACTAAAGTAAAAACAAACCATCTCCCCAACAGCTTGGCAGTGCATCCAGACAGGGTCAGCATATACAAAGAAAATAAGTAAATGATTCATGGTTTGGGGCTGCTGTTGGACATTTTCTATATTCGTTTGCCTGTCTTTGTTTTACTGTACAGGTTCTGATTTACATATAGTGAACGGCTACATTTCCTTATAAGCCCTCAGCAAATTTCCTTTGAACAAACGTAGACGATATGACATTTGTTGCCCTCTGAGCAGTTAAACGTCAAGATTGAAGAGTGAAAGGTGAAAAGACTTCCCCATAAAGATGTCTATTGAATTCCAAGCGTGGTTAAAAGCTGGTTAGTGCTATCAGACAAGCTACCCAAGGATAACTTTAACTGCCTTAGATTGGACATAACTTGTATTGGATTAATAGGATAATTTTTGAAAAAAAATTTGGCCAAAGTTAAATACACTACCGTTCAAAAGTTTGGGGTCACCCAAACAATTGTGTGTTTTCCATGAAAAGTCACACTTATTCACCACCATACGTTGTGAAATGAATAGAAAATAGAGTCAAGACATTGACAAGGTTAGAAATAATGATTTGTATTTGAAATAAGATTTTTTTTACATCAAACTTTGCTTTCGTCAAAGAATCCTCCATTTGCAGCAATTACAGCATTGCAGACCTTTGGCATTCTAGCTGTTAATTTGTTGAGGTAATCTGGAGAAATTGCACCCCACGCTTCCAGAAGCAGCTCCCACAAGTTGGATTGGTTGGATGGGCACTTCTTGCGTACCATACGGTCAAGCTGCTCCCACAACAGCTCAATGGGGTTCAGATCTGGTGACTGCGCTGGCCACTCCATTACCGATAGAATACCAGCTGCCTGCTTCTGCTCTAAATAGTTCTTGCACAATTTGGAGGTGTGTTTAGGGTCATTGTCCTGTTGTAGGATGAAATTGGCTCCAATCAAGGGCTGTCCACTGGGTATGGCATGGCGTTGCAAAATGGTAAATGGACTGAACTTATATAGCGCTTTTCCAGTCATGCTGACCACCCAAAGCGCTGTACACTATAGCCACATTCACCCAGTCGCTCTCACTAATGCACACACATTTATACACCGAGACGCAGCTCGGTAGGCAATTTGGGGTTAAGTGCCTTGCCCAGGGGCACATCGACATGTGGCAAGGGGAAGCTGGAGTCAAACCCGCAATCTTCTGATTGCCAGACGACTACTCAACCCATCAAGCCACAGTCGCCCAAATGGAGTGATAGCCTTCCTTATTCAGAATCCCTTTTACCTTGTACAAATCTCCCACCTTGCCAGCACCAAAGCAACCCCAGACCATCACATTACCTTCACCATGCTTAACATATGGCGTCAGGCATTCTTCCAGCATCTTTTCATTTGTTCTGCGTCTCACAAGCGTTCTTCTTTGTGATCCAAACACCTCAAACTTGGATTCATCCGTCCACAACACTTTTTTCCAGTCTTCCTCTGTCCAATGTCTGTGTTCTTTTGCCCATCCTAATCTTTTTCTTTTATTGGCCAGTCTCAGATATGGCTTTTTCTTTGCCACTCTGCCGTGAAGCCCAGAATCCCGCAGCCGCCTCTTCACTGTAGCTGTTGACACTGGTGTTTTGTGGGTACTATTTAATGAAGATGCCAGTTGGGGACCTGTGAGGCGTCTGTTTCTCAAACTAGAGACTCTAATGTACTTCCTCTCTAATGTTCTTCTTGCCTCCCAATTCTTTTTCTACTCTGGTTAGAGCCTGTTTGTGCTGTCCTCTGAAGGGAGTAGTACACACCGTTGTAGGAAATCTTCAATTTCTTAGCAATTTCTCGCATTGAATAGCCTTCATTTCTAAGAACAAGAATAGACTGTCGAGTTTCAGATGAAAGTTCTCTTTTTCTGGCCCGTTCTGAGCGTTTAATTTACCCCACAAATGTGATGCTCCAGAAACTCAATCTGCTCAAAGGAAGGTCCGTTTTGTAGCTTCTGTAACGAGCTAAACTGTTTTCAGATGTGTGAACATGATTGCACAAGGGTTTTCTAATCATCAATTAGCCTTCTGAGCCAATGAGCAAACACATTGTACCATTAGAACACTGGAGTGATAGTTGCTGGAAATGGGCCTCTATACACCTATGTAGATATTGCACCAAAAACCAGACATTTGCAGCTAGAATAGTCATTTACCACATTAGCAATGTATAGAGTGTATTTCTTTAAAGTTAAGACTAGTTTAAAGTTATCTTCATTGAAAAGTACAGTGCTTTTCCTTCAAAAATAAGGACATTTCAATGTGACCCCAAACTTTTGAACGGTAGTGTATGTCCATGACCATGGTTGTCCAGAGGGTGCATTTGCATTAAAAATGTCTAGTTATCCCATGCTCTGTGATGTTTCTGCAATTAAATTTTGCATATGACGGCATATAACATTTTCTAGATCTATAGCCTACTGCCTATCAGTGATACTAATTTGACTATTTCTGCTCGCTGACAGCCGCTAACACAGTCAGCACCAAAGCAATTAGCAAACCCTATTGAGTTTTTTTACTTGATGTTCGAATTGGGTCTGACGCCGGCACCTGATCCGAGTTTCAACTTCCGAGGCAAATCAGAACTGATCTACTAATAATTAAGTTATTTTCATTCACTTGCTAAACCCAAGCTCTCTGATACTGTTTTTGTTAAGATATTTTCATCAGTCAATGTTGTTACATAAATGTGTTCACTTTAGAAGATCTTATGAACAATCATCAGATTTGATGCACTTATAAATGTCCTCCAATGGCAGAGCTGTTCTGGAAAAAAACAAGCATCTGGGTATGAAAAATATTTTTAGGACTATGCTCCAGTTTCAGTGATCCCTGGGAACATAACTATTTTTTCTGCCTGTTTTAAATCCCCTACAGAGGCCAGGCGCTACCTCAACTAACAGAATAACTAATTTATTCCAAAAGCATGACCTGAAGTAGGCACCAACTAATCCAACTTGCTTTTAAATTTTTAATGTACACTAAAGGGAAGGGCAAAAGCCAAAGCATCTGGCCTCACAACTCTTCTCTGCAGTCAATGTTGGCAAGAATTCTAACAGGATACCGGAGTCACAATATATGTCTCCTATAAGCAGGGGCTGTTTAACGGTACAGAGAGTAGCAAAGCCAAGCATTCTTGGAAATAAAGTTCAACTATTCTCTCCGTATCTTCCCAAACAACCTCAAAAGGCCACCAGTGTAGTCAAAGCAAAAATAACAATGCATGTGGACATCTTAAAAAGTGAGGATATGAATCTGTCTCAATGTCTAGGTTCCCGCTAACAAATGTTACAGTTCTTGTTACGTGAATAATCCTTTTTTGCTCCTATAGAAATCCAGAACGCCTTGAAAGAATGCCATTGTAATTTTACTCATTGATTAATTTTTTCAATTCAATTAAATTTTATTTATATAGCGCCAATTCATGAAACATGCCATGTCAAGGCACTTTACAAAGTCATGTTCAATCAGATTATACAGATTGGTCAAAGAATTTCCTATATAAGGGAACCAGTTTATTGCATCAAAGTCCCGACAAGCAGCATTCACTCCTGGAGAAGCGTAGAGCCACAGGGAGAGTCGTCTGCATTGTCCATGGCTTTGCAGCAATCCCTCATACTGAGCAAGCATGAAGCGACAGCGGAAAGAAAAACTCCCCATTAACGGGAAGGAAAACCTCCAGCAGAACCGGGCTCAGTATGAACGGTCATCTGCCTCGACCGACTGGGGGTTACAGAAGACAGAGCGGAGACACAGCAAGACAGACAAACAGCACAGAAGCACACATTGATCCAGTAGGATTAGATAATAGCGGGTGATCTGTCTTCCCTGGATGATGTCTCAGCTAACAGAACGCCAGACCAGATGTACCTACTATGAAAAAAAAAAGAGAAAACAAAAAGTTATAAGCAGAAATGATGACAAGCAATGCCTAATTGAAGAACAATAGAACTCAATAGAGTGAGAAAAATAGATCCTGATGTCCTCCAGTAGCCTAAGCCTATAGCAGCATAACTATAAGTGGCCGTTTTGCCCTCAGATCATTCACTTTAAATGAAGATGTACTTGAAAACACTCTGTACACATTCAGAGCCGCTTTCCGCCGAATCAACAACACACAGACTTGTGAACTCTCTTCTATTATTAGTCTTTGGAAAATCATGTCATAACACGCCACTCTACAATTGGATATTGATGTTTCATTCATAATATATTAATTATGCTTGTTTGTTGTACAACTATACAAAACATCTTTACTTTGAAGCTAACCATACATAATGTATTCAAAAAAGTGATCAAGTCATCACTTTTCTTAGGCGCAAACTCTGCAGTAAGACCTTGGACGCAATTCCATGTATAACTGACAGCAGGTCTGTTCTGCGACATGGAGGCGCACAAATTATTTTTATTCTGAACTTTGAAAAGCTTTTTGGAGACGGACAGTAATGTTAATGTATTGACCTACAAATTGCTATCATTACTACTTACAGAAAAAAAATCTTTAAAATAAATGTTCGGCATAACCTAATGTTAGTGCTGTCACCTTTTATTCACACCACCCCTGCTATATAATTACATATTTATATAGTAACTTATTATAAAATACTTTATCGTCATTGCAGGTTTTTCTGAAAAGCAACCCGGTCCCAGAGATTGATTGTTTAAATGCTCTAATTAGCATTTAATCGTAATTTGTTTTTTGTCACATGGACAGCTAGCAGCAACAGAAACGGCAGCTTGGAGAGCTCCACAACACACATTCCACACAGTTCCTCTATTATCTTTCATATTTATAACAAACACATCTTGGCTTGGAGGAACATCATGATATGCAAATGAAAGATCAACACTAGTTATCATTATAGGATTTAAAGATCCTCGCACTTATTCATTGTAGATAAAAAATTACCATTTAAAATTAATATGAACAACCAATATCTTCACATTTCAAAAGTTCACTTATAAAACATCAATGCACTCAAGTGATAACATTTCATATACAAATGTATTTTCAAATTTACTGTACAGGGTATGCCATGTTACAAAATTGTATTTTACTGCCTTTATTTTAAGACCTCACTCGGTGAGTAAAGGAAGTGTAGAAATTCATTAACAGGAAGACAGGGACCAGACAATGGTGGAGTTATGGACAGAGAGCAAGCCCCAGGGGGTAATCAGTAAGGTGACGTAGTTATCCATCAGGAAGCCCCAGGCGTGTTATGGCTGTCAAGCAGAACACATATGTTAAATTTTGGACTTTGACAGAAAATACTTAACTGTCTGTAGTTTAACGTTTTAAGGTGTTTATGAGTAACCATGTGTTAGTTACCTTTATTCAAAGCTGAGTGGTGTCTGAGTAGTGTCTGTCCATTTACACATGGGCTGTGGGCATCAACATAGAAAGGTTGGGTTTGTTTTTTTAGAATGCTTTGAGAAAAATGTTTCAAATGTATTTCAAGGAATTTGTAAAAAGTAAGAGTGGGGCAGATAAGCTCACATATAAGGCACTTTGCATTTTAGGACTGAAGCATGAAACTATCTACAGCATGTCTGTACGCCATAAAGTTTCCTACTAGATGTGGAACCACTTCTGAGTTGGCTTGAAACCTTTTAGAAGCTGTGCACATTTCAGGTAGTTAGTCATTTTTTCACTTTTTTGCAGGCATCTAGCCAATTAACCAAGGAAAATTCTTGCAGAACCCACTATCTATTATAACATTGCTTTAATATGTGAAAACACTTGTAAAAGACAAGACAGTTCAGTTAATTTGGGAATGCATCAATAGAACAGATCGACACACTAGCGCACACACCATCCTCCCGACGCACCGACACTCGCATCTCCGCCAGCTGTCCACAGTTACACGGGAAAAACATCCTGGTGAGAACCCTGCTAGTGGCTAGTTTGTTGCCCAAATAAGAGACTTTAGGGTATAAAACAAGCACTTACAATTGTAAGTGACTTAATAATAAAAAAAAGAGCCAGCGATCGCTTATAAAAAGCAAACTTGGTAACACTGTTATTAATGCCAATGGATTTACATTGGGCTGCCATAAAGCTTTACTGCGAGAACAAGAACAGAGCCGTGAGATTGCCACCGGGTCGGAGACATGGAAAGTTGCAAGGTTTTCTGGCCAGAAACATTAAGGTTTCTGCTATCGGGATAGCACAAGACGTTACAGCAAGCCGTTCAGTAAATTATTCTAAAAAAATACTTTTAATTATTTTAATATTTGAGATGGATTACAAAATAAAACCCTATTTATGACATGTTAACAATTTTAAGACCTTTGAAAGACTGAGTTAAGACATTTTAATATCAATCAAGGCCTTAGTTTTATATTGAAGAATTCAATGCCTTTTAAGAGTTCCTATGGATCTGCAGAAACCCTGTGAGACTGGTGCACAGAGTGAACCCTCTTGTCATTCAGCATCTTTGGAGGTGAGAGACGAGTAAAACAAATACACGCAAGCACACGGAAATATATTGAGGCCAGAAAAATTGTTACGTTAATTTTAATTTATCGCGCAATAAATCGATTTATCGGTTATCATTCCAGGCCTAAGCATAAGATTGAAATAATTTGCCATGTATTATTTTTATTTCTTTTCAAAACATGTTTGCTATCATCATGAAGCACCTAATAGTGTGGAGCGTCACTCACTCATTGCAAAATGAAGAGCACGCAGGTATATGTCCCGACCAAAGGATAAGGAGTCAGAGTTAGGATTCACTTCATGTTACAGCAGAGCAAGATTCTCTGCAGACAGTGGGGATGGAGTATCAGGTCTTCAGATACCTCCTCCTGATGTTCAATGTGCTGAAGCTGCACAAGCCAACAAACAAATTAACGATGACAAAGTTCTTGAGGAAAAAACTGTCATGCCAATCAACTATTGAATGCCCACTTCTGCATAGTTTGGCTCAGGCACAGGTGCTTGAAGCATTCCAATGTTCCACATCTGTTGAGGTGTAAGGTTTGCCTCTGTGCTGAACGTGTGGCGCAATAGGAAAAAAAGGGGTCGATAAAAGTTCGATATAGAGACAGTTTTCCTTCCTTCCTTTCAGCCTATCAAATTAGTTGATGCTACATTAGTTGATGCTACAGCACTCCCTAAATTGTGCAACAAGTGCAGGGAATCAGTGCAAAATCAGCTGCAATCTGTGTCTTCCCACGCCACAACCTCGGACCTCAGCCCTGCATCAGCCTCTCAATTGACTATATTGAAAGAGAATGAAACTTGCGGAGTAACTAGTGTACTATTCCCACCTAAATAGGCTATTCTATTGATTTATTTATTTGTTATATTTATTTTGGTCTTTTTACTGGTCACTTTAGTTTATTATTTGTCAGTATTTAATAACCGCCCAGGTCTCTTAAGTTGAGTTATTTTTCTTTAAGAAAATCAGTTATGGGTAAAAATGTTGGTTAAATAAGGATTTAATTGAGATTTAGTGTTTGTGTGTTCTTTATTAAAAGTAAGTCATTTAGCAATATCATAAGAGCCAGGTTTTAAATCTTATTCATATGCTTTTTTTCTATATCGTCCAGCCCTAGCCCTCACTGAAATGTTGTGGTCCTTCATTCTTCTGTAAAGAGTTGACCTTGAAATGCCATGCATTTCTGTTAAATGAACTAGGGGTAAAGAGGTATCCAGCAATGTTTGTAGTGTGTCACGACTCATTTGATGTTCTGGCCGTCCTATATTCCCACTCCAACAAACGGTGGCTACATCACTAAACAGAGGAGGTACTGTATTCTGTGACAGATGTGAACTGAGCACTGAAATCAACTCTTGCAGACCATCCACCAACTCTGCAGGAATATCCATGTATTGTGTGCCAGCTTGAATAAACTGCAACTCTTGGGTGGAGACAAATAGAAGGTACTCAAAATCAATAGGTACTCTATTGATGACAGAAATCAATCTATCCTTTAATCGCAGTAGCAGCTGTTGTGCCATTGGATGCCTGCAAATTAAAATTAGCAGAACAAGAGAAGCACTATTTTTACATAGCTTTTTTTAAATTCATGTATATGGCTGAGAGGCCAAAAACAATCCTGATAGAATGAAAATCAGTTAACTTACATGACGTGTGTGTCAGCCAAGGTAATCGTGAAAACAAAAAGACTATGGTCTAGAATATTTAGTCTAAAATATTAAGACTAAAATATTAGAGTTACTAAGCGTTACTAAGTGAGGTGTGAAAAATATTTGTGTCTCTTTTCTTTCCAGCTTCTGGAAGGTGATGCAAAAGTTTATTCTGATCATAATCATAATCATTGTATAAGGTTTAAATTGTGTATAATTAGCCTAAAAGTAAATCAGAATATGGATGTGTTGACGTCTGTTAAATTCAGGTTTTCTTTTTTATTATTATTTCAGCTGACGTCTCCTGTTGACGTGAGTTCAGTTTGACAGTGGCGTCTGCTTAGTTCAGTTTGTCAGTTTATGAATTTGCTCTAATGACAGTTCAACTTTAAAAATAGGCCCTCTGTCCATGATGTAAAAGTAGCATGTAAAATGGAAATATTTGGATGGATGGATTTTATGAATAGGCCTTTTTTATGGATGTACTTTGTTAAAATAAATACAATAAAAAATGTATTGGGCTATCAGATGTTCGTGAAACACAGGATTCCAGGAACACAATAGAAAGATGCATTTGCTGCAGGGACCTTTGTTTGGTAGGTTTGTGGTTTTGGAGGGGGGGGGGGGGGGGCGTGGTTATCTTTACCTATTCCAAGGGGAGGCTCACATTCAATGAATTTGAAAACCCCTGGTGTAAGGTAATTATTGTAAATGTAAGGTTTAAGTAACTGAATATGTTCTTTGAATACTTATTTTGAGTAACGTATTAATTGGATGTCTTGTTTTTGTTTTTTTTATTTTTTGAAGGAGCAAACGTTACAAGGCAGTGTGAGGAGACACACCAGACCCTGATGTTCTCAGAGTAGCAGAGGTGTATCAAGACTTTCAGCAGACCTTGCACCTCTCATTACTACCATGGCAATCAGTGCTGATGTCCCCTTAGTTGATTCGGCCTTTGGTAAAGTCCAGGAAGGCCGTCCGTTCGCTTTTCAACATCCACTACCAGTCAGTCGGGTAATAATTCGCCATGTGGATTGCCCTCCACCGCCGTCACTGCCTCTTGACCACCACCATCTCGATCCCACCTGTCTCCAGTTTGTCTGCAGCCAACAGCAACAACTTGAACGGGAGTGTCTTGCGACAACGCTGGAACAGTTCCATCAAATTGAAGTTGCCACCAGGAAGCAGAGCGCAACAGTTCAATGGCATAATGTCCAGAGGCCCCATATTACTTCTTCTCGGTTCCGGGAAGTATGTGATGTGAGAGGAGCCACTTCTGGTTTGAGTTTAGCGCAGCGCATCAAGAAGGGAACAGCAACCACAGCCGCCATGAAAAGGTGCCTAGCTCTTGAACCATCAGCTATCCAGGAATACTGCAGGATAAAAAAAAACAACTTTTGGCCCTGTGGGTTTGTCATTCACCCTTATGCTCCATGGTTGGGCTCTTCTCCAGATGGTGACAGAGAGGCCAACATTTGGTTTGTTGGAGATAAAATATCCCAATACTAAGAGTTATGTGGATTGTCGCTATTTAAAAAAGTGTAGATTCCAAAATGTCAAGGTTGCAGGTCAAATAAATTTTGGTTTGTTTGGTTGTCTAAGCTTGTTACTATGTATTTTGTTTATGTATGGCTTAGTAATGGATTCGTACACAAATTTTCTATTGTCCTATTTAGTTAATTCTGTTGTAACTTTTAAGAGCTTTTTAAAAACCCATGTTTTGCTAAGGTATCTTGCAAATGTAAGAAAAACAATGCTAAGAATTTAAACAGCACAATAAAAGTCCGTTGTTTGAGTATTTCAGTTTGTTTATTAATATAAATTTCCCCAAAACAGTATTTTAATGTAATCAGTAATTAAGAAGTATTGGTTTTATAAATTATTTTATTTGTGGCCTTTACAAACAAGTAACAAACTTCACGAGGGGAAAAAAGAAATAACCACAATTCTCAATTCAGTCACTAGGGGGCAGTGAACACGAAACAGGGGAACGTTCATTATGTTCACATTTTAATAATTTCACAACTAAATTAGTTTGTGGAAAAAAACCTAAGCTAACTAAACAAGAGTTAAAATGGTCTAAAACAGAACTAAACCAGGTCAAACATCTGTCAAACTAGACATTTTAACAAGTAGTTACAACCGGAAGTGGAAGCCATCAGCACGCTTGGCCGGAAGTTAGCGGGCGCCATCTTGTGCACGTTGCGTTAAAAGAAAGTTTTCTTCATACACTCCGGTGATCATAGATATCCATAATAAAGGCTAGATGTCTCGTCCGCGCTGCTGGCCAATGGGGGTCGACGTCCGCACGTGGCGGCCATCTTGCCACAGGCAGCTCGCTCATTCGTAACATTGCGTTTCAACGGCGCATGTACTTAAATAACCATAACTTCCTCAATTGTCTAACGATTCTCAAACTGTTTGGTTTGTTAAACAAAAGTCAGACATGTAGTTATGACACTGCACACTTATGAATAATTATAACCATGGAATTTCATATGAAAAGAACATTGAATAGAACAAACAGGTGCAATAAATATACACACGCACAAGGTATTTATGTTAAATCAATATATGCTATTAAAACTCAGTGTACAGAATTACAACATGATATATATATATATATATATATATATATATATATATATATATATATATATATATATATAGACACTTTTATTTGGGTGTGATTAATTATTTCACAGTCCTAATTTATTTATATTTACATACACACTTTTATAATATGAATATTACTGTTATAATAAAATATGAAATACTGACAAAAAAAGCTTATTATGTGGCAACCTCTTGGTGTAGAAGCATAATCCAGGTTTCAAATTAAAGGTAACACTTTGAAGTTTCATGTAGACTATTCGGATTATATATCAGAAGTAATTACACAAAAGTTCCTATTTTAAACCATTATAAAAGTGACATTTATTTGCTATTAAAATTGGTACAATAGTCCCCTTCACAAGTATATATAGATGTAGCATGTTGAAATCCCCATCTACACTACTGTGATGGTATACACATGGAAGACAGAGATTTAAAAAATGACCCAAAAAACATAGCTTGGCTAATGCCCTTTGAAAAGGACGGTTTTATTGAGCTTCTGTTGCATGTTGTTGCTCTGTAAGATAAGGTTAGTTATTTTGGCAATGTGGTGCAGCCTTAACTTAAAAAACAAGGACACAACCAACGTTAACAGCGTATGGTGGTGGCTGTCTATGCCATACTGTGTTTCTCCGATGTGCTCTTTGAACACAAACACATCCTCTGACCCTATCCTCTTCCTTACAATGTACACAACTTCTAGCACTTTGATCGGCTGTGATCGTCTGGTACATGAGGTCTGACGATTGACCCACTCTGCTGCCCTGACTACCATCACTGTGCCTTCTGATGGAATCACCAGACCTCCATTGTTTTTTAACTTCAGCAGGTGGTAGCTCTGGTCCTTGATGGCAGATGCAGCATCTGTTACCAAGCTGGCACGGCAGACATCACAGGACAGCTTTTTCAGAGCCCGTCGCACAACAAATCCTGAAATAAGAGTTGGTATATTAAAATAATTTATAATAACCATGGGGAAATTAAGGGAACATTTATCTTTTTGGACCATTGTGAGATTGATTTCCCTCAAATTTACACCAAAGATTAATTGTCATACAATCGTTATTGGTGTCAGTAAAACCTATATAATTGACCAGTGGTCTCAGCCTTGATAACTTGCGCAAGTAGCCGTGATGCACAACTATGCTGCATGATTAAGTCATTTTTCGACAAGAAAATCTGCAATTTCGACATGTTCAAGCATCAAGAATTATAGCCACGTTCATAACGTTTGTAAGAAACCAAACTGTTTGTAAATCCGTTAAGAATTCAATGAGATAAGAGTATTTGTGTTCGTGCTGATCACTCACCTTACATTAGGTACCACAGAGCACGCCAGAAAGCTTGCCTGAGGCAAGATGGCCGCCGGTGATGACGTTTGAGACTCCGCCGTAAGACATCTAGCCTTTATTATGGATATCTATGCCGGTGATAACCTGCGCCTTACCCTTGACAGGTAAGACGCTGAAATTACCTCCGCTGGGTAAGCCAACCACAAACATGTCTGCTGTCATGTGTTTTAGAGGGCTTTTGTTTTAGAGTTCAGTATCGTGCAGCGTAAAAATCTAAAACCTTGGAAGTTCGTGTTAGGACCTCAGGGCACAACTATTCCTGTCCAAATTAGCCCAGGACCCATTTATAATATCAACAATCTCATGGATTACCTAAATAGTTGCACTTTCGATTGATTTATATTAAATATCTTGCACAATAAGTGTTCTGATATCCAAATCAATTTCAAGAACAAGTAACACACGCTGATACCTTATAAAAAAAAGAAACCAACATACTTTGATTCTCACAAGAACATTTATTTTTCAAGTTTGTATAAACCTGCACATACAGATTACATCCTGGCCTAGAATTAAGTGAAAGAAATCAAATTGTGATAAAAATTAAAATTAAGTGTTAAATAACTATAAATAACTAATAGGGCTTGGTCGTCATGACGTATTACTTTGTGTGGCCGCCATATTGAATGCCTCCGCGGCTCCGCCCCCGCTACTCAGACTACTGCCTATGACTACCGCATACTGTACTCCCTCTCTCAGCCGTGTTTTAATTTGATTAATTTTACCGTAACTTCATTTCAACCATGGTAAACCGTTGCTGTGTTGTGGGCTGTAACAGCGCAACACATGATCGCCATGGGAAAAACATAGAAAATGGGTTAACTTTCCACCGCTTTCCTGCCTGGAGGCGCAACCACGGGAGAGACAGCAAGCGCAATGGAGTCGTCGGCTCGCTTGGATCGCGGCTTTAAGACTACCGATCATAACTTTCCACAGTATCCCGATGTCAATGAGTGTGTTCCCTGCATTTTCATTCTGGTAAGTTAAAGATGCACGGTTTTATTTTATAGCCTACAGTTTCTTTCCTTCAGCCGCGATACCACATACATGCACATAAATACTAAAACGGCAGCGGGAAAAGGCTCAAATACGTGAGAAACCCGGAGGGTTTAGGGAGGGCTGGCAGTTAACGTTACTAACTAAACCTTTGAAACACATAGCAGCTAGTTAAAAGTACATTACACGCGTGAGTAGTTGTTAGCACTAAGGGTTAGCAGGTGCCAGAGCCCGTCTGAGCACAGCTTACCTTTGTGCGAATTACTGTGTTCCCACTGCTTGCTGGCTTTATGATCTGCCGCTCCTGAACCCATCCATTCGTAAACTGCACATGAGACTCCAAGGACTTGTAGCTTTGGAACTTTTATAAAGTATAGGCGCTTACACCACAAACAAGGCAGCCGAAGACGTCCCATATGCAAAACAGTGGCAACAAGTGGTCGTCGGCGCTCCATAATAATGCTGATTTTGTCAACATACCGGTCCCTGATTTCTCTATTTAATGTGTCCCGGTAAATTTCAGATCCTTTTCGGGATTTTTACATATTTTTTCTATCTATTCTTTCTCAAGTCTACTTCTACGTCTCTTCGTTCAACAACGTTATGTCAGAGGTATTTTAACGTTGCGTTGCCATCAATATGGCCGCCACGTCCCACAATGCAACGCGGATCCCGAGCCCTATACAAATGGAAAATTAGGAAATTAGTTGAGAAAATAATTTGCTTATAAAAACATTAAAAAGGTTTTATCAAATTGTAATATGTAAATAAAGTGCAAAAATCTATAAATGAATGTGAAAATTACTTCAACAGCCCTCCTTTAGTTATGGTACAACCAAAAGCATCTCCATTTACGTGACAAATAGAACCACAGTCACATTTCATTTTCTGAGAAACCTCACTCTTTCTATATGTTCATCCATTAATGAGACACTTGGGCCTGTCTTATCTGTAAATACATCTGAAAATTGCTTCAGCAACCATCATGAGCGTTGGATGTTTGTGACACCTTAACTTTGAAAGCTTCAGTGCTTCGTTTGACAGCTGGGTCTGCACTGAGACTAATGGCTGTGCAGGTGCTCTCTGTTTACACATTTAGGAACGCCTGAGGGGTGCATCGGCATTTTATTTAAGGCGGAGGGGGGTTCAATATAGATGCTTGTCTCAGTTTTCAGATTTTTTTAATAGTATTAAATCAGTAAAAACTTTCAGCTTCCTATAAATGACAACAGGGGAGTGGCAGCCTAGTGGTTAGAGCAGTGCTTGCACTCTGAGAAGGATACAAGTACCCGGTTCGATCCCAACTGCCTGCACTCTGGGTCCCTGAGCAAGAACCCTAACCCCCGATTGCTCCCCGGGGGCCCCACAGTGGCAGCCCACTGCTCCCCAAGGGGATGGGATAAATGCAGAAGTGAATTTCTCTTGTGAGATGAATAAAGTATCAATTATTATTATTATAAATTAGAAAAAGGGATGGTATGATTGTAGAAGATGAGCTCTGTGATGTTTTTTTTTCTTTTTGTTCTCTGTATGTATTATTTTTAGACTGGAGAACCCTTGCTCCTCATGAGCAAGTTCTTGACAAACTGACCCAATGTGCTTGCTCCCATTCAGAATCCTTCAGAATACAAAGCCATCTTGAGCATTATCTGTTCTGTCCCGGAGGGAAGACCAAAGACTTTGCGTTCCAAGCACAACAGCAGGAAAACCAGCGCCTTTTTCAGAGGCTACAACAAATTTCTGTCGGGCAGAAAAAGCCTGATGGCACCAAGGTGAGCTGGCTATCACATCGCACTGTCAAGCAACGCCAGAACGAGGTGGAGAACCTGGTGAGTCGTTTATCCATGTTGTGCCATAACATGCCATGATAAATGATTGATCTCGGATTGGATTCTGAACAGTGGAAGAGGGTCACAAAGGAATTCCACTCTGCCCGTAACAGGAGACCCCCATGTTTGGACGGCCCTTTTTCCCAGCAGGAGGTCAGCTGTGACCACTCCTGCAGAGATAAAACCTTTCTCCTACAGACAAAGACTCTCTCTTCTCCCACTTCTTCCCACTTCTCCACACGCTCCTCAAGAGATGACCAGCTCCCAAGGAGGGGGGTCTTCTTTCTTCGCAGCCATGTAACGGAAGGCCCTGCAGGAGCCATACACAGGCCTGAAAGAATGCCTGGACCATGAGGCCTGGTCAGGCCTCACCGACACACCAGCCAGCAGCTGAGGGAGATTCCCGGAGCAGCCACGCTTGACCCAGGGTCTGCTAGACCCGGCTGCCTGCTTCAGCAGAGGACCTGACTGAATCCGGACGAACATGTCCGGGCAAATACAGAGCTAAGTGGCTGTCTTAACCCACAATCAGATGCAGGAGCAAAGATCCCTGCATGCGAAACAGATCTGTGTATTTTTCCTCAGCCTGTACAGGGAAGTGAACACCAATGGAGCTGAAGGCTGGATGCTGAGGAAAACCCCTGCTTGGACTGCATCCCGGTCGAAGGACCAGGCCTCCAAGCTATCCAGACCACGCCGTTAGCCACATGCGGCTGCAAGGCTAACGCTAGCCTGTCAAGAACCGAGCGCTAGCCCGCTAGCGCTAGCCAACCATTTCCTCCTTCAACGCTTCTTCCTGGAACGGCCAAAGTGAACAGAACTCACACATGAGGCATCAACAGGTTGGGCAGCGGTCTGAGGGTGAAGAAAAAGGTTTATTGGGAAATGTTTGTAAACCGTGGTGTTTAGAACAAAGGGCTAACCGGTAGGTCGCGCTAGCCAAACATGCTATTAGCATTGTTAACATCCGGTTTCGGACATTTGAAAATGAGTTCGTTTTAAAGCATAAAGCGTAACTGTTCTGCTCCGCCATCCTCCGATGGTGTTATCTGCCTTATTCCCGCATCAATATGGTATATTAATGCCGGTTTTCAAGGCAATTTTGGGAACTTTATGTTGTAACCTCTTAGCCACCGAGTTGCTGTAGCGACCCCATGCGCCCGGAGGGAGAATCGCATTAACAAATTCGGTCGTGAGGATTTAAATAATATTACAGGACAAACAGTCCTCAGAATATTATTTCAACAAATAATATTTTGTTTAACTTGGGCTTTGCATTGTGAATGGATTGAAATACATGGCAGATGTTTTAACTCCACTCCATGCTTTTGAAATCAGATCTGTAGTGAACAGGGATTCACTGAATTAATCTGATTATGATCAACCACTTTTGTTTGTCCTTTGTTTGTCTTTGCATGTAAATAGTTCCTTAGCTTAGCTTCTTTTTATCTTCATTTTGCTTAGTAGTTTAGTTAAGTTTCACTAGCCTAGTAGAGAGGATTTATTAATCGAAATATTGTGTTAATTCAGGTAAACAGCATTACATGGTGATGTTCTCTGGATGTTCATCTTATTTCTGTTATTAAATTCTTGGACTTGAAAAGAAGTTGTCACTCCTTTATTCTATGTGTGTGCAGGTTTTGCTGTTAAAAGATCGCTAGTGCTCGAATTCATCCCTTTCAACCATTGTCTTGATATCAGCTTAAGAGCTGATCATCACCAGACAATACTTAACAGACAGAGTTATTTATGAAACATTAAATAACTTTAAACAGTGTATAATTGCACAACATCCATCAAGCCGTCGGTCACTGTTTCCATCAGGCTTCATTTATTGACAGACATTTGGCTTTGTCATTAGTGACATCTGTTTTACTCAGCACACACACGTACATAAGCTCATGCTGGCTGCCTCGTGAAATCCTGAAGGCTTAATTTTTTTCACCAGAAGGTATTGTCAATGTTTCCCACAGGCTATGCTAAAGAGAATCGAAGCCGTCAAGCCCACCCCCGGTATGAGGCGCTCTGAACAACTGGCAGACCACGAGCGGCTAATCGGGTACCCGGGGGTTCGATCATCTGCTACCATTAAAAAATAAATCTTGGGGGATCACGTGATGCGTCAAGCTGAGCAGACGTGAGTTTTTTGGCTCCGCACTGGACTTTGTTAAAATATATACTTAAACTCCTTCACCAAACTAAAACTGCCTCGAGTGGCTAGCTGAAGTACTATAATGTCGTTGGATGACTTTTTTGCACAGCCTGGTCAAAGCAAAAAGAGAGAAATGGGTAAGAGAGGGGGCAAAGCTAAAGCTAGCAGTTATGACGCTGTAGCTAGCCATAGCGCTGAGAGTGAACCCATGGACGATGCCGAAGATGAAACATGTGTGCAGCGCGATATTGACATTGTGGGCCGGGTGACAGAGAACATTTCAAAAATGCTGGATGACAAGCTGGCCGGTGTGATAAAACCTATGAACGAACTCGCAGAGAAATTCGACTCATTGATAGAAAGGGTGGAGGCCGTAGAGCAGCGGGTATCGGATTTGGAGGATGTCACTGCGGCAAATGGTCCGCGCATTTGCGCTCTTGATTGTAAGACTCTCCAAAACCTAATAAGGCTGAGAAAGATATTCTTTTTGCCAAGCAAAGACTTTTTGAATCAGCTAATAAACCTAACCGATATTTGGCTCGTCTTGCAAAAAATATCCCTGCAAAATCTTTTATTACGGCGATGGTTGATTCTAATGGTCAGAGACAAATGAAAAATCGTAAGATAAATGATAGCTTCAAAGAGTTTTATGCTACTTTATATAGCTCTGAGATTGACATGACAAGCTTGATATCAGGATTTTTCTTAAATTATGTAATATTTCCCCAACTCTCTGAGGAACAGGTTATCTTGTTGGATTCTCCCATAACGCAGTTGGAAGTAGATAAAGCTATATCTGCACTTCAATCTGGGAAAAGTCCGAGCGCAGACGGCTTTCCAGTGGAGTTTTTTAAGATAATGAAGGGAAAATTAGGCAGCTTGCTGCTGAGAATGTTCAATAAATCGTTTGATAAACTAAAACTACCAGAGACTTTGTACAGAGCTAATATAACACTTATAGCTAAAAAAGATAAAAATCCTGAGTTATGCTCATCCTATACGCCTATCAGCCTTCTAGGCGTGGATTATAAAATACTCTCAAAAGATTTAGCTCTTAGGCCATTGAAAGTTTTGTGCTCGATTGTAGATGCAGACCAAACGGGTTTTATTAAGGTAAGGAATTCGTATTATAATACAAGACGCCTTTTTAATATTATCCATTATGTTAACTTTTATCAAATTCCGGTGTTGGTTGTTTCTATGGACGCTGAAAATGCGTTTGATAGGATTGAGTGGGATTACATGTTTGAAATTATGAGAAGATTTGGGTTTGGGCCAAATTTTATGAGATGGATTAGAATAATATACAACACTCCAATAGCTTCTGTGTTAACAAATGGTCTATTGTCTTCTCCCATTCAACTGGGTAGAGGTACAGCTCAAGGTAGCCCACTCACCACTCTTGTTTGCTCTGGCCATTAAGCCTCTGGCTATGGCCATTAGACAAAATCCAGATCTTCATGGGCTCTTCCAATATCATTCTTGGGGAGGATAAATCTTGTTAAGATGGTCATCCTTCCTAAAATACTATATCCCACAGCCATGCTGTTTGTAATTTTGAAATCAGAAGATATTAAGGCTATTAATATAGCAATGGTTGACTTCATTTGGGCAAGAAGAAAACCCAAAATTCAATTAGAGATATTAAAACTTCCCAGAGATTTAGGGGGGTGGGGATTACCAAACATAGAAAATTATGTTTTATCTGTACAAGCCAGGATCATTTCTGCCTGGATACATGGACACTCTGACTTACCTTGGCTCAACATTGAAACATCATTAAGTAAACCTTCCTCACCTGTTAACATGCTAGGAAGACGTTTGAACGACTTGCCACAAATAGTGAAGGATAATCAGTTGATATGTAATGTCTTGTGGGCATGGGGAAAGCTGAGAAGACTGTTTAAGAGTAGTCACCTGCTTAATATGGTATCAACACTTATAGACAACCCAGATCTCCTGCCTCAAGACATAGGTTCGAGTTTTGTGGGTTGGCATAAAGCAGGTATAATTAGACTTTCTGATCTCTTTGAACATGGGGCATTTAAATCGTTTGATTCATTAAAAGCACAGTATGCTTTATCAAATAAGGAATTTTATAAATATTTACAAGTTAGGCATTATGTCGTGAAGGAAGTAAAATCATTGATACACCCAACAGACTCGTATAGACTGGAGAAGTTCCTTCTTGAAAATAAAGATCACAAACATTTTATATCAAAATTTTACTCTGAGATTTATCAGCTAAATCTGGACAAACTGGCGTGGTTGAGGAAATCCTGGGAAATTTTACTCAAATGTGAAATAAACCCTCAATTATAGGATAAAATCCTGCTCCTGCCATCTAAAATCTGTTTGTAACAGATTTAAAGGAATGCAGTATAACATCTTGCATAATGTATATATTTCTCCTTATATTTTTAGCAAGTACAATGTGGGAACTTCTCCAGATTGCCTCAAATGTAAAAGTTCTGTGGGCACTAGGTTTCACTGTTTGTGGGAATGTGTGGTTATTCAGTCATTTTGGAAAGATGTATGTGCCAGATGTATGTGACTGTATCACATGAGCATGTGATACAGTCACTTTTAATGTTAGCAAGGAAGGCCATTATGGTGAAGTGGGTGGGCAGTGAACCCCCCTCCATTTCTTTATGGACATCACTAATCTCTGATGTTATGACTCTGGTTAGACTTGGACATTACATTGATGGAAGTCTTCAATTCTTTACAAATACCTGGAAAAAGCCACTGGAAACACTGGGAGTGGAATGTAAAATGGACTCTAACGGACAATCGCTGTGGACATAGAACTTATGGATGGACCCCTGTATATACATGTGAGATGTAGTGCTGATATTGTTATTGACCAGTCTTTCACAAAGTTTGTATGTTTGGGAGAAATTAAATAAAAGTTTATAAAAAAATAAAAATAAAAATCTTTTTAAATCAGCTGTATATCAATGTGTACTGTTTTGATAGTAAACATTTTTATTAAGTGTGGGTTCCACACAGTTGAGTATTCCCGCATTAATATTGAATATTAATATCGATTTAAAGTACTTCTTGATCCTGAGATCATACAAGTTGCTATATATTAGAAAGTTCATATATTATTATGACCCGAGGAAGTTTTTTTAAAAAATTTGATGACAAAGTGGATTTTTAAGGCTTTTTAGCGAAAGGCTCATAAAAAATGTTGCGCTGGGTGTCACGTGACCGATGACGTCATTCGTTGACAAGCGATCTGTTGACATTGTAACAAGTTACTTCCAGGGGTCCGTTCTTCGTACGTCGCTAACTCGGCTGGATTTGATTGTTGACGATTTGGCATGATCTTGGATCGTTTGGTTCTTCGAAACTCATCTTGGACTTGCTGTCATAGCAACAGGTGCGCAAACTTCATGTAAACAGGATTAGATCGCAGCTTTATAAACGGAGGAGATAGTGGAAGTCTGTCTTTCGTAGCCATGTCTTGTCCGTTTTTACAACAGCAACCTGTTGCGGAAGGTGCAAGAATAATTCGCCGAGCCTTTTGAATTAATCGCGTATTGCGAGACAGACAGGACTCTTTAACGCAGCGCGACAGTGTAATTGTGGAGAGATATCGTTTTTCTCGTGAGGGTGTTATTTACATAATTAATTTGTTGGAACCACACATTAAGTGTTCAACACGGAGGACTGAAGCAGTTTTTAGGGGTTTTTGTGGTATTTCCAAGCCACTTAAGACCCCAGGTTGTAAAGCAGAATTTTTTTGCTATTGCAGGTACATTTTTATTTGTTAATGAGATGCAATCATGACCATGCCAAAAAGTATGACCTACAGTATGTGTCCTTCAGGCTTCCCTACTGTGATTGGTACCATAGACTGCACACACATCCCCATCAAGGCCCCACCAGGCCCAAATGAAGGGGATTTTGTAAACTGAAAGGGGGTTCACAGTGTAAATGTGCAGGTAAGTTACTGTACAATTTAATTTTCCAGATTAGCAATATTTTTTTTTTTTTAAAAAGGAATGTAATCAAAAGTTATGCAGTTGACTGACTAAAATCTCTTAAATGGTGTGTGACTCTATGCATCTGATCACAAATGTGGAGGCAAAATGGCCAGGATCAGTGCATGACTCAAGGATTTTCCGAGAGTCACATTTATTTACATTATTTGAACGTGGTAAGGAAATAAATGTCAGGTTCACAGTATTAAACATACTTATGCATTTTCCATTACAGGGGATTTTGACGGGATCCTGCTTGGAGACGGGGGCTATGCCTGCAGGCAGTATTTTATGACGCCCTTCCCTGACCCAAACCCTGGTCCACAAACCCGATACAATGCAGCTCTAGCCAGGACAAGGGCACGCATTGAGATGACCTTTCGACAACTGAAGCAAAGATTTCAGTGTCTGAAAAGTCTGAGGGTTGCACCTGACAGGGCCTGTGACATTATTGTTGCATGTGTCATGTTGCACAACATTGCCACCATCAGAAAGGAGAGGATCCCTGTGGTGGGGGTGCAGCCTGATGATGACGACCTCCAGCCAGTGCACTTGGACCTACCTAGTGGCAGAGCTGCATGGGACAGAATTGTGGAACATCATTTTTGAATGTTTAATAAAAAAGACAAAACAAATATGCTTCGTTCCTGTAGTTTTATTTAAGCGATTATTCTTTATGGAGAACAGCCAGCAAGTCATCTTTTGCCTGCAATAAGAGATAGTTGTGTAAAGTCAGCAATACTACTGTGTAAAATGGTGCATTTGCACTTACTCTGAAGTTCCTGTTGAAGCAACTTGATCTGTAGTGAAATTTTTCTCTTTCTCAAGTTGTATTTCTCCTCTTAATTTGCGTTTTTTCAACTCCAAATACTAAATTCTTTGGTGCAGATGCCTTTTATATAGGGAACGGATGTCACCCTGTGTTATTTTGTGAAAGAAAAAGACAGTCAAAACATGCCTCATGCAACAAAAGTAAAAAGTAAAAGTACAACACTGTCCACCTCGGTATCAGTTGCTTGTGCAGACTCTTCTTCAAGCCTTTCTGTAGGCCTTTCTCCAGCTATGGACTCCTGAAACTCTCATTGAAGGCAGAAAGAATAGGTACACAAGTATACACATATTAGTGTAAAGTTATTTATGCACTTACAGGTTCTTCCTCCAAAGGACAGTCATCTGAGAGGGTTTCTTCACTCTCCTGTGCAATGGAAATAAATGGGTATTATCAAGTGCTAAATTTTCTTCTCTTTATGCAAGTTGGAAAAATTACACAACTTACCGCATATGCCTCAGCCACCACTTGCTTGGGAACAGGTAAAAGTGTTGGTGTATTTTGTAAAACTGCACAAAGGTGGGGGGGGGGGGTTGTAATTAGAATTAACTCCACTATAAAAGTGTATAGTGTGATCATTAACTCAGAGGAACATATTTTATATTAACAAAGAGTTTAGAAGTTTGCACTTTCACAAATGGTTGAAATTACTGTACCAGCCATTTGAATTATACTTCATTTAGTTCAGCAACAAATAATGTTACAGTGTACTAAGAGAAAACTCATTTAGCCTACCAGTAATGAAGGTGTTGCTGCTACTGGTCCCTGGCCTTGGGTCTGAGGAGGAGCTGCCCTCCACAATGGCTCGGTGTTCATTTAACCCAAGGGCCAGCTCCTCTGGGGTATAGTGGTGGTGCAGGACCTCCACCTGTGTTTTTTTTTTTTTTTTTCAGCCTCTTTCTTGGTGGCTGTTAGAAACAAACACATCATTTAACAGTGGCTTTTAAAAAGGAAGAAGTTGCTTTTTAAAATACAGTATAATAATTAAATGCTACCATTTTGAAGATTATTCTTGGATTTGACTTTTACTTGTCCCCATGTTCTATTGGGCCCCGTGGAGGCTCTGCCATAAAAAAACAAAGCAAATATGAAATTAGTATAATGCAAAAATACATACTGTAGAAAGTGATAGAATCTACCATGGACAGTACTTACGCATTTAATTTGTCTGCTATTTTTTGCCAGCCCTCTCTCCTGGCTTTAGCAGCCTTTGATGTGTTTCCTGTCGTTTTAATTAACGACACAAATTCGCCGTACCCTTCCATTAAAAGTTCTTGTTCTGCCTGTGAGAAAAACTGAGCGCGTTCTTTGGCCATGCTGAACAGCCAATAGCAGCGTTGCTGATCAGTGTTTCTACTATCCACACGTTTCGCCTTTTAAACAAACGCATGAACGCGCAGTTATCTCAGATATCTCAATCCAGCGATACTAATCATAAACAACAGGTGCAGTCGAAGAACCCAATTAGCCGGATCATGATCAGCCGGATGAAATCATCTTGGATGTGTCATTTGATCTCGGATGTTTTAAGCAGGGCTCCGTTCTTCGTACGTCGCTAAGTCAGTTAGCTGGATTTGATTGTTGACGATTTGGCATGATCTTGGATCGTTTGGTTCTTCGAAACTCATCCTGGACTTGCTGTCATAGCAACATGTGCGCAAATTTAAGCCTGCTCGCGAGCAGGTTTATTTCATGTAAACAGGATTAGATCGCAGCTTTATAAACGGAGGAGATAGGGAAGTCTTATGGAGTCTGTCCAGCCAGTGCACTTGGACCACCTAGTGGCAGAGGACAGGACAGAATTGTGGAACACCATTTTTTAATGTTTAATAAAAGACAAACAAATAATGCTTAGTTGCCTCTCGTTTTATTTAAACATTTGTTTATAAAGAAAAGCCAGCCAGTCATCTTTTGTCTGCAATAAGAGATAGTTATGTAAAGTCAGCAATACTACTACTGGTGTATTAGAACTTACTCTGAAGGTCCTTTTGAAGCAACTCGATCTCTAGTGCCATTTTTCTCTTTTTCAAGTTGTGGAGTTCAATTTCTCCTCTTAATTTGTGTTTTTTCAGGTCAAAATACAAAATTTCTTGTTGAAGATGCCGTTTATATAGGGAACAGATGGCACCCTGTGTCATTTTGTGAAAGAAAATGAAAGGATTAAACATGCCTCATGCAACAAAAGTAAAAAGAACCTGTTTTTTTTTCAGCCTTTTTCTTGGTGGCTGTTATAAACAGACAAACATCATTTAACAGTGGCCTTTAAAAAGAGGAAAAAGTGGCTTTTTAAAATATAGTATAATAAAGGCTACCATTTTGTAGAATATTCTTGTACTTCACTTTTTTCCCCATGTTCTAGTGGGTCCCATGGAGGCTCTGACATAAAAGAACAAAGTAAATATGAAATTATTAAAATGCAAAAATACATTCTGTAGAAAGTGATAGAAACATCTAACATGGACAGCACTTACGCATTTAATTTGTCTGCTACTTTTTGCCAGCCCTCTCTCCTGGCTTTAGCAGACTTTGAGGTGTTACCTCCTGTCGTTTTAATTAATGACTCAAATTCGGCATAACCTTCAATTAAAAGCTTGTGTTCTGATTGGGAGAAAAACTGTGGGCGTTCTTTGGCCATGCTGAACAGCCAATAGCAGCGTTGCTGATCATTGTTTCTACTATCGATACATTTCCCCTTTTAAACAAACACATGAACGCGCAGTTGTCTCAGATAGATCAATCCTGCCATACTAATCATAAACAACAGGCGTGTTCGAAGAACCCAATTAGCTGGATCATGATTAGCCGGATGAAATCATCTTGGATGTCTCATTTGATCTCGGATGTTTTAAGCAACGTACGAAGAACGGACCCCTGGTTGCAAACTCGCTTTCTCAAACACAAATAGACGGATTAAACATGGCAAAAAAGTGTGTGGCTTATGGTTGGTCAAATACCAACAAGGATAATGTCTCCTTCAGGCCAGCTGACAGCTTTGCTAGGGCCCGGGACAAAGCAGTCTTTTTGGGCCCCCCCTCTACACCTGCCGCTACCACACACACACACACACCAAAAAAAAGTCAACTGTATACTTCATGCCCTGGAAATCTCTGTATTTTATATTTTCAACCCATCTATTGAATTTAGTGCACTAGTTGATCTTTTCTTCATAAGAGAACAGCAAGCACTGCAGCCAAAATATGGCCTTTTTTGACCTGCTGTATATCAGCCAGTCCCTAACAATTTTTTCCCTTCCATTGCAGGAGGTAGAATATGTTAGATACTTTAGGAATTCTCTGCCCTCTGAATCTGCTGGCGGTACATTTGCCATTTCTTGAGAAAGGCTTCCTTTTTGCCATTATACGCACAACATTCATTCAATCAGAATCAGTCATTTTTGTTGGCCATAACGCCGGATCATTGAAATTATCGCTGTGATCCATCTCTGAGCGATCATGATCAGACTATCCAATTGGGCAGTAAGCCTCTCCACTTGCACTGTCTGTTATCGCTAGCGATGGCTCTCTCTGTCTCCTCACACGGTGAGTCCCCCACCTAGCTCCCCGCCTCAGCTGGCTCTCCTGCTCCGCTCTGTCTTTCAGACTGAACCTGGACCTCTGCCATCTCTCTGCTTTCTGCTCTTTTGGTGCTAAGCTTAAGTATTTCTGTAAAAGAAAATGTGTTTTTTTCCCCTTACACTAGCTAGCAGATGCTATACTTTAAAATCACACTGATAAACGCATTGCTTCTTACCTGGCTCTGGATGGGCATCATTCCTCTGCAATTCCGTTACTAGACCTGTTCTTGACTCATCCTCAGTTTTTAAAAATATTTACTAATAAAATCATTCAAGCCTTTCATGTCATCTTCTCTTTTTTCTCTTTTCTGTGCACCTGTGATTTATAGTTTGCAGCGGAACGAACTTTTAAAGTTGCAGCCAGCCGTTGTCCTAATGGTCAAACCATTTTATGTTGGGGTGGGGGGGGGAGTATATTTTACTGATCAATTTATTTTTTAGTCGAATCTGTCGAATCTGACATCATCAATGAATAATAGTTTTAATGAATAATATTGATTGTTATAATAAAACAAGAAAAGAATAATGGTTAATCAAGTGTTTGGTCAATGTAAATGCCCAAGAGGGGTGTAGTTCTACTGATCAACTTAAAAATATTGCATGGCTGTGAAAGAGAAATGTTTGATTGAGCTCTATTCTGTAAAAGAAATTAAGTTTATATTAAGGTAGATTTACAACTCATGTTGGGAAGCTATTGATAACAGTTTTCTTTTTTTCCGGTTGATATATCATGATTGTTAAAGTGATCGTGTGTGTTATTTGGTTGTCTGATTGTACATTTTGTGTGGAGCCCGTATGCGAAATTTTTGAGAAAGAGTTTGAGATTTGGGCTTGTTTGTTTCTTTTTAGTTGGGCAGGTTTTATGCTGGTTTGGGCTGGAAACCATCAGTGAGATACGGCAACCTGTAGCACTGTGTTTTGACTCAAAAGTCCAGCATAAGCAGACATGCTGATAAACATGAACGCTGGTGTCAGGCTGAACACTGAAGTAAAAATTCATACTATTAGAGGTTCTGTAATTACAGCAGCTGGGGAGCACAAGGATCAGAACAAAGCAGAGTTCCCTTCTGCCTGCAAATAACCCAAGTTTCTTCAGTTTGGCAGTTTTCCTGCTTGGTTCTGCTCCTTGTGCTCCTAGCTGTCTAGCTAACCCTCCTAGGGTGAATGTTTACTCCAGTGTTGACTTCAATGCTGACGTTTCAAACAGAAATTAATAGCACTGCTTCCAGCTCTCTCTCGTTTGCTTCGTTGTCACTTCTGGTAATTGTTTCGTAATAAGACCGAATATCCATCCCGCTCTACCGACACCGACAGTGACTACAGCCGAGCCATGGTGTCTCTCTGAAGGCTGAACGTCTGACCCAGCGACCCGCCCCACTCCAGCTGTGATTGGCTAGCATGTTGCCTTCAGTCGTTGATTTGATTGGTTGAATTGTATGATTGACAAATCAAAGATAGAACGATGGCCAGTCCGGGGTAAAAAAAAAAATCCGCTTCCAGTCCAGGGCGGGCACGGCTGGCTCAGCGGGCGGGCACGGCCCCCCAATGCCCGCCCATGCCTCGCTTTTTTTGTAACGAGTAACTAAACCAAACATTGAAAATGTATCAGAGTAAAAGTATGCAATTAAGTTCGGAAATATAGTGAAGTAAAAGTAAAAGTTATCAAAAAAATGTATACTCGAGAAAAGTATAAAGTACTCCAAAATATACTTAAGTACAGTAGTGAAGTATTTTTACTTCATTACTATACAACACTGCTCCTTACACACATTTCCGAACCCGAAAAGTCCCGGAGGTGAGAAAATCCTCGCTGCATGGAATTGCCAAGTAGCCGGTAGCCTCTAAACTTTCGTTTCAGACGCAGCGTTGCCTCACGAGTCCTGAGCGGAGTGTTTCTCCCACTCCAGCTGCGACAATCCCTAAGCGGCCTGAGCCCAGAGAAGCTCTCTGCGCTCAATCAGAGCCCGCCGAGATCTCTGCTGATGTCTGCTTCTCTCCTCCTCACGCAGTGGGAGCGGAGAAATCTCGCTGTCATCACAGCAGCCTACGGTGAAGCGACGCGTTATCCACACTACCTCTCAGCACAGCCCTGCTACCCCGCAGAACCCTGAGGCGTTTAAAGCCGTGGTGGGGATAGACCCACAGCCCTTTCGGTTCGGAACCCCCATTTTTAGTCCTTAAAAAAACCTTTAACGGCGCAATCACGATCTTAATGCCACATTTTTTGAACATATGGTCACTAATACATGTATTTCCGAGTTGGTCGATCTCAGAATCAAGAAGTACTTTAAAGGCGTTTTGTTTAACTTTAGGAGTAACCGAGTTTAGCGACCGAGCTGCAGCGACCCCTAACTCCCGGAGGTAAAATCGCAATGATAAAATCAAGCGTTCCTAAAGGAAATGATTTTACTGAGCAAATCATTCTTTAAAAAGTTATTTCCTCAATTAATGTTTTGTGTAACTCGGTATTTGCATCATGAATGGGTTAAAACACATGCCAAATGTTCTGATTAGTGAAGCAAATTTAACCTCAATTCACATTCTTTATTATAATAATAAGTTAATACTTTGGACTTGTAATGCACTTTATATTTTAAAAAAATCCCAATGTGCTACATAGTAAAACGGGTAAGTTCTAAAAAATAAAAACGCATGAAAAAAAAAAAAAGTAAAAGAAAGTCAATTGAAAGCTCTCCTAAAAAGGTGGGTTTTGAGGCCACGTTTAAAAGCATCCACAGTCTGTGGGGTCCTCAGGTGGCCAGGGAGAGCGTTCCACAGCCTGGGAGCAGCTGAATAGAAAGCCCGATCTCCCATTGTACGGAGCTTCGTCCTTGGTAGTTTCAACAGATATGTTGTGGTAGATCGGAGGTTGCGTGTTGAGGTCTGTGGGGTGAGAAGTTCCTTAAGGTATGATGGGACATCATCATGGATGCACTGGTGGGTAAGGAGGGAGACCTTGTACTCAATTCTGAGTGTGACAGGAAGCCAGTGAAGTGATTTGAGGATGGGAGTGATATGGTCATGTTTGCGCACCCTCATCAGGATCCGAGCAGCGCTGTTTTGTATATATTGCAGCTTCTGAAGGCTTTTCCCAGGGATTCCAATGAGGAGCGCATCGCAGTAGTCCAGCCTGGAGGAGACAAAAGCGTGGACAAGCTTTTCTGCATCTGCCGGAGTGAGTGTGGGACGAAGTTTAGCAATGTTTCTGAGGTGGAAGAAGGAGGTCTTGCAGAGGTGTTTGATGTGAGACTCAAAGGTCAAATGCGAGTCCATTTTATCACCCAGGTTAGTGGCAGATGTTGAAAGGGGAAGAGTTTGTACAGAGAAGGTGATGCTGGTGATGTCAGATGACCTAACTCTGACCACCTCCAGGCAGGTGGTCAGAGTTGATGATGGCAGAGGAGCAGAGGATGTTGGGTTTGTCCTGAGGTAGAGCTGAGTGTCATCAGCATAGCAATGGAATGAAATCCCATGCTGGGTGATGACATGGCCAAGAGGGAGCATGTACAGATTAAACAAAGTGGGACCGAGCACTGAGCCTTGCGGGATACCACAGGTGACGTTGTGAGCCAGGGATTTAGCCTTTCCCAAGGTGACATACTCAGTTCTTCCAGTGAGGTAGGATGAAAACCAGTCATAGACAGACTCAGAGACTCCGATAGTGGAGCTTAAACGATGGAGGAGGATGTTGTGATCCACAGTGTCGAATGCTGCAGCCAAGTCCAGGAGGATGAGAAGAGATGGGGAGCCAGTGTCTGCTGTCATCAACAGGTCATTTGTGACCCTAACCAGGGCTGTTTCTGTACTGTGGCCCGTACGGAAACCAGACTGAAATTTTTCAAACAGGTCATGTTGTTTTAGATGGTCCTGAAGCTGAGCGGAAACTACTTTAAAGGCATACTATGCAACATTTTTCAGTTAATTAATGTGTTCCATACCGTTTTGGATGATTAAATGAGTCATTTCAGGTCGAACAAAGGTTTTCTCGGCCGCCCTGGGGGTCTGTGGGGGAAATACCGCACTTGCAATGCTAGAGCCCTCGGCTCGCACACACAGAAGTCTCGCTTTACGGCGAGAACTCCATGTGTTTTTGCCCTGGCATTCACTATATGCACGCGCGAAAGCAACAACAAAGAACCGCGTGTTAACGTCAAATAAACATGCAAGCATATCAAGTTTTATTATTATTATTATTTGTTTTTTTTTTATGTTGGCGAGACGCTACCGCGGCGGCCGCGGCGAGGTGGCGGCCGCGGCTGCGGCTTGGCGAGGCGGCGGCTGCGGCTTGGCTAGGCGGCGGCGGTAGCGTCTCGCCAACATAAAAAAAACATAAAAATAATAATAATAATAAAACTGGCGAGGCGGCGGCTTGGCGAGGCGGCCGCCGCGGCCGCCTCGCCAAGATAGCGCTGCGGGAAGCTTGATGTTCATACCTTCACTGTGTTAGTCATTGTTTGTACTGCCGTTTTTTCCACTTTTCGTTGCGTTCGCCTGTCTGCTAAGCTCAAAACAACCGCGCCTGTCTTGACGGAGAAACCAGAACAGCTGAGCATCTTTACGACAGTGCACTTTTACTTTCGCCCTCTGGGGGGAGTCTCGCTGGAAAATCAACCCCGGTTGCATAGTATACCTTTAAGATGAACTTTGGTTCTTTAACTCAAACAAAATGTTATTTCATCAAATGAAACACATGCCAAATGTTTTTCTAAATTAGTTAAGCTAATTTAACTCCATTCCATGTTTTTTTTAAGTCAGCTCTGCAGTGACCCAGGATTCAGTGAATTATTCTGATTATGATCAACCACTTTGTTTTGTCTTTGCATGTAAATAGTTCCTTAGCTTCTTTTTATCTTCATATTGCTTATTAGTTTAGTTCAGTTTCACTAGCCTGGTAGAGAGGATTTATTAATTGAAATACAGTGTTAATTCAGATAAACTGCATTATATAGTGATGTTCTCTGAATGTTCATTTTATTTCCGTTATTCAATTCTTTAACTTTTTTTTTTTTTTTTTTATTAAATCAACATAAATCACAGCACAGGATACATTTACACAGTTAATGTACCAACCCAAAAACCTCTCTCCCACACTCCCTCCCCTCACCCCCCCCTCACACTCATTCACATTCATTCACCCACATTGAATGAAATCATTCATCCACAAATTACATTTTCAGAATAAACATGTGAGAACTTCCAATCTATTTTTATGTTTTCTGGCTTCATTATCGGTTTTAACCATATAGCTTTCTAAAGTTAAAAAATGCTGACAGGAGGGGGGGTGGAAGAGGGGGAGAGACATGCGGCAAAGGACCACGGGTCAGAGTCGAACCCGGGTCGACCACGTCGAGGACTATGGCCTCCGTACATGGGTCGCGCCACCCTAGTTTTAGCTTCTATGTGTAGTGGGTTGTAGGCTTGGCATAGGAATGCAACGCTGCCCTTGGAAGAAAGCTTCTCCGCCTCTTCGGAGGAGAAGCTGCATGGAGCATAAATGCTGCAGACGTTGTCACGATTTGTCTTCAATGAACTCAGAACCACACACACGGAGCTAAAATTGAGAGTTTATTGAAAGGAGGATGGAGTGGTGGAATTTGAAACCAGAAAGGCAGGCCGGGACTTGAACAGAGGTGTAGATGAAGGCAGGAGCTGACGGCCCGGAGAGAGTTCTGGCTGGAGCAGAGCGGAGGCAGGAACTGGCAAGCTGGACCACCAGCACGGCAGAGTGAAGACTTTCTGGCCAGAGTCACGGCAGAACCAGCAGCACGGCAGAGTGAAGACTTTCAGACCAGAGTAACGGCAGAACCAGTAGCACAGCAGGGTGAATACTTGCAGGCCAGAGTCACAGCAGGATCAGTAGCACGGCAGGGACAAACAAGGATAACCAAGGCAGGGTACCAACGGCTAGCAGGAGTAAACCAGGTAGACAGGCGAGGAGTGAGTGTAGTCTGATGACGGACCGGCAGGGAAGTGAAGACAGAGAGAGGCTTAAGTAGGGAGGCTGGCAGGTGAAGTGAGTCTGGCTCATCTGCCAGCACTGCCACACCTCACTGGCGACATGTCACGTGCCAGCCTGCTTCAAATCCTCCATCATTATCCCTGTTCCCAAGAAGCCAAGGAGCACAGGACTTAATGACTTTAGACCCGTCGCTCTGACCTCTGTGGTTATGAAGTCCTTTGAGTGCCTTGTGCTTTCACACCTTAAAGAAATCACTGATCCCCTCCTGGACCCCCTACATTTTGCCTCACCTCCTCCATCACCATCTGGTACCCTGGTGTCACCGCCAAGGACAAGGGCAGACTGCAGCGTGCCATCAGGTCTGCAGAGAAGGTGATTGGCTGCAATCTTCCATCCCTCCAGGACCTGTTCGCCTCCAGGACTCTGAGGCGTGCAGGGAAGATTGTGGCTGATCCCTCGCACCCGAGTCACAGACTATTTCAGTCACTTCCCTCAGGCAGGAGGCTGCGGTCCATCAGGACCGAAACCTCACGCCACAAGAACAGTTTTTTACCATCTGCTACCGGCCTTATGAACAAGGCCAACAGCCGCCCGTGAAACTGGACACTGTCTCTCTCCCCCGTTCAGGACTTACAAGCTACGTTTACTGAGTGTATATAGCTTCTGTATATATATCCTTTTTACTGTATTTTTATTTTTTGTCTGCACCATCAACATCAAGTCAAATTCCTTGTAAGTGCAAACCTACTTGGCGATTAAACTTGATTTTGATTCTGATTCTAATTAATGACCAACAGGTGTGACTGACTGCAGAGGGAGTGAAGGGTAAGCTGAGTAAGAGAGGGAGGAAGAACTGAAAACTGACAGTAAACAAATCTAAAAACTAAACCCTGACAGTTGTGACCGCATGTCTTATTTCTGCGGCAACCAGAAGTGCATCACGCATGAACCAGCCTTAATGTGGCGCTGCCCCTCCTCCACGTATTGCCACACACAGCTGGTCAGCTGACAGAAGGAAGGTTTCTACACCTTTACCTCGCTTGCAAAAAAAGTAATTCAGCTGAAAAACTGTGCTTTCATTAAAAACTGTTTTGACATGGTCATGAAACAGCAATGAAAAAAAAGCATGACATTTTGCACCTCCAAGCTTGAAAACCATAACAAAATTTTTGCATATATTCTGTTTCTCTCCCCGACCTAGTCCCCTAATATCTCGCTCAAAAGATGAGACATTCAAAGTGGAAAAACTAGCTGCAGGACCATCGGCCTAAATACTCCCGGGGGAACTGACTCTAATTAAGCAGGCTGGAGCCACAGTCCTGTACAGAGCTGGATGTCTGCCCAAGTGCCTCAGAGAGGATTTGCCTCTCTGCTCACAGATAGTGGCTCTTCTTTGTTACAGTGATTTGCCTTCTTCAGAACTAGAGCACACATCCTGAAGTCAATAACTGTCCTGTTACACCCATAATCTAATTACAGTTATGATGCTCAAAACTGGGCAAAACGAGAAAAGGGATTTGTCTGCCAAAGAACCTGGGTACAGAGGAAGAAGGGCATGGCTGCATACCAGACAAACGTTCCTTCAAATGCCTCAGTGGAAACTCATGGCAAAGCTGAATCTTTACACAAAAAAAGTAGCTCCTGCACATAATGAAATCTCCGCCTGTATCGACAATGTTGTGCAGAATTATGAAAACGTATTCTTAGCGTGTATCAACCTCTTTCATATATCTTAGAAACCCTTAAGCAAGCTTTTTGTTCTCTGTCCTTTTCCCGAGACTGTGTGCATTTCGAGGCTGAATATTCTGGTTTGTAGTTGCCACCAGCTGCACACTTCTAGACATCAGTCTTCTTACTGAGCACCAGTTTCAGCAAAACAGGGGGAAAAAAGGCATCTAAACCTGTAATGTTCTAACGATCTTTGTTGTAGCTATGCACCTGCCTGCCAACTCTCCTGCTTTAAATGGGTTTGATCTTGTTTTTCTACTGAAGCTGCCTTTTAACTTCAACTTCTCCAGGGTCTTCTTTAGATGCCTGCACACAACAAACAAGCTAATGCTAAAACCCCCCTCTGCTGCACTCAATGTTTTACTGTTTCAGATGCCGTGTCCTCTTGAGGTGAAAGAAATTGAAGAAAGCGAAACTATTTTTACTGTAAAAGCGAAGCCAAAGAAAATGAGGGCGTATATATGAATAGTGCTCCTGTTGCTGTGGTGTACATATCAGGCAGAATGGTTGGAGCAGCAGCATCACATATACTTTTCATGATAGTCTTTCATATTTAATTTGTTGCACCGGGTGATCGCCTCTACAGTGTCTGTTCTGTGGTAAATTTAGAAAAGCTGGATGAGAAACTAATAATTCTCCCAGTGTCTTAAATTAAGTGAATATTTAAATGTTTTTTATTCATATGAATATATAACCTATAGGTTATATATTGTAAAATGGTTTCAAAAATGAGCCCATCACTATCAAGCCTAACTGAGAGTTTAAAACTGTTTTCCATCCATCCATCCATCCATCCAGTTTCTTAGCTCAGCCTATTTGATACATGGGTCCAAGTTGGCCATCGACTTGTGTAAAACCAGACTGGCTCTTTTATAGAACCAGTGATGAACTGGATCAAGCATAACATTTGTTAAGCACCAGGAACAAAAACAACAACAGAAACCTTAGTCAGACAGCAGGCGCAGTGCTCTCCTTCAGATTGTTACATTTGGTAAATCTGGAAAAGAGCAGGTCTCAAGGTCTGTCACAATTTTCTTTCTACTTTAGCTGTTTTTTTAACGTACAGTCCTGTTGAATGTTTCAATTGTGATGTCAAAAATGACAACTTTTTACATTAAATACAATATTAAAACTACACACTCATCCAAAAAATGTCTCCAGCAGACAAGCAGTATCTTTAAATGAGCCAGACAAAAGACGTCAGAGATGCATTGTCCTTTAGTTGATCTACTATATGCCAAGTTTGTAATTAACAACTCTTTAAGAAACCCAGTGGTGCCTAAATACTCTTTTATATCTCTCAAACTGTGTCAAATTTGGTATTTTTACGAACATGGAACAAACTTAAAAAGGAAACATGCTGGTATCTGTTATCGGTTCCTTTGATTTTGGATAAATCCCCATAAAGATGTGTCAAGCTTAGAAAGATAGCCACAGCACTAAACAAATATTTGTGTTTGGTTTAATACTAAACCTCTTTCAACGTGGTAAGAACCGGACGTCTTGTTAATACTCAAACCCACAGCTCAATTTAAAGTCATAATATGACAAAACAGATGAAATACATGAATTAATGAAGACTTTTACATGCAACTGGCTCTAAATACAGTTGACACCAGATATTAACATACATTGTATAAAGTTACCATCTTTTTCCACACTATTTGACATTGAAGTAGACGAAACTTGTTGTTTAATGTCATTTAGGGTTTCCAAAATATTTCTATTTATTTACTAGCATCCAGAATAATGAAAAAACAGACCTAATATTACAGCAATTTTCAACACATTGGGGCTCATTGTTAGAATAAAAATAAACTTTAAAAAAGACCTTTAATATTCTAATCTTAAATGTTGCATTTTTAATAAGCTATATGTGGAAAATTGTCATAATTAATAGAAATAAAAGGTTTAAAACATGATTCTGTGTGTAATTATTTTATATAATGTATTTCACTGTTGATTCGCTCAAATAAGTAAACGTACTGAATATGACTGTTATGTCTTTCAACAGTAAGAAAAAATAAAGTCATGTCTTTTTACACAGCGCATGTCTCAACAGCACATTTTGGGCATGCTAGATGTTTGGCATTAAATTCCACAACCTCCATTAGTAAGTCACTCCACAACTGACACTTCAAGAAAGATATTTAGGTGGATTGAAAAGGGATTTGCAAAAATCACTCATCGACTGAAAATCCAGAGCAGAGGACAGCAGCCTAAGAGAAGATATCTACCCAAAGATACATTTCCTGGCCAGAGGTTGAAAACATTTACAACCAAATCCCAACAATGACACTTTGGTTCCAAGCTTTCCTGGATGCGATCCCAGGATGCAATTCCTCCATCGTCTTGGGTGAGAGTGGAATTCCAGTGCACCTCTGGGTGTTTAACTCCACTCATATTTCCATCCAGGCGGCAGACTCAGTCTACAAGCTTGTTTCACACAGGCTCCCTGGCTTTCCACTGCACAGGAGGAGGCTGGAGGTGATGGATCCTCCATGGGAGCAATAATACATTTCCAATGGTTCTATGCTTGATGGGAAGCCTTGAATGTCGTATTACTCTGACTTTGCTCTGCTAAGGAGATGAGTGAACTTTTAGTAATGCTTTTTCCAATACATTAGAGCTGCAACCACAGATAACAACCTGACAAAAGTAACTGGCACAAACTACAGACCCCATAGTCAGCACATGCGTCAATGGCTGGGTGAGGTATCTTGACTGCATTGCATTCATCAAAAAGAAACAAAGAATGTCTCACTGTTTGAAAAACGCACCATGTCCAGAGCAGCTGATGCCTGACTGATCTAAGTCGCGTTTGCTCACTCCTGCCTTCATGAGAGATCTTCCCTCAGGCTAGGAGAGTAGGCTATTTATAGTAGGCTCATTGTTGGTGCTGGTTACGGGACAGTGTGTCCTACTTACACAGGAGCCGATATTATATTTAACAAAGTGTTGATGCCACAGCTTGTATAAGGAATCCTCAGCAACAGGCGCGGGTATGGCCAGCAGACAAACGGATGCCGCCTCCGACCTGACATTAATGCCCCCCAGACAAGAAGTCCTCACTGAATCTGCTTCATGTGCCACAGAGAGACCTCCGGTGTCCGACTGGATAACTCAGTTTCAATGTGAAGGTAATCCAAAATCGCTTGAAGAAACGCTCTGTGTGAATGTGAAGGGCAGCTGGAGAGAAGCATATTTCTCTCGATTAATGAAATAATTCCCGCTGCTGTATAAATTATATCCCCACTGCGTCCACGGGAATGGAAACAGACGCAGCTGAAGGTCAAAGTAAAGTCCGCCTGTCCAGTAATAATAAAAATTATTATGTGCAGGGCAGTAGCCATCATAGTTAGACATCTTAACAAAGAACACAAGGTTAAGACATTACAGCTTTTATATGACGATAAAAGCATGCTAACACGTGAAGAGGGCGCGCATTGCTCTGACACTTAAATCCCTTTGCTACATAGCTTTCAGAAATGATTTCAAAATTGGATATTTCAGTTTGTCCTTTTTTTAGTTTCATTTTAATTTGGGCTCTTTTGAGCTTTTATCTTCTATGTTCTCTTAATTTTGTCAGCAAAGCACTTCTCTTTTTGCTCCTACTGAGAGCTGATTGCACTTCGTTGGACTCACTTTTTTATCATTTGTACATGCATGCTGTGTTATGTTAGAGTCTCAATATTCATCAACATTAGAATTTATTTGATTAATGCAAAATTATTGCACATAATCAAGGATTATCAGTATTATGATTATTCATGTTAAAGGGAACCTCACCCCCAAATCAACTTTGTTTGTGCACTAATAAACTGTATACATGGGTGTCTTGTAGTTATGTCTACATATCCTGGTCATTATTTTGCCAATTTAGTGCAAATTTGTTGAAATTCTGACTTTGTCTCCAAAACCATCTGTGTGGCGCCCTCCTAAGGTTTAACAAGCATCTTGCATTTAATTTTGAATCAGTATTGCTATTGACTCATAAGATTTTGTGATGTCACCAGAACTGACCTCAGTAGCTCTGCCGCTGTGGGGTATAAAACCGTCTTCGTCTTGTACGCCTCCGTAGAGAGCTGGAGTTTAAATAGTGAGTTTTGCAGTCCTACTATTGATTTTCAGGTTAGTGATGTTTAGCTTAGCATACAGCTAGTTTATGCAGAGTTTATTCAGCTTTTACTAGTAGCTCGACCACGTCCAGCCTTCACCCACCGCACATTTCCTGGTCCACGGGGCGCCACCTACTCTCAGCACATTTTTTCAAATATCGAAATGAGCAAAGTAAGGCTCTGGTGCGGAGGTGAGTAACACTTTAAGTCCTTTTAGCAAAATAAAACACACAAACAAAGATACTAACTACGCAATCTACTACTACAGCTATGAGGGGAGGGTCTGAGTGCTCAGTTAATGTTATTGTTAAAAACATTAACTAAGCTGATTAAATATCTACTGTACCTTGGTTCCTCTGGAGTTTAAAGACAAGAAGGGCGTCCAGCCTATTTTTAAGCTGCAATACTGTCATAACAGAAATTTAATGGAAAAAATTAGAGAAGAAAGACACAAGGAGGTCTTCCATGTTTCCAAACAGCCTGAGCACATATGCTGGTGTTGTTTTTCAATCATACAGTAATACTCCAGTGAACTTTAAACCTAACAGCACTCTCTGGAAGATACTAATTCATCCCAAGGATAGAGCACGCAAACACAAGCTCAGCGGTGTGTACTGCAGCAGATAGCCCAACAATTTAATCAGCTTATATCAGCTAACCGTACTCTGAAAAGAGCAGCACAGCAAGGTAAACCATATGCTGCCAGTCCTGCATTTAGCAAGCAACTAATCCAAAGTTCTGTGTAAGCTTTGGTATCAAAATAAATAAATGATATAGACACTGACGTTATAACTGTAATAAAAAAATCCCAAAACATTACATGTTGCTTGTCTGTTTTAACTTAATTCAATTACATTCTATATATACTTTATATATATATAAAGTACAGTTAAGCTGGAGGCAACTTGAGTTTTACTCTCAGCTGCCTACCAATCCCTAAAACAGGCTCAATAACAAAAGGCACACATTTGTTTGGGTCTAGGTCTGACAGTTCGTACTCACTACCCAAAAAAACTAAATTAGATTTAGAAAAGGGCCGTCCAAATGCAAAACTTCATTTTCATTTTAAGCAAGAGATCTAGAGAAGTGAAGCTGTAAAACAACATAAAGATCTATCAGCAAGGGGATAGGTTTGTACACTACATCAGTGTTTGTCGATCTGGCTGCCCAGCCACACTGATAAACACCATCCATCAGTGATAAGGTTGAGGTTACTTGGTCAGACAGAAAGCCAACAGGCTACGTAGAGGAGGACAACAACCAGCACAGCGATCTGTTAATCTGGCAGAGCGGTGAGACAAAAGTCAGTCTTTTGTAAAACGCCACATACCAGCCAGATGGTAACAAACATAAGAAGAAAAATCCTGTGTCTTAATGAAGCAAATATCGCAATATTTGACAATAATTCCCAACTGTATGTGAATTTATTGTAAATTTATTTATATAGCAGAATTCAGTACAGAGACAATGCAAAGTGCTTTACAAGATTAAAATATAGGAATAAAAGCAAGTAGGGATAGAATGTAGAAACAAAAAAAACATTTGAAAACAGTAAAACAGTTTAACTTGAACATTCAAAGGCAATTTTAAACAAATGTGTTTTTAATCTCGATTTAAAGGAACTCAGGCTTTCAGCACTTTTACAGTTTTCTGGAAGTTTGTTCCAGATAAGTGGAGCATAGGAACTAAATGCTGCTTCTCCATGTTTGGTTCGTGTTCTAGGTATGCAGAGTAGGCTGGAGCCAGAAGACCTGAGTGGTCTGGAGGGTTGATACACTGATAACAAGTCTGTGATGTATTTAGGTGCTAAGCCATTTAGGGATTTATAGACTAACAGAAGTATTTTAAAGTCTATTCTTTGAGATACAGGGAGCCAGTGTAAGGACTTTAGAACTGGGGTGATGTGCTCTACTTTCTTAGTCTTAGTGAGGACGCGGGCAGCAGCGTTCTGGATCAGCTGCAGCTGTCTGATCCACTTTTTAGGTAGACCTGTGAAAACACTGTTGCAGTAATTCTACTAAAAATAAACGCATGGATTAGTTTTTCCAGATCCTGCTGAGACATTAGTCCTTTAATCCTGGAAATGTTCCTCAGGTGATAAAAAGCCGACCTTGTAATTGTCTTTAGATGCTTTTGAAGGTTCAGGTCTGAGTCCATCACTACTCCCAGGTTTCGGGCCTGATTAGTGGTTTTTAGCTGAAGCGACTGAAGCTGTGTGCTAACTTTTGATCTCTCCTCTATTGGTCCTCTATTCAAGCACTTTTTAGCTTATTCTGATTACCATCTCTGCAGCATAAAGGCTGGTAGGATCATCATGTTGGTGGGATGTTTTTCTTCTCTGATACAAGCCCAGAAAGTAGGCAGAATCGAAGGGGGGGGCAGGAGTATTTTGAAGAAAACATCCACTTATTACAATGCAAGAGTTCACCTAGATGACCATCGCAGCTTTCAATAACTAGTTAAAGGTGGAAAAATCCCAACAGAGACCTGAAAATGGCTCCACGCTAATGTCTTTAGTTCAACACGTTTAGATTTGAAGGTTTTGGAAACAGAAAAAGAGATATATCCAAAAGAGGACTGCATTATGGTCAAATTGAGTTTCAAACGGAAAACAGGACACCATTATTCAAATAAGCAAATATCTTTTTGTATTACTGAGAAAAAAATATGAAAAGTTGGCATGTTGAGGAACTGTGTGCACGTTAAGCTGTTGAAAAAAAACATTCAGTGTCTTGTAAGCATTTACAGTATGCGTCTTGATCTGTTTCCCAATTTGCCAACGTTACAACCACACACTTCACTGTGTACTTCTTGGGGGTCTCACGCAACAAAAAGTAGAAGGTGATGGTGATGTTGAAGGAAAACCAATATGTATTTATTATCATTTAAGATTTTTTGCAAGCTAAAATCTGAAAAGTCCACTGCCCATTTGCCATTTGCTTAGACACCCCTAAAAAAATCCAGGTACTTTCAGCAATTTCCTGTTTGGTAAAGAGAGTTTGCTTGTGTGCAATATAACATAGCTGCTCTGTGAAGACCTCCGTGGTTTCTTAGAGAATATTAGTGAACAAACAGCATCATAAAAGGTAATGACACGATTGCACACCTACCTAGACACGGCTGTCCACCTAATCTGACGGGGCGGGCACAGAGACTATTCCTCCGATGCCCCTTTGACAAAATACTACAAGGTGTGATTAAAACAGGTTGCTTCTCCTTCTCCTTGTGTTTATTGCAAGGACAGAACCTAAGTCCAGGGTAATCCTTGAAGACCACTCAGATGCTGCATGAGTCAGAGGTTGATCTTTTAGCAGGACAACGACTGTAAACATGCAATTGGAGTTACAAAGGAATGGTGTAGATCAAAGCATATTCTCGTGTTGGGATGTCAAAGGGGCATCTGACAGCAGTTGACCAACTTTAAAAAATGTAAATATACACCAAAAAAAAAAAATAGAGTTGGGAATGCGGTGATTCTACGGCGTGTACCTCATTTTTACTGTTTTTATTGCAGAAAATTTAGAAAGCCATGTATAATTTTATTTGGCCAGTAAATACACTAAAAACTGTGGTTCTTTTTGCTAACAACAATTTGAAAGGTTCAAAAGGGTAGATAATAATTTAATGGGCAGTGTTTTTTTTGTTGTTTTTTTCTTTGTAAGGAATCTAAAATGTAGAAAGATGTGCACTGTATTCTCACTTGCCCCCACCGAATTGATCCAAGGAAGTCAGAAAGCTCTAACTTGGTCCTTGTTTATTAGGCTACATTATACAGACGTCAAAAAGTCTCAGCAGGGAAGCAACAGAGAGCAAACAAGTGTGGGAAAACAGGAGCTGATCATCACCAAGGAAACACGGATGAGCAGGCTCTCTAATTCCTCCACGTGAATTAAACTCAGGTGACCTCAAACCACATACACACACACACACACACACACACACACACACACACACACACACACACACACACACACACACACACACACACACACACACACACACACACACACAAATAAAGAGAACAGGGAATAACAAGCTTTAATTGAAAGCACCCAGCTCGCCTGTTTTAACGCCGTTTCCAAAATGAGAATTTTTAGTTGCGAGCCAATCATGGTGCACTCGAGGAGCTTAGGGTAATAACGGAAAAATTAGGGAAATGCGCAGAGCCAAGAATGCCAGGAAAACTGTCCTATTTTACAGAGTTTGTATGAGGACATGAGGTCTGAAGAATAACAAGGGGAATAAACATGTTGGCTCTTCTTGAAGAGATGAAATGTGCAGAATAATTAGGGTAGAGGGGGAAAAAAACGTATCAAGATGTTAAAGATGTATTTTCTGATGTTCAAGGACAGGTTTGCTTCCAGTGTGCTACTTTTCTTTAACAAAACTAGGCCGTAGCAGCAGTGTGTGTTGGCTCAGTACCTGCTGAAGTATCAAGTTGATCCTATCCACCTCACAGTCGATAAGAAAACGTTTCTCCTGTCGGCGGTCCATCTCCTCGATGATGCGTCTGTACTCTGTGGGGTCCACAATATTCCCCACCGAGCGAGCTGTCACCTGCCAGTTATTGGCAACAGCCGACTCCATGATCGCTTGGAGGATTGCAAAACCTTGAGGGAGGATAAAAAAGGGAAGAGCTCCATGAAATGTTTTTTTTTTGTTTTTGTTTTTTTGGATACAAGAGCACACAAACCTGCAAATGTGATCCCTGTGCAAATTCAGTTTCAAATTCAGTTAAGAGATATGCTTAGCATGTATGGCTTAACATTTCCATGAAGAATATGATCCTATAATTAGGTCTAAATGAAGTGCCTTGCCAAAGTAGCCCCTGAACTCGCTCAGGTTTTTGTCTCATTACAACCACAAACTTCAATATATTTTACAATTTAACATGATAAACCAACACAAACTAGTGCATTTGTATTCAGCCCCCCATCCCCCCCACCCCACGGCCATAGTTACAGTCTTTTGGGGCCATGGTTCCCCCAACTTTGCAAATCAAGAAATTGATCCATCCATCCATTTTCCGTCACGCTTGTCCCTCATGGGGTCGCGTCAAGAAATTGAATTTATATCTAATTTTTCTTTGCAAAACATCTCACATTCAGTCATAATTAGACAGACGGCATCTGCGGACATCAAGTTTTCAAGCCTTGCCATAGCTTCCCAATTGGATTTATGTCTGAGCTTTGACTGGGCTGTTCAGAGACACAATCTCCTTTCATCAAAACCTCATAATAGTTCTGGCTGTGTGTTTTGGGCCAACGCCATACTAGAAGATGAACCGCAGCATCCATCTCAAGCCTGACGGGTTTTGTTGCAGGACTATCCTGTATTTAGCTCTATCCATCATCCTAAGCGCTCTCACCAGCCTCCTTGTTCTGCTGAATGAAACAGTCGTTCACAATTCTCAACATTTTCAAAAATGTAGAAAGGCGTGTGAAAAGGCTGAAATAGTGAATGACCCTTTAGTTTAATGTTATTTGTGACAGCTTTAAAACTACAGTTGATCAATGGTCTCTTTGGCAAGACTGTGGATTTGGGTGGATGACCATGCCTTGGCAGTTTTGTGGTTGTATCAGACAAGATGAAGGACTGAATAGTGCTCTTTTTTATGTTCAGTGCTTGGGATAATGTGTTATAACCTAACTCAGCTTTTTCTACCTAACCTGTCTGCTGTGTTTCTTGGTCGTCATGATGACGTTTGTTCACTCTGCTCTGTAACAAACCTCTCAGACCTTCACAGAACAGCTGGATTCATACTGAAATTGAAGAGTCTCAGAGAACAGTGCCAACAATGATAAAGTCAAAGCTGTGAGTGCTATATCGTAAATAGAAATGTCAGAGAGCATAATTAAACAATTGATTGGGCAATGACTGAGTGTCCTCTGGTTTGGTGCTTTGCGACTGGGTGTCTCATCTCACGCTTAGCCGCTTCATGCCCACTGGAGGAGTTCAAACTAACAAATCCAAAGCCAAGAATTGACCTGAACTGTAACAATAAGACATGAAAAAAATTAACTGACGGCAATGCAGTGAAATGGGCCCGCAGCTCAGGCGACACAATGGATGCAACCTAACGGCATGTTTACTCAGTGATGAATCAGTATGTGAGGTATAAAAGAGGAAGAAGCTGAGCTGACAGTAACGGGGCTGAGCTGTGCCTCTGAAAAGTCTCACCATAGTGATGGGAGACTCTGAATAGTAATGATTCATTGAAGGTTTTAGGATTAATGGTCAGCAGTCATGACAGGTTGTCTATAAATCAGCTGAAAACAGACACAACTGTGTATTTTTAACATTCATTCACTTTCAAGTTCTATTTAATGATATAGGTCAATGGGCTTTAAATTTTGTTGGATGCATATGAAGAAAGCTTCTTAATGGTATTTTGTTTCTGTATACAGCAATTTTAATTTTTTTTGTCCCCCTGCTACAGGGGGCCAAAAACACAATTTGTGGAAAAACAAAATTTTATGAAAATGTCATAAAATCCTCCAACTTTTATCGCAGGAGCCTAATTTGACCCTGAAAAATCCAACCTTTAATTTGAGCACATTTATCAATCAGAGCAAAATCTCAAGCTCAGAAATAATAGCTAGCATTATGATTATAGCATTATACTCATTGTTGTAAAAACCTGAGATGGACTGGCAACCTGTCCAGGGCATATTCTGACTCTCGCCCAATGACTACTGGAGATAGGCACCCCTATTCGTCCTTTTTAATGTATACTTCATGGTGATGGACCGACTTGAAAAGTAGGAGTCGTCGCAGGAGTTATTACAATTTTTTTTTATTACAACCAAAAAGCTATATAAAAAATGTTCTCCTTTTATGGATAATGTCTTGTTTATTTTGCTTCTTTTGTTGTGAATTACTGCCGTGTTCATTATATTTATATCCATCATTTTTGTTGTAGTTCTGGTTCTTCCTCAGCTCCTTTGTCATTTTTACTGCACAAAGGTTTTACATTCTGCTAATTAAAACTGACCAGCTTCTCCTTCCAGCAACCTGCCTGTTTCTCACATCCACTGCTGGATTGTACTGTTGCGCTTGCCCTGGTTCCTGTGTTCTCATGTGCTATTTGTCTTAGTTTGTAAGTTCCTGCATCTTCATCACTCCACCCTTTCACCAGTCCCTCTCCTGTTTGCAACTGGGTCATTCATCACCACCAGCCATGATGTTTCAGACTGACTCAACTGTGTCTCATCTGTTCTTCGTTTTCTTTAGATCAGAGCATGAGATGTTGTTTCAGCCCACTTCATGTTGTCAGACAGGTTCTAAGTGATTTTGTGGTTCTACCTGTCTGGCAGAAGTGAAGCCTGGGTGTGGGTTGTGAAACCGAATTCAGCTTTTAAATGTTACTTAGAGCCAGGTTGGATAACTTTCTTGCCTAAATAAATAGAATCAACATTTACTAATGTTATCCTGGTGTGACATTCAAATTTGTGTCATGATCTGAAACATTTAAGAGTTATTTTATTAAAGGGAAAAAAAGGAAGAAATCTGCGAGGGGCAAATACTTTCTAACAGCAAATTAAATATTGCTGAAAGAAAACATGTTAATTTTTGAGTGGAAAATCATTGGCCAATTTCAGAATTTTATTAAATTCTACTTTCAGTAGATCACCAGCGTTTCAGTGCTTTTAAAGTCCAAGTTTCAAATGTTGTTGCTTTTTGCTTTATAACAACAGCAGAGATAAATGTAAATACAACAGCTTTCTTGCAAATACTATCCAGTCTAAATCCTTATAAAGGAGAACAGAAAATAACAGCAACAAAAATAAGTAGAGCGAAAGCAAAGGTAGTGATGTAATCAATATATTCTGTTTTTCACCAGTGTTTTATTGAAGAATTCCTCATAAGACATTATTCTAATTCTTCCAGTAGTTTATCCTGAGGCTTGAATCTCAGAATTCACATTTTTGTACCATGAAGATGAATAATTCAGATTTATTCTGTGTGTGTGCTTGTTCTTCTGTAGGGGACACAACAATATATGGATGCTTCACAGTTACATGAGTACGGTTGTCAGTTTTCATTAATATTTTAGACTTTATTAGGATGGCCTGCAAGGTAGAGCGCTGTTTGTAAAGGTATAGAAACAATAGAGAGGAATTAACCAAAATGGAGAACAAAACATTTTTTATTCGGTAGTATGGATTATGAATTTTAAATATTGATTGCTCTGATTATTATTATTATTATTATTATTATTATTATTATTATTATTATTATTATTATTATTATTATTATTACCATGTTTTTTTCTATTGCAATTGATTTAAAGAGAGTTACAAATGAGAATGAAAATGTGCTTTATGTTTAGTGGTAACTCATGATACCAGGCTTTTAAGAAAAAGAGAAAACAACATTTCATTAAGTTTCACTGAGCACATTATGACAATGGATGGCAGACCAGTATACAGCTGATGTCAGAGCCTTGGATCCTTGAGTTCGGCCTGACCCGCAAAGAATCAGGAATCCATCTTTATGCATAATCTGGCAACAGTATCTGTCAATGAATAATGACTGTGATCGCAGTAACAAATAAAAACCGAAAAAACAAAGCAAACACATACATTGCTTTGCTACCCTCTTGAACCTTTTCCCATTTTAAAGGCATACTATGCAACATTTTTCAGTTAATTAATGTATTCCATACCGTTTTGGATGATTAAATGAGTCATTTCAGGTCGAACAAAGGTTTTCCCGGCCGCCCTGGGGGTTTGTGGGGGAAATACCGCACTTGCAATGCAAGAGCCCTCGGCTCGCACACACAGAAGTCTCGCTTTACGGCGAGAACTCCATGTGTTTTTGCCCTGCCATTCACTATATGCACGCGCGAAAGCAACAACAAAGAACCGCGTGTTAACGTCAAATAAACATGCAAGCATATCGAGTTTTATTATTATTATTATTATTATTTATTTTATTTTTTTTATGTTGGCGAGACGCTACCGCGGCGGCCGCGGCGAGGTGGCGGCCGCGGCCGCGGCTGCGGCTTGGCGAGGCGGCGGCTGCGGCTTGGCTAGGCGGCAGCGGTAGCGTCTCGCCAACAAAAAAAAAAATAATAATAATAATAAAATTGGCGAGGCGGCGGCGGCAGCCACGGCTTGGCGAGGCGGCGGCTTGGCGAGGCGGCCGCCGCGGCCGCCTCGCCAAGATAACGCTGCGGGAAGCTTGATGTTCATACCTTCACTGTGTTAGTCATTGTTTGTACTGCCGTTTTTTCCACTTTTCGTTGCGTTCGCCTGTCTGCTAAGCTCAAAACAACCGCGCCTGTCTTGACGGAGAAACCAGAACAGCTGAGCATCTTTACGACAGTGCACTTTTACTTTCGCCCTCTGGGGGGAGCCTCGCTGGAAAATCAACCCCGGTTGCATAGTATACCTTTAAATCCACAAATTTCAATGTATAATTGAGATGTTATACAATAATATAGTTGCTATCTAATACACCAGCACAAAGTACCGCATAATTCTGACGGAAGGAAAAAAACCCAACTCATTTAATTTCTTATGAACAAAAAGTGTTAGCATTTGGTCTGGTGCCCTGAAATAAAGTCAGGTCCAGCAAACTGCCCTCAAAAGTCCACTAATTAGTTAAAAGAACTCACACACTAGCTTTAACCTCCATCCAGATGTTCTGTGATGGCCTCAAGAGGTTTGTTAGAGAACACTGTTGAACAAACATCATCATGAAGATTAAGGAACACAGCAGACAGGCCAGGGAGAAAGTTGAAGGGAAGTTGAAACCAGAGTTTTCAAAATTAAACAACATTTGAAGTTCTGAAGCACAACTGCGAACCCACCAAGGTTTGTGTTAGAGAAATGTGAATGTAATCATTTTATTTTTATTAAGTTACAGGCATTTGTTTTTTTTTTAAGAGTTTGCTTTCAGGAAGGTTCTGTTGTTTTTAACTTCAGACAGGGAGAACAAATGTCTTGCCTTATCCAGCTGTGCATGAAGCAGGTTACTGATCACCACCCGCAATAACACTTGCTCCCTTCTTTGTTTTTCAACCCCCATGTTGTAAACTCCTGAATCCTCCTGTCCCTTCTTTGATGTCTGACAATAAAGGCAGAAAGACAGAGGTAGCCTGGCGCAGATGATCCCAGACTGTCAGGGAGTGAAGTTCTCCGTTTGGGTTTTTCCTCTGCCCTCTTCTATAGAAAAGTCTAAACTTGTGTTTGTGTGGTTTTCTTTGTAGGATAATAAGGGGTTATTTATCATAACCCTATCAGCTTGGCCATCCACCTTAACGCAGAGAAGCTGTCATAGTCCTGGACTTTCTGAGTTTCCGCTCCATTCAGCCGACAGCCGTCTGTCACTATTCAATCGTCTCAGTCGTCTCCTCAGCCACCAGTCACCAGCCCAGACCACCTCCACCTGCTGCCACTTTTCAGTCCCTACTCCCCTCAACTGTTCCCCAGCCTTCAGAAACCTGTCTCACTCTCCCACTCACTGTCAGATCCTCTCGTCACCTCACTTGTGCTCTGCTGCCTTGACGCTCCCACTCCTTGCGTGCTCAGCCTGCTTCTGGTCAAGTCTGGTTCTACCTGCATCTAGTCAACTGCTGCCTTCATCTCCGGCTCAAGTTCTTCCCCCCTGCTACTCCTGGTCAGTCTGCATCCTCCAGTCTCCCTTCCACTCCTGCTTGCCTCATCTACCAGTTCTCATCCTCTTCAATAAACCTTTTAAAACAGAACACTGTTGTCTGGCTAAATATCGGGTTCTCATGACTCATTCCCGACAGGAGCAGCCAAGAGGCCCGTGGTACCTCTGAGGAGTTGCAGCGATGCACAGCTTTGGGAGGAAGAATCGGACCGCTATACCACATCTGGTATTTTCGAAGACTGGGAAGAGGAAGGCCGTTTTTTTAAAAGAAAGTAACACTGAGGGTTTGCCACAAGGCATGTAGGAGACACAGTAAACCCTTTAAAGAAGCTGCTTTGATCAGACGAGACCAAGTTTGAACGTTTTGGCCCACATACAGAACGAAAACAGATTACCGAAGACTCGTGAAGCAGATGGAGACCTACCCCAGAAGACTTCCAGCTGGGCTGAATACAATACTCATTTTACTCCACTTTACGCTCACACACTAATTTATCTCAGAAGAAAAGCTCAATAAAATACGTTGAAGTTTCTAGTTGTAACGTGACAAGATTTGAAAAGGTTGAAGGGGTGTGAATACTTTAGAAAAGCACTGTACACATATCGCCGCTCTCTTTCATTTGCTTCCTGTCCTAGATTCCTAGCATCTCTTTCTCCACTACTTTCTGATCATGTAATTTCTTGATGTGGACATTACTTAGAAAGCTCAATCACCTGCTCCCCAGCCTAACAACCCCGCTGCTGCCATGGTTACTCATCACAAAAGATTTGTAAAATGTGGCAGAAGTACCAACGGAAATGACTCAGACAACACAGCTCCCAAATCAGAACAGAAAAACCTTTCAGAGATCTCCGTTTTTTAACCAGATAAAACGCCCGGCAGAAAACCTCGGAGCTGCCGCCTCTAATGCAACATCTTTCCAGAAGGATTGTCTGGATGCTGAGGACTGAAAATATTACAAAACAGGACTTTCAAAGGTTTCAATCCCAGTTCATCCCTGTGAATAACAGGTGGCGCTACGCTTGCGGTTTGGAAGTGTTTTAACTCCTCCGGGTGACGTCGTCTCTCTGTTGTTGCTCTCACGACAGGAGCAACCTGCTGCCCGCAACCAGGCCAGCCGCTCGCTGGTAACCGCTTCAGACGTGTGAGTTTGACGTGTTCGGCACGGAGCTGCTAAGCATTCAGAGCACAGCAACTTCGCTGACACGTCCGCTCTCCCTTCCCCTGCCGGTGACCTTCACAGTGAAGTGCTCAGCAGACAGCGCTCAGATCAGATTTGGCCTTTAAAGACAAGTGGCTCTCGCTGTGTGCCGCCACGCCGGCCCCTCGAGTGGTGGGGAGGGGGTTACGGAGACGAAAGAGACCCGCATTTCCGTGTCTAACGCACGCAGAGGTTAGGCAATTAAACAAGGGTGGCAGGAAGCTCTGTGAGGCGTGGGGGGGGGGGGGGGGTTAGATGTTTCCCTTGAGAGTGTAATTTTTCCTCCTTTCTCTCACACTGAAATGAGCCGGTGATTTCCCATTGAAACGTTTATGTGAGCAAGCTGTTTTTCAATTAAATTTTTTCAATTTTATTTATATAGCGCCAATTCATGAAACATGTCATTTTTGAGCTATTATATATATATATATATATATATATATATATATATATATATATATATATATATAAATTCAAATGACCTGTAAAATGTTAGTCTCTTGGGAAGTATGAACTCTGACGTGCCTTACTGGTGTGTGTCCAAATGACTCACAGTTTTGGTTGACTTTGCAAACAGATGGCGCATTTTACAACAGGCAGCAGCCAGGACAACCAATAAGGGGCGTTTTTACAGACTCAATTATGCGGCACTGACCCGACCAATTATACATATTCAAAGTTAGGAGCGTACTGTAACAAGGCTAATTATAGCACATATCTCCCACACTGCAGCGCTCCACAAAACAACATGGATGGCGATGGGAAAGATTTTAGGTTAGCTCCACGGCTCTGCAGATGTGCTCCAAATCTGCAGGGCGTTTAACTGTTATCAGCTCGTTTTTTTTTTTTCTTTCTTTCAGATTTAGAACCTGCGTTTGTCACTGTTCATTTTACCCTCCTTGAGTAGGCAGCAATTTGCAGTGAACAAAACAGTCAATGACTGTAATAGAAAGAAAGTAGGTCAAACATTTTAAGAATCCACTTATTCCCCTCTTGCTGTTCGGCGAAGACCAGCAGGGTTGTTGTGCTGTTTCTTTAAAGGGTATTTGTATTAAAATGCTGTATTAAGAGAAGGCTCTTGAGGAAAGTAAGATGACCTTGTTTTGATATGTTTAATTATAAGGATGAATAATAGATCAGTGTTGCATGCGGTGTAGCTTTTGTTTGACTGATCATACACATCTGTGCCTCCGCCTGACTAAACAACAGACCTGCCTCAGCTCATTTGTTACGCACCCAGAGGGAGTCAACAGGCTGCTCCATGTTCTTTTTTTTATTTTTGCATTTCACAGAGAACATCTCCTACTTTTCACTCTCATTTCTGGGATTTCTAGGATGTTTTTAGCTTCAAGAAAGTCCTTTATGTTAGATATGCTTGATGGAGTTGTTGTGCACTACAAAAACGGAACTAAAAATAAGTAACGTTTTCTTAAAATGAGTGTATTTGTCCTTGATTTGAGCAGGTAAATAAGATTATCCACCAATAGAATACGATTTTTGTACTTAAAATAGGAACAACTCATCTCCATCATCTTATTTCAAGTGCAGAATATCTAATTATCTTATTTTAGGGGTCAAAATCCTCATTGCATTGGCAGATGATCTTATTTAACTGCTCAAATCTAGGACAAAAAGACAATTTTTTTTAAAAACATTTGACTTATTTTTAGATCTGTTTTTGCAGTGTGTGGCTCAGAAATGGACAGCTCTGCAACTTTAGTCGGTTATATCAAGCCACCACAGTACAGGACACTCTTCCCTGCTTTGCAAAAATGTCTATATTGCTTGAACTTTTTAACATTCTGTCACATCACGACCATTAACTTTTTTGCACTGTGTTGGAATTTTATGGAATAGACCAACACTGGTTTGAGCATAAAGTTTTTTTTTAAACATTAAGAAACAAAAATCTGAAAACAGTGGCATCCATTTCTATCCAGTCTTCCTTAGTCAATACGTAGTAGAACCACATTTGGCTGCAGACACATGTGGAGGTATTTTGGGATTTATGCTGAAATTTCTGCCTATTTGTCTTTACAAAAGAGTGGAAGCTCAGTGGCTTTAGACTGAGAGCATTCGTTGGAGAATTTTCAAGCATTTTGTTTATGGGATATTGGTCTGAATTTTGACATGGCAATTCCAGAACACAGAAATGCTTCTTTTTTTTTGTCATTCCTTTGCTGGTCGGGCTGCATGTTTCAGGAAAGGTTAAGAGAAAGAGTCACTTTAAGTAGTAAATCAGCCTTCCACAACAAATGCAACTCGGGCATATAAACACATTGTACCGTGCAAACCGCAGAGCCCAAAAAAACAAACAAATGCATTACCACCGTCAGAAGAACAAGAAGGGAAGAAAAAGTCTCCAGTGATGCGACATATGTTTCCTCTGGGGCTCATTCTGCACCAGCACTCGAACAGACAGTTTGCTCTTTTATCAGCTTTCACATGAAATCGTTTTTTACAGATGGCTACTCAAAGAGAATGGGACAGAGTTTTCCTCTTGAAGAGATTAGTGGTAACATGAAGGAGGCCTACGTCATAACTGCGTTGGCTGAAAAAAAAAAACTCCAATTTTTGATGTCATGCAAATGAGCATCACAAGAACCAATCAGGCTGAGAAGAAACGTGGCTTCATCAACTGTGTTACATCAGTTGATCAAGCAGCTCGAGAAACTTCTCACAAAGCATCACAAATGTGTTCAGTCTGAGATCCTTTAGTGTCATGTATTGAAACTCATTGCATGCGGTTTTACAGAAAGGAACACTCTCAAACTCACTTAATTTGGGAGTTTGTTTATCACATAAACACCAAAGAAATTCCTAAAGACTACAGAATTTGTTTTTGGAGGTGGAGCACAACACACAGTTGGCTCATATGTGGGAATCTCTGGAATATATGAGCCTTGCAGTCCACACAGCTCTGCCAAAGTGATCAGTATGTACTCTGCTGATATGGTACTATTTAAAGCTTGGACTGCTGGCTTTATGCAGCAGAACATTTTAAGATCCAACTGTAAGCAAAATAAAACTGGAGAGGACTTTCTTTGGACAGGGTCTCTCTTTATTGGCCAATTACTGGACATAATTAATTAATGTTTCCCACATTTCTTGTCTTGGGCCATGCTGCAAGCCTATATTTTTAAACAGTGCTGTAAAATGTAAATCCTTAATAGGATTCTGTTTATATATATATATATATATATATATATATATATATATATATATATATATATATATATATATATATATATATATATATATATATATATACAATTTTCAATTCAATTTTATTTATATAGCGCCAATTCATGAAACATGTCATCTCAAGGCACTTTACAAAGTCAAATTCAATCATATTATACAGATTGGGTCAGATTGTACAGATTGTTTAAACATTTCCTATATAGAAGAAAAAAGAAAAGAAAAAAAAAAATTTCCTATATAAGGGAACCTGTTGATCATCAAAGTCCCGACAAGCAGCATTGTATATATATATATATATATATATATATATATATATATATATATATATATATATATATATATATATATATATATATATATATTAGGGCTGGGCAACGATTAAAATATTTAATCGCGATTAATCGCATAATTTGCCTGATTAATCATGATTAATCGCATTGTATTTACAAACTCCAAGAATTAATTCAAAAGTAGTGTAAAGAGCACTTTTATTTTAATGTTCTGCTGCCATATGAACAAAAGTGTGTTCAAAACATTTGTAGCACTTATCAGTAACACATATTTAGTGTAAAGCTCAACTTAAACATGTAAAACAAAAAATAGCAATAATAATAAATTAAAGCTTATTGCCACTGAAAGGAAATTCTCTTTATGGGGAAAAAATCTACCAAAAACAGGCAATTTCTGAGGTAACCGCAGGGAGCAGCATTACCATTTTATGCTCAATACCAAAGTTTAACCTGGCAGTGGTTACAACTAACTTGTTTCTGTCATATTCGATGCTGGAAGAACTTTAAACTGAAATGCTTGCTAACTCGGTATGCTTGCATGTTTATTTGACGTTAACACGCGTTTTTTTGTTGTTGCTTTCTCGCGTGCATATAGTGAATGGCAGGGGAAAAACAGGCAAAATCACATGGATACTTTGAAGCGAGAAGCGACTTCACCGACGGCGTCGATGCAGACCCCGCTCCGCTCCGCACAAAACTTGTTCCGGCCGCCAACTCACCGCCTCGCCTAAGCAAATTCCTACGGGAAACACCGCCTTCCCCATGTCGGTTTTGTTTTTTTCCGGCCAGCACCTTTCTTCCTCTTTGAATCCGAGGCTGGGCTGACAGCGAGGTTATTGGCGCATTATCGCAACCTACTGTTCTGATTAAAACCCCTACACCGCAGCAACAGACCTTCACAAAATAAAAGCATGTGAGCAACATGCGTTAATGCGCGTTAAAGTAAATATCGCCGTTAATCATAGACGCGGGAAGGAGGGTGCTGCGGGGGCTGCAGCCTCCCTCGTCATAGCATCAGCCCCCCATGGTGGGGGGGATTTTTTTTTTTTTTTTTTTTTGCAAAAAAGAACATACAAGAACAATATAGAACAATAATAATTACAAACAGATACAATATCAAAGAGCTTTACGGGGGGGGGGGGGGGGGGGCTGTGGAGTAACATAATAGACCAGTTCACGCGTGACGTGACGTCAGCGCTACATCCGGGTCCCGCGGGTAGGCAAAAACAGTACTGTTCTCGTCTACTACATGACAAAACGGGTGATTTAGAGCGCGCTTTTAGTTCGTTTATTTTTGGACTTGTTGTGCTCCCGGTTGCACAGAGAGGCATTCCAAATCGTCGGATGTACGATTCTGTCGTTTACCGAAGGAAGAAGAAAGAAGAAAGAAATGGATAATTTCAATGAAAAGAGCGCAGGCAGACGATCCGAATGGACAGTGGGAGCCATCATACCACGACAGAATTTGCAGTCTACACTTCATCTCCGGTAAATACAACTTAATTCTGCACTAGTCATTGTTCTACTTAAAGGGGAAGTCCGGTCAACAAGGAAAAATCAGGGTATCATTAGCTATAACTAAAACTAATACATTTGTGGTTATTTAATGAACTTATCTTTAATCAATAAGAAAATAAAAACATAAATTGTCGTCTGAATCACTGTGTATGGGGGCTGACATGACTGCCCAAATATGGGCAGTAAGGGGCGTTTGACATCACATCCTGCGACGTGGAAGAGCGGAAGCGGCGACAGCATTTCTCTCCGCTTTCCATGCAAAGTCAATAGGAGCCGTTCTACACAGCTGCGATCATCAATAATTATTTCGGATTTCCAGAGGACTTCACCGCTGACATTCCCAAGAGCTATTGCTGAAGCAACAATGCCCACGTGCATGGCCATCGGATGTTCCAACACAACTGGTAAAAGAGGAAAAAACATTGCTTATTTCAACACAGTCACTTCAGCGATCTCTCCTCCGCTGTGTGTGTGTGTGTGTGTGTGTGTGTGTGTGTGTGCGTGTGTGTGTGTGCGCGCGCTCAGCTGCAGCGCCGGTGCAAAGCCGTGCTCAGCCCAGCATGTGCTGGAATGCTCTTATATTTTAATACTTATACTATAATAATCAGCTAACTTAAGTCACTTCAGCGATCTCTCCTCCGCTGTGTGTGTGTGTGTGTGTGCGCGCGCGCTCTGCTGCAGCGGCGGCAAAGCCGTGCTGCGCGGAGCGCGCACACACACACACACACACACACACACACACACACACACACACACACACACACGCGTGTATAGATATATACTGTAGGACCCGACTGAGTTTGATCTTGGAAAATAGTGCGCCGTGACAAACGTTGAAACTTGCTCAACAGCGGGTCCGCCGAGTGACGTCAAAAAATGGGAGGTGACAGTACTATTCTTGACCAAGATGGATTCCTCCACATAAACATGATTAAATGAGAATTATTATTAATTAAAAAAACTTATAATTTTTTGCACAGTATGTAGTAGTTTTATATTTAAAGTACTTTCAGCAGTTTGAATTCTGATTTTGACCGGACTTCTCCTTTAAATAGCGACGGAGGGGAGGTGGCGATCGCTAGACGGGGCCAGGAGAAGCGGAGTCGATGCGCTGCAGCAGCAGCAGGCTGCATCATTTTAGTTTTCTTCGTGCAATCAGTGTGCAATAATGTTCACCAGACAGCGTCTCCATTACGCCCCCGTTCACGCGCGGGTGACCCTAACGTCAGCCGTCAGCCACAGCCCTCAACATAATGACGTCACGTGTTTTCCAACCCAGCCATCAGCCCCCCTCGCTTGAAACAGCTTCCAGTGTGCCTGCCGTTAATAGTCTAATGAATTAACGCGAAATTAACGCGTTAACTTGCCCAGCCCTAATATATATATATATATATATATATATATATATATATATATATATATATATATATATATATATATATATATATATATATATATATACATATAATTAAAAATGAAATGTGTTCTGATAGAGTTACAGGGTTCTTACACATTTTTTCATATTCAAATTTCCAGACTCATTTTCTGCCAATTTCAAGAGAAAACTTAAAAATGAAATTATGATGAATATTTCTATGATATTTAAATAAGGAAACTGCAAAAATTGGAAGTGGATGGATGGATGGATGGATGGATGCTCTAAAAGCAAATATTTACACTGTATAAAAAAACTTTTATACCCCTGGCAAATTTAGATTAAAACTTATTTTTATTTAAACAAAAACAGTTCATTTCTGACCAGAAATGAGACAGGCATCTCTCAAAATATATAAAAAAACATAAAAGCAGTATACATTTTTAAAATAAATAAATTAACGTTGTGTTTTTATATAGTAGAAAAGCAATGCCATTATGGGAATTAAACCATTATTATAATTGCTAACCAGTTTTTTTGCATTTTTCCACAGGTATTTTGATGATTTATCTTCAGATGAGCTCTAAGCCAATGAGGTTGGAAGGCCTCCATGCCATGTAAATGGTAAATGGCTTGTACTTGCATAGCGCTTTATCTAGTCCGACCACCCCAAAGCGCTTGACACTACAATCAGTAATTCACACATTCACACCCTGACAATGGTGAACTATGTTAATAGCCACAGCTGCTCTGGGGCAGACTGACAGTAGTGAGGCGTACATATGTCGGCGCCACCGGGCCCTCAGCACCGCCATCACCGCCATCACCGCCATCACCGCCATCACCGCCATCACCGCCATCACCGCCATCACCGCCATCACTGCCATCACCGCCATCACCGCCATCACCGCCATCACCGCCATCACCGCCATCACCGCCATCACCGCCATCACCGTGTTGTGCAATTATACACTGTTTAAAGTTATTTAATGTATATTAAATAACCCTCTGTCTGTTAAGTATTGTCTGGTGATAATCAGCTGTTATTCTGTTCTGTCTCTCTTCGAGGTCGGTCGTGTTTTCCTTTCCTCTCCAGCTTTCACCCCCCCTCCCCCTCTCCTGCTTCTGCTGCTATGTCTTGTCTTTATGAGCACTTTCTTCATATCAACCGAACTCTGAAAAACATGGATCTGGTAAGCTGGTCTCTCAATGCTATTGATCAATTTTTTCGACGGGTAGGCAACAAAAGGGGGACCCGTCCGGTCCTGATTGACTCATTTTGTGGGATACACCCTACATTCCTGGATGGAAAACGGTGTGCCTTTCGACTTTGTCATTCCTCGACGTTTGAAACGTTTGCATGTTTGGATTCAGGATACTTGGATTTCTACTTTATTGGTATCTGGTGGATTTTTGATGTATCAGCAAATACAGTGGATGTCGGTAGCCATTTGGCCTTGATCAGGCTGCGGGCTGCATATGACGCACTCACTAAGGCGGTGAAAAGCTGGATGTGCTGGTACACAGACTGGCTTCGGTGGTTTGAACTCAAGGGGAATATGGGATAAAATCTGGGAGTGAAGCACGGAAAAGCCCAACAATTTGGAAAAATGGATTTCACCATTTGGAGCCAGCAAAGACTTAAAGCTGACAGGAAATTCAGAGCAGCTGTATCATAACAAATAAAGTATTTAGTCTGCCTCCCTATCTCTACTCCTGGATTGTTATGAGTAACGAGCTCAGAACTCCACCCTGCTACCTCCTCAGCTCTTTCTGCCCAAACCTGTCTTTTGCCTCATGTGAGTTTTGTCCAGTTTGGCCATTCCAAGCAAGGAGCGTTGAAAGCAGGGAGGTTGTTGGTTGTTCAGCAGCGGCAAGGCGTTTAGCTGTGAAGCACCATGTGGTCGGGGTTGGAGGCCTGGTCTCTGCCACAGTCTCTGACCCGCCATCACCGCCATCACCGCCATCACCGCCATCACCGCCATCACCGCCATCACCCTAATCTTTGGCCTCCTCCACAGACTCTATGCCTGGGCCACACACCATATTAATTTAACTAAAATTTTACGTGTTGGAGAAAAACTAGACAATTATTTTAAACCTAGATTTCCCAGGGGTGTGAATAATTTTGCTGTATGTAAACTTCCGACTTTTCTACTTAAATGTCAGCCAGTCAGAAAAAATACGGTCATATTTCTTTTTGTACAGTATATATTAATTGTGGTTTCAATTGTTGATAGGTGAATTACATTTTTAAAAAATGGGACAGGCAATTTGATCAGGAAATGCATATTTTCCCAACACTCCCTTTGCTTTTTTCCACATTTGTTTGGTTCTGGAAATTACTCAAATCAAAATCATTTTCCAGGCTGAATGGAACCACTGAATCTATACTCTGTGGGTTAGTGAAGCTGCTCTGGCACCAGGCCGTGTCCTCCTTCCTGAGAGTCTTGGGCAGACAGAGGAGCGTGGTGTGCAGCCTCAACTGTGACTCAGTCGTTCCTCCCCCTGCATGGAGAAGGTGACCTCTTTAAATTCCTCTCGCAGGCATACGAACAGCGCCATTTTCACCAAACGCCCACAGACGAGCGTGACACCGAAGGGACCTCAGACAAAAAAACAACTGAACCTGCTTCTGGAAAATCTCTAAAAACAATCTCAGCTTATGTGGCTTCACAAAGAAGGCGGCTTACAGTGGGCCTCTCTGACGGAGGCGACAAATTAAAACGCATTCAAGTTGGCGGAGTACAGTGAAAGGACACTTTTGAGTACAATTAGTCTGACATCACCCACTCCAAGTGCAGTCCAGTGTAGATAACAGCTCCTTGCTTCAAATTAGATGAACTGCAATGAGTTCGGTCACCCCCACAACACCCACTCCTGCCGAATCTCTGATCAGAACTTATCCAACAGATAATTTCCTACCGAATAAAAGCTGAAAGCTCCTGGGAAAAGTTTGGAACGAGTTTTTTTCTTTTAAATCCTAGTATGGCATTTAAGGCATTTAAAGCCTTATATAATGCTTTCTACAGTTTTTGGCACACTAAGGAATACATGTCTAACAGGACTAATTTTTTATTGAAGTAGTTTGATGTCATACAAAAATCTTTTTATTTGGGCCGATTTGGGGGGATAGGGGTTTGGGTTGCTGCACAGTGGTGCAGTTGGAAGGTCCTTGTTTTGAGCCCCGGATTCGACCCGGTGTCTTTCTGCATGGAGGTAGCATGTTCTCCTTGTATGAGTTCTCTCCGGTTATTCCGGCTTCCTCCTACAATCCAAAAACATGACTATTAGGTCAATTACTGACTCTAAGTTGCCCTTTCAAATGCATTGTTGTTTGTCCTGTGTGTCTCTGTGTTGCCCTGGACACAGGATAATGCTTTGACTGGACTGGCCGATAGAAACCGGTAGCAGCCCACCCCACCTCCGGGAGCCTGAAGGGATAAGCGGGTACAGACAAAGGGTGGATGAGTACTGTGTTCTGCAGAATCACAAGCGCCACACTCGTTGGTGCGACTGCTTTGCACAGCCCCCTTATGTTGTATTCAAGGGATGACATTCAGAAACTCCTCAGTGTAAAACTGAGTTTGAGTCCAATAAAGAGAGTCACTCCTGTTAGAGCAGGTCGCCTGTACGTTGCTCAGATGGTCTCCTGTAAGGTCATGCAAGGTGCAGAGCGGTTCAGATGTGAACACCTGACTCGGGTTTGAAATTCAATGAGTGAAACAGCATCCGATGCATCTGATAGTCCATCCGCTTGCCGCGTAGCTCTCTGCACCATCTTTTGATAAAAGAGGCACAAAGGATTTGCTGACTCGTCTGTTTCTTCCCTCGCTTCGTGTGTGTCCAGGAGATGTGGTCGTTCTCACCTGAAATACAACCTGTGCTACCGCAACCCCGTTCAGATTTGCTGTACTTGGTATAACATGCAGCATTAGGAGTCAAAGCAGGAGCTAAAGAAAGCACTGATTATTTCTAACAGTTGTTTATTGATATAAAAAGTGTAAATGATCAAGAGTTTCAGGTTCGTGCTTTATTGCAGTGACAGAAAAGAGTTTGATTCGTCACTCAGGGAGTATCTGCATTTCCAGTGCAACATCTGTTTCATGTAGGTCAATCATCATTGGTTTGCTTGCAGCTATGTGGCAAAATTAATTTCTGCAGGCACATGGCATACATCACACAGTTACAACCGCTGCTAAAATGCATTACGGGTTTTCAAACAACCCCCTTTTCCACTTTTGGTCTCATTGCCCCAACTACAGTTCAATCATCTAGCTTATTTTGAGTAAACTAGACTCATTTACATGGCAAAATGTCACTTTCTCCTAAGATTTATAAAGAGTGATACATCAAAACAAAGTGGTGTATGGCTATGAAGTAGATGGAGAAATATACGTGGTTTTGAAAATGTTTATGTGTGATTTGATTGAACTGACTTTGTAAAGTGCCTTGTATTGTGAAGTGGCACTATATAAACAAATTTTAATTGAAATGTAAGACAAAATCAGAAAACAGTGATATAAATTGATCAATACAGTACTATTATTACGTCTTTTGGGGTATTTCCAAGTCTTGTTAAAATCTTAGTTGGGTTGAAATCTGGACTTTGACTAGGCCATTCTAGCACATTAATATGCTTTGATCAAAACCACTTCTTTGGAGCTCTGGCTGCTTGTTTAAGTTCCTCTTACTGCTGGAAGGAGAACCTTTGAAGTATTTCAGTGTCACCCTGCATTTATCTACATCCATCACTCCACAATCTTAACATCTTCGCTGTCCCTGCATAAAAAGCTTCCCCACAGCATGATGCTGCCACCCCCATGTTTCCCCATGGGAATGGTGTGTTTAGTGATGTGTGGGGCGAGTTAGCTTGCCTCTTCACAAACTGTTTGCATATGGGCCAACTGTTTGATTTTGGTGTTGTCTGACCAGAACGACTTGTTCCACGTCTCCCCTGCCTGGCTTTTGGCAAACTGCAAATGGGACCTCTTATGAGTAGACTTTAATAATGAATCTGTTCCTGAAACTCTTTCATAAATAGCTTGATTTATGGAGTACATGACTCCTGTTGGCGAACTCCTCCACCTGAGCAGTGGATCTTTGCAGCTCCTCCAGAGCTACTTCCTGGCTGCTTCTCTGATTAATGCTCTCCATGCCCAGTCAGTTCAGGTGAACAGCCATGAGTTGGAGGGTTTGCCATACTCCTTCTTTTACGAATGATGGAACAGCCCTTTGTGAGTAATTCAGAGTTGGGAAACGTTTATAATAAACTAACTATGGTTTCAGCTTCTTCACAATTTTCTCCCTGACCCCCATGTTTGCTGTGTTCCTTGGTTTTTCATGATGCTGTTTGTTCACTAATGTTCTCTAATAAACCTCTGAGGCCTTCACAGAACAGATGCATTTATTCTGAGATTAAATTACACATTGCACGGATTAACTCTTTTTACTACTTAGGTGTCGTCTGAAGTAAATTGACTGTTTTTTAGGGGTATGAGCATAAAGGGGGTTACTACATTTGCACGCCTCACTTTTCAGAATTATTTTAATAAAATCCTTACAAAAAAGCCTAACCTTCTCCTACCACTTCACAATTATGTGCTACTTTGTGTTGATTGATCACCTAAAATTATGTAATCACGTAAAGGTGGATTGTTGCAATGTGACAAAATGTGAAAAATGTCAAGGGGAGTGAATACTTTTAAGAGAAACAGTACCTTCTAACTATCCAAAAGATAGTAGATGCCTACAATAATAAATAGTTAAAGGTTGCCTGAACTGACCACTAGTCATGGTTGTGACTTCCTACTTCTGTCCAAGTCTTAGAGACTGATTAAGCCATGGCTTTTTTCACAAAAAAGTTGCCAAACATATGATAATGCTCAAAATAATGAAAGAAATGTTTAAGGCAACCAAGGCTAATGGATTCGACCCACCTTCTTTTAAACTGGGAAGACACTTTAAGTATTTCTCAAGATTTCTGCATTGCCATAATTTTTTGTCAGTCTTTTTACATGTATGTCACCTAATTCAGAAAAATTACCACGCTTGTGTCCGCTTTTTTACCAAGCGGACACAAAAAGCAGAGATCCTCAATTCATAATTTAAGAATTCTGTTGCTTTTATAGGATCTACATGTTTGCTAGCTTTTAAAAAAAAAATTGTTGCCAGTTTGGGTGTTTGGCAGAGCGGATCAAGAGAGGAGGCTTGGTTCACGCAGAAACACTCGGAGACAGCCAACGCCTCAGCTGTACCTTCTCAGTGAATGCACAGAGCTCTTTGAGGTTTTCACCAATGAGGTCAACCACACAAAACACACACGCACACACACACACACACACACACACACACACACACACACACACACACACACACACACACACACACACACACACACACACACACACAAACACACACACACACTCAAAGATAAACATGCAGCTCTCAAATGGCTTCTCCAAACACACTCTGTTTGCAGTAAATCTTAAGACGAGCTTAGTCCTGCAGAGAAGCTCAAATTTATTCAGCAGGAGTAAAAACATTCTCAGATGGGTCACCAAAAAAGATACTGCCCAACAGTAAAGGTTTAACAAATCTGATTGTTTCATTTAACCTTGAAGCTTATTTCAAAGTCTCTCCATTAGTTTTCCTTTGAAACCAGTATTAGAAAAAAACTTATTTTTTGTAACATGTGCTCCTAAAAGAGTCCTTGAACAGAGCTAGATAACAGGTCTCTTCAAGCAAAGAAGCCTGACTGTTAAATTGGTGTTTAAATCCCAATATTAGGGTCTCACGGTTAAAAAAGGAGGTTAAACAAAGGGGTTGAGCCTTCATAAAAGGGGAGCACAGAATGTCGAGGCCTACCGATCTGTCTCGAAGTGAGGTTACGGCACAGCACTCTCAGAGAGGTGCATCTGCTATCTCTCTTCCTCCCTTTTCCTTTGTTAATCAGCCCATATGCCTAACTGCTGAGTGCAGCGCTTTAGCCGAGTCCAATTAATCAGATGTTTCCTTGCGGAGACGAAACCAAAGAGACATTCAGCAGTGGGGCAGTGTGATTACACATCAAATGCAAGCCCTCCACCAATCCCGCTGTCCTCGTTTGTCTGCGGGAGATAGGAGGGAGCGCTGCCATTAATGCTGCTAAATGGTGCTGCTTCATTTTGATGGCAGCCAAAGATCTATTTTTCATTATGCAGAGTTCATTAAGCAGCGGGAACAGAGAGGGAGACAGAGAGTATTACAACAGGATCTTTAACAAGCACATTTACTAATGCACTGTGCTTTAATTCAGTTTAGTTCAGCGTGTGCTTTGACTAGGTACACCAAAGTGCTCTCTTTCACTAAAAATTAATATATATATATAACTTATATATATATATATATATATATATATATATATATATATATATATATATATATATATATATATATATATATATATATATATATATATATATATATATATATATATATATCTGCTACAGTTATTAAACTAGGTACATTTATTTTATATGTCCCCAAAAGCTGCAACACTAACACTCATATCTATCAATAAAATTCATACATAATATTTCATAGTAGATTGTCAATCCAAATGTGCACTATGTTCATTAGATTTGATCTAACACCAGTATTCAGGTGTCTTCTGCTTATTTGCAGGTCATGGAGGTAAACATTTAGATGTTTGAATACATTGTACTTTGTTGAGATTTTATCCGATGGACCAGGTATAGGTACACCACGGCCCTTTGGGTTTTTAATCCAGCTCGCCCAATATTGGTGTAGAGTTGGCCAAATCATGATTGACACTGCTGCTGGGCATCTCCTGGCTGCAATCTCTCCTACAAATCATTCCTTCTTATGCCACTGAAATCCTATTGCGCACCACTTAAAGCTATAGTTGGAAATCCTGTTCAGAGAAACTTTTTGTTATACTGGGCAAAATTGTCCCTCCATCCTGAAAGTAGTCAGTATATTATGTATTCAGAAAAAGGAAGCAAAAAATAAGTATCTCTGTGGGAGCTGCAGACCTATATAAACTCTGACCAATCCTGTCATTCTGTCTGGATGGAAAGAACCAATCAGATGCCTTCATGCCTCATCCTGCTCTCCCCCCCCCCTCTGTCCTTCATGCTTCATGCTTTTTCTATTGTTTGTCCCAGATGCCAATCATTCTGACGCACTCACGTAACGCCAGTGTTCCTCGTTGGTCTCTGCTTGCTGGCTCCGCATGCACACTTCAAGTGTTTATGTATCCAGTTAGCTTAGCGGTTAGCTGCGGTGTTAGCCGTTCATTGTAGGTCCACTGCTCTCACCGTAGACTTTGAATATGGCTGAGAGTCGTAAGAAGCAAACCGTGTTCATGTTTATGAGAAGAAGAAGAAGGCCTCAGTACAAATACAACCAGGGTGGATTTGGGAGATTCTTTCACGCAATCCCCCTGAGGAGCAGAAGAGCAGGTAAGGCGGTCTTGCACATGCGCAGTTATTCAAAAAGGGACTTGGGGAAACTTCGGGAAAAATTGGCTACTCTACCTTTAATCTGTTGTCTTTTTCTGTTCTTCTGTTGTGCTACTAACTGCCACCTGGTGACGAGGATGAATGCTTATTTTAGCAGGTTCCCATTCAACCGGATCATGGCAACTACATCTATGAGTCAGCCAGCAAAATTGCCACAATGAGTGTACCAAAGAAAAGAAAAGTTAGCAGTGAGTACCGAGTTTTCAACAAGGAATAGACAACTTCTTACAGCAAAGTCCGATCAAAGGCTACATGTCTTGTTTACAAAGAAACCGTCATGGTTTGCTAAGAATAAGAATATCACTTTTCCAATAAATATACCAACTATGGTAGAAACTGATCAACCCAAGAATAGACAGGAACTGCTCAGAGGTTGGCGGCAATTTACAGGATCAGCAAAACACTTTTCTCTGACAAGCTACCATACAAGAGTCAAGCGCCAAAGTGAGTTGTTTGTTGCCATTCAAATGAGCAAATACCACAAATTTTTCTCCAAAAGGGAGTTTATGAAAGAGTGCATAACAGCTTTTTTTTTTTTTCAAATTTGAAAAAATAGCTTTTCACACAGGACGCGCTATGTGAGTCTGTATTGTAGCTCAACCATGTAGTGAAGCCAGTTGTAACTTAAAATTAAATTTGTAACAGTTGGGGGTCTTAAGCATATCAGTTTATTATGTTTCTTGAAGAAACAGATGAAGATCACCAGGACTTGCTTTACAACTCCCATGTCTGCAGGTTAAGTTTGGGCAAACGCGTTTATGAGTTTAAACAGTCGATTATCACGTTGTTGTATTCATCAGCTATGCGACATGGACTGACTTTGTGCTTTTGCTGTGGACATCCTGGCACATGTGAATGAACTAAACGTGACGCTACAAGGCAAAGATCATTTAACACATGAAATGTAGACAAATGGGACAGCCTTCAAAGCCAAGTTAACTTTGTTATGACAAACGTCACGTAAACCTTTTGCTCATTTTCCCACATTTGTAATTCTGAAAAAGGCCCCTCAACATGTAAAAAAAAAACATACAGGAAATCACTGGACTGTCTGTACGAAAAATTCTGCCATTGGTGTGTTTGATTTTGAAAAAAATGTAACGTCATTTGAGCTGGTATCGTGTCACAAGATCCCGAAACAGCGCCATAGAAGTTGCAGCTGGAACTGATCAATCTTCAGTGGGACCCGGTCTTAAAGGAGAAGTTCAGCTTTTAATCTTAAACTGGACAATTATTATCCGTTCATTAAATGAAGCCAAATATACAGAAGTTGACAAAGAGGATGCTGGTGTTGCTTGACGCTTACCTATGTAAATCTATGAGCAGATTTTTAGCACGATCCCAAAGACTGATGAACACCTCAGATCTGTACTAAGAATAACTGTAAACCAAACTGACAGCAGACTTTGATGCACTGGCAAAAAAGGATGATAAACTACACCGTTCTAACTAAATGTGAATGTAAGTGACATTTTTATAATTTTTTACATGTAATACTAATGAAGTAAAGTCTTGTGAGTGAACTAACATATATATTAGAGATTGTGTGTGAACAAAACACTTTCCATCCATTTGATGCTGGCGTGGCCCATCTGTTGAATTTTGAAATTTTAAAAGTCAACATGGCCCTGAACCACACTGCAATAAGAGGATTAAAAGTAAGAAAATGTTTCTGAAAATGAGTGTATTTATCCATGATTTAAGCAGACAAGTTTAAATGATCTGCCAGTGGAATAAGATTTTTGCACTTAAAATAGGAACAACTCATCTCCATCATTTTATTTCAAGTGCAGTACATCTAATCATCTTATTTTAGGGGTTAAAATACTCATTCCATTGGCAGATAATCTTATTTACCTGCTCAAATCAAGGACGAATACACTTATTTCAAGAAAGAATTACTTTTAGTTGCCTTTTTGCAGTGCAGATTTGCCCACCCTCGTGACAGACCAGCACAAAGCAGTGCATAATTGTGAAGTGAAAGGAAAAGAATACCTAGTTTTTAAATTGCTTTACAAATAAAATATCTGCGTTGTACAATCAAAAGAGGAACTGAAGTCAAATTCTACATTTCTGTCCACAAACTTGATCAATAAAGGCCATTCTGATTCTGATTCTGAGGGTCTGATGTGCTCAAATGAGACCAAAATTAATCTTTTTGGCGTTGACGGAAAGAATAACAACATTGTCCGTGCGCCTTGCCACATCCTATATACAGCAAATCATGGTAGTGACAGGCATCATGCTGAGGAGTGAGTTATTCTTCAGCAGGGGCTGTGAAGCTGGTCAGAGTGGAAGAGGAGCTGGCTAGAGCTAAACACAGGATAATCCTGGAAGAAAACCAGCAAAGGCTGCAAAGGTCTTAAGAAAGAAGTGAATGTTTCTTTCTTAAACATCCTAAACATCCAGAGCTAGTAATGAACTGAGTAGTTCAAAACATGTTCATGCATTAAAATAGCCTGGTCAAAGCCCAGATCTAAATCCTACCAAGGATCTAGACTTAAAAATCAAAGTTGACGGATGCTCTTCTTCCAATCTCACCAAATCAACTAAAAATATGTTGCAAAGAGGAACAGGCAACAATTTCAGTCTCTAGATGCTTGTGTAAAGCTGGTTCGTGTGAAGTGTGAATACTTTTGCAAAGCACTGCTACACATCCAGGAGGTCTGGACAAGTACTTTCATTATTATCTTCATGGTGTTATGCCTCTAAAATGAAATTAAGAACAACCGATAAAAGACTCCCGTTAACAGTAAGGGAGATATTGGCCAGCAGAGCATATCTATTAAAAATGTGCCGCATGTTTGGAAAAGGAAAACTATTGGAGCCAAAGGAGACAGAGGTCATTTGGAGCGAAGCAACTGTCAGTGAGAATTGTTGAAACTTCAATACTGAGTCAGTGAATGAAAAGCTATGAATCATGATAGGAAATGCAAATGCTTATTTATGATGACATCAAACGCCGCATAGGAGCAATTTGTGGTAAACCTTCAAAAAAATGAAAAGAGCTGGCAAGGGCCTTCTATGAGCGGCCAGCTGGTGCTGACCAGATGTTGCTCGGTTCAAGAGGTCTTTTCTTCCGGCATCCATTATTCTATTTTACGAGGACATTTTATAGCCTGCACATCAGGATAAATAGGCAGCGTTGCACTGCAGCAGGAGAGCGCATATTTAATGACCACAAACTTTGTTGCGTCTGTAGTTTCTCCTTCTGGATAACTTCTGTTTATCCGGCAATCGGTTCCTCGGAACGAGCTGCGTGGATCGGAGACAGAACCCTGTGAAGACCAGCCTGAAGACGGAGCTCTTCCTGTAGTTCGATAATTAATGCAAAGACGTCAGCTGAAACTGTTTCGAGCTGCCTCTGTCGGAGTTGTGGGCCAATCTCCGGCATCAAAGCAAAGCTGAACCTATTTGATGTCGACACCATTTGGAATTTAAAATCTGATGTGCAGTTAAGGCGAGCCCACATTCAGAAATATCTCTGGGCTTTTTATCCCCCGTTATCGTCCAAATCCAATAATATGGATGGAGTTTTGGAGAGTGGAAACGCCTTTACTCTTAAATTAAAAATAAAAGAGGTTTCATGGCGCGCGCTCAAAGTGTGGTCATGACTATTTTATAGGATCTACGAGGGACAGCGAGCGATAATTTCCTGTTTTTTCTTAATGCAGTCTGACTTTAAGATGCCCTTGCTTTGTTCTGCAGATTATCGAGTCTCAGACATTTTACATAGCAATTTTAAACCGTTCGGCAGCACATTACTGTCATTTGCCCAAGCCAACTATATCAACACTCACATCAGCATCTCGCAGAGACTCCTCACTTCTCTTCCACCCCCCCAGTCCCATAAATAAGGTCCTCTTCCTATAATGAAGATTAGGGTGATGTTTAGATGAGGGATGCCTACACGGGCTCTGGAGAGAGAGAACAAGCGGGCCGAGCCAAAACAGGACGACTAACCAGACTCCGAACAAACACAAGCTGTGCAGCATGAAGAAATACATCCTCAGCTAGTGTTTCCGCAGCGGAAGATGCTAAAGCGTTACAGATGGTTGCCTGTCAGCCTCCGTGCTGCAGGTGAAACAGACCAACAAAGTGGAGCAGGGATCCAAGGGCCACATCAGGAGGCACTTCAGACAAGGTTGATGATACCAATGAGAGGCAATAAACTGGGTAAATATTTTTGTCTCACCACGACAGACAACCAATTATCAGACTCCGCAAGCTGCCACAGACACGGCGGCCAGATCAATAAAACCGAGCATTAAGCTCATGTGGGAGCAATAACAAGCTTCTTAATGAGGTCAAACTTAGTTGAGCATACAGTAGCAGCCATATTTATTGGCAACCCTGGTGAAGAAAGCCTGAAAATAACACCATTCTGTCTCACAGAAATATAATTTCACACTGACATGGACAGAGGCAGGCTTTAATCTGAGTACATTGATTCGCTGGGGAGAGGAATCTTTTACCGTTCCTCTTTGCTTCTCTTCTAGATAAACACGCAAACTCCTGGGTCCTCTCTGTACTCTTCTCCTCGGCTCACACCCAGGTTTTACTGAGCGATTTCGCTGCGAGAGCTGAGACGGCCATACCTGAAGGTGGTTGTTGTGTGTGCTCAACCATCTCTGTGTTGATTGGGGCTTATGATGAGAATCATTATCTTGTTAAAGGGTCCAATGGCGACCTGTTTTAGCTTAATGGGAAAGTCCGCCGGATAATTTTAAATGTTCTGGTATTTTGGAGAGTTAATGATGCCGTGCACACTAACAAGGATCCCTGGGTCTTTGAAAGAGAAACAAGCTCACAGCCTTACACATCCTTCAGCATAGTTAACATTGGGCATGGTGTGCTTTTCACAACCATCCTTTGTTTCACGGCAAACCCACATGCAGTGTGTGTTGCAAAAAAGCAGGACCTTAGACTCAAATGACATGGTTCCTGTTAAGGTCCCCGAATAGTTCAGCAAACTCCACATATTTTATATAATCGTAATGGAGACAAAAGTCTTTATTCTAGCATCACTAACAAATGACCAGCTAGCCTGTAGCCCAAGACCCGGGGATGCAACTCCTTGCTGCAGGTCTCTAAAAAGGAAGCTTTTAACCTCCCCTTAAGCTGATGTTGCACTGTTTCCAATCTTCCTATGAAAAACATTTGTTAAATGGGCACAGAGAGAGTCATAGATTAGTCATAGATTACTAGTTTACTAGTTTACTAGTCATAGATTAGTTTTAGATTACTAGAATGCCTCCAATCAATTTAAAGGCTTTGATCAACTTAAAAAAATTAAGTTAAATAAAAGAAAAATGCCTTGATTACATTTATTTGAACTGTTTTCTCAGGGGTAACAACAATTATCCCCAAAGTGATTTTTTTTCAAAGTATATATATTTTTTATTGTGTTTTTGTTATTAAAAATTGCTGATTTTACAGTTTTTTTAAATGATTTTTAAGCTTTTGACCCATAGTTACCAGGTGTGCAAAAAAACGTGGTGTATAGATGTAAAAACCGCTTACAGTATTTTTTTTTTTGTTTGTTTCTTTGTGTTAACGTATCTAAAAATGCATATGCGTGCTCGGTGGTCAAGTGGGAGAGCCAGATTCATCGCTGCAGCAGATGAGACATCTGTGTCGAAGATGCATGAAAGAAGGGAGAGGAAGTTATAAAGGACCTTAGTTGTCCTAGAAATGCTCAATGATGGTTTAAAAATAGTTGGAATCCACAGTCCTGAAAGGTTTGCCAGATTTCAAAGTTGGGGCTGAACCAGCAACATTCTCCACCTCTTTTTCCTCTGAAATGGCAGCCATGTTGCGTATAATATCACACGTTGCACAATTTCAGTAACCTCCAGGTTTGAATGTGAATGTCATTGAGAATGTGGGCTTTCAATTATGTGTCAGTTATGTAACAGTCAGAAGCTGGGATGTGTTTTACTGATCTTAAGCTCTCTACATCAGGCTGTCCTTGGTTTTCATTATTAAAAATTTCTCATTGGACTGACCATCACACAGCAACGTAGGCAAAGATCGAGTAACTCAGAACAAAATGTCCCTCCTTTAAATCTGTTCAGAGCTGTAGCCACTTTGCAAAGTTTGGAGCACAACCAAAGAACGCACTGTCTGCTTGGGGAAAAAAATATTGATTTAATAGTCAAGAGCAGAAATATTCACCACAAACTGGAAGGCTATAGTCCATCAACACCATTACCCTTAAAAGTTTGCACCTGAGCCCCTGTACAAAGAGAAGGCCTTATGTTAGAAAGTCATTTCCTGCTAATAAAAAGCAAAAAATGAAATGTTCAGATAAGAAAATTATAATCTGAGGAAGTGGGAGCATCATGCTTGCACTTTAGTTTTGTTTTAAAACAGAAGACACCAGTTCAGTGTTTGAGTTTTTAGAAAGAACGTGTTCTGACCTAATTCCTGAAGAACAACACATAGACTACGCTTAAAAAAAAATCTCTAAGTTGCAACCAAACCCACAAAGTTAATCAACGTCATTGGGTTTAGCAGAAGAAGAGACGTCAAACATCCAACCACGTCCAGAAGGTTGCTGATTCCTATCCAAAGAGTTCAGCCTTCTGAGTGGTACACACTTGGTAGCTGCACCTTCAGGTTGAGGTTGACCCTAAACTGATGTTAGATGACCGTCAGAAGAAGGAAACGTGCATCAAATTAGAGATGTACCAACAAGGGTTGGGTAGTTGTTGCCACCAATTTCCATTTTTCTTTGAGACTATGCTTTGACTACCATGCATACAAACTAGGGCTTTATTATAGGAATCCATTTTAGGAAAGGATGAAATTGTGATATGATTGTTGAATATTGTGATGGTGATACTGATTACAATTATCCGCATTTGCCTCAATTTTCCCTCATTATTTCTTTAAGTCTTTTGATGAGCTGTGGCATCTTGATCAGTAAGATCTCAACCAGGGGTGGGCATAGAAGACAGTGAAACTCCCTCCGAAAGCCTAAATGTATTTTTGGAAAGCAGAGCTTGAATGCAAGGCGCAAAATGTATTTGTGTAAACTTTGTTCTCCTTCAGAACCCAAGGCAAGATTACATTCAACCAAAAGGGAGAAGCTTGCTGAAGCTTTAAGAAAGCTACTTCTGACTGGGACATTTCATAGTTGACGTAGTTCTAGAGCAGCAGGGCTTCTGGGAAATCCTCATACAGTAGGTCCGTGCCAAGGCGGGATGCATCATAACAGTAACCATTTCCACTTTTCTGCTCTAGTGATTATGTCAAGAACACATACTGCAAGAACTACCAAACCAGAGCTGCAGGAACACACTGGTGTCATCTTTTTTTCCAGCAGCACTGGAACAGAGAACATGGTTTTCTGTTCTCAGAGTACGTTCGGTATAAGGCTTCAGGGAGCAAATCATCACAACATAGGATCTTATATTCCTATTTTAAGATCCAACAAAGTGTATCGGAGAACATACTGCGCACTGTTATATTTACAGACACAAGGTTGGTATGTTCAGCTCATGTAATGAACTGTGTGAATATTAATATTATTTACTAAGAACCCCAGCATAATATTAAGGCCATTTTTATCAGGACTTTCCTGGGAGAGTCATCACAGAGCCCCCACAGCAGTGGGAGTGAGACCCAAAGCACTTCCTCTTGTCTAAAGCATTTCACGGGATGGCGGGTCTGCTGGTTATATGAAGTTATGTTGCAATTAGGAATCAGCTTCTAGTTGCACAGAAACTGGTGTTTGCAGCCTAGCTTAAGGTCCAAAGCGTTAACTACCTAAGCACCAATCAAACATTATCACTAAAGTCATTTGCATGGTTTCACACAAGCAAACATGGACAAAATTATCCAATGTGATACATTATAATTCACAACAACAAATCAAAATTCAGATTTTTTTCCCATCATGTGGACTGTTCACCAGTCAGAGCAAATTGAGGCAAACGTGTCGGTTGGTTGACACTACAGAAAATCCTTTTATGCTCCAGTATATCTGCCCTATGAAAAAAGAAAAATCCAAGTAAACTAATATCATTTAAGGCACTGATATGCATTTCCTGGAGGGGTTTATAAACCTCAGATCAGAAGTGTTTGTGTTCATCTACAGCTGGTATATAACTCGCTTGTTGTCTATTTTTCTATCAGGCTGCTCTGCTGTTTCTTAACGCCTACGAACGGTGACCCTTACAGCCTTCATCCCTGTATAGATGTGGCCCACACGAAAAGAGTCGGAGGCCCAAAACCGCATGGAAAAGTGGGAAGATCTCACCCTCTCCCTTTACCTAATCCAATTAGAGCAAAATGATAATCTGACAGTGAGTTTTTTTTTTTTTTTTGAATTACAGACTCAGACGGCTGCAGCGAAACTATAGCAGCAGATCAGCAGCACCTGTGAATGACTCATTTACCAGAAGCAAAGTACTGAGTGCCTCTCCGAGCCGGATTCACCCACATACAGACGCAATTACGGATCATTATTGTCAGAGAATAAAATGTATCTGACTTCTTAGAATGAGGACTGAAATGAGGGATTTACATATTAAAGCCTGATCACATACAGAGCGTAATAAAACATCTGCTTGAGCCGGCTTTGGTCTGAAACACATTTGTCTGCCTTCTCCTGCAACCGGATGTTTTTTTGCCGCCACGCATCTGTGCTCCTGAGCTCCAGTTTGCTCGCGCTTTGCAGCGGCGTGCGTCGCTGTCGTTTTCCCCCGGAGGGGGCGCTCTCACCTCTGTCGGTGTCGTATAGATAGACGAACCTCTCCCACTTGTAATGGTCCAACAGGCTGAGAATGGCTCCCCTTAAACTGGGCCTCATCTGGATGACAAACTGCACGTCAGCGTCGATGGGGAAGCTGGGCGTGATGAAGGAAGTGTGCAGGGCGCCGCAGAAGGAGGTCAGCGTGTTCATGGACTTGCGGTCGTAGAAGCCGAAGATGGCGTAAACTCCCCGGGAGAACTGCGAGCAGACTGGTGACACAGAGGGAAGAAAAGGGGCATGTTCAGGTTACAGAAGTAAAAATAAAACAACAACAACTCTGGACTGCTTTAAGTAAAAGTTTTGCAAAACCTTTCATGTAAAAGTTGCGGGAACCTGCGTGGGCAGTTACAAAAATAATTTAATGTAAGGTCGTGATGAGTGTTGATCATGTGAGTAAAGTAGCGGCTATCTGAATAAATGTTTGCCGTGTGGGGTGTCCGCTCCCTGCGGCCATGCTCCGCTGCCCGCTGCCCTTCACTTCTCCTTCCTGCGAATGCAACGGCTTGGTTAATCAGCTGGAAATAATAGGGAAGTCAGTGCATTGGTCACATCTTTTAATGGACAAATTCCCTGAAACATGAGCATGCAAATATTCAAACACCGGGCTGCTCGGCACTATAAAAGATTTACACCGAGCCCTATCTGAGGCCATCTGCAGGGTCTATGGAAGCAATAAAGACATTAGATGCTTGGTGTTAAGAGGCGCTAGTTGCTTTGCTTTATTTGCATGTGATAAATAGGTTTAAAGACGGTAAATACAGCAGAGGATAGGATCTGACCTCCGTCCTAATGTATAAGAAGTGAAGCAAATGTGGTGAATAAAAGAAACCCGCTGTTATATTCAGAGCCTGCGTGCCACATGAATCCTAACAGAACTCTCTGAAGCCTGTCGGTAACATTTAAACTGCTAAATGAGGTTATTAACTCTAAACTGCTCATTTGGAGGAGTATTGTCCACATTTATTGTCCAGGCAGGGCTAAACGTTGTTGAGGTGCTTGAGTTCATTCAGCCTACATGTGCTTCCAACTTGGCCTGCGCCCGTTTATTAAAGACATCGTTCATGTTTACAGTGACACTAACGGTGTTTTCATAAGCCTTTAATGTGCACTTAACAGTTCCTTATTACAAAAAGGGGGATGTAGATGTTCAGAAAATCTTCCTTAACGTGATTTTGAAGTGAGAGATGTATTTGCATTAAGGTCTCCCAGAGGAAATACTTAGCAGAACCACCGTCTGCAGCTGTTACAGCTGCAGGTCTTTTGGGGAATGTCTCTACCAGCTTTGGGCATCTGGAAGCGGAAATCTCTGCCCATTGTTTGTTGCAAAATAACTCCAAGCTCAGTCAGATTGGATTGAGAGCATGTGGGATCATCAATTTTTAGGTCATGCCAAAGATTCTCAATCAGATTTAAATCTGAACTTTGACTGGACCAATTTCACACGTCAATCTGCTTTGAACAAAACCGTTATCTTGGGACTTTGGGTGAATGTTTTTGGCCGTTGTGCTGCTGGAAGATGAACTATCACCCTGACCACCTTGTCTGTCTCTGCTAAAGAAAAACATCCTACTAGCGTTATGCTTCCAACACCATGGGGATGGTCTGCCATTGCATGTGGCATCTTGCGTGTAGCCAAGTAAGCTCAATTTCGGTCTCATCTGGCCAGAGAGTCTTCGTCCACGTTTGTTGTGGCCTCTTGTGGCAAACTGCAAACAGGACTTCAGTTCAACACGGCCTTTACTTCTTTACTCCCTTGTGAAGTGCATAACTTTGTAAAGCTGATTCTTTCACCTGAGCAGCTGAACGCCACAGCTCTTCCAGAGTTACCATGGTCCTCTTGGCTGCTTCTCTGATTAATGCTTTTCTTGCCTGGCCCGTCAGTTTAGGTGGACAGCCATGTATCTGTTTGCTGTTGTGCCACTCTCTTTAAGACGATGGATCGAACAGAGCTCTGTGAGATGTTCAAAGACTGGGGCGTTAGCCTAACCCTAAAGTTCTCCACAACTTTGTCCCTGAACTGTCCGCTGCGTTCCTTGTTCTTCACAATGCTGTTGGTTCTCTAAAGTGGTCTTAAAAACATCTCTGAGGCCTTCACACAACAGCTGGATTTAAGTTAGGTTAGATCACATTCCAGTGGCCTCCACATGCGGAACATCCGGGAAAGGACTCAAACCGGGTACCTCTGAATGTGGGTCAAACACTATACCCCTCCACCACCGCTGCCCCTAATTTTCACGTTTTCAAAATAAAATGCTTTGCGTAATGGGGTCTGAAAGCTGCCTACATCCTTCCTTTCCTATGTAGCCATCCTTGTTCTGCATAAAGGCGCTCGTCAGATCCGTTGACGCCTGTCCTAAAATCCCTGGACTTAGTTCAGTAAAATCTCACTTTCATCATCAGAGACATGTCAACCAGTGTTTAGTTTTTGGATTTAGTTAGCATCACGGTTGCTTCTTTATTGAATGTTCTTTACTAAGAACTAGATGGTCATCGTGGTTGACACTGTTGCCAAGCAACAAGAAGGTCCCAGGTTTAAATGCTGGCCAGGGGACTTTCTGCATGGAGGCTGGATATTCTCCTTATGCACCCATGGGTTCTTTCTGGGTACCTCTAGTAACATCTCTGTTAGGTTAATGTGTGTGAGTGATTATTTGCCCTGTGGGTCTTGTGGTGTCCTGGGATGGGCTGGAGATCTGTCCAGGGCAAACCTCGCCTCTCCCCTCAGTGACCCCTGCAGCAGCTAGTATACGCAACAGACTTCTTATGTTATAAATTCAAAAGTTTCCTCTTTACTTCAACTCATCAGAACAAAGCAGATAATCATAAAATGAAAAGCTCAATCCTGTGATATGTTTCATTTGACCCGTTTAGCTCGGAAAGCCCTTTCTCCTAAAGGACTAATAAAATGATACATTTTAGCTCCTAAAACATCAGCCACCATGAGTAAATTCCCCTAATCCCAGTCTTAAATAAAGACACGCATCATTATACTTTATCACAGAGGGGATGCTATGGTATTTTTCTGCTCTGTGCGTTCCGGTTCCGAATATTAACACTGGATATTTCTATGCATGACTAAGATCCAGATGGAAAATGCTACCTCTTCTCACTTTTTTTCAGCTTCCGTCTTATTTATCGCTGTGCAAACACCCACATCTGCCTGTCATTGTTGTTTTTTTTGGGGGGTTGTTTTTTTTTTTCCTCATGCTCTTTCCTCTCTCCCTCACCTTCTGTTCAGTTTCGGCTCTCGCCACCTTGATAGGCGTAACAGGCAGATACAGCAGCCTTAGCAGCGCCGCTTAAACTCAGCTTTGAACTCTGCTGCTAACAGCGTGGATGTCGGGGCTTTTCACAGAAACTGCTAATGTAGGGATGCGGCGACATGTACGGGAAAGCTGAACTCTGAAAGTTGCATTTCTGAAAAGGAGCAGCGTTGAGCCGCTGTCCTAAAACCTGCAAGCCAGATGCGAGGAAGCTGGATAAAGGAAAGCTCCCAGAAAGATGAGCAGGTGAAATTCCTGGGACAGAATCGCCGGTAGATGCCTCAAGATTTGGGAGATTAAACGCTGCCTTGAACACAACAGCAGTTTTGGTGAAAACCTGTCTCTGTGGGTATTGATGCTTGGAGGGAAGTTATTTTTCCACCACATTAGGAGGGATAGGAGAGTGGCTTGACTTTGGTTTGTTATGTCTGCAATACAGAACTGTGACAAATGTTTTTGCCCCCATGCCCTTTACGGAATTTCTTTTTTTCTCTGCTCTGCTGTCCTGCTTAAAAAGTTTGAGAATAACCAGAGTAAAAAGTACAAAAAGTAGTTTATCTTGCCAGTTTAAAAGTTTGATAACCAGTTCTCATCACTTTTTTTTAACGATATTAATCAATTAGGGGGAAAAGGATATCCAAAACAACAAAACATTGTGTGAAAAAGTGATTGCACCCTAAATAGATTAGGTTAAGGGTTAAGTTGTACAGGTCCAAAAAAAAGCAAAACACCAAACTATAACACCGACACCAATATGTTTAATGAGAATTATGTCCTTTTTAAAACAATGTTGACCTAGTTTTACATTAGATGTAATTGGTTGCGCAACTTCCAAAATGTTCCACTATTTTTGTCAAATGGGAAATTTGCAATCAAAAGTCTTAAGACTTGGCTTTGTAGCCCTGTTCAGACCAACAGATGTCAAACAATGTATTTCTTTAGATGATATTCATCATATCATGAACATGCTACATTCATAGATGTTGGCAGTCTTTTGGAAATCTCACAGCTAATATTCTCTAGGGAATACAGGACTGCTGTTCACAGTTAGAAATGGTAATTACGCTAACCACAAACAACAACTGCTAAAAACATCTTCAATTATCACATCCCTTCTCACTTTGTCTCTGTTTTTAAATTATTGTATAACCGTGTTTCATAGCGAGTGGTTTCATGGTGTGTCATTGCCTCTGTTCCCAATACGAATTAATATGTTTTTTATGAAAACCAAATATTGAATGTCAACCTCACAACATACTACATGTTTAGCAAGAGCTTTAAAAAAAATTTGTTGGCTATAACAAATTGATTATCATGAAAGTAAGGCTGAAAGTAACTTTGCATATACATAGATGGATAGATGGATTTATATATCTATATCTATCTATCTATCTATCTATCTATCTATCTATCTATCTATCTATCTATCTATATATCTATATCTATATCTATATATATATATATATATATATATATATATATATATATATATATATATATATATATATATATATATCTTTTTTTTTTTTTTTTTTTTTTTTTTTTGCCAATTCAATTGTTTTTGTAATGTTTTGGAGCTGACATTTAACCTGGAAAGCTATTCTGAGATGGTGGTTGATGTGTTCATTGTTTAACCACTGACAAGTAAACAGTTTGAAGCTGAGAACAAATTTACGATACTGTGGATTTCAGAAGTATCCAGCTGCTTCATAAGAAACCCTTTATCTGTACTTTTTAATTTATACAGCACATAACACACAAAGTAGGACCACAGAAAGACGGTGCACAAAAACAATGATGAGGAAGACAAGACATCCAGCCTGATTCAGTGATGAAACTGCTTGACAATGCGTCTCGCAGTGCCTAAAAGATTTACATTTAATTTTAGGATGTCTCTCTGGCGCAGTTTGAGTGCGAAATCAGGTTTATTCCTTTATTTATTTATTTTTGTACCTAAAGTGGTCAAAATGTGACTCAGTCAAACTAAAGGCAAATGGCACCGAGTAAAAATTCTATCTATTAGTAATAACATTTAAGCGTTTTATACTTCTCAAAACACATTATGCACTGCACCGATGTTCAATATGTCTCAGATGACCAGCCACGTTGAAACAACAGGTGACATACAAAGTGAAGGCAGAGTAGGTGTTCCTCCTCAGGCGGTGCTGTAACATGCTGGCTGGAGTTCCCTCTCTGTAAAACTACATGTCTTTTCCCTCAATGTGTGACTCTCTCTCTCTCTCTCTCTCTCTCTCTCTCTCTCTCTCTCTCTCTCTCTATATATATATATATATATATATATATATATATATATATATATATATATATATATATATATATATATATATATATATATATATTCATATTGCATATAGAGAGAGCAGCAAATGTCACTGGATTGACTCTAATCTAAGGACCACATCCTAAAACAAGATGACAGAGGGAAATCTACAGCTGCTGATGGAGTATCATAGACGTGCCCTGCAGCCACTTTGGGTGTTAAGAAGAAGAATAGACTTGAATATTTCACTGCAAACCTGCCACCTACACACTCTTTACATAAACTGCAAGAGCATCATCGGAGTAGCGATTCAAGAGGACACGGAGAGGGGGGGAAACACTTAAGGCTGCAAAGAAAACACTGAAAGTGAATATTCTTATTTTAATACAAGAGCGAAAGTGGAATTTGATGCAGTTTCTAAATGTTAGGCATTGTTAATGCTTCATTCAAATGAGGAGTTTGAATGAATTTCATCTTTCAAAGCCTTGCAACCTTTTAATAAAAAAAGGTTTGAAATCTCCACACAGCTTCTTTGAAAACACTATTTTCCGTTTCACAATTTATCAGCACTTACTATTATGATCGCCAATACTCAAAACTATCTTCCTAAAGTCCCACAAGGGAACCACCCAACTGAATCAAATGCCGATAATCAGGCTGACAGTGGGAGGGGGAAAAAAACTGCATAATCTTTCAAACTAACTTCTCCAAATACACGAAAGCAGCTCCTTTTTAGGAGCTCCCTAAATTATTCACTGTGCGGATATCATCTTTGGGTTTGTCCCTTTGATACCACTCTGCGCGGCTCACGGCTTGTTGTCCTTGAATAATCCGTGGCGGCGCGGAGGGAAAAACAGAGATCTCAGCGATCGAGGACGTTGTGTAAGACCACAAATGAACTGCTGCAACATCACTGTAGCGTGTAAGTAGCGATCACCGTGGCCCTGTTGCAGCGCTGACACGCGGGCACATTCAGATGCACGGGAGGAAAGACTAACTGCACATCTCCACAGGTTTGCCCCCAAAGCCCTTCAAGACCATTCTGCCATTTCACAGCCTTATCTTCGCTCCAGGGTTTAGCGACTCGGTTCGAGAAAAACTAGAAATGAGATTGTGATTTGAGATAAACAGGCTGTGAGCTTGTTCGGGGAGAAACGTCGGGATTTAACTGATCGCTACATCCTCACTCGGTTGTTATTCAAATGCTGAAGTTAAGGACATTTACTTCCCTGCTCAGAGAAACGTTATGTATTTATGCTGCACGATGATGCATGAGTCATGTCTCACCCTGCAGCAATGGACGTTAGAAGTTCTTATTAAACTAAGGGTCAAAGACTCTATTCATGTCAGTGAATACACTGCTTGGAAAACGGTGTTATGTGCATGTATTTACTATTTTGAAATGCCACAACAAATCTAAGGATGACTGCGTTTCCACTCGGTGCAGGTCAGCGATCCGTCAGCACACTGGCAGCTGAAACTGAACCTTAACATGTTTCAGTTCAGTGATAAAAGGCAATATTTGTAGAGAAGTATCTGGTCCTAAACGAAAGTCTTGACATGTTCAGTTTGCTTGCAGGTCATGGCAACAGCAACACTCTTCGGCGAGAAGGTTTTCACTGATGGAGGAAGACTCAAACTTGGCTGTTTACAATATCAGCCGTGTGTTCGTAAGGAAATCAAAAGGAGGCACAGAGATAAAAGGAGCAGTTAAAAAAGGACTTTTTTTTTTTTTTACAATATATTGAGGTGCAAATACGGTCCTTTCAGGCTGAGAGACAGAGCAATAGCAAGACTTTCGTCAGAAAATAGAAAGACTCAATGTGGTTGCTCTGTTTTATCTATTTAAGCTTTCAACCTTTGTCTGTGATGTTATAAAATGCAAAGGAAAGTTTACAATCTGGAGAAGAACGACTATATTCTAACTCTTTACGATAAATCAGAGTCGAATTAAAAATTAGACATCAGAAATCGGCTGCAAACTTTGATCAGTGCATCTCTAACCCAAACGTCCTTCTCTGACTGGCCCCAGTGCAACGCTGAAAAGCCGTACGAGTGAACATTTTCTGCGTCCTGCCTCATTATCAATGCAGTCAGAATGAGGATTACGCAAGCACCGCTCTCCTTCACGACAAATAGTTTAACGACGTCGTCTCTGATGTTCATGCATCATTTCCGACTGTCGGCTCACATGAGTTCCCAGCGTTCTGATGGGCTGCAGAGTCGTTTTATGTTGTTTGGTTACGCTCGAGCATGCTTGTTTTGCTTCACTTACTGGCACAGAAAATGATGTAAGGCATTGTCAATCGATGTTCGCCCGCGAGACATCGCTTTATCTTCAGAAGCGCCGAAACTGTCATCTAAACTAGAGAACAAGATCGGATTATTAATTTAAACTGTTGCGTCCAGTAACGTCACAGCTTCATAAATTAAGAAAACTGTTAGATTTCGGGGAAAAAAAATAATGAGGACTCTAGGCTGTCAAAAAAAAATCTTTTCATTACAAACTTTAATATTTATGCCATCCATCCAATCCTGGTTGGAGTACATCACAACATGCTTGTCTTAAAGCTACTAGTCATAATCTAGAATCTAAATTCTAGAGTCCAACAAACCTGTGGAAATTAGAACAATCATGCAGGTTTCTTTGCTGCCTTATTATTAAAACAGCACTAGTTCATATATCTAGGGTTCATAGCAGTGATATCCAATTTTTTCAATTATTGATATTAAAAACAACAAAAGAGAATTTAAAATGAGCCAATTTGCGGTTGTTGTACTCTGACCAGTGACTGGCAGGTAAATTTGCTCTTTCCTGCTGATTAAAAGGATCAAAACTGAAACCCCTCACTTTTTTTCTGTCTGTAAACGTATCAACCCACTGCCTGTAGTTTGACACGCTCTGTTTTATTCTAGCAAAAATCAGACAGCGGCTAGGCACGCAATGCCCTGATGCATAAATGGTGATAACGTTTTAAAATGACTACCTGTTTCAGAAACCGTTTTTCCTTTGTTTACTTGTTCCTTGCATTTCCTTTTTTAAATTAAAAGAAAGTTTACGACTCTGAGAAAGTTTGTAGGAGTTGCACTTCTTAAAAAGAAAATTGGAACAAGCTGTTCAGCAGGCCGATGAGAAGGAGGTGATCAATATTGGCCAGTGAAGGCCTGGTCAGTGCATATTAAATAATAGGCCTCTTTATTAATGAACAATAACTATGAAACAATTGTGATTTTCTGTTTAAAATGAATTCATCTGTATGTTGTAGCCCCACCCCCCAAAAACACAGCTAGACAGGTTTAAAAATGACATTGGCTGGGATTCTTCCACCCGCTGCTTCTGATTTCCATTGTGTAAATAGCACAAAAATTATGAGAGCAGATTTTTTTAATCACGTAAACATCCTGCTAGCTTACACCTTCAAAGTTGTACAGTCTTTCACGTGCTAATGTGAATGCAAGTTTTGCAAAGACTAAAAACAGTCCTAATTTGGAGACTGCTGATGAGTCAAAGCATTGAGCGCAGTGTTAACAACGTAGAAGAAGAAGAGTGGAAGGTGGATGAGGAGGAGGAGATCTGGCTGCAGGAACTGGTCTGTGCTGCATTAGTGGGACTGTCCGTTGCCTACACACTGAAGTGCTCTAACATTAGCCTCTGTCTGAACGGCAACACACTGGTTGAGTCACAGCAGGGGGAGGATTGATAGCTTAGAACAAACACTGAGAAGAAATGTTGTGAAATTTTGGCCGTTTTATTCTAAAAGAAACTGCTTTTAGATACTTTTCTAAGTCTGTCGTTGTATTATTCAATGACACAACTGATATACAGCAATATGAATTAGGAATTACTTTTTTAACAGGCATTGTGTCATGTTTTGTGGATTCACAGGACCCACATGCAGACAGGAGGTAGGCAGGATCATGCAGGAAGTTATGAGGAACAGAGCCAGCCAACGAGTCCAAGGAGAGAACGAAAAGCAAAAACCTGAAGCTCCGTAGCGCCGAGCAGCTCAGCAACCTGACAGGTAACAACAGAGTGCTTAAACACGCAATGATGATTATTGGAGTCTGGAACAAGTGGGTGTAATAAACAGCGAGCACTGCAGTTTTGTGGCGAGCACAACTGGAGGAGCTGAGGGAAGATGACTAACCGACGCAGAGTGTATACACAGGGAAACACTGGGATCAGGCAAACTAAATAAACATTTGAAACCAGCGTAAATATGAACACTGTGGTGATTAAAATATGAAAACTTCTTTGGCACTAGTGGCTCATTTTTCAGGCAGTAAACTGACAGGAAAGGGGGTTTGAGAGAGGGGGATGACATCTGGCAAAGGACCTCAGGTCGGAATCGAACCTGCGTCAGCCGCGCGGAGGACTAAAACCTCTGTATATGGGTTGTGCTCACTACCCTTGCGCCATCGGAGCATGCCCAAAATATAAAAACTTAAAAATGAACAGATAAGGAATAATAACATCAAACTGGAAAATAAAGTGACAAAATAACCTGAAGCTCTTTAGGATCTCCACACGTTTGCTGCTATCAAGGTACGCTAAAGTTTTTAAAAAGGTAAAGACGTAAAAGAAATGTAATTTTTCTGTCAAACCATTGGTACAGAACTACGGGCTGCACACTGCCAGTAAGATGGCTAAAAGAAGGTTAATAAAGGTTTCTCTCACTTACAATGTTCATGCCTTCTGGAAAATCTTCTGGTCAAGAACAAACACAGACAGAGGAAACTAAAGGAGTCTCTCCCATCACTATTAGAAAGGGGACACAGTTTAAAAACAAGAGCTGCAGGCTGCATGCCTGTCATGCGGCTAATTCCACGCACTTCCTGAGCAGAAGACCTTTCTAATTAATGTGCTAATGGAAACCTTAAAAGAGCAGGACAGCAAAAGAGCACAATATTCTGTTCCATAAGGTTCACTGGAAAACTACGAAATAGGATTAGTGAGTGTCTCATTTAAACTTTTTCTTTATTGTATAGAAAAGTAATAAATACAGTGCATTGGAAAAAGTATTTTCCTTCTTATAAATGTATTGCTTTTGCTATTTTGTTTTAATCTAACCTAGCAGCAACAACTGCCATCAACTGTTTTGCAATAATTGGCAACCTGTTCACCTGTCTATTATAAATCCTTTGGACCACTGTTGACATTGAAGTTTTTTTGGGGGCATGAGCAGCCTGTTTTAAGGTCATGCAAAACATCTCAAAGAGATCGGAGTCAGGACTTCCTTTTGTTTCTCTTGCACTATTCAGACGTGGACCTGCCGGTGTGCTTTGCATCGTTTTCTTGCTGCATAATAAAAGTATGATCGAGATTAAGGTTACGAACTGATGGCCTGACATTGTACTTGAGGATTTGTTTTGGCAAGGAACAAAATTCATGGTTCCATCTATTACAGCGAGTTGTCCAACAGCCCCCAACAATCACAATGCCACCACCATGTTTGACGTTCCTTTTTTGAAATGCTGTTTTAGTTGAAGCTGCACTGTAGTAGTCCTGCCCTGCAGCAAGGAAATCCTGGGGTTCAGCCTGGGCTCTTTCTGCGTGGAGTTTACATGTTCTCCCTGCACACGCATGGGTTTTCTCCAGGCATTCTGACTCCCTCCCACTGTCCAAAAAACATGATTGTTGGGTTAATTGGTCCCTCTAAATTGTCCTTAGGTGTAAGTGTGTGTGTGTGTGTGTGTGTGTGTGTGTGTGTGTGTGTGTGTGTGTGTGTGTGTGTGTGTGTGTGTGTGTGTGTCTCTGTGTTGCCCTGTGATGGACTGCTGACCTGTCCAGGGTGGACCCTGCCTCTCACCCAATGACTGTTAGAGACAGGCACCAGTGACCCTGCATGGATAAGCAGGTTTAGATAATGGATGGATTTATGTTTTAGTTGAATATCAGATATAAAACACACCATAGAAATGGCTTTGTAGCGGATTCAAGAGCGATAGGCATCAATCGCTTTGTTTCATATCTGTTCTGGATTTGCCTTCTTTTTAAACAGGGAATGAAGTGTTGCCCACTGAGATCTTTTAGCCTGCTTCATGTTGTCCGACAGGTTCTGATTTCTTGATTCTGAACATTCTGGCAATAATCAGGCCTGTGTGCGACTGGTGAAGCTGATCCAGAAAAAAAAGGGCTTAGTCACAAATAATTCTGAACTTAACCAGGGGCACCTTTACTTTTTCACATGGCAGTGGCACATGAGCTAGGAGTTTGTCCTGGAACCGGTGGGTTGCTGGTTCAAACCCCCACTCCCACCATCTCAGTCGTTGCCTGCTGTCGGTGGTCAGGTGGCACCAATGTATGGCAGCCTTGCTTCTGTCAGTCGGCCCCAGGGCAACTGTGGGTACCGTGTAGCTCACCACTATCAGGGTGTGAATGTGTGTGTGAATGACTGAATGTAGTGTGAAGTGCTTTGGGGTCCTTAGGACTTGATAAGACTCTATATACAAGGGCAGGCCATTTACCATCCAACGTAAGGCCCGGGTAAGTTTGCACACCTTTTTTCCTCAGCTGGTTAAACCAGTGTTTGAATTTGCTTAGGTTTTCTTTGTCTGATATTAAACATTGATCATTTTTGCTGCAAAAACAAAATACATCTTTTTTCCAGCAAGCACTTTTTATGGCACAGTAAATATCATGGCTAACATTATTATAAGTGTAACGAGCAATAACTTGTGCAGTTTTGTTGATTTTAGGAGATAAAAGAAATCAGACCATGTTATATATTTTTCTAATACATTTTTCTCTTTGAATAATGTGAAATAGTGTTATTTCCACATTTATTCATGTCATAACAGTCTATAACTATCGTCCAGCACTCTCTGCTCTGTATTTTACAGTCCAAAATCTTAGTCTTAATGGATATGACCTAACTATTGCCACTTTTATGCATGCAATAAGTCCCGGTCCGCGGCAAAGCATCACGTCAATACATCCTGCAGCCCCGCTCCAGTCACTATTCGGCGGTCATGACAATGAAACACAGAAACACAGCAAATGTCTTTCTTTGTCACAACTGGAAACAGTTTGCAGCAGTTTGTCATTGACCTTACAGTTTTTTGTTCACTTTTGCATGTCCGGTGAAAGCATCACAGCTGAGTCTCCCTGGCCAGTGGCAAAGTTGGAAAGAAAAAAAAAAAAAAAAGGTTTGGTGTGAATTGATTTTTCCATACAAGGGAACTCGCCAGAGTCGAGCACAAACACAAACACACTACTGCTGCCGGACGACGGCCGTCCAACTTATTGATCTTCTCTGCCAGCAACAACAGAGTCATTTGCCATCGGGGATTTGTAGCAGTCATTATGTACTGACCCAGCTGGGGAGGGAAGGAGGGGTCATTGTCCTGCTTTTTTACTCCAGCCGAAATCCATAAGACAAACACAAAAGACATGTTCTGACCTACAGCTAATTAATCTGACCCTTTCATGATCGTCTCTCTCTTGCATCTCATCAGGAAAACTAAGGGACACAAAACACGGAGGATCTTCTTTAACATCTCAGTCATCATAATACATGCTAATATTTTCTAAATCGATAAATGATGCAAGTTGTAGGAAACACACAGCTCTGACTTTCCTGCAGTTCTTGCCAGAGCAGATATGTGTCAGATCCTAATCATAAGATCCATTGGAAACATCAACAGCTGCCAAGGAAAGTGGGCCGTCGATCCAGTCCAGCCTGCTATATATGTAACTGTGCACTTTTTGGAGTCCGGCTGACCTGGCTAGTCTGCATAACGAGCCGCTCAGTGTTCTTTGCCAGCTAGTGAGTATTAGCCTCAGCTTGCATCAGCTTATCACACTGAAATTAATCCTCCTGATTATCGTGCTTTTCTTCTTATCCTTTAAAAGGAAACCCATAAGCTTCTTTCAAACACAATAGACTTGGGTTTAATCTGTGTCGATTATAGCTGCGGGGAGGGGGGGAAACGTTGTGTTCCACACCTGATCCGGACAAACCCAGCAGGTGAGCTGAACGTCTTCCTCGGCGCCGCCTGCTGAAGCGCCCTTTAGCTGAGCACTGACCCAACAGCTGCTTCACTGTAATTACTCAGCCGCCGACAGAGCAAGGTTGTAGTGGAACACGGGCGGCGCCGTGGCGTGAGACTGAATGTGTGTCATCCTGCCCGCGGCTGCAACCGCTCCCCTCCGGCTGCTGCTGCCGCCGCCGCACGCCAGTTTGTGCTAAATGCAGTTTGCGAGCGGCAGCAACACAACAGCAGTCCACCTACGGGACAGCCGAGGGGGCCTGAATGTAGGAGGTGCCATTGTGCTCAAATTTCCTTTTCTCTTAGCGGACTTGTTCTCACTTCATTAGCTTCCGCAGTCATCTCTGAGACGGCTGACGGAGTTCAGAGAGCTAAGGCTGATCTTCGAGCGTGAAGTGTTAACTGCTGCTGGTGGGAACAGATTAATTCTCCAGACAGGACTCGGCGCCCTGCATGGCAGAGGGGGGGGCACGTTGTGCTGTTATCGAGCCGCGTCACGCTCCACGCTCCTTCATATCAAATCCATCATGTTTGCAGAGACTGCAACGCAGATTTTCCCTGTGACACGGAGGGTACAATTGAGCTATTTCTATTAAAAAATGTAGACAGAGACACCTGCTGAGAACTTTATGCGATACTCCAGGGGGCGTGTTCACACCATTGTCACATTACATCTACAAACTTTTGGATATTTTGGAAAATGGCACATGGTTTTCAAATCCTTTTGTATTATGCATTTTTTCACCCCCTTTACATCAATACCCCTAAATAAAATCCAGTGCAAGCATCTCCCTCCAGACGTCCCCAGCTGCATGGATCCACAAGACAAGCTGTAGTCGTGCATGCCACAAGCCTCACTGTTATGAAAGAAAGGCAGTTTGTTACAAGCCACCAAGACGATTCAGCAAATGGATGAAAGAAGGTGGTCTGGTCAGATAGGACCAAAATTCAACTTCCTGGCCTAAATTGAAATCCAACACCAAACATATACCCTGAACACACCATAGCAATGAAGAAGCACGTTGGTGGCAACATCATACCTTTCTTCAGCAGTGACAGGAAGGATGGATTGATGGGAAGATGGATGGAGCAAAACAGATTTGCTTCCAATAGGATAACGACTCTAAACGCGCAGCCAAGGCTGCAACATAATGGTTAAGATCAAAGGATGGTCACGTGTTAGAATGGCCTAGTCAAAGTTCAGTTGACAATCTGGGGTCAGATTTGCAAACCGATTCTCTTCATCATCATCAGGCTCAGTTTGGTCTATCTGGCAAAGAAGACCGGGCAGAAATCTCAGTCTCCAGATGTGCAAAGCTGGTCAAGGTATATCCTAACAGACATGAAGCTATTATTATTGCAAAACGTACTTCTGCAATTTTACTTCTATTTCACAATAAAGCACTGCTTTGTGTTAGTTTGTTATGTGAAAGTCCAATAAAATATGTTAAGGTTTGTGGTTATAACGTGACAAAATGTTAAGAGACCCAGGAGGTACAAATTATTTTGCAAGGCACTCTATAAAGACATTGGACTTTGATCCCAACATTTAGACGAACACCAATAAAACATAAAAAAAAATAACTGCGGCGATGAACAAAGGCTTTTTCTAGAGACATTGAAAAAAAAAAAAAAAAAAAAGCTTCAAACGATACAACCAGCACCACCTCACATTGCACAAATTTTCAGCCTAAGCGGATCAGGTTGGCAGGGCATATCAGAGAAGAGTTCTTTAAGCTTACATTTTTTTAAGCTTAAAATATCAAAATACATTTTTAAACATTTAGAACAAATCCGCTAATTTATTTATTGTGCATCTTAATACATATTTGAACATGCAGAAAGACAAACTCCACAAAAATACAGTTTCTTTGTGACTTGGACCTCCATTGCTCACAGTAACAGTTCATTTCCCCCCTTCAGTCATTAACAACAGCAGGGGAAATGCTTTTGATTTCTCCGTTACTTTGAAGTACAACTATTTAAGTGTTGGTCATCTTCTTAATTAGTAATTTACTCTGTTTCCAAAAAGGACAGTCTGCTTAGTCAATTACAGACCGTCAGGTTCCATCATCCAGCTGGGGGACTCTGGATGCCATGAGAGAGGAGCGAAGGAATCAGGCCAGGCACTTTGGCAGCCTTCTTTACAGCGACACGTGTCTTTACAAACTTCTCTGTAATTGTTCTGAACGCAAGACGGGCGAGCTTACCACATTCTTTGTGTCATTCCGTGTTTCACAATAAAAACTGCACTTTTGCATCCATCTAGGGCACAACAACATTGAGATTTAAAAAAGAAATAAAAAAGACCAGCTACTTACAGGCATGTGTGACAGAGAAGCTATTAGAGGACTCCAAGTTGTCAACATTGTAATTGAGGTGGAAGGGTTTTTCTGTCACATTCTGGTTGGTGTTGTAGAGCTGGACAGCAAACCTGAAGGCGCTGTGCTCCTGCACTGTGGAGCGCATGAACAGTCCACCTGCAGGAGATGTCACACAGAAAAGTGCTCGTCAGATTTAGAAAGGGCCTATCAGGGCTTTTTATTCCTCAATAGGTAGATGTTTTGCAAACACTCAACCCTTTCAGATCGCAGTTTTACAATAAATATGCAACCAAGAAACCCCCCCATTACAGATCATTTCATCCTTTCACGTCGTGCAAGATGATGGCCCCCTTTGTGTCTTCAGAGCACACCATTGAGATGGTGGAACGAAAGGGGTGTGGCTAAAAGTCGCAGCATTGACCTGAACAAAGTCAACATCCTCATGCAAGCTTTTCAAGTCCATTAAGAGCTTCAAAGCAGAATTTTTCCTCGCCATTCTCAACATTTTGTTATCTGCATCAGAGTTTGCTGACGGATATGTCTCAGGTCAGACGGAGCTCATAATGCTTTTAGGTTTGTGACTACCTGTTGATCGGTGGCATAATGTTTTAATTGGGTGACTTTGAACCCCCATATTTCCGTGTCGGGACCATTCAGTTGATTTTGGGTTGTACGAACATGTGTAGATCATGGAACGAAAGGCCACTTTTCAGTGGGGTGTTTGATTTAGATTTTATGTTGGTAATCATTTCACCAACCAAAAGGAAATGGACTATATACCTTTAAAAATATCACAATTAATTCACCCGCTTTCATAGCTGTTTTACTATAAAAATAATAACATCTAGGTCTTTATTTGTTGTATGACTTTTAAAAATAATAGATTAAAGCAGCACCGTGTTACTGTTAGCCACTAGGGGCCATAGACCTGTAATTTCCAGGTTTGGCGCCTCTGAAGGCCACTGGCAACACTGCACTGTTGCAAAATTAAAAGATCTCCCTACACATAATCTGAAAGCATACCACGCTGGACCAGCTGATTGAAAAGTCATGGAGTTACTTTAAAGGAGCCGTGGCAGAGGAAGATCACAGGCTCAATCGTCTGATCGTGAAAGGCTGCAAGAACTTCAACAGAGTAGAAGGGCTGACATGCAGGTTTGTGAACTATATTTACTGTGTTTTGTAATATTAACCATGGCCATGTCAAACTTTGACTCCAGGATGAGAAAATTAGAAGCATGTAAGGTTAGCTCTTGTGTTTAAGGGGAGCTCAGATTGCCATAAAGCGGTGCTCTAGGTCCCATGACCCATTCAGCACCTCTCATGTTACATTGGAGAGGTTTTGAGTAGGGCAGCCTGCACTGAGCATCCACACATCCCAAGTGCTATATATTGACCTGAAAAATCATTTAATATGTTTCAAATTAAGCTAATACTTGGCCAAAAAACTTAATTAAAAGAAGGAATTTTTACTCAATCAAAATCTCTGATTTTTAGAACATAGTCATCCAAACACACAGCAATCCTTAAATTAGATGCTCCACCAGAAGGCAAAAGACATATAAAGAAGGTTTCTGAGGAAAGTACCAGCTTGTGTGGAAAGGGCACCAAACTGGTCCTAGCCCAGAGGCCCACATCCTTATTGAGCTGGTCGTGCCCAAAATTTAACACAAAAATAAGTTCTTAGATAAATATTTATATTTTTGATTCCTAATTGGAAATTGAAATATTAAATATGTGACATTTAAAAAATATTTTAAAGATTTCTTTAAAAAAATTCTAACTACATCTTTATCTAATTTAATACGAGAATATTTCCTAAAAAATGAATTAATTTCCTAAAAAAATGTATTCATCATAGAATAAAAGCTAATTCCTATTAAATATTTCAGCATTACCCATAAAAGCAAGTGGGCGAGGCTATAACACTGCTTCAGACTTGCTGATTGGTCTGCAGCTGACTTGCTGTGCAGGTTAACCAATCAGACAGTTTATATTATTTAATGATGGACTATAGCAAAGGTATCATGAAATAATTCAATACTAAAATGATTATATATGCTTTCAACAAATGCATTTACGTTTTAATCAATAATTTCCAAATATAACTATAGAACGGTGTAAAAGTGACTAAACGAATTATGTATATAGGTATACTTTCCATCTATTCCATGTAGCCTAAAAAACTTTATTCTAATGATCACATATACACAAATTAATTTAGTAATTAGATAAATTATTTATCTAATGTACTGTGGCACTTTTTGCCCTCGGTAGATTTCAGTCCAGTCAGTGCAGCATGATTGTGCCTCAGAATATTATTATAAACACTTCTATGAGAAGCAATGCTCTGCAGATTGTTAAACTGGTGAACCGGTTTTCTCCATCCGTAACAAACCAAAAATACTCCCTCAAAATCGCTTGGGTAGAAAGAAGTGGACTAAATTGGCAACCACCTAAGAGGGCGAATAGAAGGTGCCCATCACGCGTTATGGCAGGACATATGTGAGCTCTTTATTTATTTTTTATTTTTATAAGCTAGTTAAACTTACCAATGTTGATTTGGTTTGGAAACCCTGCCAGCGAGTCCCCGATGAAATGAAGTAAAACCAGGACCGCCGCAACTGCGCGACTCCGCATTTTTCCCCGAGAAGTGAGATCAACTCCAGGCGTGTTTGTGGGTGACGAGAAGCAGGGAGAACCATTAACACGGGTTGGAGCGCAAAGAAATCCACAAGATGCGGCGGCTGATCGCTCTCTCTCTCTCTCTCTCTCTCTCTCTCTCTCTCTCTCTAACCGTGCGTGTGTGTGCACCCACGTTGAATGTGTGCCAGCGCAACTGCAGCGCCAGCCCACTGCTGCTGCTGCTGCTGCTGCTGCTGCTCTAAGAACCTAAAGCCAGCGTTTTATCTCAAAGATGGAGGTGGTGGAGTGGAGCGCAGGAGACGGGCCACCGGATCTCCTCACTGTGAGGATCAAGACCACTGAAATGGGCCAGAGCGAGAAAGAGGAGGATGGGGGAAGGAGAGGAAGATGGAGAGAGAGAGAGAAAAATGAGGAGGAGGGAGGGAGGGAAGGAGGGGGCGTTTATCAAACTTGTTCTGACGTTGAATTGTAATAAGTGCAGCCTTCCTCCCCGCGTCACTGCAGAGTTGGTGTGTGTGTGGGTGTGTGTGGGATTGTGTGTGGTGCAGAGGCTGAGCAGCACGCACAGGCATTAAAGTCAAAAGGGAGAACCGATATGCTGACTTGTGGCTGTGCGTGCGCGTGTATGTAGGCCATGTAAGTATGTTCTCTCCATCTTCCCATCCACCCATCCATCCATCCATCCCAGCATCCTTCCCTGCTGTGCTGTGTGGGTGCAGCGGTAGTTCTGTTCAGCATAATCCTGCGCTGTCCCCTGCAGGTGTTTCAGAGCAGAAACCGTAACCGGGGGACCAAATGGGCTGATTTATGTCCGTTTAATCACTGACTGCCTAACGATCTACCAGATGTTATATATTAAGATACTAAGAGAAGCATAGGGTGATTAAAAAAATAGAGGGTGCTTCGGGCTGCTAAGTTGGTTATTTACAGGGGCTGTTCCAGAATTTTTTGAAAGCCAGTAATCAGATGGGGGCCATTAAAAATCTTGAGAGTGGAACACTTACGCTGGAGCCGTCAGGTGTGGCCGGAATGAGGGTTGTTCAAACGTTAATAGTTCTGAAGGTCAAAAAATGAATTACAGTAGGGAAGCGGCAGCAGTATTTCATATGGTTTCCTCAAGATTATGAGAAAATTATCTGAGTGTCACACGAGCAGAGGTGGGTAATAACTAGTTGCAAAAGTCTTCATCCCCCTTGCCTTTTTATCTATTTTGTAACAATCTAACATGTAATTTGAATGTTTCGTATCAAATTTTATGTGAGGGATCTGCATAAAACAGTCTATTGGTGAAGTGAAATGATAATATCAAATAAATAAATATATTTTGTAATGCAAAAATTAGCATGTGCACCCAACTCTTTTTGCTACAAAGCCCTTAAAAGGTTGTAGGGCAACGAAATGAAGTCCAACTGTGTGCAGTCTGTCACATGATCTGTCAGTATAAACATACCTTTTCTGAAAGGCTCCAGAGGCTGCAGCAGCACTAAGGTAGAGGGGTCACACCATGAACACCAAACTCTCCAAACAAGTCAGGTCCAGAGATGTTGAGAAGTAGAAGTCAGGGTGGAGTCATAAAGAAATATCAATAATCTTTCATGTTCCCCTGGAGCACCATCTAATCCACCAGCTTCAAATGGAAAGCACATGGTGTCACAACAAACCTGCTTATAGAGAGCTGCCCACCAGATCTCAGAGAGATTGGGTCAGGAGGATATTAATCAGAGAGGCAGCACAGAGAACAAAGGTAACCCTGAAGGAGTTGCAGAGCTGGAGACTGGAGGACATGTCCAAAGGAACACAATAAGCCATACCCTCCTTAGAGCTGTGCTTTATGGAGGCGTGACCAGAAAAAAAGCTATTACTTAGTGTTAAAAATAAGAAGGCACGTCTTGAGTTTCCCAAAAGGCATGTGGCCGTCTCTCCAAATGTATGGAGGAAGCACTCTGGTCATATAAGACTAAAATGTAACATTTTGGCCACCAAAGAAAACACTGTCTGGTACAAACCCAACACATCCCATCACCCCAAGAACACCATCATGCTGTGGGAATGTTTTTCAGCAGCAGGGACTGGAAATCTGGCTCAAGCTCTTGAACAAAAGCATGTCTGTCTGTGATTAGAGACTGGGTAAGAGGTTCACCTTTCAGCAGGACAATGACCCAAACCATACTGCTAAAACTCCAGAGATTTAAGAGGAAACATTTAAATGTGTTGGGATGGCCTAGTCAAAGTCCAGATCTTAATCCAATTGAGAACCTTGGGTTAGATTTGAAGATTGCTGTTCACAAGTAAAACCCATCCAACATGAAGGAGCTGGAGCAGTTTTGCCTTGAGGAATGGACGAAAATTCCAGTGGCAGGATGTGTGAGAGAGACTTATCCAACCAAACTTGCTGCTGACTCTCCTATCTAACATTGCTGACTCTCTAAGAAAAATGCTTTGCTGCTCAGACATGCTTAACTCCCCAACCCCCCTCTCCTCCAGGTGGGAATCATTGGAAACTAGAGCGTCTTACCTGTTAAACAAGATACAGCACGTCTATGTACCATGTGTGCTGGTGAAGTAATTCCACTGCTTAACAGAGCTTACAAAACTGCCAGTCACTGCTGCTGTGTTCACAGGAGCGCAGTCTGTTACATGATCTGTGACAGACTGCAGCTGTTTTTTTCCCTCTTTCAACGTGTATCGCCATTGCAATGCAGGAGAGTAGACAGGCCGCTGTAGAATCTTTGTGAAAAGATATGAGTGATGATTTATGGGTTTTCTCTTCCTTTTATTGATTTATACTGTCCACAATGGTACATGTTTATGAATCACAGTGTAAATCTTATTATCAAAGTCTTTGTCATGTGCAGAGTCCTACAATGGAAATCAGCCCTTTTATTTGACTTGCTGCCCTTTTATAAATTGAAAAACACATTTGACACATTGTCTAACAGGTCCGCCTGGTGCACTGCCAACCTTTGTAATACAAATATGTTTAAGATGATTCAATCCAGATTTGCTGCAATTATAGTCAAGATGTGAATTGAGGCTTATCCTATATTTTAAAAAGGGTTATAATGTAGTTTTGCAGTGTTTATTTTGAAAAATATTTAGGCGAGGCTTAGAGAATTTTATTTTTTACTTTGTTTAATAACCTATGAATCAGACATAGTGACATTTGCAATAGTGGTTCCACTTGAAAAGTATTCTTTAATGCTTTAGCTTCAGACAAATACTAACATTTACATTAACACTTTATAACTTTGGAGCTGTAGTTGATTTATATCAGATATGTAATTTCAGGCGAAGATTGCTCCTGAAACCATTTGGCCTTAAGAGGTTAAAACAATTGGTTTGGCAAAGAGTTTCTTTTTTACTAATTTGTTACTTTGCAATTATGTTGTTCATTTGAAGAAATGTATATTCTCATAGGCTTAAAATATAAATACGGCTAAGAAAATCATTACATTTTAACTGTTTAGTATTACTGGGTCACTAGTGACCATAATTAGATTTTAAGCTAACAAGAATATACATTTCTGTAAATGAACAACATAATCGCAAAGTAACAAATTGTTGGTCACTGGGTCACTAATAGTGAATAGTCCTTGTTTGCAAACAGTTTAGTTTGAAAAAAACTGTCTGGAACAACATGTGCAACACGATTATTACACCATAAACATAGCAAAGGATTCATTACCTGCTTCGTTCTAGGATCATGACCCCAGCAACACTGCATCAAGTAACTTGGGATCAATAGGCAAATAATATCTTGCCCTGAAATCCAGCTTATTACCTTTTACATTAATAGTTACTTTTACTTGCTGTATCTATACGTAACATCTGGAGTTCCACTCGGCAAGACTGTTAAAATCAACAGAAAAAAGCTTCCCTTTTGCATGAAATATGATTTTTGCTGTTCAGCGGTTTCTTTTTCATGTCCTACAGCACTTTATGATTAAAAACACATTATGAACTGCATGCTGCAGTACGATCAGGAATAACTTTACACCGAAATACCCTTATTGGATTCCTCTAGCCAGTTGAACTTCGTTTGGGGTAAACATTTATCTCCCTGATGATATGGAAAGTTATATTGTTTTATCCACTCTAGTCTTGCTTACTCACTGCAGGAGGCTGATGTAATTTGATAAATGAGATGCAAAAATATAAACTGATTGTGTAAAAGAGGCTCATGCAAAAACATCCACTCACCAGAATCATCTGCACATCAAATAAACCTCAAAAGTGGAGCTTGCTATGCTCTTTAACGGCATTCCCTCTGATGCAGATCTGCTCAAGTAAATAAATACTCCGACTGTTTTCTGCTGTTGGAGGCCGAGCGCGTCTGCTGTGCGACGCAAAGGCAAGCCACGGTTGGTACAGAACTAATACGCTCAATGACTTGCCAGTACCAATACATCTGTTTCTGAAAGTGGTAACCTTATTTTATAAATAGCAACTGCTTGTTATAACCCGCAGAATTATGCACGCAAGTTGTAAGCCTAAGGGAGTGGAGTGGCCTCAATACAGACACATCCAGTGTGAGAATTAGCAGTGTTTTCAGAGATCACATGGCTGCAATCAGACACATCCACCACACTTTAAGTCATCAAAAAAGTCCAGTCAATAACTTACTTTAACCGGTGCACAGACAGTGTTGGTGTAGGAGGTGGTCATGGCACAGGTTTAAGGGTTTGCAAGGACATTTCTTGAGGAGTGTGTTCGCAGAGTTACAAAGAAACTGGATAAAGCACAGATGTGCCGTGGAAGGTCAAAGTTAGTCGTAATTGTTATCAATCCTGGGGCATCAGCAAAAAGGAAAGAGTAATCTATAGCTTACTGAAACTGCAGCTCTCTTTGGGAAAACCTCGCCATGATGATGGCAGCATCTGTCTGAAATTTCAGCGGCTGTCTCTAAATCAATGGCACCCAGTGACATGGTCTGAGAGGTAGCTGGACCAAAATGCAGACGGGCAGGCAGAATGGTGAAAAGAAGTGTTTAATGAGCAACAAACCAAATCTACAGGGAAAACATGAGGAGCAGGAGGGGAAAAACACAGACTTAGGAAGGCGAGACAGAAACAGATAGCAAGATTTAGAAAAAGAGAAAGCAATTATGATTTAAGGAACTGAGATCTAAGAAAAACCCCAATTTTGAACATAAGTGATGGAGCTCTGTGTTTCTGTGAAAGGAATCAGTTTGTGGAACGATCTGAACAACAAAAAACAAAGAATCACAATCAATATTTGCATTTAAAACGACGATAAAAGTTGCTATGCTGAGTGAATGTCAGTTATGCCTCATTGTAAATAATCACGTAAAATTTTATGTTTTGTTTTAAGAGTATACAGAAAATGAAACTAAAGTCAAATGTATCTTTCAGTTTTGGAGGACATATATTTCATTTTGTTATCTTTTTTTGTTATGTATATTTTGGTGCTTATTGTGGTGTTGTTGTTGATGCTTTTGTAATTTAAGTTCTTTGTAAATGTATAGCTTTAGGTAAAGGGGGCAGATAACATGATATTCTTCTCCCTTTCATTCAGGACTTTAGAATGTTTCTTTTTATTTTAAGTTGGTTTATTTGAACACAATGAATGAAATAAAAACTTAAAATAAATAAATCCGGCAATGAGACCAAGACAACAGGAGTTTAAGCAGTAAGGACTACAGGTGAGAGGCCTGAGGGATAGTGAGCTGGAGCAGGTGAACGGAATGAGCTGGACTGCAATGTGGCAGAGAGCAGGAAACAGAAGGAGAAAGCCTAACTAATGTGAATGGAACTGATAGAAAATACAAGAAAAGCCAAATACACAAAGAACACAGGAATAAACTGGGAAACCTAATAAAGAAAACTACAAGATAATGAGCACAGAAAAGCAATAGGTCCTCCACATCATGAGACATAGTGGCTGATAATAGATGTGCTATTTCCAGCATATTTACATTGAGGCTTAATGGTTATATGTTAATTGATGTGCACTAATTAATAATTAAAGAAGTAGAACAACAAGAGGGGGTTGCCCACTCTCCATTCAGTGGACACGAAAATAAGCAATAGAAAACCTTTTTCCTCGTGCTGCTCAGTTATGAAATAGTAAGTAAAGAATATTTATTAAGCGCCTTTCACAGAGAAAGCAATCATAAAGCGCTGTACAGAAAACCAATGAAACAGCAATTAAAATAAAATAATAAAAAACAAATATGGCCTCAGATGGAGAGCCATGTCGTCCGCCTCTGCATCTCTGCAAGTCTTCCCCAGGATGAAAAAAAATGCCACCCCATATCCTCACATTCACTGACTTTAGGTAAATGTGAGGTGTGTCACTGCTCTTATCATTCAGAATCTAACTTCTATGGTTCTCCAACTATCTAGCTAAGATGGTGAGCTTTGCATGAGGTCGCAAAGACCCCTCAAGATTTAGGGTTATACTGAAATGTCAACCAGACATCTTGAATCTTGATCGTAGAGTAATAATCTATACATTCATCATTGCCGAAAAAAGACAAATGGTACTTTCGGATCAAACCCAGCAAACGCAACTATTTGTGTTAGTATTAGCCAATAAAAATAAAATAAAATAAACCGTTGAGATTTCTAAACTTTTCTTTACATGTTTGTTAGTCAGTGAAAGGAAGAAGGAGGCAACCCCCTTTACCATAAGATAAGAAGTGCACACACCAACCCTGATGGTAAAAAGACAAAAAAAAAGCATTCTTTGGCACTGTCCAAATGAAAATGAACAGTGTAATCTTTTAAATTAAACTAAATTTTAACTGTTTAGCATTACTGGGTCACTAGTGACCATAATTAGATTTTAAGCTAACAAGAATATACATTTCTGTAAATGAACAAATAATCGCAAAGTAACAAATTGTTGGTCACTGGGTCACTAATAGTGAATAGTCCTTGTTTGCAAACAGTTTAGTTTGAAAAAAACTGTCTGGAACAACATGTGCAACACGATTATTACACCATAAACATAGCAAAGGATTCATTACCTGCTTCGTTCTAGGATCATGACCCCAGCAACACTGCATCAAGTAACTTGGGATCAATAGGCAAATAATATCTTGCCCTGAAATCCAGCTTATTACCTTTTACATTAATAGTTACTTTTACTTGCTGTATCTATACGTAACATCTGGAGTTCCACTCGGCAAGAGTGGTACTTTCGGATCAAACCCAGCAAACGCAACTATTTGTGTTAGTATTAGCCAATAAAAATAAAATAAAATAAACAGTTGAGATTTCTAAACTTTCTTTACATGTTTGTTAGTCAGTGAAAGGAAGAAGGAGGCAACCCCCTTTACCATAAGATAAGAAGTGCACACACCAACCCTGATGGTAAAAAGACAAAAAAAAAAGCATTCTTTGGCACTGTCCAAATGAAAATGAACAGTGTAATCTTTTAAATTAAACAATTAAGAAAAAATCTGCACCCACACGAGAGGACACAGCACCCCTGAAAACGCTGTAGCAGGTATGACGGGTCCATTGGTGGCACTGTAATAAAAATACTGGGCAAAAAAAGAAAAAAAACGGGCATGCACAAACAACTTATGTAAGGTAAACACAGCAACACAGCAGGATCAGACTCAAACATCTACACATGTTTAACGTAATCTTTATGTGGATTGGCAAAGGACATGCCTTGTAGAGCTAACTCGTTAGAAAACAAGAGATCGAGGGCACTGCTAACAGCCATAACAAAGCCAGTATTTTCCTCAGCACAATAGCAACACTGGACGGCACCATCTTTGGTGTTTTTGTGAGAGTGATGCACATGCGGGTTATGGAGAGATGTGAAGCTATTATGTCATTGTTTCAGAGAATCTCCAGCTCGCATGTACAAACGGCATTTTGAAACAGCTCTGTTGAAAGTCACTAATGTTATTCTGATGGCCTCAGATAATGGACTTGTGTCTGTACTTGTCCTGTTAGATCTCAGTGCTGCATTTGATACAGTTGATCACATTATTCTCCTAGAAAGACTTGAACATACTGTAGGGATCAAGGGGAAAGCATCAGGCTGGTTTAAATCTTATCTGACTGGCAGATTCCAATTTGTTCATGTTAATAATAAATCTTCTCCAAACTCCAGGGTCACTTGTGGAGTACCAGGGTTCAGTCCTTGGGCCAATTCTCTTTACTATATATATATATGCTTCCGATTGGTAAAATCCTCAGACAGCATGGGATTAATTTCCACTGTTATGCGGATGACACTCAGCTATATTTATCCAAAAATCCTGACGAATCCAATCAATTACTTAGAATACAGGCATGGCTCGATGACATCAAAACCTAGATGACTTTTCTGGTTTTAAATTCTGACAAGACAGAAGTTGTCCTCTTTGGACCAGAGTCCTTAAAAAATAAACTTCTTAATCAATCACTTAATCTGGATGGCATTAAATTTGTCTCTGGTAATAAAGTAAAAAAAAACCTTGGTGTTATTTTTGACCAAGACAAGAGTTTCCCTTGCATCTCCAGAATATTGACCAAATTAGAAATACTTTGTCCAAGAGTGACGCTGAAAAACTAGTCCATGCATTTGTTACTTCAAGGCTGGACTATTGTAATTCTTTACAATTAGGAAGTCAACAAAATGCAGTTCAAAGCCTTCAGCTGATCCAAAATACTGCAGCATGAATTCTGATGAAAATTAAAAAGAGGGTTCATATTTCTCCTATTTTAGCCTTTCCTAGGCTTCCTGGTAAATCAAGAATATAATTTAGAATTTTCCTTCTAACGTATAAAGCCCTTAATAATCAAGCTCCATCATATATCAGAGCTCTGATTACTCCGTATGTTCCTAACAGAGCACTTCGCTCTCAGACTGCAGGTCTGCTGGTGGTTCCTAGAGTCTCTAAAAGTAGAATGGGAGGCAGATCCTTTAGCTATCAGGCTCCTCTCCTGTGGAACCAACTCCGAGTTTAGGTCCTTGGGGCAGACACCATGTCTACTTTTAAGACTAGGCAGATCATTTGCGATTACCATCCATCCATCCATCCATCCATCCATCCATCCATTTTCCTACACGCATAACCCTGCTGGGGTCGCGAGGGGTGCTGGATCAATGTGTGCTTCTGTGCTTTTTTTATGTCTCTGCTCTGTCTTCTCTATCCCCCAGTCGGTCGAGGCAGATGACCGTTCACACTGAGCCTGGTTCTGCTGAAGGTTTTATCCTCCTGTTAAAAGGGAGTTTTCCTCTCCACTGTCACTTCATGCATGCTCAGTATGAGGGATTTCTGCAAAGCCATCAACAATGCAGATGACTGTGCACTGTGGCTCTACGCTCTTTCAGGAGGAGTGAATGCTGCTTGTCAAGACTCGATGCAATCTGCTGGGTTTCCTTATATAGGAAACTTTTTGACCAATCTGTCTGTATGATTTGAATAAATTGACTTTGTAAAATGCCTTGAGATGACATGTGTTGTGAATTGGCACTTTATAAATAAAATCTAATTGAATTGAATTACAGGGGTTGCCTCAAAGTTGCATAATTTCCTCGTATTCACAAATACACTCATTTATCACATTCAGCAGTAAAAGACAACGGCTTTTTGGTAAATGCTCCTTTGATACCAAATCAGGACACCTTCACATTCATCTAATGAGCTTAGTCTCTTCCAGTAATATGTTACGTCACCAGTGTATTTTTTTTTAAAGATTGTATCTTTTCTTTTTCTAACTCAATATTTTTGGGAATGTGTTTAGTCGATTAAAGTCTAAATAATTAATATTTTTCAAAAAGCTGTGTCGTGATGAAGAAAATAACAAAAATGTAAAGCTTTTTGACACATTTAACATGATATAGAACTCTTTTTTATAACTTGTATGAATCTAAATGATCTTCTTGTCACATTGTCGTTATGTTAGATGTAATGTATCAATAAACCATAATGCAGGTTTTATTCCAGGTCACTGCTCCTCTGCTAGTGCTGACTGTAAACACTAATCTTTACACCATTATCTGCATCAGCACTTTTGTTTGAAAAATAAAAGCAATACTTTCAGGAAGTCCTTTAGCCGCTACATTAATGTGTTTATATTTCATTATATGCATCATTTTGCTGTATTACAACAGCAACATATGTGTTAAAAAGAAGGGTGGCCCATGGCTATGTTTCTCCGTGCAAGAATGAATCAGAGTCGTCTGTTATAGCAGGTCTCATTTTTTCCAACTAATGCTGACAGATATTGTGTGCAGATGGTTGATATAATCCACTACATCACCTCAGTTCAGTGCATAGCAAACTATATCTGTTATTAAAAAAAAGCAGTAATACGCAGCTGAAAAGGACAATAACACTCCACCAGCAAGTTCCTTCAGAAAACAAAAAAGCAACTTAATAAAACTGACACTTTATAGAAAAGATTAACTTTGATTTCAAGAAAAATAAAAATGTAATTACCGGCTGCTTTTTCAAGGCCTTATTAGAGACACGTCTAGAGAACCAAATGGTGGCGAGGCAAAGAATTACAGATGAAAAATTCTATAATAAAAATCGACAGAAGCACAAGTCACCAAAGGTAAATTGCTTAGAGATCAAAACAGATAAAATAAGCATTTTATTATCAATGTTCTAATCTCCCTCACTCTCTATTAGCTTCTGGCATAACAGGGCAGTTGTTTTATAGAAAAGGAGTTAGATTTCTTCTTTTTCATATTTTGCTTATAGTTTTGTGTTAACATTTTTTTTGCCTCGTCTCCCTGGTTGATTTGTTGTTATTGTTTTTTAAATTTTACAGCAAATATACATTTCTGTTTTATCCCATGAATATGCTTTGGTTAGACTCATTGTCCTGCTGAAATATCATGTGATTTGTACCAAACTAAATACTTATGGCTTTCTCCTCATCACTCTACCAACACCAGAATTCACTAGAGGTAAAATGCTTACAGAGAAAAACAGATATTTTGCAGATCTATGTCCTGGTTTTGGGAAGGACTAAGAGTAAATAACCATTATTTTGTCCCAAGTCACTGATAAATATGTTAAAATTTAAAAATCAAATATGGTTTTCCATTCTAAACTGACTTAGCTTTGATCTTTGACCATTTCCTTGTCTGCTGGAGTAAAGCCTCCGCATAGCATATTTCAAGGTGGGGATGATACAGGAAACAGCACATCTTTAAAAAAAATATATAATCTTTTTGATCGCTTGAAAGAAATAAAAAATAAAATGTCAGGCTTTCAAATTTTCTTGGTATCGTTATTGATACGTTAGACAAAAAAAATAAATTTTCCTCATGTTTTCTGCACCTTCATATTAGGTGTGTAAAATATACTCATTTGTATGTTGTAAATTGTATGTTGGAAGGTCTCGGAAATATCTGTATCAAAAATGATTCATTTGGAGTTATAGGGTTATGATTAACTTTTGATTTTAAGAAAGAAATCTTTTGTTTTTTGAGTAAAATACAGTTTAGGAAACATTATTTTAAAAATGATAGCTCACATCAACCCTGATTTCTTGGGCGGGTTGAGTTTATTATTATTATTATTATTATACATTTTATTTAGAAGCACCTTTCAAAAAAGTCAAGGACACTTTACAACTGAGGATAAAACAACAACAATAAAGCAAATAAAACATCATCAATAAAAGTTAAAATCTTGAAGGTGTGTTTTGAGTTTAGATTTAAACAGATGTAGAGAGTAAATATAACGGATGTCTGACGGGAGTGAATTTGGGAGCAGAGCAAGAGAAAGCTCTGCTCCCAAAGGGGTGATGTAAACGCAGCCAACTTTTGAATAAAAAAAAAGTATTAATCCCAATACTTTGGTAGCCTGGTTTACACTCAGTGTGTTGTACCAAGCAATTTCAATACCATACCACTTAAATCTACATTAAATGTATTAATGGAACCTGAGACCAACTTAAGCCTCCCAAAAAAGGGGACGACTGGCTCAGGATTCATGGCACAAAAATAATGCCTAGTATGTGCAAAAGATGGCAGATGTTGATTATCAGTCTTTCTGCAGATCAGATCTAACATTTCTTTGCTTTAAGCCCAGGTAGGTGGACAGCATAAGGTAAGTGATAAAAATAAACATGCTATTATTGTATGCTAACCAAATGAAGCTTAGTCATGGTTTTTCTGTTTCAGTCTCCAACAGGGCTGAAGCTCAGACTTCTGTGGACTTGCCTGCAGCAAACCAACACAACAGCAGTAAATAAATAACCAGCTAAATAATTAAAATTCAGCCAACCCCGGGAAGGGAAGCTGTATGCAGCTGTGTAGTGATCTGAAATTGGACAGTTCTCTTCACTGTAAATGCCTGAAACAATGCCCCACATCGCATGCTGCATCTATAAATAGGACTCCTTGGCGGCCTTTCCTCACACGGCCACTGAGGCTGCTGTCTGCCCTGCAGCACAGCAGCCTTCGACGGATGCACACAAGCCTCCACCGGGCTCGTATGCAGCGTGCAGCTCTGGTGGTCTGCACCCCTGACTCACTGGATCATCTCAGCTCAGGCATAGCTTTCAGTGTGCTGCGACCCCGGGGCCAGGCAAAACTTTGGACGACATTGTGGACTTACCATGACACCTTGACACAGCTAAAAATCCAAACAGAAGTCTGCACTTTGTCTCATAATTTATTCTGTTTGTAGCTCGTAGCTCTCTATTGTAATAAGGAGTGGCAATTTTATTTGTATAACACATTTTAGTAACAAAACAATTCAAAGTGCTGTGGTTAATAATAGAGGGTACCTAGTGTCCAAGTTAGACATTTGGAAAATAACTACATAGAGCTGAGAACAGATATTTGTCTACAGTGTATAAAAAGGCATAACTGATTATTTCTCACTGTCTGACAAAAAATCAAACTGTACTTTTCCTTGTTTTAGGCCAGTTAGTGTTGCCCAAATTATTTATTTTTGCTAAATGCCAGATTAACGAGACCCCGTTGTGTTTCAATGCTTTAACTTCCTGTCTGATCTCTTGAGATGTTGCTTATATATTTCTAGATAAACCCTCTTTGCTCATGATGCCATCTGTTGTGTGAAGTACACCAGACAACCACTCAAAATGGGGCTGCCACCCCCCTACTTCATGGTTGGGATAGTGTTCCTAGGCTTGGGAGCATCCTTATTTGTCCTCCAAGTGGACATTATGACCAAACACATCAGTTTTGCTTAATACGACCACAGGACTCCACAAAAATTTAATCATTGGCCAGGAGTGCATATGTTAACTATAATCTGGCTTTTACATTGCTTTTGGAAAAATGGCTTCGACTTGTTACATTGAGGATACTCTTACCAGCTTCAGCCAGCATCTTGACAAGGTCTTTGGCTTTTGCTCTGGAGATGATATGGACATTTCACACCAGAAACATTTATCTCTGGGACATGTCTCCTTCCTGAAGGGTATGATGGCTGCACTTTTCCATGGTGTTTACATTTGCGTTTAAGTATTCACACCGATAACCAAGTCACATTCAGGCATCTAGGGATTGTACCCAAGGATGAACCAGACCTGTGGAGGTCCACAGTTTCCTCCATCAGATATTGGCTGATTTCTTTAGATTTTTACATTAATGTCACACAAGGAGGCAGCAGCTTCAAAAGCTGTGACATATTCAAGCTGGGCTTTCCAAAAACTGTTTAAAGGCATAGTAACCTTAATGTATGTAAATTCATATATTTTTAGAAAGTTAAAACAAAAACTCTATTATTCTGACAATTAACAAATAGAAATAAATTTGGTAAGCCTGACCTAACACACTAAATGTTTAGTCTGATTCAGTGTTAGACAGTAAGAATGAAAATGTGTTTTTTTTACACAGCATATGCAAACGTCTAGCTTCGGTTGTGTTAGAAGAAGTACAAAATCCAAAAAGCAACCTGGATTTCAACATCTGAATGAGCTTGCAGTAGTAAAATCAACTAATTTAAAAACTTGGTAGACTTAAATGAGGACTGTCCCCAGGAGAAGTCTACTTTGACAAAAGTGTGACAAAATGGATCGCAGGTGGCGTAATCTCTAGCCTTCGCGACACATAAAGCACCAAGAGTGACTTTGGCTAATGAATCCTTTATTACAAGAAACCTAGATTTTTGACAGGGAGCCCTAAAAGAGAATAGTGAAAAGCTAAAGGGAGTAAAAGCAAAGGCTACAGATAGTGGCCTGTATTTTTTTTGCTCTGAATACAAAATTAAATCAGTATTGGCTATTGGACATATGGCCCAAATATTTTCAATATGATCTTTGTGTTGAATTGTTAGTGTTTCCTGCAGCATTTAACACGAAAAGTTAATATTTGTAAAGCAAAATGATATTTTGTACAGGCAGAAAAATGACCTCCTATGTCATTTTTTTGATTTTACACGGGAACGACCCATCACTTGCTTTTTTCTTTTGTCTTTCTGGACCACTTGAAGTGTTTTTTCTTTTTTCTTTTTTACACCTTTAAGTCATTAAGTGGGAATTGTTAATAAAATTGGTCAAGGGTTTATTGATCTGCTTTTACTACCTTCACAATCTAATTTTCTCGGTGGACTGAAATGGTGATAAAGTATTTATGAGTTTCCCCAACATGATGCCCTGCTGACGCACTGCCTCCTTCTCCCCTGCTCTCTGAAGGCTTATAAATATATTTCTCCAGGCTGTTTCA